>LR738709.1:157439111-157505847 GCA_902687465.1 Secale cereale
CCGGCTGTCCTTCGGGCGCACGGAAGTTTCTGGAACGCTGATTTTTTATATAATTTTTCTGGATTTTTCCTGGCAGTTCTCGTAACGTGAAAACCTGAAATACAAAAACAGCCGAAAACAGAAACTGGCACTGGGGTGCACTGAGTTAATAGGTTAGTCCAAATATGATCAAAAGTGTATGGAAGTTCATAAATATCATAGCAATATCACACAAAAGAGGCATGGAGCAAGCCGAAATTATAGATACGTTTTGGACGTATCAGTGGGCGGGTGGAAAAAAGAAAGACCACAACGTACGGGGAACGATGTCAGATGGAAAGAACTGAGGATTAAACTGGCAAAAGACAAAGAGGGACGAATTCCACTTGACGAGAAATGCACCAGATGAAAAGAGAAGACCTCGCAACGAACGAAAACTAACCGCGTGATCCTAAAAAAAATTGAAAGGGAAGAGGAGTAATTCAAAACACCTACGTCAAGATTCCTCACCAGAGCGACGAAGGGGCTGAGGAGTAAAAAGAATTCCTACTCTCCGATATAACTAGACTCCAAAATATTTTTCTTGTAGACTCGACAACGGCCAGACTACGATCAATCAAGGGGGCTCCTATGGTCGGTCGAGGCTCTGATACCAACTTGTCATGCCTGTTCGCACACAAACACGTCACCGTGTACCTCCGACGCCGAGGGTGATGCACCGCAGCTCACGTCAAAGGAGACTCGTCCGGAAGCGTGGTACGCAAGCAATCCGGTGGGCGCTTTTGAAGACCCGAAACCCCATGCATCCGGGAGGGACCCCGTCTGGACGAGCGGAGGCTATGGGCTGCCCTAGGTCGACCTGATCACCCCTAGGGCCTCGAGGTTCGCCGCCCTACAATGAAGAAGAATGAACGAAGAACGAGAAGAAGAACTAGAGAGAGAGAGAGATAAAAGTAAAGGTAAAAAGTGGTAGATGATTTGTTCGGTTGTGTGTTGTTCAATCGGCCGTCACCCTTTAGGTATATAAGAGGCGGGTGGACTTCCCGTACAAGGAAAGGACTTGGATTCACGTCCAAAACCCTAGCCAGATTCGGATTGGTTTTGTCCGAACTTTTCAAAACTGTTCGGTTTAAACTCGCTGCACCTTGCGGGTAATTTTTGAGGTGGTAAACGACCTCGGATGGAAAAGAGCCCAAAAGCAATCTTGACCGTTTCGACGAGACGAACAACTTTCATGTTGAACGTTTTTCGATTTGAAGCCATCTTCTAGGTCAAAACGGTCACGCAAAACAGGCTGTTATTCGCGCTACCCATCAGACACGTGGCTGGTGGGGCGCGCCACTTATGGCTCCATGACAGGGCTGCATTTAGATGGCTGTAACCTTTGCATATGAACTCGGACTGGGACGGTTTTTATATCAAAATCATCCGTTTCGATGAGACGAAGACATTTTCTGTTGAAGACTTTTTCATCCAAGGCCACCTTAATTAGGTTTCATGCCATTTTCTAATCTGATGTCAACACGGGTATCTCCGAAATTGTCATATCTTTTGCACTTGAGCTCCGTTTTGGTCCATATTGATATTTAGTTCGATCATCTTGACGAGGGCCATCAAATGGTGACATGAACTCATAATTTTAGCCTCATCCCATTATAGCCTCAAGTCATTCTTTGCGATCATGCCATTTTTGAGCGTCAACACATGCCCCCCTGTTTTTCGGCAAAGCTATCGTGTCGAAAAATAACTTGTACCTTGTTGGTTCTAAGGACGATGTCAACACATCATCGACCATTTCTATGCTTAGGGCGATAATTATATATCGACCATATCGATCAGCAGCAAAATGCAGCTAATCAAATGAATGATGTGGTAAAACCCTTGCATGATGTAAGAAGTTATATTGCGTCCATGGATTAAAATAAGACCATTACGGGTAACCAATCATACCTGATGAAGAATTCAATTGCATAGGCATTAATGGCATAGTTGAAGAATGTGGATAATGTGTAGACCGAAGATGTTGAAACCTTCGGCTTGGTCCTTTAAAATTTCCATTCTTTTCCTTCTTCACCTTTGTCGCACTTCTTGTAATGGAAGCTTGCACATAATTCTTATTTTGAGTACTTCCTTTGGGAACCCATGCCATGTTCCTTTCTTTGAGTTCTTGTGCACTAAGTTTTTGTAATTTCTTCTTTTGCCAATATGATAAGCCGAGTGGGCGCCCCGACTGTGATTTTGTTCGAACTAATGACAATTCTTGTTTTACCTCGTGCACTTTCAACTCCTTTTCTTCAGATTTGGCACTTTGATTTTCAACAATTGACTGCTTTACTTCGTTGCCTTTTGTAGCCAATGTCAACACTTTAATTGGCTCTTTGTCATTTAAAATCGAATCTAAAGTAGCACACTTACGACCATCTTTCTTGATCCAGTATACTTGTTTGACCACCTCTTTCTTTGTCCATGGGCTCCGGACCGATTCCTTTTTATTGAAACGGTCTTTAACATGTGATTGTTCAAATGTTGATCTTCTCGGAGCTGCATAATATTGATGAGATGGTTTAAAATAAGATGGAGAATGTGCCCTTGTATCATATCTGTCCCATGATGGATATGGATCTACATGAGAATAGAGAGGCATCCACGGCATTGGCATTGGCGTCCCAAAATAAGGATACGAATATGTTGCATGAAAATTCTCACTTTGCCAATACTGATCCTCATATTTGCGCCTTGGGGGTGATCCTGGTTTCTTTGCATGATTTGGCCGACAAGCATTCTTATGTTCACTCTTCTTTTGATATTTTTTCAATAGTTGCGTGAAAGTGACTTTTGACCTTTTACCTTTGTGCTTACCTCGGCCTTTGCTTTCTATTAGTTTGCTTTCATAGATCATTGACTTTGCTTGCTGCCCTCCAGTCCTTGGCATCTTCATTGTAGCTTCGATGGAATTCTCACCCTCAAGTTTATGTTCATTATGCTCTTCAACAACTGCTTTACTTGAAAGCTTGATCCCGTCAGCTGCAACTTTTACCTTCTCTTTAAATGGATCGGCTTGTATTAGCCGATGCAAAGACTTTTTGCCATCAGGACCAACCAGAATAGACTGGTCATATCTTGGTGTCTCAACAAATTTCAATCGTCCTTTATCAATGGACGATTTAACTATTTGACGAAACATGTTGCAATCCTCAAGATTATGCTTGGACGAATCATTAAACTTACAATATATTCGTCCTTGAATAGATGGCTTGACATGGTGATCAAGAATTCTAATGTAATTATATTTCAACAACAAATCAAAAATTTGATCACACATGTTTGAATCGAATGTATACATTTGTTTTCTAGCCGATCTTGGTGTGCGAACGGCTTTGGAGGTAAGAAAACGAATGGTTCAGATTTAGAATCTCCCCATTCGGCTATGCATTATGTTTTGCACTCTATCTCTGATGTCTTTGAAAAGGAAATAATACCATTATCGGTTTTCTCAACAAAGTATAACCTTGGCTTTAAATTTGTGAAATCAAAGTAGTTAGAACATACATGTCTCAGTTGAGGCCATGCGTAAGCCAAGTATGAAGCAAGCAAAGCTACCCAATTAGATATGAATTTTAAATAAAGCAATGGGAAAAACTTTGGCTGCAATAATAAATCACTATAGGTCTTTGTAAATGGCACAATAGGTTGACTGATATGTTCTATAACAATTTTATTGCTAACAAGTAAATTACCCTTCTTCATTGGTCTTTAAAAATTACTTATGAGAATTTTTCCTATAGAAGCATCAACAATAAAGTTGTGACCAAATCGGAGGATAGATAAATCACTTGCTAGACATACCTTTTCAAACACGTTGAGAAAGCATGATGGTTGCATTACTTGAACGATATGTTGTTCCTCTTTTGAATAGCTCCCCAACACCTTGTTGTCCTCTTTTTCTATAACAGATTCGGCATACGTAATATTTGATTCGGTCTTTTCAATAACCGAATTAACTTTGTTATCCGAATCACCACTCTTTTTTATAACTCTATCCACACTCAATGTATTCTCTTTTTGACATAATCTAGCTTGTATTGCGGTAGAATTAATAGGCTTTCCCTCCTTTATTAATTCATTTAGAACAACATTGCATTCGTCCCAAAAAGACGTAAGATTTTTCTTAATGACCCAATCTAGATAGAATTGCCACCCGACACTTTTAGACTCTTTCTATAATGAGATATCGCTGAAATTCTGTAATTGTGTAGGGGAAACATTGTATGCTATGGTACTAGGTGAAGGCACATGTGATCCTATAGAATTTTCAGTTATTCGGCTATTAGCGTGAAGGTGCAAAGCCGAATTATGAATACCTATAGTTGCATATGATGCCAAAACATTAGAAGCCTGAGGTGTAGCATATGATGGTTGAGGGTAATTGGTCGGATAACTAGTAGTAGCATGGCCAATTCCTCTATCCACCGGCATGTTTGGATTGACATATTGCAAGCTAGTTGTCGATGAATAAAAAGGTGCAACACTTTGTTGCATACTATCAGAAGTTCCCATGTGAGGTATTTCAACTTGACTAACCGAACTCATCATGTTGTTCATCGCCATATGGATTTCTGGGGTTGCCGATGCATGGGAGTTGGAATACATATATTGCATGTTGCTAAAATTATATGAAGTAGAAGCATGAAGATTTTGTTGCATCGGCTCTTGCACATAATTAGATGCATGATTGATAAAGCTAGGGCTAGCCGATACATTATCCTCATTAGATGATCTAGCAACAATATATGCATTATTTGCATCTACATATATGAATTGAGTATTCATATTACTTTTGTAGATTGCAAACCCTAGATGATGATCTCTTTGTAGCTAGAACAGACCAGAGACCGTTCAAAGCTTCGTCCCCAACGGAGTCGCCAAGAAGTATGTTCGCACACGAACACGTCACCGTGTACCTCCGACGCCGAGGGTGATGCACCACAGCTCACGTCGAAGGAGACCCGTCCGGAAGCGCGGTACACAAGCAATCCGGCGAGCGCTTTTGAAGACCCGAAACCCCACGCGTCCGAGAGGGACCTCGTCTAGACACGCGACGGCTATGGGTTGCCCTAGGTCGACCTGATCGCCCCTAGGGCCTCGAGGTTCGCCGCCCTGCAATGAAGAAGAACGAATGAAGAACGAGAAGAAGAACTAGAGAGAGAGAGAAATAAAAGTAAAGGTAAAAAGTGGTAGATAATTTGTTCGATTGTGTGTTGTTTAATCGGCCGTCACCCCTTAGGTATATAAGAGGCGGCTGGACTTCCCGTGCAAGGAAAAGTCTTGGATACACATCCAAAACCCTAGCCATATTCGGATTGGTTTTGTCCGAACTTTTCAATACTACTCGATTTAAACTCGCAGCACCTTGCGGGTAATTTTTGAGGTGGTAAACGACCTCGGATGTAAAAGAGCCCAATAGCAATCTTGATCGTTTCGACGAGACGAACAACTTTCATGTTGAACGTTTTCCGATTTGAAGCCATCTTCTAGGCCAAAACGGTCATGCAAAATAGGTTGTTATTCGCGCTATCCATCAGACACGTGGCTGGTGGGGCGCGCCACTTATGGCTCCATGAGAGGGCTGCATTCAGATGGCTGTAACTTTTGCATACGAACTCGGATTGGGACGATTTTTATATCAAAATCATTCGTTTCGACGAAGCGAAGACCTTTTCTGCTGAAGACTTTTTCATCCAAGGCCACCTTAACTAGGTTTCATGTCATTTTCTAATCTGATGTCAACACGGGTATCTCTGAAATTGTCATATCTTTTGCACTTGAGCCCCGTTTTGGTCCATCTTCATATTTATTTCGATCATCTTGATGAGGGTCATCAAATGGTGACATGAACTCATAATTTTTAGTCTCATCCCATTATAGCCTCAAGTCACTCTTTGCGATCATGCCATGTTTGAGCGTCAACAACGCCCAAGATGCGATTCTATCTTGATCATTAGATAAAACTTGTGACTGAGGCACAACCGCATTTCAGGTGCTTAGCAAGATGGATATCATTACATCGTACCATTACATACATACATGGGGAAACATACAAGTCATACAATTCACATGAATACAACAACATCACATACAAGACATCCGACTACGGATGCAAACATGCAAAAGCACAACGGCATCCATCCTGCTATCCCAGGCTGCCGACCAGGAACCTAACCCAAGACTGACGAAGTAGAAGAAGAAAGAACTCCAACACAAGTACATCGCTCTCACATCAAGTCATCGGAAGCCTGCACCTGCAACTGTTGTTGTAGTAACTGTGAGCCACGAGGACTCAGCAATCCCATAACCATGGGTATCAAGACCAGCAAAGCTTAAAGGGGTATGGAGAGGTTAAGTGGTGAGGTTGCAGGAGGGGCTAAGCAATTATCTGGTGGCTAACTTACGAGTACAAGAATAAGATGAGCCTCTACGCAAACGATCGCAAACTAGTAATGATCGCTAAAGATCCTGAACTACCTACGAGTCAAACATAACCCCACCGTGTTCTCTTCTCAAGATGAAAAGAGATAGTCACGGTTACTCACGCGGTTCGTGTGTTTTATTTCGGATACTCTGTCAAGTTTTCTACAACCTGACATTAACAAATTCCAATCTGCCACATAACCGCAGCCACGGCTTTCGAAAGATCATAACCCTGCAGGGTTGTCCCAACTTAGCCCATCACAAGCTCTCACGATCAGCAGAGGTAAAAATAATAATACCCCTTATCTCAGGGGCAACCCGATCAGACTCGGAATCCCGATGCACAAGATATTTCGACAATGGTAAAACAAGTCCAGCAAGACCTCCCTGCGTGCCGACACCCTGATAGTAGCCGCGCGTATCTCGTCTCAGGCCACGACCGGATAGGCGATCCTACAGGTAAAACCAGACCTCGAGTTTCCCCGTGGTGGCCCCGCATAACCCCCGTTTGGGACCAACACCATCAGCACTGGCCCCCTGTACGTAGAAGAATCCTCGGGTAGCACTAACTTCCTATGCAATTAATTAATTAAATAAGTTTTTATTATGTTGCAAATTGAAACCAATGTTGGGCCTTGCTGGAGGAGTTTTATTCAAAGACGAACTGTCAAGGGGTCCCCATATACCCAACCACGCTAGGAACACAAAATCAAGGAACATAACATCGGTTTATCGGTTCATAAGGCGGCATGAGTGGAACAAAACACCGAGCAAAAAGCCAAGCCTTCCACCCATTGCCAAGTATATAGGTGTGTTAATATATTAATAGATATTGTGATATACTGACAACAAGTTCCAACATGGAGCAATCTTCATCTTCACATGCAACTAACAATGCTATAAGAGGGGCTGAGCAAGCGGGTAACATAGCCAAACAACGGTTTGCTGGGAAGGTGTCAAAGGTTATAGGTTTCATGGCAACAAGGAGAGAGGCTGACAATAAATGATGGGTAGCGCGACATATAACAATAGCATCGAGACAACTAGCATGGCAATGATAGTAAAGGTATCCAAGGTGACGGTCATCTTGCCTGAGATCCCGCAAGGAAGAAGAACGGGTCCATTAAGAAGATGAAGAAGAAGCCACAAAGACGAACCAAGTGTAGTCGAACGAATCCTCACGATCGCGATGGAATAAGAACTAGCGAGAAGAAGCACACAACATGGTAAACACGCCACTCAAGAACAAGACATAATGCTCAACCAAGTATGATGCAAGACAAATATATATGATGCAAAACATGGCAAGGGATGAGGCATACAAGAACAACACAACCAAACATGTTTAAATGAGGCCGGAAACAACATATAACAATTCCGGTAAGTCCTCATATGCAAATTTCAAGAAGGGTCCAGATCTTAACAAACCTTAAGTTCAAGTTGTTAAACAGCAAGTTAACATGCACCATGATGATCTACTTGAAATTCTAGTCAAGTTTCATATAAAGTTCATTTAATTCGGAGCTACGACCTAGAAGATATGAGCAAAACAAGACAAACATGGCGTATCCAAACATCAAGCAAACACACTCCAAACAGGTATTCGACATGTTAATATGCAGCTACATGCAAAAACACACAAGTTTAATATAGGACACGCTCAAAACAGAGCAACGGTTCAACACATACACATGACACAAGATATAACAACAAGCTATCCAAAAACAACAACATGGCATTTAGTTGACATCAAAACAACATGATACAATAACACTTCATGGCAACAAGGGGCATGGCAAGCATGTACAACTCCAGCACTACAAGCATGACCTCTCAGCTACTACCAAACACCACAACAACATGCTCAAAACATCATGGCAAGATTGCAAAAGATAACAGTTTCACAGACTTAGTGAAAATAAACTAGACATGGCACCAACAACGACAAGTAGGCATGTTTGCAAGCTTGTGCAACTCATCTCAAAGCATATCATGGCATGTGAATATAACCAACAACAAGAAGACATGTTTATGAAGCTACTCATGGCAAGAACATGGTCATAGGATGCATAGAACACTAGCTATTCACATGGCAAAACTGAACTTGCTAATAACAGGCTGACATAAACATTTTATAGCAACTTGAGAGCATGAAAACAACAAGCTACAGCAAGCCATATATGCAAACATGGACATGGATAGATAGAACATAACATGGAAATAAAGGCATGATCATTGGACAACCCAAAACATGCATGGATTTGAGTAGGGCATCAAGCAAACATGGCATCAGGTTATAACAGTTTCAGACTTAGCAGTTTTCAACAAGTCTCGGAAAACAACAACAGCGAGTAGGCCACTTTACAAGCTTGTTGCAATCACCGCAAGGCATAACATGAAAAACTAGTTACACCACAACAAAGATGGCATGATTGTGCTTCTAAAACATATTGACATGTAGCTCAAACAAAAATCACACATAAAGATATGAAAAAGACAAATCAACATCTCATAACAAGTTTCGGCACTTAACAGCCACATGCACTTTTGCAACAGAGATAAACATGACAATATGGCACCTAACATGAATGCAACAGCCACCATCATGTAGAGCACTTCACAATGAACATTTTGACATATCATACACTCCATTTGGACCAACATGCACAAAGATGTGACCTCTCAAACATGCTAACATATTGTTGACAGACAACAAGGACTTGACAATAACATCACATAGCAGTTTTACAACAAATATTAAGGCATCAAGATGAACAGTAACATGCATGCAAATGCAACTAACATGTAGAGCATCACGAGACGAACATTTTGATATATCATATGCTCCAATTGGACAAGTATGCACAAAGTTACATGCTCCACAAAATGCCAACATAATGTAAAATGCCCAGGGACTTAGCAGTTTTTGACTTAGGAAAAGAAAAAAATAGAGCGAGCGCCGTTTAACTAAACGACGCCCGGGTGCGAGTTAGCGGGACGGCTCTCACCTACGGGCCAAGGCCCAGTGCGGAGGGGAGGGAGGCCGGCGTGGGACGGTGGAGCTGGGCCAGAGGGAGGCCGTGGCCCACGAGGCCGGATCGGGCAGGCACCGTCGTGCACCTCGTGCGCTTGCACGGGCAGGCCGGCAGCGGTCAACGACGATGGCAATGGGGTGGTCCGGCGGGGCGGTGACGAGGGGATCCGACGGAGACGGATCGGGAGGCCGGGAAGCTCGTTCCCAGGGTTGCCGGCACCGGAGGTCGAGGCTCGCCGGCGGCGGAGTATGGCGGGGCGAGCTCGGGCTGGCGACGGTGGACGAGGCGGTAGGTGCGCGAAGCGGCGGCAGAGCTCGACGCAGGTGGCGGCGAGGCGGACGGAATCCGGTGACCCGGCGACGGGGACATCGTTAGGTGGCGGCGAGCTTTCCCCAGCGGCGGAGCAAGGCGCGGAGGCGCACGGTGGAGCGGGCGATGGAGGAGCGTGGGGCACGAGGCTGCAGCGGTGGCGGGCGGGCTCGCGCGGCGGCGCTTCGGGCCCGGGCGGGCCGGCGATGGGCTCGCGGCCCGCGACGGCGATGTGGGGCGCGGGGAGGGCTAGGTGGCGCTCTACGGTTGGCTCGGGGCGTCGATGTGATGACGTGGCGGAAGGCGATTGGCAGGGTGACGTGGCCGGCTGGACATGTCCGGCACTGATGGACATGTCCGGCGGCGCGAGAGGGAGAGGGGTTAGGGTTCATCTGCGAAAATGGAGGGGATGACCTATTTATAGGTAGAGGGATCTAGGTGAGTCCAAATAAGGTTCGGTTTTCGGCCACGCGATCATGATCCGACGATCGAGAGTATGGAGGGGGTTAGGATGGACTAGAGGGCTATTGGGGAGGGGTGCTGGACCAAAAGACAAAAGGCTTCTGGCGGTTAACACGGTTAACCGTTGGGCTATCAAACGGACTCCGAATGCGATGAAACTTGACAGGCGGTCTACCTAGGCTATAATAAGACCACACGCCAAGTTTCAACCCATTTTGAGAATGTTTTATGGCCACTCATAAAATAAATATTCGGAGGTGCCGCGGGCGCGTGCGAGTGTGTGTGGGCTCAGCACGGACAATGGAAAGGACGGCGGGCTCGAACGGATGCAAGTTTTGAAAACATGATGATGACAATGCACATGATGGCATGGCAAAGATGCAACATGCAAGCAGATGACATGGCAACGACGACGAATAACTGGCTGACACCTAGCGCATCAGTCTAGGGGTGTCACACGTGGCTTCACCACTGGGGAAAATCAAAACATCATCATCACCAACGATCCTCTCATCGTGGGAGGGCCAATCTTCACCAATATCTTCACCAGCACCATCTCATCTCAAACCCTATTTCATCTCTTGTATTCAATCCTCATATTGGTACCTGTGGGTTTCTAGTATTGTTGATTGCATCTCATAGTTTATGCTATTTGGTTTATTTGGTGGAAGATTATATGTTCATATCCTTAATGATATTCAATACCCCTCTATTCTTGAACATGAACATGATTTGTGAGTAGTTACCTTTGTTCTTGAGGACATGTGAGAAGTCTGGTTATAAGTAATCATGTGAATTTGGTATTCGTTCGATATTTTGATGATATGTATGTTGTTGCTTCCTTTAGTGCTGCCATGTGAATGTCGACAACATGACACTTCACCATACTTCGGCCTAAGTGAAGGCATTGTGAAGTAATAAGTAGATGATGGGTTGCTAGAGTGACAGAAGCTCAAACCCTAGTTTACGCTTTATTCCATAAGGGGCCGATTTGAATCCATATGTTTCATGTTATGGTTAGATTTATCTTAATTCTTTTTCCGTGGTTGAATATGCTTGCGAGAGGGGGTAATCATAAGCGTGAGGCTTGTTCAAGTAAGAACGACACCCAAACACTGGTCCACCCACATATCAGATTATCAAAGTAGCGAACACGAATCAAATAAACATGATGAAAGTGACTAGATGATAATTCCCATTTGTCCTCAAGAACGCTTTGTTTGTTATAAGAGAACGCTTCGGCCTATCATTTGATATAAAAAGGATTGGGCTACCTTGTTGCACCTTTGTTACAATTACTACTTGTTACTTGTTACGAATTACCTTGCTATCAAACTATGTGTTACCGATAATTTCAGTGCTTGTAGTGAATACCTTGTTGAAAATCGGTTGTCATTTCCTTCTGCTCCTTGTTGGGTTCGACACTCTTACTTATCAAAAGGACTACGATTGATCCCATATACTCGTAGATTATCAACTCCTTTATAGAGATGTGGGTCATCCAAAAAGTAATGTCTTAAATCAAAGAAGAAAATTTTCTTTTGTTGGTATGTAAAACTAGGTGGTATATATTTAGCAACAATGTAACTAGCATAATCTGCATACCAAGGACTATTATGAGAAGCATTTATAACAACTAATTGTTCATCGGGAAAACTATCATCAACATGCAGTGGGTCATAAAGAACATTTTCCATTCTAGACAAATTATCAGCTACCAAGATTCTCGGCTCCATTTCTATCAACAATATGCAAATGAAACTATTGTAATAAAACCCACCTAATCAGTCTAGGTTTAGCATCTTTCTTTTCCATAAGATATTTGATAGCTGCATGATCGGTATCAATAGTAACTTTAGAATCCACAATATAATAAGGTCTGAATTTATCACATGCAAACACAATTGCTAAAAATTATTTCTCAGTAATAGCATAATTTCTTTGAGCAATGTCTAGAGTCTTACTAGCATAATGAATAACATTCAATTTCTTCTCAATTCTTTGTCCTAGAATAGCGCCAACAGCATAATCACTAGCATTACACATAATTTCAAATGGTAAGTTCCAATCAGGAGGTTGAACAATAAGTGCATAAATTAAGGCTTTCTTAAGTATTTCAAAGGCTTCTACGCAATCATCATAAAAAAACAAATGGAACATCCTTTTGAGGGAGATTACTTAGCGGCCTAGAAATCTTAGATAAATATTTAACGAATCTTCTGTCGAAACTAGCATGACCAAGGAAACTTCGTATACCTGTAATATCATTAAGACATGGTATTTTGTCAATTGCATCAACTTTAGCTTTATCTACTTCTATAACTCGTTCAGAAATTGTATGCCCACGTATTGTACCTTCAATCACCATAAAGTGGCACTTATCCCAATTCAAGACAAGATTAGTTTCTTCACATCTATGCAAAACTCACTCAAGGTTTCTTAAGAAATCATCAAAAGAAGTTCTATAAATGGAGAAATTATCCATGAATACCTCAACAATATTTTCACAAAAGTTAGATAATATAGCAGTCATACATCTTTGAAAGGTAGTGGGTGCATTACATAAACCAAAAGTCATATGTCTATAAGCATAAGTTCCAAAAGAAGAAGTGAACGTAGTTTTCTCTTGATCTTCTCTTAACACATGTATTTGAGAAAAAAACAGAATATCCATCAAGGAAACAAAAGTGTGTATGCTTAGATAATCTTTCTACATTTGATCAGTAAAAGGCAAGGGGTAATGATCTTTTCTAGTAGTTTTATTTAATTTTCTGAAACCAATTACCATCCTATAACCGGTTACAATTCTTTGTGGGATAAGTTCATTTTTATGATTTGGAACAATGGTAATACCTCCTTTCTTAGGAACGCAATGAATAAGACTTACTCGTCTACTATCAACTATAGGATAAATTATACCGTCTTCCAGAAGCCTTAATATTTCAATTCTTACTACCTCCTTCATTTTAGGATTCAAACGACATTGATGATCAACAACGGGTTTAGCATAAGGCTCCATATTAATCTTGTGCTCACATAGAGTGGGACTCATGCCCTTAAGATCATCAAGAGTATATCCAATAGCAACATGGTGCTTCTTCAGAGTTTTAAGTAATCTCTTTTCTTCATGCCCTGAAAGGTTAGCACTGATAATAACATGACGTATCTTCTTTTCATCAAGACACACATATTTTAATGTATCAGATAGTTTCTTTAATTCAAACACAGGATCACTCTTAGGTGGAAGAGGATCTCCCAATGTGTCAACATGAAAATTATGTTTAAGTATACGTGCTTGTTTAAAGAACATCTCATATTCATTTCTTTCTTTCTTTCATATGCATATCATTCTCATGGTCTAGCAAATATTATTCTAACAGATCAGTAGGAGGTACAACAATAGAAGCAAGACCATTAATTTCCTCTTTACTAGATAATTATTTTTCATGTGGTTGTCTACAAAATTTAGAAAAACTAAAGTCATGAGATAGATCACCAAACTTAACTCTAACCTTTTCTTTAGCACAATCAATTTTAGCATTAACGTTATTCAAGAAAGGTCTACCAAATATAATAGGACGAAAAATATCTTGTTGTGAACCAAGTACTAAGAAATCAGTAGGGTATTTGATCTTACCACACAAGACTTCAACGTCATCTCAAACAATCCCAATTGGTGAAATAGTATCTCTATTCGCAAACTTAATAGTAACATCAATGTGCTCAATCTCAGCAGGTGCAATATCATTCATAATCACTCGATATAATGTAAACGAAATAGCACTCGGACTAGCACCCATATCACATAAGCCATAATAGCAACAATCTCCAATTTTAACAGAAACAACAGGCATGCCAACCACGGGCTTATTCTTATCTAACATATCTTGTTAGTTTCTAGCGGGGTTGGTAATTCTAGCAGCTTCATCACAGAAGTAAATAAAAAGCCCATCAATATTATCAACCAAGAGATCCTTAACCATAGCAATAATATGTTCTACACTTATTTGTTCAGAGGGTCTAGGTGTTCTAACATTACTTTTATTAATCATAGTTGTAGCTTAAACATGTTTCTTAATCCTGACAGAAAAAGGTGGTTTCTCAATATAAGAAGTAGGCACAACTGGATCAACATTATAAATATTTGTTTCATCTTTAATTCTGTTAGTTTCCTCTATCATTTCTTCAATAGGTGGATGAAATTTAAACCACTTCTCCATAGGGATATCAACATGAGTAGCAAATGACTCACAAAAGGAAGCTACTATCTCGGAGTCAATTACATATTTAGCACTAAACTTATGAAACACATCAGTTTCCACAAAAGATTTAACACAATCAAACTCAAGTTTTATACCTGACTCTTCACCTTTGTTGAATTCCCAATCTTCATAGTGCGTTTAATTCTTTCGAGAAGACCCCATTTGAATTCAACAATTTTCTTCATAAAGGGACTAGTAGAAGAAGTATCGAGCATGGATTGATCATTACGAGAAAGTTGAGTATAAAAGTTTTGTGTAATAATTTCTCTCGAGAGCTCATGATTGGGGCATGTGTGCATCATAGACTTAAGCCTCCCCCGAGCTTGAGCGATACCTTCTCCTTCACGAGGCCAAAAATTATATATATAATTCCAATCACAATGAACCAGATGCATATGATAAAACTTCTGATGAAATTTCAATTTCGACCGGTTCCAATCCCATGTTCCAATATTATCCAATAGTCCATACCATGTCAATGCATTTCCCTACAAATATAAAGGGAATACTTCCTCTTAACTCCATCCACGGATGAACCTGCAAGCTTAAACAATCCACAAATTTTGTCCACGTAGATTAAATGCATATCAGGATGTACCATTCCATATCATGCATAAGGATTAGCTAGCAGTTTCTCTAACATACTCGAAGGAATCTCATAATATATATTTTTAGTAGGTTCAGCAGGTTGAGGGGCAACTCTTATTGCTTCCGTTCAAGGTGAAGATACCTCGAACAAACCCCTCAAATGATTATTTTCTATAGTGACACGTGACAGTAAATTTCAGCATGTAATATAAATGTTTTCTTACCAAGTGTCCTTCACTCTCCGGCAATGATGCCAGAAAAGAGCCTTGATAACCCACAAGTATAGGTGATAAATCGTAGTCCTTTCGATAAGTAAGAGTGTCGAATCGAAGGAGGAGCAGAAGAAAATGACAAGTGGTTTTCAGCAAGGTATTCTCTGCAAGTGTTGTAAGTAACAGTGATAGGTAGTTTTATAGCAAGGTAATTCATAACAAGTAACAAGTAACAATAGTGGAAAAGATGCGTCAAGGTGTCTCAATCCTTTTTATAACAAAGGAGAAGCCATAAAGTTCTCCTATATAAAGCAAAGTGCTCTCGAGGACACATGGGAATTCTCGTCAAGTTACGTTCATCATGTTTAGTTGATTCACGTTCGTTACTTTGAATAATTTGATATGTGGGTGCACTGGTGCTTGGGTGCTATTCTTACTTAAACATGGAATCCACTTATGATTACCCCTTCTCGCAAGCATCCACAACTACGAAAGAATAATTAAGATAAATCTGACCATAACATGAAACATATGTATCCAAATCAGCCTCTTACGGAATAACACAAAATTAAGGTTAAACTTCTATCACTCTAGCAATAATATATTTATGTTATCCAGGATAAAAAATAGTTCACACACTTTTGTGCCATGTGTAATTGCAGGTGTATGAGATATTTGTACAACCCACATATGAAGATAAGGGAAAAAGAGAAGTTTAGGTGATGTTTAAAAAGTTCTCTCACGTCATTTTTGGGCCAAGAGAAGATAGAGTCGAAGTCTCTCACATTCTGGACTCAGATTCGGACTGCACAGACATACCTGACTCAAAATGCCAAGATTGCTTTCATCCGAACTCTGAATTGGGTGATACTTTTATGTTGGAAAGTAGATTTCGTGCACTTTCCAACCCAATTGGATTCACCGTAAAATTCATCCGGAGCATTGAGTTATCGACGAAACAATCTGACGCTGCAGCAGAATCCGAGTCAAACTATAAGCCCAAAGGTGTTGCATCACCTCCACCTGGGCCCATGAGCCCTGTACGACCTAGGGTTAGTTTTAGGCAGCTCTGGGACATCCTCCCACCTCTTTGGCCGCCATGCATTACTCCTATATAAGTAGATCCATCTAGTAGCTTTTCTCTTGTGATTTGTTTAGTTAAAAGTTAGTCATTGCAACTTCCTGTACTTCGTTTGTGTCTAACAACCAGACAAAGATCGCTTTCGGATCCTCACCTTTATCAATACTTCATCTATATCAGCAATATTCAGATTGCTTTATCATATTGTTGCTTGTTCTTCGATTGCATGCAGGAATAGACCTCCGTGGTCAGGCTGATCGTGCTTCTGGCATTGTCAGCAACCCCAGGAGATTGGTTTAGCGATTGCTAAGGCGCAACATCATGCATGTTTGTAGTCGGATCACCAAAGTCATTCTTCACCAAATTGATAGCCACCATCTCATCGAAATACGGGACACCTTTGCCTCTATCAACTAGTAACCCACAAGTACCAATCTGATGTTTTTGGGACAAAGATTGAATACAAGAGATGAACTAGGATTTGAGATGAGATGGTGCTGGTGAAGACTTTGATGAAGATTGGCCTCCCACGATGAGAGGAAATCAGAGGAGGACAATACCGTGAGAAGGGTCGTGCAAACACTGGTGCTACAAGGGATTCCATGACGCAAGATAACTCCAGAACCATGTGAGTTATAAGGACGTGCTTGGTGATCATATACCAGGAAAAGATGTATCACGACCAAATCGTGCCCGTGCTCTAGTGGTGGGAAAACAACCCTCCAAATGGTAGAAGAGATAGTGGCCACGCAAGGGTTTCCCGACCCTCCTGCCACCAGAGCAACACGTGGAGGAGGGAGACCCACGGGGCCGGTCACCAATAGTGATTGGTGAAACGTGTCAGAGTGAGAGAGGGGGAGGGAAGGAGGGGTGGGAGGGATGGAGTGGGAGATGGCCGATGGATACCTTTTTTAACCATGAAGTATACACAAGCCAAGATCGACCCTGTGTCATCTGTTTGTTGTTGCAATGCACATATATCCAATTACTTTTGCTAAACAGTAAAACAGAGCTACCTAGGAGGCCTCTCAACGTTTTGCCGTCCCAGCCGTCCGATCAAAAAACTGATGGTTCTGGCCAGCCAACCATTTGATCACGCATTATTTTTTTAGGAGAACCACACATTACTAATTGGGTCTACGTAGTTGGCTAGCTGCTCTGCAAATCTGCCTGGGCCAGCTCCGGTTCACCCCGCGGCCCCATCGTTAGATTGGGAGCAGATGACCAAGATTGGCATTCTGGAGACCGGCCCCTCCACGTCTACACACATTCCCTACCCGATAGCTGCGACAGTTGGGCCTTGCGCTGGTTCTCCTTGTGTGCTCTCATTTGACGCTCAGCTTACTCCGCTGCATGGCTCGCCCAACTTAGAAGCTCGATCCACGCACCACATGTCCACATCCCTCGTGGCTTTCCTATCTCCATTAGCGACCGTCGACAGCGTTGCCGAGCCTCTCTGTGAAGAACATGAGCACAAGGAGGCAGACCCGTCACCGCGGACGGGGTGACGTCTCATTCTTGAGGCTGGAGGACTCCCGCCCCCACAACTGCACGCGAGTGCAGCAGGTGCGCGCCGGTGCAAAGAGGTGGACCCGCGACGGGTGCAAAGTCTCGGAGACAATGTTGTGGCGCAGGCGCCCGTCCGGAGCGCAAGATGATGTTGGTGATCTTGCAGAAAAGGCCACGCTTGACCTATGGGCGGACGACCAGAGTGGCGCAACGCTCCACCGGGCCCGCATGGGGAGCCTAGCAACAGCGACACGACGAGTCTGACGCGCGAGGAAGCGCCAAAGGATGGGCTCTGCATCGACCAAGGACCAGAAGTTCCACAACAACTGCAGACTGCCAAGCGGGTTTGGCGGGGCGCCTGGCATTGTTGGTCTTTGCCCGGCCATGCTGCACGAAAAGGTGGATGAGTACGGTCCTGAGCAGGAGGCCTATCTTTCAGTTCGTCCGTGGCTATTCTTTTCAGTTCATCCATGATGATTTCTTTGTTTTGTTGTGCTTTGTATCTTCAATTTATCTTAGCTCTACAATGTCTCAAACTTTTCGGTAGCTAATTTGTTAATCCATTTTCTAGGTTCTCAAAGCAAGTTTCATCCAAACACTCAAACCAGTCTTTTGTTATAGTTGGAGAAACATGACAAATCTACTTTCTGAAAATAATGAACATGGCTTACAATTTTGTATGTGATGGACATGCCCCATCCGTTTCCATTCAAGATCTACATCAGTAACTTCCATGTCTTTTATGCTATGTTCATATTATCCTTAGGAAAATTTCTGTCGTTGATCATATGTAATATATTCTCATTGGCGGAGCCACATTAGAGCACATACACCCATTAATTTTGACTCTCACTCTGAGAAGACATAGATGCAGACTTAGTGAGAGTATTTACTTTATATTAGCCCAATTTAATTAACTAGGATAATACTGATCTCAAACTTTGTACACCCATTCCTACCATGTTACTCATTGTTTGTATCTTTAGTTCTTAACAGTAGCGTATGACATGACGACAACGAGCTGTTTCCCTCTAAACCTGCATTTGTAAAACCTTAGTCTCTTGGACCAAAATGAAGAGTTTCTTATTGTAGCTGCGTCACCCATTTATGCAATGTCAAGAGCATATTGATATTCTTCAGTTTTCGCATTTTTTTCTTCAACATGGATGGGTGCAGAAAAGCGCGCCTATATGTTCTACTATACAGTATGATGTTTAAGTTTTCTACAACATATAATGTCTATGTTTATCTCATATCAAAATTATTCATTTTTTTGGGTTTAACACCCCCCCCAAGTATTTTTAAACGATTTATCTGATTTGGGCGGAGCAGCACATATCGAGTTTGCCCCGTTCCACACTCGCTGACATATAGGGTGTGTTTGGATTGAAGCTTACACCAGCCGAACCAAAAAATTGGTCATTGACCAGGGCGCGCACATCTGTTTGGTTCCTTTCCAATATTTTGGCTCGCCATGGCTCATGCAGTTTCACTAGTTCATTTTGGGTGTGTTTGGATTGGAGCCTACACCAGCCGAACCAAAAAAATTGGTCATTGATCAGGGCGCGCACACCTGTTTGGTTCCTGACCAATATTTTGGCTCGCCATGACTCATGCAGTTTCACTAGTTCATTTTGCGCCAATGATTTGGCAAGTCGCCGACGGCTGAAAGGTGCGCAAAAAATTGGCGTGCCCGTGGAATGGTAGGGCTGACAGAGACAACATCCAAACACACCCTTTGCGCCAATGATTTGGCAAGTCACCGGTGGCTGAAAGGTGCGTCAAAAAATTGGCGTGCCCATAGATTGGTAGGGCTGGCAGGGGCAGCATCCAAACACACCCATAGGCCCTTAGGCCCTCCACTATGTAGGCCAAAAGAGGTGCCAAATTCAGTTTTCAGGCATTTGGCATCGATGCTCTCCATTGCCAACTCGGTGCCCTAAAAAATTTTCAGGGCATCGGAGCATGCACTTGCTCCGGCGCCAAACTCATTCACGCGATAAAAAATGGGCATGCAAGACGCTGGTAGTTGGTTGATTGATTTGTTTTCCTTTGTTTATAGTACATGTGGGTCAGTCTGCACGCGGTGCCAAATTATCTCACGCTGTGAGAGCGGTGCCAAAAGTAGTTCACTTGGCATCGATGCCTGCGTGGCATACTTTTCATAGGTATGGCATCCAGCACATAGTGGAAGGCCTTACCCCTTCTGAACGGGCTCCCCTTCCCACCCCCTCCATTCCACCCAGACAGCCCGACCCGCTCCTCAGCTCACCTCACGCCGTAACCTAAGCTAGGGTTTCCTCCTCCACCTCCACCGGCATCACCTCGGACGCGAGGCAGCGTGCAGCCATGGCGATGGTGGCACAGGCGGGCTTCGGTCTCACCCGCGTCGTCATGCTCGTCGGCGCGGGTGTGGCCGGCTCCGTCGTCCTACGAAACGGCCGCCTCTCCGAGATCCTCACCGAGATACAAGTGCGTCGCCTAGCCACGACCTGGCAGCTTCTATTCTCTATCGAAAACTCCGATCCCGATCCTTCAAGAGGCAGGAAGGTGGTTCGCTTTGGATAAATTGGTTTTGATGATCCGTGTCGCGTGGCGTCGCAGGAGTTTCTGGAGAAGGGGGAGATGGGTAGGGGAGGAGGTGGCGGTGCGGACCACGGCATCAACGACGCGCTCAACGAGGTGCGCGTGTTGATCTACCTACTCTTAGTCTTAGCCATGTCCTCCTGATGATGTGTATTCTTGCCGTTAGTTTGACACACATGCTGTCATGCATCTCCACCGGAGCCTGTACCTCAAAATTGGAAGTACATGATACGATTAAGTGTATATTTGTATGACCCTATGCCCCGGTCAGCTGGTATTACCTATGGAGTAGTATTTATGCCTGCCCTTGTGATGAATGTTTGATATCTTGGATGTGATGCCCGTGATAAAGCCTTGTTTACATGTCTTGTTGACTTTATTAGCTATGGCTTCCAGCAAATATGTGGTAGCTTTATTTTAGCAAGTAATATTTTGATCCAGCATGAAAATGTGTTTTGATGACTTGTTGTCACTAGTCCAATAGACTGGCTCCATTTCAGAATAGAAACATGTGATGATTTTCAGCAATTAGTGGATTTGGTTTCCTGATATGTTGATGTCAGCTGGTATGTTCTCTACGGATCCTGTAATTTTAATGGTCTATATGGCAATCATATGTGATACTAGTAAATCTACAGAACTGTCTTTTGCCGTAAACATTATGAAATAGCTTCACTAAAATTCACAGCATCCGTAGAGACAAATCTGGTAACTACGAAGCCCGAGGCTCACAATTTGCTTTGCTAGATTATTTCCTATTATTCTTGTGAGTTCCTCTTTAGTAATGTGGCCTTTGCATTCTTTTCTCTCTTTTTTTGTGCTTCACACTGTGGATGCCTTGTCCTGATAGTTTGTTAGCGTGAGAAGCTGATATGAACTTGGGATTATTTACTTTCTTGATGATTTAGAAGATTTTTTGCTGTGCAATTCTTCCTAGATGGACGAATCACATGATGCATTAAACCTGAGATGCATTAAAAATATATTTGCTTGATTTTTTTACATTAACATATCCTGTTGTCCTAAAGTAAATTTACTCTACCTAAAAAAGGTTAATGTTCTTAGACCAACATTTTAAATGGTTTATAAGAGATCATGTTAGTCATTGATGAAGTTAATCTAGACTCACAACCAGTATTTCTTTTCTTTGCTAAGTACTCATCTTCATAAGCATATAATAATTCAATCTTGTCATGCTAAACTTACACTCTGGTCCTTTTAGGTGCGCCAACTTGCTATGCAGGTACGCAATCTAGGTTCTCCACGTTCAATAACTGTTCTCAGTGGAGGTTCTGGACAAACAGGTTTGTCTAGCTTGCGACAACCTTTTCTTCTTTAAGAATTGTCAACTTGATAAATTGTCAAATTTGTATGTTTCTGACCAGGGCTAGCTGCCTAACAAATGTTGGCAATACATTAGCCTGTAGTAAATATTGTAGTCCCATTGTTAGTTGCTTCCGTTTGTTTCGTTCATCCTAATTTACTTCTTCCTACTTCTGGGCATTATTGATATGCTGAACTTTGTTATATAGTTTTCAGTTACTTTGTGTTATATAAGATGGATTTCTCTTGGTGGTTGTCTGGTTAAATTAGTTTTAACAGAACATGTTCTAGTAGAATTATTTGGAAAACCGTTTTTTTACTAATAATTAGGTTAAGAGATAAGTATGCACAATCTTGTTTGGATTGGGAAACGTAAAACATGTTTCACCCGCGTGTACGAGATAAACTAATACTGGCTTATAGAAAACGTCTAATCATCGTTTTTCTAAAAAATTGATTTCCCAGTTTTACAGAAACCAAATATGTACTTCTCCTCAGATTTGTTACACTAACCAAACAAAGTTTCAGTTAGTTACAACCGTAAACATATTTATGCAAAACTGATCTAGTAAAATCTTCTTATCCAAACAACCCCTTGGGTATTGTGTTAGCCCATTTCACTTTGTGTTGATTATTCCAGCGAAATTTCATACCTATCGTGTCAGTTGTGTGGTCAAACATACTTACTGCCGTGACACATACATTGTGACAGTGTTCTTAATGTTTTTGCAGGAGTATCAGGACTAATAGTACCTGCAGCAACTGTTGGAGCACTGGGTTATGGTTATATGTGGTGGAAAGTATGTTTCTTTCCATCATGGCATTTATGCTTGTGTAATGCTCACAATATCCTTAGCTGCCAAAAGTATAGGATCTATCTGCTTTCCCCATTATTTCTACTACCATCAGTCCATCACTTCTGAGCTGCATCTGTTCTTCTCGAAACTACCATAATGTCTCCTTGAAGACCAATTCATTTTGAAGTGTTACTTCTTCAGGGCATCTCCTTTGGGGACTTAATGTATGTCACCAAGCAAAACATGGCAAACGTTGTTTCAAGTATGACTAAGCATCTGGAGCAAGTTCAGAGCTCTCTTGCTGTAAGTATAAGTGGTGCCCGTAGTTCCTGACTGCAAAACATCTTTTTCCATAAGATTAAAAATAACATCTGTTTCCATTCGTTCCGAGGAGATGGTAGTTATGTTGGCATTAGATGATTCTAATATGTATTATGCCTCTAGGATTATGAGTTTTGTAGCTTCTATTGTTTACAAAACTAGTACTGCTGTGCAGAAATTCAGTCGACGGTCTAACTTGTTAGGGCATTGTTGTGTTGATAATGTTGTCTTATTACCCACAGAAAGGGCAGTTGTTCACATGACATCCTCTATTAGTTTAACCAACTACTGTTGTGTGCATAAAGAACAGCTGTTTGATTGGTCCTCGGTCTTAATTTCCTTAACCATTTAGACCAGCAATCTTAATTTTGCTTGATGTTTAAACTGATATTGGTTTGAGGCTGTTGAAGATGAACTGAAAGTTTTCTTCCAAATTGTTGGCTCTGTACTGTGCCATTTGGTTTGATTGTCATATTAGGAGGTATTTCTGTAGTTTCATATCATATTATCTAATATTTGAATTAATTTGATAATTATGCAGGCTGCTAAAAAGCATTTGACACAACGCATTGAGAAGTTGGATGACAAATTGGATCAGCAGAAGGCGCTTTCTGGGCAAATAAAAGATGATGTACTTTCTCCTTAACACCTTCATATGTATGATGTATCTGCATATCTATGTTTATTGGAATGCGTATGCGTTAGGTAGAAAGTTTAAAGTAGCATATATGATGAGACTAGGTGCAATAACTGGCTGTCTGTATAATCTGTTAAGTGATGATTTTTTCTCTCTATTAACTTCGTTAAGTGTGCATGGGGTGCATATGGTTTTCAGATATATACTTCTCTGTTCAGGTTACTGGCGCACGACTGAAGCTTGAGAATATTGGTTCAGAGATTAAGAACATCAAAGAATTGGTCTGGGGACTGGTGAGTGTAACTCTGTTTGACACCAGTCAGCTGGTCACATGATATGATTGTACCTCCTCTATTTAGTTCAATTTGAACTTAAAAAATGTCTGATATTTAGTTCCGGAGGTAGTAATTTTAAGTTTATATTAATCTGCTATTTCTCATACAGGATGAGAAGATGGATTCAATGGAAGCCAAACAGGTGGGTGTTCACTTAGAAATGGTTCTGTTGTTATGTTGGTCCTTTTTAGTTTGCCTTGTTCAATCCAACAAACTCTGCTAGGAATGACGTGTTTAAAGACTGAAAGATTGCTGTTCCTGTTTTGCACCTAAACGCAATTGTGTGATAAATGCCGTCTCCTGTGTTGCACATGACCCCAAATCACTCTGCATAAGTGCGCTCATGCCAATCTTAGTCCATGTGTATAAATCAGCTGGGTAGCCTGGTTGAAGCATGCTGGGGTACTCCTGAAAAATCTCTCGACATTTTGCACAAATTCACAATTACAGAATCACACGCCTGCCCTGAATACCCCTCCCCTCTCTAAATATTATTATCCTAATTATTAGTAATAAAATGGTATATTACCAAAATGTGAAGTTCTTTCTCATCCTTTGAAGTTTCGATCTACCTTTATTCCTTCAGTATGGTGAGTTCCATGTACTTGATTTTTCTTCTTATGGTTACAATGTTATTCAACAGAATTTTTCATGCGCTGGTGTGATGTACCTCTGCCAATTCATAGAGCAAAGTGGTGGGAAGCTACCTGAACGCCTGGTATGATCCTAAAGCATACATCGTATAATTGTTGCTTCTGATATGGACTTTCTGTATTATGTGTAGTTTCTCTTCATTTTTCGGACCTTTATGTATGTAGGCCATGTTGCACTTGTATGTTGCTTTTTGTTCATTATTCATGAGTTGCATTTGCAGCTATTTGTTTGTATAAAGTGCATGCTGCTTTTTGTTCATTATTCATGAGTTGCGTTTGCAGCTATTTGTTTCTTTAAAGTTTATATCTGGGTGGTAATACTTGCAGTGTATTATCATGCAGTTCAAGACTCTTAAGAAATGTGTTGCAGTTAAACGTAGTATGTCTGTTGGTGCTTGCTGACATGTGATTCTTTGTAAGCTTCTTCAACTGTTTGTCCATTTCATCGATATTCTCCTTTGACTTTGTGCAGGAAGGCATTAAACCATCAGCGAAGCGATTTGAAACAATTGGCATACAGGTTAGACATAATATTTTGGACTTGACGGTGGCCTGTTTACTTTTCTTTGCAATGTTGTCCCTTGATATAAACAAGTGCTGGGTTGGAGTGGTCATGAAAATTGAAATTTAAGTGTTTCCAATGCCTGTCCGTCAACGAAGTTGCTCCCTCCGCCCCATAATATAAGATCGTTTTACAAGCTCTTGCAAAAACGATCTTATATTATAGGACAGAGGGATCATATTATGCAAAGCTGCACAGTGACCAGAAATCACACTACATTGGATAATTACCTCCATTTCATTTCAGGGGTTGCAACTAGCCATAGAAACAGGGAATTTTAGTGATTTCAGCAATGCTGATTCCACTGACAAGATAAGCAGGTTTGTGGACTGAACCTTATGCTGTGCAGACATGGTCTCTTTAACTTCTAGACCTGTACTGAAATAAGTATACCATATAAACAAGTCAACAACCCATGCCCTGTTTTGTAGGTCCAACTCGTTTAAGTCTGCCAACTAATTTTCTTCGGGGTTGGCGAGACATGTATCCAGATTCGTTGCTCAGTGGAACATTGTAAGGGGAGATCCTTGCCGGATAAAATGTAAAGAGTCCCAGCCTTTTTGTTATTTGCTTGCAGGAAGTGCTGTTTGTTAAATTTGAAAACGTGTGCGAATAGTAGCTACTAGGGAATCTAGACCAGATGGTATTCTGGCATCACTTGTGCCTTGCATTTTTATGCAATACTTAGCCGTAAATAAATGGACGCCACTTCATATTCCTTGAACCATTTCATTGATGGGTCTGTAATTGTGCTGTTTGTGCATTCCTCTGATTTTCATACCACAAAAAAGCTGCTTTGTCCCACTCTGTGGCTGATTTACCGAGCCTATGACTATTTGGCATTCTGGTTGATCTACCTGATTTTGTTTGCTCTACCTGATTGTCTATTTTAGCGTTTGTTGATCTGCTTTCTGGACTTTATGGCTATTTTAGCGTTTGTTCATCTGCTTTTTGGACAAAGGCTAATTTAACTGTTAGCTTGAGACAGCAACTCTAGCAGATCCGGCAAAACCGCGTCTCACAAATCTGATATATGGGCTGCTTGTAAAAAAAATTGCGGTACCGTGAGGCGTTTGGCGGAGCTGATCTGTAAACTGGTCCTGCAATTTTTTTTGCAGGATGAGTTTACATGATTTATTTCGTGGTGGTGGCCTCGTGGTACTGCAAATTTTCAGTAGCTTTGCAGATTCCTGTTTTTCAACAACATAAACTTAATATAGTAACAATATAAATCAAACTTATAAATAATCCGAATGGCAAAATGCAGTGCAACAATGCCTAATTGCAACAAATGTTTAAATTCAAATAGTTAATACGACAACAAATGGTTTGGAATGCAAATAATTCAATAAGCACATAAATACATATGAAATTCGTTAAAAATAAAATGTGAATCTATCTCCCATAGAGTTGGTAGTGTGAAGCACTGTTCTCAATCTTCTGATGGGTGTTAAGAAATGTGCGGGTGTGTTTGGTTCTCTAGCTAAACATGCCCAGCCAGGCAATAGGATTCTAGCTCACCCGAGGCATAGCTCATACCAGCAAGGCCATTTGTTTGGTTTATTTGCCTAGCCTCCACTAAACCACATTTGTTTGGTTTATTTGCCTAGCCTCCTCTAAACCACGATTACAGCGGCAGTTACATGCTTAATATGCTTGTGTTCAATTCTTGCCGATGGAGGCTGAGCCAAATCGGCTCTTCTGTCCGGGCAAGGATTTTCTAGCTCACGCGGGCTAGTTTCCTAGGCAAAGCTAGCTTTTTTCTACTCCACCAAACAACTATCCTGACTGGGCGAGGCTAGAGTAAGGCTTGCTTGAGATCCAAACGCACCCGCAGTGATCTCATCTGTGTCCCTGGCTTCACATGGCTACCAACATTATCATAATAAAACTCTAAGTTTAAGGGAAATTCGTTTTGGCTCTGGGTCTAGATGCACCTGACATCTGTACCGCTCCTGCTCCTCATGATCCACGCTGTTGCCTGTATTCAGATGCGTATACCATGGCCCATGCCTGGTCCTCAATAAATGATCACAAGTCCGTTACATCGTTGTTGGCACAGAACGGCGCATGATGATTCTGAGCCATGTGCATGTTCCTTCAGTCAGTCAGTGGAACGTTATTATCTGCAAGCCAGCCTTCTAGTCCCGCCTATCATCCACCTCATTTATTTACTATGCAGCGAGAACCACTGCGTCATTACTTCCCCAAATCACAACAATGCATAATCTACTTACATGTTGCCACTCGGAAAACAAACTCCCTACTGTCTGCAATTCAACACACCAATCCACTCCCCAAAGTTCCAACCATCAAGTAGCCATTCAAAATTTCTCATACTATGCAAATTCTGCAAAGTAGGAGTACATACAAAATCCCAACCATCATCTAGGAGTGCCTATCAGACCAAACACAAGTACTAGAATTCTAGAGCAGCGACTACCGGGCCACACACACATAGCAGGTAAATAAAACAAAGTCTGCATGCAATGTTGATCACAAATGGTTTTATACTACCCACACACACAACACTCAACAACTACATAAGCTAGATCTAATTCGTCACTATCCTAGCATCAATCAATCTGCCATCCAGCATGCGTCCCACAGACGGTAAAAGTAAGTTGCACCTTCCAGGTTCGCTGGAGGATTTCCCCGTCGATCGGGCCGACGCGGCGCCGTCACTATTCTCTTGACAGTGAATCACGGCCTGCCGGTGTGCAACCACTGCCTCCCAGTCAACCCCTGATGCAACCAGCTCCGCATTGTCGGACTCTGCTTTAGCTGCCCACCGCTGGTAGCGGTAGATCCTTGCGGCCACGGTAGCGGTGTCTCCACATGCTTCTCCGTTGGGTGTGGGGCGGGACGTGTTGTCTCCTTCATCCAGTAGATTCCTCGTCACCACAGGACATCCCTCCTCGCCGGCGAATATCGGTAATTAACCTGCATCAAACCAGCTACGCTGTCCGTGTTTAGTGGCTTCAGATCACAGGTCAAACTGACGAGATATTTCTCTTACCTCGCCACCAGATCGATGGAAAAATCCATCGCCGACACCACGCAACAAGAACCCGGAATCGCCCAAAGGTTGGAGACGCAACCCTCACGCAAATCATATGTCAACTGGGTCACTGGAGCCGTGCAATATGATTTGACAGATCAACCCAGCTCAGCTGTCAAATCCCCATCACCCCGTCTGCACTTCAGGTACATCTTCAGTACAGGTCCCCGCCGTGATGGAGGCCCGCCCGTCCACAAAACGGTGCCCTGCATTCGCTTGTAGCACCGTCCCTCGTATGCATGTGTTTGTACAGCGTGGGCTTTGTATTGCAGATTTTCTAGCAACCTTATATGGCATTAAATGGACTGCAGCACATATCCCCACGCACAGTTGGACGAACAGGATAACGGGAGCAGCTGGACTCGAGTGCCAAAACGCCTCTCCCTAAGTTTAAATCATTCTCATCCTCGATGATCATGTTGTAGGCTTCACACGACAACACACCCTATGCCCTCTCAATATCCTTTCGGCATGCTTCTTGTGCTTGGGCAAACAATTGGTGCTTCTTAGTTTTTGGGTCACTTGTCTTCACAAATATTGACCATGGAGGATAGATATTGTTGGCACGATAGTACCGCATGGTATAGTCATGTCCATTGAAGGTACAGTTGCAAGCCGGAGCATTTCACTAGCTAGCCAAGCAAAAAAGATGAGATCACCGTAACACATTGATGAGAGACCACGACAATCCAAAGTAGCAATGCCAAATCCACAAGTCGTGTGAATCCACGGCTTCTAGCAAAATAGTTGGTTTACATTTGTGGCTGGTGTATTGCCCCGTCCAAGCAACCAAGCAATTCTCCAACCTCTAATGCATGCAATCCACACTGTCAAGCATGCCCGACCATCCTCTTTCTTCATTCATCGCCATCAAATTCTTTGTGTCCTTATTTGGAGCTCGAAGATACTCCGAACCAAAAATTCGGATCAATGTCTTCGCAAAGACCTGCACACATTTGAGCATGGTAGCTTCTCCAACGCGAAGATACTCATCAGTGTAGTTGTCTGGAAAGCCATATGCAATCACTCGCATTGCTGCCAATATTTTTTGGTATGAACTAAACCCAAGCAAACCGAGGACATTCCTCGCACGAGTGAATAAACGACAATTTTGCTCGCAAGCTTCAACTATGCAACAAAAAGAGATCTACACATTTAATCACCTACGGAAAAGATGAGCCGGATATGCCAGTACCTCGGCGAAGTAGTTCTTCATGAGCATGTTGTGGCCGAGAGCTCGGTTGTGCAGAATGCAAAGCTGGCCAACCATCGATCAACGATGCTTTCTCTCCGGGCTGACTTCAAATTTATTATTGAGATGAAACAACACTAGGTGTCCGACATCATCGTCCAAAATTATTTCCTCTATGTCGGAATCATCCGACGAAGACGACCAAGAACTCCAAGCATGCATCTAAAAATAAATCCACACATAAGATTATTTTAAATATCACCGCGCCTAAGATTAAAACAACAAATGGGCTTCAAATTACATTCCCCAAAAGAAATTCCGCCGGCCAAAATTAAGGCAAACCCGCTTTTCTTCTCCGTCGCCGACCGAAGCAAATCGGCCAACCTCTTCTTCACCACGTCCACAAATCTGTGGCGCCGGCGAGCGCAGCTGCACCTAGGGTGATTCCGTGGCTCGGCAGCGTCCAAACCAACCGGATCCTCCTGCTACAAGGCCGCACGACAAGCTTCGGGGCAGATCCATGGCGCCGGCGGTGGCCGCTCGCCCGCGGGAAGTAATGGGCACTCCCGGCCTCCGAAATTGGTGGGGAAGGTGTGGCGGGGGCGGCAGAGCTACTCAACAGCGCAGGACGGCCAGGGGTGGCAAGTGACGGTAGGGAGATGTGGCGGCGGCGGAGATGTGTAAGGGCATCTCTTGCCTAGGGTTTTGGTGATGATGACAATACATGTGTGGACTAATCGTGCATCATATATTACTCATGTACACATTGTGTGGCGCAAGACGGTTAGGCCCTCTAGAAGGAAAAGATGGAAGACAGAGTTTTCGACGCTTTTTGTTTCCCTTGGTCGTAGGAAATCCGTACTATCAAGAGGGAACCCACATCATAAGGTATTGGGTGAATCAAGTCACGTACACAGTTACCATGCACCCACCATACTGCCTTCGTTTGAGGAGAGAGAGGTCCCTTGGTTCTATGTGTGTGTGCAGTCTTCTCTACTGCGGTAGTACCGCTGTTAACAGCGGTAGTACCGGTGGCCGGTAGTTTCGATTGAACCACCGCCCCTAGTACCGCATAGGGGTGATACCCCTCTGTACTGGGTGCGGTGATGGACCGGTGGTGGCCCGGAAGTACCGGAGTCCTCTTGACAAACCGGTACTATCGGTATTCAGTGCGGTAGTACCGCTTGAACTGCCACCACTCAGGAGCTACTGCCCCAGCGGATGTTCCGGCTCTAGCACCGCCCAAACTACCGCCGTTGGTTAAAAACCTTCTGGACTCGAAGCGGTAGCTGACCGGTGGTGGAGCGGTAGTTCCGGTTTTCTCCGGAAGACTGGTACTACCGTGTGCTACACCGGAAGTACCGCCCTGGTGCCATGGCTGTGGTTTTCTTCACACACCGGTTGGACCGGTGGCTTGTGCGGAAGTACCGGCCCAGTGTATTTCTGCACATAACGGTTGGAATCTTAGGGACCCTATTTAAGTAGGTCCTTCTCCCACCTCCCACCTACCTCTTGCCTCTCTCTCTCCTCCATTAATCCCCTTGAAGCTTTCTTGCCCGATCTCTCTCCCTAGCCACTCAAACTTGTTGATTTGCTAGGGATTGAAGGAGGAGACCTAGATCTACACTCTCACTAAAAGAAACTTGATTCCCCCATATTTTCTTGTGTGGATTTTGTTACTCTTGGGTGTTTGAGCAACCTAGACGGAAGAGGTCACTTCGGAGCCACATTCCATTGTGGTGAAGCTCCGGGGTTTCGTTGGGAGCCTCCAATTAAGTTGTGGAGAGATCCCCAACCTTGTTTGTAAAGGTTTGGTCGCCACCTTCAAGGGCACAATTAGTGTAATCACGATCTCGCATTGTGTGAGGGCGTGAGGAGATACGGTGGCCCTAGTGGCTTCTTGGGGAGCATTGTGCCTCCACACCGCTCCAACGGAGACGTACTTCCTCTCAAAGGGAAGGAACTTCGATAACACATCCTCGTCTTCACCGGCTCCACTTGTGGTTATTTCTTTCCTTTACTTGTCCAAGCTTTCCTTGTTTATCTTAGATAGCTTGCTTGCGAGGTTGTTATCTTTGCTTCCTATAAGTTGTCATCAGAGTTGCATATCTAGACAACTTACTTTGTTGCTTAATTTAAATTGGTTAAGAAAAGCTAAAAATTGTTAGTTGCCTATTCACCCCCCCTCTAGTCAACTATATCGATCCTTTCAATTGGTATCAGAGCCTCTTCTCTTTTTAAGGACTTTACAAAGAGTATGAGTGACAACGTAGTCGAGACGGAGGAACATTCCAGTGGAACTCCGTCCTTGCCTACATCCGATGGGGGAGCCTTGGTCTCTCGTGAGGAGTTCAATGTGACAATGGCCACATTGAAAGATTCACTAGCGACCGAGGTCAAAGGCATGTTCAAGGAATTGCTTGAGGGGCTTAAATTATCCACCACACCGTTGGAAGTGGTTCGTCCCGCAACCATCGTGTTGGAGGCTACTTCCGACAAGGGAGAAGCTAGTAGTGAGCAAGCCCCGGTTACTAAGAATGGGAGTGGGATCTTTGCCCACTCCGCTCCTCCTACCCACTATGGAGGACCCGTCCCTACACCGCATTTAAATTCCGTTGGGCCTCCTTCTAAGTTTATGAAAAAAAAATCTGATTTTGCCACTTGGATGTTTCGCTTTAAACGCCATTTAAATCATTGTTTTACTAATCTTTGGAGAATCATTGAGCAAGGTTTTTACCCACGTGATCCCGGCAACTTAACTCCGAGAGAAGCTGCCGATCATCAATTCAACGAGTCCGTTCTTTGCATACTTCAAGATGCTATCCCTCTCGAAGACATTGCACATCTTCGACCCTTCACCGTGGCTAAGGAAGCTTGGGAGCATGTTGGCTCCATGTACAAGGGGAGCGCAAGCATTCAACGCTCTAACTATGAAGTTGTGCAAGATGAAGCCGATGAGTTTGCTATGATCGAAGATGAAGATCCACGCGAACTTTATCGGAGATTAACCACTCTTGCGGTTTCACTTCGAGATCATGGGAGCAAAGACACAGATGACAATTGGATCAAGCGCAAATTTCTCGAGGCCATGATGCCTTACAACAAGGCCATGTCCTCCGTCATTCACGAAAGACCGGACTTCCACACTTTGTCATCAAATGAAGTGTTGGATGAGTTCGTTGCCATAAGGATCTTGGACAAGACCGCCGACAATGCGGTTTTAAGAGCTCAACGATCAAAGAAGCCTAACCTTGCCTTGAAGGCCAAGGCTTGTGTGGAAGAAGAGGAGGAGGAGGATGACGATGAGTGTTGTCCTGAGGACACCAAATATGCCTATCATGAGCACATGGCTCTTGCTTCACGGCAATTTTGGGGCAACAAGAAGAACTCAAGGCCCAACTTCAACAAGAACAACTCAAGTGGCAACAAGGGCAAACAACGAGTGAGGACGTGCTTCAACTGTGGGAATGTGAGCCACTTTGTTGTAGATTGCCCATATGAGAAAAGAGAAGACTTTGGAGGCAAGCTTATCCGGAAGGACAAGGCCAAGTCTTATCCCAACAAGAACAACTTCAACAAGAAGACCCCTCCTAAAGGGTTGGTGGCCCAAGACGAATATGTTGAGGATGATGATAATGATGAAGATGATGAGATGGTCACCATGGACACAATTTCTATTGCTACTACTCCGCGCACATCTCTCTTCGACTCACCAAATGAGAACATCACCACCAAGTGTCTCATGGCTAAGGCCACCAACAAGGTAACTCCTAACATCAACACTACCATCATCTCTAATCCTTCATTGACGGATTGTATTGATGAGAGTGAGGGAGCTAAGGAGAAAGAGAATTAATTTGAGTTGTTTATGAGCAAACTCAAGGGCAAACCCAAGAAGCATTTTGTTGCTCTCTTGGAACAACTCGGTGAGGCCAATGACATGATCGAGGTTCACGAGGAGACCATTGCTAAAATGGAAGGACATAGTCGAGACTATGCTGATGAGATATCGGATCTCTCTAATGCTCTAGAGGAAGAGTGTGGTCTTCGTTTGGCTCTTGAGGAGTCACACAACGATGATCGTGCTAAATTAAAGAAAGATCTTGATCATGCTTTAGTTGTCTCTCGTATGATTAATTCCGAGAAGGCAAAACTTGGGGTTGACCATGCTAGACTCAAGGAGGAGTTTGTTACACTTGACAAGGCTCACAAGGCCTTGAAAGGTATACATGCTTGTCTTAAGGAGTCTCATGATCAACTCCAGGTTTCGCTAACCAAGGAGAAAGCTATCTTTCCTCGCATGGTGTTGATTGATAATGCAAATGCTACTAACCCATGTTGCGAGCATGTGCATCTTGTTGAAGCGAATGCCAAGTTGAAGAAGCAACTTGAGAAAGGCCTTGTGACATGTATACAAGGTGAGAAGAACCTCAACGATCTTTTGAGTAATCAAAAGGAGGTGGTGGCAAAGGAAGGAATTGGGTTTGCTCCCAAGCCCAAGAAGAAGAAGAACGACAAGACCAAGCTACCTCCTCCTCTTAAACAAACCTTTGTGAAAGAGGGAGAGGGTTCTTCTAAGAATAAGAACAATGTGAAGGGTGATGGAGTCAAGAAGAACCCCACCATACCTTCAAACAGAGCCGACGACTTTAATCCTTCATATGTTTTATGTCGTGCTAGTGATGGTCATGTCTTTGCTAAATTTGTTGGTTCTTCTTATGAGTAATTGAATGGTCTATTTGGGTTCCTAAGACCCTTGTTACTAACCTCAAAGGACCCATTACCAAATGGGTACCTAAATCCAAGCACTGATCTCGTGTAGGAGTTTCCTTCCGGTGGGGGATCATGGTTGCTCGATAGTGGAGCCACAAATCATATGACCGGAAGCAAAGACTTGGTGGTGGACGTGCATCAAGGTTCATCCATGGCCACCAATGTCGAATGGGGTGATGCTTCATCTTCTAAGGTATTGGGGCTTGGCAAGGTTGTTGTTTCTCATGATCTCACGATCGAGAAAGTCATGCTTGTTGAGTCCCTTGCATATAACTTACTTTCTGTTCGTCAACTTGCACTCATGGGCTTTGCTACATTCTTTGATATTGATACCGTGGCCCTCTTGTGGAGCAAGACTCTTAAAGTAGCCTATGTTGGACATGTCGAGAACGGTCTCTATGTGGTTAACTTCTCGGAGCAACCCACTAAGACCGCGATGCCTAATGGCTAAAGTTGATGTGGGATGGCTTTGGCATCGCCGGTTAGCCCATGTCAATATGAGATCTTTGCAAAGTCTTCTCAAGGGGGACCATGTCCGTGGACTAACAAATGTTAGCTTTGCCAAAGATCATGCTTGCAGTGCTTGTATTGAAGGAAAGCTACATGAGAAGGCTCATCCTCCCACGACTATCATCTACTCAAAAAGACCATTAGAGATCCTTCACATGAACCTCTTTGGGCCTCCATCATTTGATAGTCTTGGGGGCAGAAATTATTGCTTGATGATTGTGGATGATTATTCAAGATACACATGGGTATACTTCTTCAAGAAGAAGAGTGAGACCCAACAAACTGTCATCAACTTTGCAAATGAAGCTCAACGACAACATGAAGCAAAGATTTTGATGATCCGAAGTGACAACGGCACCGAGTTCAAGAATTACACCTTGGATGAGTTTCTTAGTGATGAGGGGATCAAACATCAATATGCCGCACCTTATACCCCTCAACAAAATGGTGTAGCTGAGAGAAAGAACCGGACATTGATGGACGCGGCAAGGACCATGATGGAGGAATTCAAATCTCCATACAAATTTTGGGCCGAAGCCATTAACACCACGTGTCATGCATCCAATCGGCTCTATCTCCGCAAAGGTTTGAACAAGACTCCATATGAGATTCTTACCGGTAACAAGCCTAATCTCAAGTACTTCCGGGTGTTCGGGTGTAAGTGTTTCATTCTCAAGAAAGGTGCTCGTTTGTCTAAATTTGAGTCTAGAGCTCATGAGGGCATATTTGTTGGTTATGCTACAAACTCTCATGCTTACCATGTCCTCAACAAGTCCAATGCACTCATTGAGGAGACGTGTAACGTAGAGTTTGATGAGAATAACGGCTCCCAAGTGGAGCAAAGTGGTACTTGTGATGTAGGTGATGAAATTCCTCCTCAAGCCATAAGAAGAATGGGTGTAGGATATATCCTACTCTTTGAGGAACCCCTTGTGGCTGAAGGAGAAGGTAAATGTTCCACCCAAGTGGAACCATCATCAACCCAAGACCCACACGCTTCCGAAGAACAAAGTGAAGGCCCTCAACCGGACGAACAAGGCCAAGTGCAAGATCAATCACAAGATGGTGGTGAGCCACCAAATGATGCACAAGGCCAAGTTCTCTCCTCCGAGAAAGATCAAGATCAAGAGGAAGCTCAAGATCAAGATCAAGCTCTTGACGTCGCTCAAGATGATCAACTCAGTGCTCCTCAATTGTCACTTGAAGAGCAATTGGAGCGTCGTGCTGCAAAAGTTGCCTCCAGGCTTGCTTCTAGAGAACATCACATGGAGAATATTCTTGGAAGCATCACAAAGGGGGTAAGCACTCGTAGACAATTAGCAAACTATTGTGCTCATCAAGCTTTTGTCTCTTGTGTTGAACCTCAGAAGGTCTATGAGGCGCTCAAAGATCCTGATTGGCTTAATGCCATGCATGAAGAACTCCACAACTTCGAGCGCAACAAAGTGTGGCGTCTGGTGCCGAGGCCAAAGGAGAACCATAATGTCATTGGAACCAAGTGGATCTTTAAGAACAAACAGGATGCCCATGGCATTGTGATTCGCAACAAGGCGCGGTTGGTGGCTCAAGGCTACTCCCAAGTCGAGGGTATCGACTACGGTGAAACCTTTGCCCCCGTTGCTCGCCTTGAATCTATCCGTTTGTTGCTTGCCTATGCTTCTCATCATAATTTTAAGTTGCACCAAATGGATGTGAAAAGTGCATTTCTTAATGGTCCTATTAATGAGTTGGTTTATGTCAAACAACCCCCGGGGTTTGAGGATCCTAAGTTCCCCAATCACGTGTATCAACTCGATAAGGCACTCTATGGCCTTAAACAAGCCCCACGTGCATGGTATGAGCATCTTACCGAGTTGTTACAAGATCGTGGGTTTGAAATTGGGAAGATCGACCCCACTCTTTTTACTAAGAAGGTCAAAGGGGAGTTCTTTGTCTGCCAACTATATGTTGATGACATTATCTTTGGTTCACCTAACAAAGCTTTCAACGACGAGTTCGCCGCACTCATGACCACACATTTTGAGATGTCCATGATGGGAGAGTTGAAGTGCTTCCTTGGGTTTGAGATTAAGCAGAGAAGAGAAGGAATCTTTATCAAACAAGCCAAGTACACTCAAGACATGCTGAAGAGGTTTAATCTAAGTGATTTCAAGCCGACTACTACCCCAATGCCAACCAAGTGCCAACTTGACATTGATCCCAATGGTAAAGTGGTGGATCAAAAGGTATATCGCTCTATGATCGGTTCCTTGCTTTACCTTTGTGCATCTAGACTGGATATTATGTTGAGTGTGGGAATCTGTGCACGGTTTCAAGCCTCACCTAAGGAAATTCACTTTGTGGCAGTCAAGCGAATCTTTTGATATTTGGCTCATACCCCAAACTTTGGCTTATGGTACCCAAGAGGAGCAAACTTCAACCTTGTAGGTTTCTCTGATTCGGACTGGGCGGGAGACAAAGTGGATAGGAAGTCCACTTCCGGAGGGTGCCAATTCCTTGGTTGCTCTCTGGTAAGTTGGTCTTCCAAAAAGCAAAGTTGTGTGTCTCTCTCGTTCACCGAAGCAGAGTATGTGGCAGCTGGCAATTGTTGTGCTCAACTTCTATGGATGAGGCAAACTTTAAAGGATTACGGTGTCACTTGTGCCAAAGTGCCTCTTTGGTGTGACAATGAAAGTGCCATCAAGATTTCTCTCAACCCGGTGCAACACTTCAAGACGAAGCATATTGAGATTCGATATCACTTCATCCGGGATCATATTCAGCGAGGAGAAATCGAGATCCACTATGTCAACACTCATGATAACCTTGCAGATATCTTCACGAAGCCCTTGGATGAAGCAAGATTCGCGAGTTAAGGCATGAGCTAAATATCATAGATTTGAGCAATGTGGCTTGAAACCTTGCACACACCTCCCACTCAATATAGTTATCTTGCCTAGATGTAGGCATGGACATAGGGGGAGTATTGTTCTCTCAATGAACTCTCTCTCCCCCCATTATGCATAAATTGATCAACTCTTTCACATTCGTCATTTATGATGACACTTGTGTTTCAAGGACGAGCTTTGGTTATGGGCCCAAGGATAATTCCTCGCGGTGCCATACCATTTGACTCAAACATAGGTGGCTCAGGCCACCGCCCTCGGGCTTGGTTGGTTCTCTTTTGTTTAGCTCCTTGAGTGTTCTTTGGTGTGTGAATTCTCCAATGGGTCTTGGAGTATTCACCATCATACTACAATGACTAGCTCCATCCTAAGCCTTCTCATCCAAGCCATCTATTCCAAATGTACACAAGTTTGCTATCTTGGAGTGGGCTGTTGCTTCCTGGCGGTACAACCGGTAGTACCAGCGGTTCTACCGCTTTACCACCGGGCTGTAGCCCAGGGGTTCTACCGGTCTAGAGCCAGCGGTTCTACCGCTGGTACCCTAACCAGTACCCCTGGCCAATACTACCGGTGTTGGTGCGCGGTACTACCGCTTCACGCGGAAGTACCGCCCCAACGAGCAGGTAGCTCCTGGAGCGGTACTACCGGTCCCCGGACCGGTACTACCGGCTGCTTAACTGGGCGGGTATAAATAGTACGGGCCGAAGGGGTATCTCTGTTTTCCCCTTCACGCCCATCCGTTCCATATGCCCTAGCCGCCGGTTGCTCCGCCCACTGCCCCGAAGCTCCCTCCGGCACTTCGAATCGGTCGGCCCTTCATCGGATCCGCTCTGTGGAGGCCGCCTCCTCCTCGATCTCCTCCCATGGATACTGGTATTGCCCTGTTCTTCTCTTTTTAGGGTTCTTTCCTTGAATCCTCTTTCTAGGGCAATGCTAGTGTTCCCTCATTTTTGGCTAAATGCTTGGTGGGATAGATCCTTAGACTCCTTATTCACTTGTGCGTAGTTAGTTACAGACATAGTGCATCTAGTTTTGATATCAGGTGGTTCCTCTCCTTTAACTCGGCAGCTCCGCTCTCAGCGGTTCTACCGATCACCACGACCGGTACTACCGCTGGACTGGAACTACCGGTTCAATAACCGGAACTACCGGTTGCTCTGAACATATATGCTCTGTTTCTATTCTACTTACATACCCGTGAATTATTCTTATGATCTTGTGTACATTCCTCTCATCTTTGCTGGGTTGCTTTGTGTTCTCCGTGTGCGTTTGCAGGTGGCTCTAGCTCTCATGCTGCTCAGAACACCAGGAAGAGGGCCCGTAGGGGCAAGAGGCCAGCTGACAATGAAGAAGATCGCGAGGTAGTGGTCCCCACCAAAACCACTCGCCGGGAGAAGTCAGTTGCTGCCAAGCAGCGTGCGGCGCTACCTATGCATAAGTGGAAGCTTCCGGACTGGGAGAAGTTTCGCTTTCAGGATCCTTACACCGGACCACCAACTCCTCGCTGGAATTACCCTCAGTTCCGGAATGAATTGCAAATGAGGATTGTGTCTGAAATCCTCGAGCACCACAAGAACAAGTTCACCAGGATGTGGTCCATTGACCTTGAGTATCGGAGGAACAACCTCAATTACTTTGGGGAGGCTCTGGAGGTATGTGAGGAGTTTGACTTGATCAAGCTCATGGAACTATGCTATGATTTTGATGTGGAGCTTGTCCATTAGTTTTATGCTACTGTCCATTTCGGCAGTGACGATCAGCGTCACCTTTCTTTTATGTGCCGGGATGAGTTCTTCCATGTTCCCTGGAGTGCCTTCTGCAATGCTCTGGGCTATGCTGACACTGGTTTGGAGGGTCAAGGTGGTCTCCATCCTCACGACCGAGCCAACCCCATGGATAAGGAGAAACTTGCTCCTCTATATACCCCTGGCCGTGGCATTGTGGGTAAATCAAATGATCTTCTGCCTGTCTATGATATTCTACACCGTGTGTTCCGTTGTGTGCTGCTGCCCAAGGTTGGGAACCAAGATGATATTTATGGATATCTGGTGGATTTGCTTGTGGCCATGAAGACCAAGAGGGGCAAAGGCATCACTTTCGATGTGTCTAAGTGGATGTGGGAGGAGATGTACAACTGTGTCTGGTACCGCAAGGTACCTATCTACGCTCCTTTTGTGATGCGCTTCCTATACTCAGTTTGGGAAGTCCGGAGGCCTGGAGTGTCTCTTACTACTCCTGATAAGCTCACGGAGCATGAGGTCAAGATGCTGAGGAAGAAGAAACCTGCTGCTCCTCGCTTCCATGCGGGGAATGAGGAGGATAATTTTGCTACCTCGGATGACGAGGACTTTGTGTTGGAGGCGGGGGCCAAGCCCTCTTGGGTGGAGAAGCTGACTGCCAAGGTCAAGAAGACCTTCTGCTTACGGACTCATATTCAGAAGAAGCTCTACAAGGCCCATGTGTCTGAGAAGATGGCGCGCCACCGACAGATTCAGATGATGAAGCACCTCAATGTGCCAGGTGTGCAGAGTGGCTCTGAGAAGAGCATCACTCCTGAGGAGAAGTGGTCTTTGGCTAACTGTCAGTGGTCTGATGACGAGCCCACTACGTGTGCTGCACGTGTGACTGAGGATGCTGACGATACTGAGGCTGAGGTTGCTGAGGATGCCGAGGAGGCTGAGGAGTCTGAGGACTCTGACGATGATGATTCTGATGATTCCCTTGCGACAGGCGAGGAGCGTTACTGAGCCCTGGGGCGTTAGTTTCGCTCTTTTCCTTTTTGGTGCTTGATGCCAAAGGGGGAGAGAGTTATTAGGTCACGGGAGTTGCATGGGTTTTCTTGCAGTTACTTTCCTCGTATTGAACCTTTTATTTATGTCCTGTGTACTTATCTTGTGTTGTGACCTTGTGCATGGTGTGAGACATGCGTGCCCTTATCTATTTATCTATGCACTTATCTCGGAAAAGCCTGCTTATTATCAGTGATCTAATCTTTAGCTCTCTACTCTTTCTCTGCAATCATATGCTTTGTTGTCTACTATGTTGGTTTGCGGTCGCTGGTTGGTCTATAAAATCTAGGGGGAGCATTGATCCTAGTTTGAGCACTTTTGCATTCCAAAAGCAAACTCTAAATAAGTGCTCACACTTTGGGGAGCTCCGCCTACATTTTATAGATCCCCCGTGCTATTCGTGTGGTTGTCATCATTCACCAAAAAGGGGGAGATTGTAAGGGCATCTCTTGCCTAGGGTTTTGGTGATGATGACAATACATGTGTGGACTAATCGTGCGTCATATATTACTCAGGTACACATTGTGTGGCGCAAGACGGTTAGGCCTTCCCTCTAGAAGGAAAAGATCGAAGACGGAGTTTCCGACACTTTTTGTTTCCCTTGGTCGTAGGAAATCCGTACTATCAAGAGGGAACCCACAACGGAAGGTATTGGGTGAATCAAGTCACGTACACAGTTACTATGCACCCACCATACTGCCTTCGTTCGAGGAGAGAGAGGTCCCTTGGTTCTATGTGTGTGTGCAGTCTTCTCTATTGCGGTAGTACCGCTGTTAACAGCGGTAGTACCGGTGGCCGGTAGTTCCGGTCGAACCACCGCCCCTAGTACCGCATAGGGGCGATACCCCTCTGTACTGGGTGCGGTGGTGGACCGGTGGTGGCCCGGAAGTACCGGAGTCCTCTCGACAAACCGGTACTACCGGTATTCAGTGCGGTAGTACCGCTTGAACTGCCACCACTCAGGAGCTACTGCCCCAGCGGATGTTCCGGCTCTACCACCGCCCCAACTACCGCCGTTGGTTAAAAACCTTCTGAACTCGAAGCGGTAGTTGACCGGTGGTGGAGCGGTAGTTATGGTTTTCTCTGGAAGACCGGTACTACCGTGTGCTACACCGGAAGTACTGCCCTGGTGCCATGGCTGCGGTTTTCTTCACACACCGGTTGTACCGATGGCTTGTGCGGAAGTATCGGCCCAGTGTATTTCTGCACATAACGGTTGGAATCTTGGGGACCCTATTTAAGGAGGTCCTTCTCCCACCTCCCACGTACCTCTTGCCTCTCTCTCTCTCCTCCATTAATCCCCTTGAAGCTTTCTTGCCCGATCTCTCTCCCTAGCCACTCAAACTTGTTGATTTGCTAGGGATTGAAGGAGGAGACCTAGATCTACACTCTCACCAAAGGAAACTTGACCCCCCATACTTTCTTGTGGGGATTTTGTTACTCTTGGGTGTTTGAGCACCCTAGACGGAAGAGGTCACTTCGGAGCCACATTCCATTATGGTGAAGCTCCGGGGTTTTGTTGGGAGCCTCCAATTAAGTTGTGGAGAGAGCCCCAACCTTGTTTGTAAAGGTTCGGTTGCCACCTTCAAGGGCACCATTAGTGGAATCACAACATCTCGCATTGTGTGAGGGCGTGAGGAGATACGGTGGCCCTAGTGGCTTCTTGGGGAGCATTGTGCCTCCACACCGCTCCAACGGAGACGTACTTCCTCTCAAAGGGAAGGAACTTCGGTAACACATCCTCGTCTTCACCGGCTCCACTTATGGTTATTTCTTTCCTTTACTTGTCCAAACTTTCCTTGTTTATCTTAGATAGCTTGCTTGTGAGGTTTTTATCTTTGCTTCCTATAAGTTGTCATCAGAGTTGCATATCTAGACAACTTACTTTGTTGCTTAATTTAAATTGGTTAAGAAAAGCTAAAAATTGTTAGTTGCCTATTCACCCCCCTCTAGTCAACCATATCGATCCTTTCAAGGTGGCCTCGGAGACGCGTGTTGGAATTTTCTTCCTGCAAGGAGCGGGTGGGATAGAGGAATCGACAAAACGAGTGGGAAAACCATAGGTATGGCAGACACGGGCCATAGTTTACAAGATCTTGCAAAAATAATAATAATTAGCCGATGACCGAATATAGCGGATCTTTTCCTTGCCAAAAAGTCGTTCCAGTCCCCTATATGTACGCTTATTATAGTGAGTGGGCAGTTTTAGCGCGTCTGCTAGAGTTGCTCTTAAGGCTATCCACTATATGGAGCGTGCACAACGCAAAATTGTCCACTTTGTTGTTATAAGGGTGTGTTTGTTTTGGCTCCAAGTAGCCCCGCTTCTATGGCTTATCGAGCTGTAGCAGCGAGTACTATAATAGACTTATAGCCGGAAATCCAATTCGACTCTTGGGAGCATATGCTCCTGCACACTATTTTTCTTTTGTAAATGCCATTTTTTGAATTTTTTTTGATGTGTTCATTGTCACACCCAAATGTTACTTGAAGTTTTTTAGGGGGAAAGCTTAAGTATTTTGACTTACGCGAAAAATAAGTCAAACGCCAATGTTATCTCCAAATGTTAAAATTCTTTTTATTTTTTCACCGACGAAGCATTGCTATCTCGTTTCACATGAAAATTATTAAGCATGCTTGCTACACTAACATTAACATCCACAAAAGAATCAATTTTTAAAAACTTTATTTACTATCTATTTTGAATTTACTGTTCATCAGGGAGCACGTGCACCCTAGAGACGAAACATGCACCCTACTTATAGCGCGCTTACATGCCAATTTTGCATACGTGGAGGGAGAGTATGAAAAAGTGAGAGGCTCATGCAAGAGCCTAGATATTTGCATGCTCCTAAGCACATACAAGAAAGCGATAGAGACAAGGTGGAAAAAAGTACTACTCTTCTAGTCAATCTTATAACTAACCTTGTTATACGAGTAACTATAGATATATATATATAGGGTGGGTCTATTCTCATAACACCCCTTAAGACCTTATTCTCATAACAAAAACCTTATTCTCATAACACTCCCACTTAAATAGGTTTCTAGCGCGGAGCGCCCCGAGGACAGCAACCACTGCCCCGCCTCCTACCCCCGCGTTGCCGCCCCGCCTCCTTCCCCCAGCACCGTCGCGCCGGCTTGTAACACCCCAAAAATATTTATTTGGAGTTTTTAATTTTTTTTTTTAAAATTTTAGCTAAGGTTTAAAATTTTCTTGGAGGGTTCTGTTTGAAGGGTGGACTTATTTGATTTAATTGTTTTGGAGGTTTTCAAAACTATTTCCCTCTAAAGAATCTTTGGTTTTTGGTTATTTATTTTCAAAGGCAAAAGTCCTTTCCACCTCTTCTAGCACCATAAAACCTCTCCAAATATTTTTCTGCCACTCCAAGAATTACCTCTCAAGTCATGCACACCTTCTATGATATTATTCAACTCCTTCCCACTCCACAAAAATATTCTTTCTATATATTTTAAATTCCAAAGATGGAATTTGAAATAATCATAGTTTCTTGACATTACAAAGGAACTACATTTTCTATGACTCTTCTGCTCCCACCAAAATTATCCCTGCAAATACATGGTACCCTTAACCCATTTCTTAAAAAACATTTGGTCCCACAGTTCAAAAATTTCAAATTCTATCCAATTCAAATTTGGTCCAGAAATCAACTTTTTGCTCCAAATCATTTTTAAATTCCACCAAAAATCTTGGCCTTCTGGCAAACTCATTTTTGAGCAACCACACACCACCACGGCAAGCCCCATGATCAACCAAGATGTTTAACACCACATAGCATTTCATCAAACACTTGGGGTGCAGACTGTTCATAACTGAATGAAATTCAGTTAACTGAATTCTTCAGCCGACAGGGGCCGGCGATGCCGTGCACACCTCATCTTCCTCTCCCGCACGGCGTCGACGCCCGCCTTCATTGCCGACCGCTCCCCTGGCCCATCGCCCAGCCTCTCCACGCCGGTGAGCTGGCAGCTGGCCGGTGCAACCGCCCCGAGCTCGTCCACGGCGGGGCTGAGCGGAACGCCTCGGCCATCGGCCGCCATTCACTGCACTGCAACGCCCCTACCTACCTCCCCGCCCACGCGTCACTCTCCTTCGCCCCTCCGCACAACGGACACACCGACCACGCCGCCCGGGACCCGTATGGCAGTCGCCGGAGCCGGCCACGCCGCCGCGCCCGTGCGGACAGCACACCTCGGACGTGGCAAGCGAGCACGAGCCCGTCCAAGCGGAGGCTTCGGGCGAACTCCACCAGCCTCATAAATGCTCCGTCGCCCCAGACCACCGGCCAAAACCAACCCCGGCGACCAAATTTACTCCGGCGAACTCCGCCCGCTTCGGCCATCCTCGACTCGCCTATAAAAGGGGTCCCCGAGCCCCTCTAGCTTCACCTTTGGCCTCCACCACCTCCCACTCTTCCTCCTGACCACCCCACCGGCCACGAGGGGGCCATCTTCTCCCTCTCCGGCCACCGCTCCGCCGCCTCTGTCCACGAGCCATACGGCGCACTTACACCTCCAGAGACGCCCAAACTCCGCCGATCCACCACGTTCCCACCACTATGCCGAAACCCTAAGCCAATTCCTCTTCCCGAGCCCTCTCCGACGAGCCACCACTTCACCCGAACCACCGTCCGCCGGCGACGAGCTCACCGCCGTTCAGGTGATCGCCGGTGGCCACCACCACCACCCATGGATGCGGAAGTCCACGCTGGACACACTGCAACCAGCGCCGGGCCCTGAAACCCCGGCGATCGTCGCCGGCGATCGCCGCCTCTTCTCTGTACTCGCGCGCGAGCGCGTTCAAAATTCAAACCTGACGGGTGGCCCCCACCCGTCAGCTCTCTCTCTCTGTTTCCTGTGTTCGGCGAAGGCGCACTCTGCGCTTTACGCCTTCTGCACTGGAAGGCGTATTCGCTGCCGAAGCGTTTTCTTTTAAAACAGCTCAGGGGCTTCTGTTTTGCAGAAAGACCCCTGGTTTTAAAAAGTTAATAACTTTTAAACTATAAATCCAAATGAGCTGATTCTTTTTGCTAAAATTTTCTTTTCTTCTCTAGTTTATTTTAAGATTTAATTAAAAATATTTTGAGAACTTTTTCTGTTCTGTGTTGGAATTTCTCATTCGAATTCAAATTTGATTTTTTCAGAAAAAGAAGAAGGAACTTTTGCTGGAAATTCAGAGGGGTTTTCTCCTGATTACTTTGGACAAGGCAAGCATTATTGAACCTGGGATATGGTGTTTGCATTTTTGCATGGTTGCATAGTTGGGAGTACAATGCATATGTTGCATGTTATATCATATGTGCATGCATGGTCATGTCACATCTTCTTTGGCTTGCATATCACACTAGCTTCTTTGACATGAATATGGTTACGTGATGGCTGAAATTTTTGCTGCTGGTTTGGACGTGCTGGTGGGCACGGTCCTTTATTGACACAGTGGTGTCGTGTGATACTGATAAAGAATACTGGTGATATGTTAATAATACCTCCTGAGTCTGCCTAGATCGAGTCTTGCTCTATACACCTAGCTGTATACCGTGCTGCCACGGGTCCTTCCGAAAGGAGGGTACGGCCTAGTAAGTTGATAACCCCTGTACGGGTACACGCCACACAGATACTACGATGAAGGTTGTAGCCTGTCATCGGGTCAGGGGCATGGGTGTTTCCGGTTGTAGCCGAGAGGGGGGCACCCCTTGTAATCCGCGCGTTTAATAGTGATCCCATGCTTTTCGGAGGTTGTAGCCTCCCTGACTTAAGGTTTCTGGAGCGATGCTCTGGGTGAGTCCTGGCATCCGGTCGGTGCGTATGCGTCAGGCGTGTTTTCAACCCAAAGTCCGTATTGGGTATTAGTCAGTGCACGGTACTGTCTAAGGAAAGCCCATACGCGTGGGTAAAGAGTACACCCTCTGCAGAGTTATATCTATTCGAATAGCCGCGTCCACGGTCAAGGATTTAGTTGGGTGGGTCAAGTATCGGTCTCGGTGTCAGTCTCTGGAGGAAAATAATATACTTGAGCATGTTCATGTTTGCATGATGTTCTTGTTACAGTCAATGTTATCCTGAACTTATTTATGATGAAAATTATGCTTATGGACTAACCCTATGATTTTATTGTTACCTTCAAGAGTGTCTCAGGGGCTGGCTAGACTACCCCGGACACTCGCTTTTATTTTAAAGTCCTCTTGTGGCGTCCCTCGAGTGTCAGGCGGTTTATCACGCCACTACTCTTGTGGACACCCAACTGGCATTTCTTTTAAAGTCCTTTTGTGGCGTCCCTCGAGTGTCAGGCGGTTTATCACGCCACTACTCTTGTGGACACCCAACTGGCATTTCTTTTAAAAGTCCTTTTTGTGGCGTCCCTCGAGTGTCAGGCGGTTTATCACGCCACTACTCTTGTGGACACCCGACTGGCATTTCTTTTCAAGTCCTACCGTGATGTCACTTGACATCCGACCGGCATTCCTTTTATCTTTTTATATTATTGTGACTAATATTTATTTTTGTACTAACCATGTTTCACCATGCCAAGTCTTGATAATTGTTGCACGCATATAGTATATTTACCATGGCATTCGCATTCGGTATACCTTATGTTCATAATGTTTGCGAGTACATTCAAAGTACTCATTGGCTTGTCCCTGGCTATTTACTTGGCCAGACTTGGAGGAGGACGAGCTATTGGAGGAGAATTGCGCTAGCGAGGCCGACGCTTAGAAGGTTCCCAGTCAGCACACCTGTGTCTTGGAGTCTATCACTTGTATCATCCGTCAAGCTTCCGCCACACCAATAAAATAGTCAAGCCTCACACTGACGCTTGACTCTATGCTAGTATATCAGTGTTGAGTTCCACCACCCACTGTCATATTCCGCCACCCTAGTGCGTTGAGTTGTTGTAATAAATTGTTGAGTCACCCTGACTCAACCCTGTGTAATATTATTGTACTGGTTATCTATATCAAGGTTGTCCACTGGTTGTGCTTGGGAGCCAGTGTGACTTAAGGCTATTCTGTGATTTATTTCCCAGAAGTGAGCCTGACAGACCTTGGTATCAGAGCCAGGCTGACTGTAGGAGCCCTAGGCACGATCGCTAGTCACCGAGTCAGTGCTAACATTTTTCCAGCATGCATCTCATGCATCGTAGCAAATTTTCCTTAGTCATCATACACTTATGACGTGGCTACTTGGATTTTTTTTGTCTACTGTTGTAGATGGCTGGTGGCAGCTGCCCATCGCAGGTTTTCGCCAACGAGCCTGCGGGATTTTCCCGCCTTCTCGCGAGCATCGCGAGGGACGCGATGGGGTCCCTCGGGCGTCCGGAGTACGTCATTTACCCGGACAAGATCTCAGAGACCCTGACTATGTACCAGGCTTCGGTATATATTCGGGGTGGTGCGTCCGTGTCTTTCCGCAACTATCGCTTCATGGGGAGAGCCATGCCCACTGAGAGGCATGCTATCCAGATGGCCGCACGTGAGGCTATCGCACGTCTCAGGGACATCCTGTCCGTTATGCAAAATTTTACATTCAGTTTTTTCAAACATTCAGTTGACCGTTTTCAAAACTGCTCTTAAACCGTGCGGAATCTCGAAAAGTGTTCAACATGGCGAAATCGCGTCTACTCCATAGCTTTTCAACGGTATATTACACGCATAATTCCGATAAACGGTTAAAAAACTAGAGCAAAAAGGTACTGAAAAAACAACACGTACAGTTTTTTCAAATATGCAGCTCACCGTTTTCAAAACTGCTCTTAAACCGTGCGAAATCTCGAAAAGTGTTCAACATGGCGAAGTTGCGTCTACTCCATAGCTTTTCAACGGTATATTACACACATAATTCCGATAAACGGTTAAAAAACTAGAGCAAAAAAGGTACCGAAAAAACAACACGTACATTTTTTTCAAACATGCAGTTCACCGTTTTCAAAACTGCTCTTAAACCGTGCGGAATCTCGAAAAGTGTTCAACATGGCGAAGTTGCGTCTACTCCATAGCTTTTCAACGGTATATTACACGCATAATTCCGATAAACGGTTAAAAAACTAGAGCAAAAAAGATACCGAAAAAACAACACGTACAGTTTTTTCAAACATGCAGTTCACTGGTCTCTGTGTTGCAGTAACATGCAGTTCGGAAGCGCAAAAAAACGCGTCGATTTGGGTGTCACGAAAAACAGAGTTTCCGTGTTTTTGTAATTTCAAAACTGCTCTTAAACCGTAATGAATTAGAGGGGGTGTTCTACATGAAAAAGTAGCGTCTCGACGATATCTTTCCAACGGTGTATCATTTGGATCATTTCGACCAACGTTTTGTAAAAATTTCACGAAAAACGGCCACTGCCCTTCGTAGTCAGCCGTACGATTTTCAAATTTAACTAAAACCGTAAGGAATCTCAAAAACATTCCAACATATGAAAGTTGCGCCTCGTTCATAGCTTTCCGACGGTATATTACACGCCTTGTTTCGACAAACGGTTAGAAAACTGGAGTGAAAACAGTACCGAAAATTTGAAAAAATTCGAAAAACACAATTCCGCGATTTAGTAAATTCAAAACTGGTCTTAAACCGTAGCGAATTAGAAAAAAAAATAGATATGAAAAAGATGCGCGCCGACGATACATTTCCAACGGTGTATCATACGTTTCATTCCGACGAGCGTTTTAGAAAAAAACGCTCGCTGCCATTCGTTGTGAGCCGCACGATTTTCGAAGCTGCTCTTAAACTATGATGAATTTTGAAAAGTGCTCAACATGGCGAAGTTGCGTCTACTCCATAGCTTTTCAAGGGTATATTACACGCATAATTCCGATAAACGGTTAAAAAACTAGAGCAAAAAAGGTACCGAAAAACAACACGTACAATTTTTTCAAACATAAGGTTCTGTTGCAGTATCTGTGCAGTGCGCATAGCTTTCCAATGCAGTAAAACAAAGCAGTTCGGAAGTGTTATGAGAATATTATTCTCATAATGTTATGAGAATAGACCGGCTGTATATATATATATATATATATATATATATATATATATATATATATAATCATAAAATACAGATGCTGCTCCGACGAATATTACACTCCGCCACCTGCCATTCTTGTCTTTGCACCGCCTCATGACACCCCCTCTCTCTTGAGATAGTACTGCACCAGTGACCGAGCATGCTGTCTTTGCACCGACACAAGCTCCGTACTCTCGTCAAGGTACCCCCACCCTCTCCATGTCAGCCTCCCCTCTACTAGTGCCCGTGTCTGTGTCAGGCGCGCACATGGTCATCATGGTAATGTGTGGTGTGCTAGGCATGGTGTTATTGCTTTGTGCTGCTGATGTGTACTATGATTTTTCTGCTGGCGCTCTGAACCGCGTTGCTGTGAACCGAGTTGTGATGCTACTACTATAAACCATGAACTGTTAACCAACATATGCTTTTACGCCGTGAACTTGCATATAGTTTGATGTATGTTACACGTGTTGTTGATCCCATGCTTTGTGCTACCGCACCTGCTATTTTTAATTTTTTCTTATGCAAATTGATGCCTAGCTATGATGATGTCCCATGGTGAAAGTTCAGTGGGATCGAGAGGCCACCATTTTTTTGAGTGGGTGACTGATCAAGTAGAGGTAGGACATATGCCAACCAAGTTGATACATGGTAGATGTGTAGTCGACCCGATCTTCATGACTATACATGGATTCATAGGAAACCACGAAGAACATAAGGGACATCCACAAGAGGAAAACACTCAAGAAAATATCCATACCATGGTATTCCTCATAACAGAGTCAACACATGAGACACATAGATCCAAACAACAACAAAGGTAGAAAGTAACTAGATCTTCCAAATATTTAGGAGAGATAACTCTTGTGAGATAGGTAGTCTTCCCCAATCGTAAGGATGTGGAGGTCTTGATAATCTAGGAATATACTTCGCTTGTAAGGGGCCTTGATGATCCGTTAGGATTCTTCCCTCGTAATGGGACTTGATATGCCATGGAGGGATAGATGAGCAAAGCTCTCTCAAGTTTAGTCTGAATGCTTTGCTAACCCTAGAAAGTGCAAGAGGTACGGTTTATATAGTTTAGGGCCGAAGAGGAAGGGAGGTGAGAGATATACATGGCTGCGTGGCCTAGATCTATAGGTAGACAAGTGGTTGGATAGTCCGGGATGTCCGTCGGACAATCTGGTGGCTGGCGTGAATGCTTTATCGAACTGGTGCACTCATCAGACGACGGTCATCCTCCAGGGAATGGCTAGTCTAGCTGGTTGCCAGACAAAACGTCGGACAAAAATCATATGGCACTTTCGCTTGGCTTATAATTTTAGGGTTCTGCTGCTTGGGAGCATCATGCTGGCAATCCATTGATCTAGCCGGACAGTCTGACCGCTGAACTTCAATAGCTTTTATCCTATTTATTTTCCATCTCCTTTGTGGCTTGGCCTTATACCGTTGCTTATTCATGAGTGGTTCCTTGACACCTGAGCATGCATAGGATTTCGGTTTGAGGTGGAAGACATGTCTCATCTGAATGCATAGGGAGTTTGAACAGGAACGAAGTCACCTCGGTTTCAATAGCATGCACACGACATCTACTAATTGGTCGAATTGGCGCTTGTGGGGTTGGTATAGGATTCATGACGATGTCCCTTCCCCCGATTGGGAAAGATTCGTCCTCAGATCAAGAGCCACATCATCATGGAACAGAGATAAGTCAGCGACATTGAATGTATCACTCACGAGTACTTGTTGAGACTATTGTTGATCCTTTAGAGAACCTTGAAGGGCCCATCAGCTCTTGTAAGAAATTTGGAATTGCGCTCTTCCAAAAAGCGGTCTTTGCATAGATGGAGCCAAGCAAGATCTCCGGGTTTGGAATACCATGGGCTTCTTGTTGATGTTGATCTTGATGGCGTGCCTTGGTACTTGAAGCTCGATTGTTCTCCATGTATATTTCTCATTTCCTCGGCTTGGTCACTTGCGCCCATATTGACATGCTTTTGTAGAGGAAGTGGAAGTATGTCCAATGGCGACAAATGGTCGAAGCGATTGTGTAACAACCCATGACCAAGACCTTCCATATTTGTGATATGTTCATGCTTGCAAGCCATGTGATGCTTGTTCTATTTTACTTTGCATCATGCATCATCTCCATCATTGTTATGCTTGTTTGTATTTTATATTTTGTTCTTGTGTTTTGTAACTCCTCCCTCTTGATCCTTCCAACTTGGTTTCACCCAAGTTCCAAAACCCAAAGTGCATCTTCCTTCTTTCCCTATTCATTCAATTATTTGATTTACATTTTCAATTATTCAATTATTACCCAAACCTTGTTCATAAATCATTTATATTATTTCCAACTACCCTCTCAAGTTTCAGCCCATTTGGACTCCATTTGAATGGATTTTCTAATTCAAACATAATGCATGCATTCATTATGTTTTTTACTTCTTCCAAAAAATTCTCCAAGTGTTCCCATAATTCACATTTAATGTGTTGAGCCACATCCTAAAATCTCATTCAATACCGAGTTCATTTGCATGGGTTAAAAATTCTAAACATTCTGAACAAATTCAAACATGGTAATTTCCAAACCTGTCACAATATTCCCAGACCAATTTTATTTAATCCAGCATATTTCTCTAGTTCCAAGGAAAATATCTTCATGGAGACATGCCATCTCTATCCCTGCTCTTCTTTCTCTCCAAGTGCTATTTCAAAAGAAAATGGAAAAAAAGAGAAGGAATTGAAAACAAAATTGTTCGCCAACGCATAGCCCACCTACCCCTCCTTCCTATCATTTTCTCACCACCCGACCACCTTAACCATGCAGCCACTCGACCACGTGGTGCTGCCAGCCCCACCCATCAGCATCATGGTACACGCCTCACTCGCCTTTCTTTCCCCTCTCACAAAGCAGCTGAGCGCGGGGACCATGAGCACCCGAGTTCACGCCGTGCTTACCTAGTCTCCCTTGTCCTTATTCTCCCCTCCTGCTTTGCCAACTACCGGTGTCAAAACCTACATACCTTAGGTAGGGGCTCCGAGCTGTTAGATCGGATCGATGTGTAACAAGATACAGAGGAAACGATGCTTTACCTAGGTTGGGGCCCTCTCTAGGGAGGTAAAACCCTACGTCCTACTCTTGCTTATATTATGAGAGTATCAAAGTACAGAGTTAATCTACCTCATGATCGTAAGTTGTGGTCTTAACCCTAGTGATATGATGATGATGAATGTATGAATGGATGAGTGCCTCTACGGACTAAATCCTTTGGTATATGCACCGGGGATACTAGGGTTACACATGGTCGGTTGCCATATTGGTATTACATGACGAATTTAGTAAACCTTCTTGGAGTACACACCAAGTCCTTGGTGAAGTTGGATACACATAGGTTGGAGGCCTCTGGAGTCCCTTCCTATTAACGAGCATCAGTTTGGCCCATGGACTAGGTCAACCAGGCTTGGACCCCCTAGTCCAGGACACTGTCAGTAGCCCCTAAACTTGTGTTCAAAGTCGAGGATGATAATCTTCTTCAGATACTGTCTTCGGCTGGATAGTCTCTGGCTTAGCAGGCAAGTTCCGCCCAAGGCCAAGCATCCGCACAAAGCGTATAGATCCCTAACTAGTCAATACCAACCTTCTGACAAGGGACAAAACTAAGCCGACCATGCGCTACCCAAAACATATCTTCGTTTATCCAAAGTACGTGGCTTGCTTAGCCTCGAAGACTAGTAGCACAGGTGAGCTCAACAGTCAATTACTGTCACTTTTACCGAAGCGTCACGACCTATGACATACGCCAGTCCTTACTTATTCAAATCGTGGTTCGAGGCAAACCTCTTATTGGCAAATCATGTCAAAATAGAGATTGTGCCCCGCATTTTAGGGGATATCATCAATCAATTATTTCACCCCAAGTGGGCATAACGGCTTGAATGACCAAAACGTGGTGATTTTCATGGCGCAACACGGGGGGACGCTTCGCCTTATACTGGCTTATAAAGAGTACGAGGGGACGAACCCATACTTCCACACTCTCGTTTTGCTCCAGCGCTCTAACCCTCCCAGCTTCCATACCCCCAATCCCCTTTCCAAGCTCAAAGCTTTCTCTAGTTTTGTGCTTCATGCACCGATGGCCGAAGCAGATCTGAAGGGGAGGTGGGTGGGCTCCAAGGTCACCGACCCCACCAACACCGAGCTCCGCACGCCCAAATACATCCCAGCCGATGCCGCCTGCAGGCCCCCGAAGCCCGGCCAATGTGCCCCCACTCCCGAACCTAGGGAGCGGGTTGTCTTCATTCCCACCTCGTCCGAGGTTTGGGGTTCTCCTTGCCCCCCTTCGTGTGTGGGATCTTGTTCTACAATGGGATAGATTTCCACAATATAGCGCCGAACTCCATCATGCACCTCACCACTTTCATCATAGTGTGTGAGGCGTTTCTGCGTGTGGAGCCGCACTTTGGCCTGTGGCTGAAGACCTTCTGCGTCAAGCCAAAGAGTAGTGGCACAGAGTTCATCGAGTACGGTGGTGCCATGATTAGCAAGCTCCAAAAGCTGGTTTGGCTGGATGGGACCTTCATCGAAACAGTGAAGATCTGACAGCGCAAGTGGTTCTGCATCACCGAAGCGCTCGCTCTAGGCCAGGCCCCGGCTCCCGCCTTCACCAGTACACCTCCGAGGAAGCTGGTGTCTTGGCAGAAGCAAGGCCTGGAATGGCGTAATCCGGATGAGGTCGACGGTCTTCAAGAGTGGATCCGGTCCCTTAAGAAGAGGTACAAGCTGTTGGACGTGGTGGATGCGATGTTACATCGGTACATCCACCCACTCCAGCTCCGAGCTAGCCCCATGTGACTCTACAAGCCTGAGGACACGCCAACACTACGAAACTTCCTCCACACCAACATAGATGGGATGTGGATGGATCTCTTGAAGCGGTCTCAAAAAGAATTCCCCACCGATGGGCTAGACTATGTCTACAATGTTGCACGAACCCTCCGAGGTGGGCATCGCCTTATATGTTCAACAATGGCTTTGTATTTCGTATTTGTCTGAATCTCCCTTCCCTGCTTTTAGAAATGGGTGTCCAAGGCGGCGCTCATCACATGCTCCCTGCTGCTGCCCGAGGACCAGCGAACCCCGAGCTGCAAGCCCTCTTGGCTGTGGTGCCTTCAAAGGCCCCACCAAGGCTAAAGAGCTGGAGAAGAAAAGAGAGGGTCTCCGAATCTGAGATCCTGAAGACGCTTGGTCCGAGAACATCCAAGTTCTATCCTTGGACGAGGAGGAAAGAAAAGGAGAAGAAGGGGAGGAAGGCTCTTCCTCCCCGAAGCGGAAAAACGGCGTCCGAAGATGTCACGGGGGCCCACACCTTCCGGACACACCAACGCCTCTTGAAGGCCGCTGATGCTTATCTTCGTAAGGCCCGTGCCGCAGCGAAGATCGCCTCCTCTGAATCAAAGGATGACCTCGTCGAGCCGCGGCAGCTAAGGCCACCATCGAGGAGGTACACGTTCTATCCACACGCTTCATATGCGCGTAAGTGCCTCCCCTTTGTAATTTACAAATAAGCGTTTGTCTTTTCGCAGCCCACAACGCTCCAACATCAGCAACAAGACATCGTCGAGCGGGATCTCTCCACCCAACACATAAGAGGAGTGTCCTCCCTCCCCTATTGCCCATGATGTGCTATGGGATGTGACCTCTCACCAGGACCCACTCGAACCTACCATGGGGGTGGCATCAATGTCTCCATGATCGAGGCGGAGGCCTCGGCCCCAAGGACCTTGTGGGGGGGGGGGGGAGAACCCTTCCTCTACGGAGGAGGATAAACAGGGGGAGCCGAAGACTTCGGCCCCCATTGACGCAGAGCCACCTCGACATATACCACGGCGGTCGCTCCTCCCATGACGGAGAGGATCGAGGTGGCCCGTCCATCCCTGCCTATAGCAAGCAGGCGTCCGTGGGGTGGATCGAAGAGATGGAGGCATCCATGACAGGTTCCTCCATCGCCCCTGAGCACCACGTCCTGCTAGGTGCGGTGCTGCAAAGTGCGAGACCGGTATTAGGGAGGCCTTCAAGGGTCTCTATCAAGGCTTTGAGGCAACCTTTAGTTGTTTTTCATAATTTATATCAACGCAAAAAGTTGTTATCACCAGCCGCATCTGGTGGCCCATAAGTGGATAGGTAGAAAGCATAATTGTCCGAAGACTTATAACACTGTGGATGCGTATAACGAACTTGTAACCACAGTAGCCCCCCAACATTGAGTTAGATACAAAGATTTTACTTGGGGGTCTTAAAAAGAAAACATGTGTAAAAGTGAATATATAGTAGCCCCCGAGACCCTGGTCAGAAGAAAAAAAGCTGACCAGGGGATCAATGACATCCGAGGAAGCTAACAGTGTCCTTTATAGGTTTCAGCCTCAGTTTCAGCATCCAACTCGAAGGAGTTGGAAGAGCTAAACCATAATTTTGACAGGTCCGAGAAGGACATGTTCTTCTCAAGAAGCGGATGGAAAAATCTAAAGGTAAATACCGAAAATGTTTAGCATCCCGAAATTGTATATTAAATATGGCATGGCTGCTATGAGCTCTAATTCGTAGGCCAACATGTTTGTAGCTTCCTCCTCGGAGCTTGAGCAGCTTCAGTCCGAGCTACAAACACCTCGACAGGAAGCCGAGCAGCAAAAGGGTGCAGCGAAGCGGGCTAGCAACGCGCTGGCCAAGGAAAAAGAGATCGATGAGTAGCATGCGACCCAGGTTGTGGAGGTCGAGGAGGACCTGAAGGGGCTTTACGCTCAACATTATACCCTTTAGGAGGAAAAGAACAAGCTGGCCTCCGAGCTTGCAATGGCGAGCATGACCTGTAAGGAGGCCATGACTCAGGCCCGGGTGGATCATGAGGTGCTTCAATAGGTGAAGCAGATCACCACCGGTAAGCCATATCTGCTTTGCTGCATTTTTGGTGAAAGTCGATTTGCTTGTCTTACACAGGTCTGGCGTTCTTCAGAGGCTTTTAGGGACTTGCCACAAAGTGCTTCAGATGTCGGCACCTATGTCGCTGCTTGTGCATATGAGTCCAAGGAGAAGTCTTTCCGGTCCCAATTCCTGGCACCCGAGCACCCACCGCTGTTAAACAATCAGATGAAGCAGCTGGCGGAGTTGTTCCGTGCGGCCTGGTCGGATGCAAGATCTTTGCATCAACCTGTGGCCTGCCTAGCCGATGCCAACCAACTTCTCTGGCCTAGTGAGCAGGCTTCGAGAGGCCAACCCCCAGGTGGAAAAGTTTAAGCAATCAACCTGTCTAGAGGGGTTGGAAGGGGCGTATGCACCCACGATGGCACATTTCCCGAAGGTCAAGCCACTGGATATCGCCTCTGGACCTCCACCAGGAAAGAATCAGATGCTGGAATAGTCTCTAGCTGAGGTGCACGAAGGTGCTCGGGTGACAGAGGCCTAGTGTAAGAAATCAGAACTCAAGTTCTGAAGGTCCCTTGGTATGCCAAGGAGAATTTGTATAAAACAAGTGAATTTGCTATCCATCGTTTTCATGTGTTCTCATTTTGACTCATGTGCAACCATATTAAATTCTGAAAGTGGCGAGTCGTCGGCTTCTGCTCCTGCATAGATACTACACAAGGTGTTCCTGAGGACGCGTGAACCCTTAGCTAACGTCTCGGCACCAGTAGGCGCTTGCGTACCGGAGGAACAAGGTAAGCAGACTATTGCGGCTTTATAACTTCCACTTAGTCACAGGAGCTTTAAATTGTGGGGTAGTTGACCTAGCCCCCGGTGTAGCGGTGCTTGGATTAGCTGAGGTGCACTGAACGTACCACTTTGGTCCTCATAACAAGAACCCTTCGTTTACCACGGTGTAGCTACAAACGGTTTATAGTTTGACACTATCTTCGGATCGCTGACCAGTTTGCGCTTATTGTGACAGCCGATTTTTGGCTTTATCCACTGAGGTACTAGATCATTCAAGCTGGTAGTACAATCGTAGTGCTTTTAGCTTTGCACTCCTAGCTGAACAAAGTAGAACGTAGGAGGCAAGCACATGAGTCGAGCAAACCAATCATTGACCAAAATCACAATTCAAAACTGATGCATATAATACCATATCCGAGACGTCGAATAGTTTATCGGACTTGAACATAGGCTCGATTCTAAATCTGAGCCCCGGTTGAAAGCCAAGCTCATCTGTATATTTCGAATGGTTGTTGTATTGCTACGAGGCAAGGGTGAAAGAAGAAAGACGACACTTAAAGTTGTATGAGGACCAAAAAAGGTATGTTTTATTATTCATGAGGTTTAGCCATGTATGCCGAGCTGTTTACATGGAAGAACCATAACCAATACAGAGAGTATGTAAAAAACAGAGAGGAGAAAATGGAGTGTGATACGGGGCTTTAATGAATGGGTCATGTGGCCCGTGTCTTTCCCTGCCGCACGTCTGTGCCTCCGTGCTACTGACCAGATCTTTCCTTGTATATGCCAAAGCTTTGTGAAGACTAACAACGACTCTGCATAAGCCATGCTTGATGCATTCAAAAAGTGGGGCCTCTAACGAGGCTAGAGCCATAGTGTGACAGCCTGATGATGTCTACTACACAACCTTCTTCTTGTAGACGTTGTTGGGCCTCCAAGTGCAGAGGTTTGTAGGACAGTAGCAAATTTCCCTCAAGTGGATGACCTAAGGTTTATCAATCCATGGGAGGCGTAGGATGAAGATGGTCTCTCTCAAACAACCCTGCAACCAAATAACAAAGAGTCTCTTGTGTCCCCAACACACCCAATACAATGGTAAATTATATAGGTGCACTAGTTCGGCGAAGAGATGGTGATACAAGTGCAATATGGATGGTAGATATAGGTTTTTGTAAACTGAAAATATATAAACAACAAGGTAGCAAGTGGTAAACGTGAGCATAAACGGTGTTGCAATGATAGGAGACAAGGCCTAGGGTTCATACTTTCACTAGTGAAAGTTCTCTCAACATGGATAACATAATTGGATCATATTACTAGCCCTCAATATGCAACAAAGAGTCACTCCAAAGTAACTAATAGCGGATAACAAACGAAGAGATTATGGTAGGGTACGAAACCACCTCAAAGTTATTCTTTTTGATCGATCTATTCAAGAGTCCGTAGTAACGTTCAATCTATCATATAGTTTGTACTAGAATAACACCTTAAGACACAAAACAACCAAAACCCTAATGTCACCTAGATACTCCATTGTCACCTCAAGTATCCATGGGCATGATTATACGATATGCATCACACAATCTCAGATTCATCTATTCAACCAACACAAAGAACTTCAAAGAGTGCCCCAAAGTTTCTACCGGAGAGTCAAGACAAAAACGTGTGCCAACCCCTATTCATAGATTCCCAAGGTCACGGAACCCGCAAGTTGATCACCAAAACATACATCAAGTGAATCACGTGATATCCCATTGTCACCACAGATAAACACATGCAAGACATACATCAAGTGTTCTCAAATCCTTAAAGACTCAATCCGATAAGATAACTTCAAAGGGAAAACTCAATTCATCACAAGAGAGTAGAGGGGGAGAAGCATCATAAGATCTAACTATAATAGTAAAGCTCGCGATACATCAAGATCGTGCCATCTCAAGAACACGAGAGAGAGAGAGAGAGAGAGAGAGAGATCAAACACATAGCTACTAGTACATACCCTCAGCCCCGAGGGTGGACTACTCCCTCCTCGTCATGGAGAGCGCCGAGATGATGAAGATGGCCACCGGAGAGGGATCCCCCCCTTCGGCAGAGTGCCAGAACGGGTCTAGATTGGTTTTCGGTGGCAACAGAGGCTTTCGGTGGCAGAACTCCCGATCTAGGTTATTTTCCAGAGGTTTCAGTATATATAGGAGGTGTTGGAGTCGGGGCCAAGCAAAGGGGGTCTACGGGCTGTCCACGAGGCAGGGGGCGTGCCCAGTAGGGGGGGTGCCCCCACCCTCGCGGGCAGCCCGTGGGTCTTCTCGTCCCCCTCCGGCACTTCCTGGGCTTCTTCAGGTCCAAAAACTTCATCCGTTGAGTTTCATGTCAATTGGGCTCCGTTTGATATTCCTTTTCTGCAAAACCCTAAAACAGGAGAAAAACAGAAACTGGCACTGGGCTCTGAGTTAATAGGTTAGTCCCAAAAATAATATAAAAGTGTATAACAAAGCCCATTAAACATCCAAAACATCATAAATAATATGATGTAACAATAAAAAATTATAGACACGCTGGAGACGTATCAGCATCCCCAAGCTTAATTCCTGCTCGTCCTCGAGTAGGTAAATGATAAAAACAGAATTTTTGATCTGGAATGCTAACCAACATAATTTTCAATGTAATTCTCTTAATTATGGCATGCAAGTTCAGATCTGAAAGATTCAAGACAAAAGTCTTTATTGACATAAGTAATAATAATACTTCAAGCATACTAACAAAGCAATCATGTCTTCTCAAAATACCATGGCTAAAGAAAGTTATCCCTACAAAATCATATAGTCTGGCTATGCTCCCTCTTCATCACACAAAATATTCATATCATGCACAACCCCGGTTTCAGCCAAGCACTTGTTTTCATACTCAATTCTTTCAAACCTTTCAACTTTCACGCAATACATGAGCGTGAGCCATGTATATAGCACTATGGCTAGAATAGAGTGGTGGTTGTGGAGAAGACAAAAAGGAGGGAGATAGTCTCACATCGACTAGGCGTATCAACGGGCTATGGAGATACCCATCAATAGATATCAATGTGCGTGAGTAGGGATTGCCATGCAACGGATGCACTAGAGCTAAAAATGTATGAAAGCTCAACAAAAGAAACTAAGTGGGTGTGCATCCAACTTGCTTGCTCATGAAGACCTAGGGTGTTTGAGGAAGCCCATCGTTAGAATATACAAGCCAAGTTCTATAATGAAAATTCCGACTAGTATATGAAAGTGACTAAACACGAGACTCTCTATCATGAAGAACATGGTGCTACTTTGAAGCACAAGTGTGGAAAAAGACAGTAGCAATTGTCCCTTTTTCTTTTCTTTTCTTTTCTCTTTTTTTGGGCCTTTCTTTTTCTTGGCCTTTCCTTTTTTTTGGGACAATGCTCTAATAATGATGATAATCACACTTATATTGATTTACAACTCGATATTACAACTTGATACTATAACAAAGTATGACTCTATATGAATGGCTCCGGCAGTGTACCGGGATGTGCAATGAATCAAGAGTGACATGTATGAAAAATTATGCATGGTGGATTTGCCACAAATACGATGTCACCTACATGATCATGCATGGCAATATGACAATATGAATCGTGTCATATGAACGGAACGGTTGAAAGTTGCATGGCAATATATCTCGGAATGGCTATGAAAATGCCATGATAGGTAGATATGATGGCTGTTTTGAGGAAAGTATATGGTGGCTGTTTTGAGGAAAGTATATAGTGGGTGTATGGTACCGGCGAAAGTTGCGCGGTACAAGAAAGGCTAGCAATGGTGGAAGGGTAAGAGTGCGTATAATCCATGGACTCAACATTAGTCATAAAGAACTCATATACTTATTACAAAAATTTACGAGTCATCAAAACAAAGCAATCAACGCATGCTCCTAGGGGGTAGGTTTGTAGGAGTTAACCATCGCACACCCCCGACCTCCACACAAAGGTTGGCACTCAATAAATACCTCATGCTCTAACTTCATCACATAGCGGTTCACCATACGTGAATGCTACGGGAATCACAAACTTTAACACAAGTATTCCTCAAATTCATAATTACCCCACTAGCATGACTCTAATATCACTATCCTCATTTCTCAAAACAATTATCAAGCATCCAACTTCTCATCATATTCAATGCACTAGGTATGAAAGTTTTTACTACATTCATCTTCGATGCCTATCATGTGAAGGCTAGTTTTATAGCCAAAGCACATTACTATGTTGTTCTAATAGACTCTCAAAAGGATATAAGTGAAGCATGAGAGTTCATCTATTTCTTCAAAATAAAACCACCGCCATGCTCTAAAAAGATATAAGTGAAGCACTAGAGCAAACGACAAACTACTCCAAAAGTTATAAGTGAAGATCAATGAGTAGTTGAATAATTATGTAACTATGTGAAGACTCTCTAACATTTAAGAATATCAGATCTTGAGATATTATTCAAACAGCAAGCAAAACAAAATAAAATAACTTGACGCTCCAAGCAGAACACATATCATGTGGTGAATAAAAATATAGCATCGAGTAAAGTTACCGATAGACGAAGACGAAAGAGGGGATGCCTTCTGTCGGTGTACAAAAAGAGGGGTACACTTTTTGTACCCCTATGACTGTGCACGGGCAGTCTGAGCCACGGGCACCACCACACCAAGCATGGCGGGGGAGGTGAGCCAGGGTAAGACCGAAGCTCGACGGAACAGGAGCAACACCAAGAACAAGACCATAAAGAGCAAAGGGACGAAGCGGCTTCCCCCGGCGAGATCCTTGCCGGGAGCTAGTTTCAGCAGCCCCGGCAAGACCCTTGCCGCGGCAGCTCGTCCCACGCCTACGGAGTGGATCACCCTTGAGTCCACTGCCCCCATAGGGCAAGGATTCGGGAGATATCCCCGTAGTGGCATGCAGATCTTTGTGAAGACATTCAAGATCAGATACACACTGAGAAGCCCGGCAAGGCCCTTGCCGAGGACATCCGCAGGGCCACCATCAGGCCAGCGCCAATTGAGTTTCCACCGCCCCATGCAGCTGCCGACCCAACCAGCTGGGCAGGCACCTGCGTGGCAACATGCAGATCTTCGTGAAGACCCACCATTGCACCACCTTAGCTGCCTACCTACCTACATGGATCCCAGGCATCGCTGGCCAGGGCGCGTGTCGACACAAGAAGGAGCGGCGACGGACAAGACGGACGTCTCCCCTCGTCCTCGATAAAGCAAGGACAACTAAGCAAGACGCATTAAATGCGCCTTGTCATGTAATGCGAGGGATAACCTCGCATCACTGTACCCTTTCCACCTCCTGTGTGCCAATGTGGCAACCCCTTTTCCCTATAAAAGGAGGCCCGAGGCTACCAGGAGAAGGATTCGTCTTTTCAGAACTCCTCACGAGTCGGCTTTTGGGAGCTCCTCACGCCCCGTAGCTAGCTGAAGAACACAAGCATATAATCCACCAAAGCAGGAGTAGGGTTTTACGCATCTTTGCAGCCAGAACCTGGGTAAACGAACCGTGTGCTAACTGTTGGATCTGCTCTTCTCTCAACCCCGCGCCCCGCAACCGTAGTAGGGATTCTTGTGATCCCATAGGCATCGTTCCAGATACACCGATATCTTTGGCGCGCCAGGTAGGGGGCGCAGTTGTGAGAATCGGCTTTAGCAGTTAGTTCGACGCTCCTTCATCATCATGGCGCCCAAGAAGAAGACGACGGTGTCGGTTGGCCAGTCAGAAGCCGGACAGCCCGTCCGGACGCGGGCGAGCAGCGGACTGGTCGCGGAAAGGACCCGGGGCGGTGCTCGCGAACACCAACGCCGTCCCAGCAGCCGGAGTTTGGGAGGTGGCGATGTTTGTGCGCCTGGTAACGAGCCACACACCGCCAGTTCCAAAGATGGAGCCAGGCCCTCCGCGAGTGGCGCGGGGCCTTCCAAGGTCGCTGCCGCATCACCCGAAGGTGACGCAAAGGCCTCCAGAACTCCCATCCCGGCGCCAACAGCGCACTCCTCTCAAGCAGCGCGTGACGAACGGCATCGTCACGCCGAAGATCTCGGGCATCGCCATGGGAAGAGCCCCGAGCGCCACTCTTGGGACGTAGAAGACCTGCCCGCTCGCCGAAGCACTGGTGGAGACGGCATGCGACCGCGGGATCGTGATGGAGCTCCTCCTGACATGGTCAGGGGTCGAAGCGCGTCACGGTCCGTGCAGGTTTCGCTACCGTTAACCCCAGCCGAAACCCTGGCGCGCGCGCAGTTGCTGCTCGACCTTCCTCCCGTTACGGGGAAACTCGACGAATGGAGAGCCACCATCCGAAGCCTTGTCGCAGTCGCCAACAAGGATGAACCAAATCCAGCGGAGCTCCCAGGTCGATGCTCCGATGGAGTCCCACGCACCGGTGGCGGGAGGTCTGGCAGCGCCGTGGCTACGGTGCATTCACCTCCTCCTCGCCTAGTACCGCGTGTGTCGACTCGTCGGGACGTCGCGGGCGACGCCATCTCCATAGCGTCGTCCGACCCACGGACCCACGGCGACCAGCGTCAAGTTCTTCAGGAGCGAGCTCATGAAGACGCTCGAACCACCATCGAGCACCGGCGCGGAGCACGCCACCAGTCAGACAGGCGAGCGGGGCCTGCTGTGGACCGCCCAGCACTGGAGAGCCCTGGAGGTCTACCTTACGAGGTAGGCTGTCCGGCTTTTACCCGTGAGCTGCGGCAGTTCCAGTGGCCCTCTCACCGCACCTTCAAGCCCGACGTTGGCGAGAAGTACAATGGCAAGACCCACCCGTCGGAGTTCCTCAGCATCTACACCATCGCGATGCAGGCTGCCGGAGCCCGCGACGATAAGGTGCTTGCGAATTACTTTCCATTGGCTCTTAAGGCCAACGCCATGTCGTGGTTGATGCACTTGCCGATAGACTCTATTTCCTCCTGGTCGGATTTGTGCCATCAGTTTGTTGGCGCCTTTACTGGGGGTCTTCAAGCCCATGGCCAAGCAAGTGATCTGCACGTCATACCCCAGAAGGAAGGCGAGAGTCTGCGCAAGTACATACAGAGGTTCAACCGGGTACAGTACAACATCCCTGATGTTCACCCTGCCGCCATCATCAGCGCGTTCCATCAGAACGTGCGTAACCACAAGATGCGTGAAGAACTGGCGATGACCAAGGTGAAAGATGTGTCAGAACTCTATGTTCTTGCTGACAGATGTGCCCGGGCTAAAGAGGGAAGGAAGTACCCTGGCGAAGATGCCGACGCGGAAACCGACTCTTCAGATGAGGATACTACCGCCCCGGCGAAGAAAGGGCGACACTTCAACAGGAAGCGCAAGGGTAAAGCCGTGCTTGCCGTCGAGGGGTCTGATGACGCCGGCTCCGCCAAGAAAACCAGGGCGGGTGATCCCGGCAAGGAAATTGCCGGGTGCGTCGCCTGCCGAGCCTTGGCGGCTGCCGAGAAGCCAGGAAACTCCGGCAAGCGATACTGCAAGATCCATCGCACCAAGGGCCATGATCTCCAGGACTGCCGACAGGTTGAGCTCCTTGCTGAGAAGCAGAGGGCTGAATATGAGAGGCGGGACAAGGAGAAGGGCCAGGATGGTGCTGAAGGGTCCGGCAAGAAGCGTGACGGCCAAGCAGGCCGTCGCGGCAAGGATAAACAGCAGGAGAGGCCCGCCCGGGTGTAGCGACCAGACCTCAAACAGTCTGATCTCTGTGCATCAGTGTCATCCCTGGATCAGTAATGCTGACACACATAGTACTTAAAGGATTTATAACAGAGTAGCAATCACACACTTATTACATCGATAGTTCCAACGATGAACTTATTACAATAAAAATGGCTTAAGGCCATCTAACACGATAACAGCGGAAGGCTTGGAAGATAAGTGAATCCAGCAACTCCAACGGCATCACCGAGTATAGAACCACGACCTATAAGGCACCTTACTCGTCGTCTGAAAAGTCTGCAACATGAACGTTGCAGCCCGAAAACGGGTCAGCACATGGAATATGCTGGCAAAGTAACACAAAGAGAGCAACAAAAGTAAAGCTATACTATATGCAATATGGCTCGTGGAAAGCTCTATGGTTACAGTATTTGCGTAAAGCCAATTTTTCCTACTTCAAAGGAATAGATTTTAATTAACTATCATGGTAGTTGAAACATCGTTGAGAAGATAGACATCCTCCCAACCCCAATTAAAATCATCATTAAACCCAACAATATTAATTAAAGTAACATGATGAGATTCACATGATAATCCAAGTACTAGATACTCAAGACGTCCGTAACCGGGGACACGGCTAATCATGATCAGTTTGTATACTCTGCAGAGGTTTGTGCACTTTTCCCCACAAGACTCGATCGCCTCCGTTTGGTTTCTCGCACTGCATGGTGTTTGAGAAACGAATGACCGAGACACAGTCTTTCCGAAGAGGTCCCCTTATCCAGATAGATATGCCGGTACACCTACAATCCCTCTACATCTGCTAGCCCATCATGGAAAGGTTTCCCACAACTTACTCAACTATGCCAGAGCCCATATTGGCATGTGGCTGCACACGGAAGTTTCTAGTATGAATAATCTCATGATCCGTTTGAGCCTGGGTGGCAGTCCAAAAGAAAAACAGGCAATCGCTGGAATACCCAGGTGCCTCAATCCACCCAGATGTGTGTTAAAGTTGCCACCTTAAGTTGAACCATTAATTAACAAACTCACATCTGTCATGGATACACTCACCCAATCCACGTCTACAAGCATAGCATGTCCTAACAGCAAACGTAGAAGTAACTCCCAAAGGTTTGAATGTAATGCAGGAAATAGGTACTACCTCAATCTACTTCCCAATCCCACAAGTTAAATTGATCCTACTCATGCAATGTGTGAGGGTTTGACTAATGCAATGAAAACTGGGTAATTGGAAAGTATGATCAAAGTGTTACTTGCCTTGCTGATGGTCCGCAAAACCTAGAGATTCAAAGTAGCAAGCGGCGCACTTCGGGTACTCTATCGCAAACAAGCAAGCACACAATAAGTACTTAACTAATGCACGGGTAAGACTTCAAATGAGAGATCTAACCAGAAAGTTCAACTTAAGAACTCCGGTTTGCAAAAGAAACGGCAAAAGAAAAGCAACGAAAAACAAACGACGAAAGAAAAACAACTACCAAACCAATCTGGACCTAAGTCCAAATTTAGCTGAGGCAAACGCTTGAGTGACTAGGTTAAATGTTTGAGAATTTCGAGATGAAACTCCAGGTGCTTGAATCACCTGATTCCGATAAACGAGAGAAAAGTTAAACTAAAATGAAGATCGGACCAGAGATCGCGATCAGAAAATAACTGCGAAAAAGAAAACTAAAACAGCTTAACGAACGGACGTTCGTCAGCTGAGACTAAACGAAAAATTCGTTCGTTAGAACGAACGAACGGGTGAACATTTACTAATTAACTAAACCGAAAAAACAGAAAAACCGATCTAATAAAACTGATCTAAATAAATAAAAAAACGACTAGGGTTCTAAAAGAAAAACAGGTGGTTTTCCACCGAAAACCGGCGGCGGCGGCTACCTCGTCGAAACGGCCGGCGGCGGCGGCGTACAGCTGCGGTAGCGGTGTGCGGGCTCGCGGCGGCGGCGGGGCTTGCGGCGGGTGCGGCGGGG
>LR738709.1:157505857-157515918 GCA_902687465.1 Secale cereale
GGGGGAGGGGGCAAGCAACGGCGGCGGCGGCCGGAGTCTGCAGCGGGCACGGGCGCGCGGCGCGGGGAAGGCGGTCGGCGGCGGCTGGGCCTGGCTCGGCTGGGCTTCGGCCCAGTCGGGTCGGGTCCTCTTTTTTTTTCTAATTACGCTAGCGCTACAAAAAAATCTAGAAAAGAAATAAAAAATCTAAAGTTGCCAAACAAATTTTCACCGTCTAAATAGAATATTTAGAACAAGATGAACATTTTCTTGGCACTAAAATGCATTTTTGAAAACATGCAATTTTTCCTAATTCAAATAAAATCCAAATAAAACTTATTTGATCTTTTTATTAAATCTTCCGCATTTCTTTATTTTGGGAGAGTCATTTTACTCCCTCTCTCATATTTGACAGAAATACTTGAAGATAAAATAAATAAAATCAAATGATCATATTTTCAAAATTTGAGAAACCTCAATTATGGAAATATTGAAATCCCCAACTCTCTCCGAGGGTCCTTGAGTTGCTTAGGATTTTCTTGGTTCACCAAAAGCAAGAAAAATATGATATGCATGATGATCTAATGTATAACATTCCAAATTGAAAATTTGGGATGTTACAAACCTACCCCCCTTAAGGTGAATCTCGCCCTCGAGATTCGGGTTGGCTAGAAAACAAGTGTGGGTGGTCCTTGCGTAGATCATCTTCTCGTTCCCAGGTGGCTTCTTCCTCGGTGTGGTGACTCCACTGAACTTTGCAAAACTTGATAACCTTACTGCGGGTAACTCTGCTCGAAAACTCGAGGATCTTAACAGGCTTCTCCTCGTAGGTCAGATCACTGTCCAATTGAATTGCTTCCAGGGGTACTGTGTCTCTAAGTGGGATTTTGGCCATCTCCGCATGGCACTTCTTAAGCTGCGAAACGTGAAACATGTCGTGCACTCCTGACAATCCTTCGGGCAATTCCAACTTATAGGCAACCTCTCTCATGCGTTCCAAAACACAGTAAGGTCCCACAAATCTAGGGGCTAGCTTTCCTTTAACCCCGAAACGTTTGACCCCTCGCAGAGGCGATACTCTCAAGTATGCTCTGTCTCCGATCTCATAGGCTATCTCCTTGCGCTTCGAGTCTGCATAACTTTTCTGCCTGGACTGAGCTACCTTCAATCTGTCTCGAATCAACTTCACCTTCTCCTCAGACTCTTTGATCAAATCTGGTCCAAACAACTGTCGGTCTCCAACTTCGTCCCACGATGACGGTGTCCTACATCTCCTTCCGTATAACGCTTCGAAAGGGGCCATCTTCAAACTGGATTGATAACTGTTGTTGTAAGAAAATTCGGCATACGACAAATTGTCGTCCCAACTAGATCCATAATCTAGTGCACAGGCTCTCAGCATATCCTCCAAAATCTGATTGACTCTTTCAGTCTGTCCATCTGTCTGCACGTGAAAAGCTGTGCTAAACTCTAGCCTGGTACCCAAAGTTTCATGTAACTGATTCTAGAACTTTGAGGTAAACTGGGTTCCTCTATCTGATACGATGCTCCTCGGAACTCCATGCAGACAGACAATTCGGGTCATGTATATCTTTGCCAACTTTGCACTGGTATAAGTAGTTTTCACAGGGATAAAGTGGGCTACCTTTGTTAAACGATCGACTACGACCCAAATCAAGTCACAGCCAGAACGAGTTCTGGGTAATCCCGTAATAAAGTCCATACCTAGCTTATCCCACTTCCATTCAGGTATTGGCATAGGCTGTAACAATCCTGCTGGCTTCTGATGTTCTGCCTTTACTCTCTGGCATACATCACAAACTGCTACATACTCCGCAATATCTTTCTTCATACCGGTCCACCAGAAAATGTCCTTCAATTCCAAATACATCTTAGTATTTCCTGGGTGAGTCGAGTATGGTGAATCATGGGCCTCCTATAGAATCAACTTCCTGATCTCCGGGTCATTAGGCACATAAATGCGGTCCTCAAACCATAAGGTGTCGTGTTCATCCTCACAAAAACCTTTAGCTCCTCCTTCGCTCATCCTCTCCTTTATAGAGGCAACCTCCTTGTCAGTTCTCTGAGCTTCTCTTATTTTATCCATCAGGGTAGACTGGATCTCCAGGGTTGCTACATAGCCTCTCGGAACTATCTCCATACGTAGTTCTCGTAAGTCCTCGGCTAATTCCTCTGGAAATTCCTCCGTCAATAGGGTATTGACATGGCTATTACGGCTTAGCGCATCGGCTACTACGTTAGACTTTCCGGGATGATAATGCAATCTCATGTCATAATCTTTAATGAGTTCCAGCCATCTCCTTTGCCTGAGATTCAGCTCCTTCTGGGTGAATATATACTTCAAACTCTTGTGATCCGTATATACTTCACAATGGTTTCCGATGAGAAAATGTCTCCACGTCTTCAATGCATGCACTACGGCTGCTAACTCCAAATCATGAGTGGCATAGTTCAACTCATGAGGTTTCAATTGTCGTGAAGCATACGAAACAACTCTTCCTTCCTGCATAAGAACTGCTCCAAGTCCTCGACGTGAAGCGTCGTAGTACACCTCGTAATCATTATGTTGATCTGGCAGAATCAACACAGGGGATGAGACCAACCTTTTCTTCAATTCTAGAAACTGGCCTCACATTCTTCTGTCCAACTGAACTTGGTGTCCTTCTTTAACAACTCTGTCATTGGCTTTGCAATCCTCGAGAAATTCTCAATAAATCTCCGGTAGTATCCTGCAAGTCCAAGAAAACTCCGGATCTCTCCAACTGTTGTTGGTGCTTCCCAATGGGTCACAGTGTCCACCTTGGCGGGATCTACTGCTATTCCTTCTCCAGATATAACCTGTCCGAGAAATCCGACTTCCTTCAACCAAAACTCACATTTGCTAAACTTGGCATATAACTGATGTTCTCGGAGCTTCTCCAATACCAAACGCAAATGCTCTGCATACTCCTCTTCATCTTTCGAGAAGATCAATATATCATCTATGAACACCATGACGAACTTATCCAAATACTCCATAAACACTTTGTTCATCAGGTTCATAAAGTATGCCGGTGCGTTAGTCAAACCAAAAGACATAACAGTATACTCGTACAACCCATACCTAGTGGTAAAGGCCGTCTTAGGTATATCCTGCTCTCGGATCTTCAATTGGTGGTACCCTGATCGCAGATCGATCTTGGAAAATACCTTAGCTCCTTGCAATCTATCGAACAGATCATTGATCATCGGCAGTGGGTACTTGTTCTTGATCGTCACTTCGTTCAGTCCTCGGTAATCAACAACCATTCTTAACGATCCATCCTTCTTCTCCACTAGAAGTACTGGCGAACCCCAAGGCGAAGAACTTGGGCGTATGAATCCTTTATCCAGTAACTCCTTAATCTGTTTCTTAATCTCCTCCGAATCCTTTGCGGGCATCCTATATGGTCTCTTAGAAATTGGCCCTGTGCCTGGCAAAAGCTCAATCAAAAACTCTATATCTCTATCCGGTGGCATGCCAGGTAACTCCTCTGGAAACACATCCGGATAATCTTTCACCACTGGTACTTCCTCCTGGACAACTCCCGTGAGAGAATGTACTTGAGTCCTTATAGGCGAATGCCTAGATACATACTTAATCCTTTTTCCCTCCGGGGTGGTGAGCAAAATTGACTTACTAGCACAGTCAATGTTACCTCCATACTTCGATAGCCAATCCATACCTAATATCACATCCAATCCTTGTGACTCCAAAACTATTAGGTCAGAGGGGAAAGTGTGGCGTCCTATGGTCAATGGCGTCTAAAAACATCCTTGGTGTGCCATATACTCTGCTCCTGGTGAACTTACTAACATGGGGTTCTTAAGAACTCGGGTGGACATCCTATGTCTATTTACGAATCCCCTTGAAATATATGAATGCGATGCACAAGTATCGAAAAGAACTATTGCGGTAAATGTCTTAACCAAAAACTTACCGACAACAACATCTGGTTGCTCTTCTACCTCCTCCACAGTCACGTGGTTCACTTGTCCTTTGTTGAACGGGTTGGGCTTCTTTGAGGCGCTTCCATTGCCGTTCCCATTCTTAGCTTCTGGGCATTCATTGGCATAATGTCTATTCTTCCCGCACTTGTAACAGGTGACATGGCTGAAATCCTTCTTGGTGGGTGTGGAAGGGGTAGGGCGGCTTTGGTTACCATTTGCTCCATTTCCATTTCCATTCTTGGGGCCACTATGATTGTGCGAGCTACCTCCTCCATGGGTATGCTGAAACTGTCCTACCGTTTTAGGGGTAAAACGGGGCTTCTGTTGGGCTCCAGAATTATACTTTCCTTCTCCATACTTCCTCTTGCGACTTTCAATCTGTTGGTGCTTCCTTTCAATCATTAGGGCGCGGTCAATCAGCTCCTGGTAGTTATTGAAAGTGGCTACCATCAACTGTACACTCATCTCATCATTCAACCCTTCCATGAATCTCTCCTGCTTAGCGGCATCTGTGGCCACATCATCTGGGGCATAACGAGATAGGGTACTAAACTCATCCACATACTGGGCCACAATACGGTTGCCTTGGCGCAAATTGCGAAACTCCTGCTTCTTCATACTCATAGCTCCAGTTGAGACATGGGCGGTACGAAAAGCTTGCCGAAACTGATCCCAAGTCACATTGGCTATGGGATAAGTGGCTGTGTAATTCTCCCACCATGCTGCTGCTGGTCCAGACAACTGGTGTGCGGCAAATCGCACCTTCTCAGTGTCAGAGCAATTGGCGGTAGTCAAATCCCTTCCAATCTTGCGTAGCCAGTCATCAGCCACTATTGGTTCGATGCTGCTAGCAAACATGGGTGGTTGCAACCTTAAGAAACGTGTCAGGTTGTCCACGGGTGGTGGTGGTGGTGGAGGGTTGTTGTTGTTGTTCTGGTTGTTCTGAGTATTATGGACAAGTAGTTGCATCAGGGTGTTCTGCTGCTGGATCAACTGGGTGAGCTCAGGGGGAAACTCAAATCCGGGCTCACGTCTTGGAGGCATCTGATGGGTGTAGAGGGAAGAGATTAGAATAGAAAAGAGGTCTAAGGGAAAATCACTACCCATATGCACATGAGGCAAACACACAATTCATCACACGAAAAATCAATTTCAAACAAGGGCTTACACGGATCTAACCGTTACAAAAGTGTTCTAAGTCTTCTAAGTGGAAAAACTACTAGTCATAGGAAGGTCTTCTAGAAATTTTGATCGACAGAGGATTCCATGATATCCGCTCCAGCTTCATCTTCATAGTCTTCGTCTTTGCTATCATCAGGTTCCGAATCCGTGTCGTCAATGATGATGTAGTCTTCCGGTGGAATCTCCTTGGGTTCTTCTTCCTCTTCTTCTTCTCCCATGAGTATCCCTAACTTCCGTGTCAAGTCATCATTCTTCTCCACAAGTATTAGCATCTCCTTCTCGTATCCGTCGCGTGTAGACTTGAGTTCTTCCTCTAGCTCCAAATTTCTGTTTAGTGCTTTCTTCAAGTCTATCATCCCTGCACACATCTGGTGCTCCTGGCGACGAATGTGATGGTTCAACTCCTAGATGAAGGCTGCAATGGATCTATCCTTCCGGGTGCTGATCATGTACCAATTCTCATCTCGGCGTCCACAAATCTGGTAGATGGTGTCCTTCAGTTCCTGCTTGTAGACTTCTCCGATCCTTCCCATAATGATGTGGGCTGCCATGCTCCTGCCTAGGCTCCATGTAGGCGCAAAGGACTCCAGAACTCCCATCCCGGCGCCAACAGCACACTCCTCTCAAGCAGCGCGCGACGAACGGCGTCGTCACGCCGAAGATCCCGGGCGTCGCCATGGGAAGAGCCCTGAGCGCCATTCCCGGGACGTAGAAGACCTGCCCGCTCGCCGAAGCACAGGTGGAGACGGCATGCGACCGCGGGATCATGATGGAGCTCCTCCTGACATGGTCAGGGGTCGAAGCGCGTCGCGGTCCGTGTAGGTTTCGCTACCGTTAACCCCAGCCAAAGCCCTGGCGTGCGCGCAGTTGCTCCTCGACCTTCCTCCCGTTATAGGGAAACTCGACGAATGGAGAGCCACCATCCGAAGCCTTGTCGCAGTCGCCAACAAGGATGAACCAAATCCAGCGGAGCTCCCAGGTCGACGCTCCGATGGAGTCCCACGCACCGGTGGCGGGAGGGCCGGCAGCGCCGTGGCTACGGTGCATTCACCTCCTCCTCGCCTGGTACCGCGTGTGTCGACTCGTCGGGACATCGCGGGCGACGCCATCTCCATAGCGTCGTCCGACCCACGGACCCACGGTAACCAACGTCAAGTTCTTCAGGAGCGAGCTCATGAAGACGCTCGAACCACCATCGAGCGCCGGTGCGGAGCACGCCACCAGTCAGACAGGCGAGCAGGGCCCGCTGTGGACCGCCCAACACTGGAGAGCCCTGGAGGTCTACTTTACGAGGTAGGCTGTCCGGCTTTTACCCATGAGCTGCGGCAGTTCCAGTGGCCCTCTCACCGCACCTTCAAGCCCGACGTTGGTGAGAAGTACAATGGCAAGACCCACCTGTCAGAGTTCCTCAGCATCTACACCATCATGATGCAGGCTGCAGGAGCCCGCGACGATAAGGTGCTTGCGAATTACTTTCCATTGGCTCTTAAGCCCAATGCCATGTCGTGGTTGATGCACTTGCTGGTAGACTCTATTTCCTCCTGGTCGGATTTGTGCCATCAGTTTGTTGGCGCCTTTACTGGGGGTCTTCAAGCCCATGGCCAAGCAAGTGATCTGCACGTCATACCCCAGAAGGAAGGCGAGAGTCTGCGCAAGTACATACAGAGGTTCAGCTGGGTACAATACAACATCCCTGATGTTCACCCTGCCGCCATCATCAGCGCGTTCCATCAGAATGTGCGTAACCGCAAGATGCGTGAAGAACTGGCAATGACCAAGGTGAAAGATGTGGCAGAACTCTATGTTCTTGCTGACAGATGTGCCCGGTAGGGATGGCAATGGGGACAATCCCCTATGGGGATACCTATGACATCCCCATCCCCATCTATTCCCTATCATCCCATCCCCATCCCCGTTTACATGACTGGGGATGAAATTTCCCCATACCCATGCCCCACTGGGGAACGGGGCCCCATTAGGGTCCTCATCCCCATAAACAAATACTCATATACATAATATGACACCGTATAATCAACATACATAAATGGTGTTGTCCTTGTCCTACTAATGCATATCTAGGTCATACTAACTTCTTGGTCATGGTGGCAGCTGAGATGAGGACATGAGATAAGTTTAAGGTTTTTTTCCCGAGCCTTTTTTGTTTTCGCAAGTTTGTTTGTGAATATTTGAGGGTTGACCGTAGTGTCACAATTACTAACCTGGTCCCCGATGAGTATTGGGTCTGGGGAATAGGATATCATCCCCATCCCCATTGTACCCTATGGGGAATAAATTAGTTTGGTAAATATCCCCATGGGGATGTTTTTCGCCCATCCCCACCCCCTAATAGATGAAATCCCCATGGGTTTGGTGGGTATGGGGCCCCGTTGCCATCCCTAGTGCCCGGGCTGAAGAGGGAAGGAAGTACCCCGGCGAAGATGCCGGCGCGGAAACCGACTCTTCAGATAAGGATACTACCGCCCCGGCGAAGAAAGGGCGACACCGCAATAGGAAGCGCAAGGGTAAAGCCGTGCTTGCCGTCGAGGGGTCTGATGACGCCGGCTCCGCCAAGAAAACCAGGGCGGGTGACACCGGCAAGGAAATTGCCGGGTGCATCACCTGCCGAGCCTTGGCGGCTGCCGAGAAGCCAGGAAACTCCGGCAAGCGATACTGCAAGATCCATCGCACCAAGGGCCATGATCTCCAGGAATGCCGATAGGTTGAGCTCCTTGCTGAGAAGCAGAGGGCTGAATATGAGAGGCGGGACAAGGAGAAGGGCCAGGATGGTGCTGAAGGGTCCGGCAAAAAGCGTGACGGCCAAGCAGGCCGTCGCGGCAAGGATAAACAGCAGGAGAGGCCCGCCCGGGTGTAGCGACCAGACCTCAAAAAGTCTGATCTCTGTGCATCAGTGTCATCCTTGGATCAGTAATGCTGACACGCATAGTACTTGAAGGATTTATAACAGAGTAGCAATCACACACTTATTACATCGATAGTTCCAACGATGAACTTATTACAATAAAAATGGCTTAAGGCCATCTAACATGATAACAACGGAAGGCTTGGAAGATAAGTGAGTCCATCAACTCCAACGGCATCACTGAGTATAGAACCACGACCTATAAGGCACCTTACTCGTCGTCTGAAAAGTCTGCAACATGAAAGTTGCAGCCCGAAAACGGGTCAGCACATTGAATATGCTGGCAAAGTAACACAAAGAGAGCAACAAAAGTAAAGCTATACTATATGCAATATGGCTCGTGGAAAGCTCTATGGTTACAGTTTTTGCGTAAAGCCAATTTTTTCCTACTTCATAGGAATAGATTTTAATTAACTATCATGGTAGTTGAAACATCGTTGAGAAGATAGACATCCTCCCAACGCCAATTAAAATCATCATTCAACCCAACAATATTAATTAAAGTAACATGATGAGATTCACATGATAATCCAAGTACTAGATACTCAAGACGTCCGTAACCGGGGACACGGCTAATCATGATCAGTTTGTACACTCTGCAGAGGTTTGTGCACTTTTCCCCACAAGACTCGATCGCCTCCGTTTGGTTTCTCGCACTGCATGGTGTTTGAGAAACGGATGATCGAGACAGAGTCTTTCCGAAGAGGTCCCCTTAACTAGATAGATAGGCCGGTACACCTACAATCCCTCTACATCTGCTAGCCCATCATGGAAAGGTTTCCCACAACTTACTCAACTATGCCAGAGCCCATATTGGCATGTGGCTGCACACGGAAGTTTCTAGTATGAATAATCTCATGATCCCTTTGAGCCTGGGTGCCGGTCCAAAAGAAAAACAGGCAATCGCTGGAATAACCAGGTGCCTCAATCCACCCAGATGTGTGTTAAAGTTGCCACCTTAAGTTGAACCATTAATTAACAAACTCACATCTGTCATGGATACACTCACCCAATCCACGTCTACAAGCATAGCATGTCCTAACAGCAAACGTAGAAGTAACTCCCAAAGGTTTGAATGTAATGCAGGAAATAGGTACTACCTCAATCTACTTCCCCATCCCACAAGTTAAATTGATCCTACTCATGCAATGTGTGAGGGTTTGACTAATGCAATGAAAACTGGGTAATTGGAAAGTATGATCAAAGTGTTACTTGCCTTGCTGATGGTCCGCAAAACCTAGAGATTCAAAGTAGCAAGCGGCGCACTTCGGGTACTCTATCGCAAACAAACAAGCACACAATAAGTACTTAACTAATGCACGTGTAAGACTTCAAATGAGAGATCTAACCAGAAAGTTCAACTTAAGAACACCGGTTTGCAAAAGAAACGGCAAAAGAAAAGCAACGAAAAACAAACGGCGAAAGAAAAACAACTACCGAACCAATCTGGACCTAAGTCCAAATTTAGCTGAGGCAAATGCTTGAGTGACTAGGTTAAACGGAAAGAGAATTTCGAGATGAAACTCCAGGTGCTTGAATCACCTGATTCCGATAAACGAGCGAAAAGTTAAACTAAAACGAAGATCGGATCAGAGATCGCGATAAGAAAATAACTGCGAAAAAGAAAACTAAAACAGCTTAACGAACGGACGTTCGTCAGCTGAGACTAAATGACAAATTCGTTCGTTAGAACGAACGAACGGGTGAACGTTTACTAATTAACTAAACCGAAAAATAAATAGAAAAACCGATCTAAAAAAACGACTAGGGTTCTAAAAGAAAAACCGGTGGTTTTCCACCGAAAACCGGCGGCGGCGGCTACCTCGTCGAAACGGCCGACGGCGGCGGGGCTTGCGGCGGCTGCGGCGGTGGGTGGCGGCGACGGCGTCTGCAGCGGCGGCGTACAGCGGCAGCGGCGGTGTGCGGGCTCGCAGCGGCGGCGGGGCTTGCGGCGGCTGCGGCGGGGTGCGGTGGAGGAAAAGGGGGGGGG
>LR738709.1:157515944-157551200 GCA_902687465.1 Secale cereale
TCCTCTTTTTTTTTTTTCTAATTACGCCAGCGCTACGAAAAAAAATCTAGAAAAGAAATAAAAGTCTAAAATGGCCAAAACAAATTTTCACCGTCTAAATAGAATATTTAGAACAAGATGAACATTTTCTTGGCACTAAAATGCATTTTTGAAAACATGCAATTTTTCCTAATTCAAATAAAATCCAAATAAAACTTATTTGATCTTTTTATTAAATCTTCCGCATTTCTTTATTTTGGGAGTCATTTTACTCCCTCTCTCATATTTGACAGAAATACTTGAAGATAAAATAAATAAAATGAAATGATCCTATTTTCAAAATTTGAGAAACCTCAATTATGAAAATATTGAAATCCCCAACTCTCTCCGAGGGTCCTTGAGTTGCTTAGGATTTTCTTGGATCACCAAAAGCAAGAAAAATATGATATGCATGATGATCTAATGTATAACATTCCAAATTGAAAATTTGGGATGTTACACCGGGGCGGTGACAGAAGGCCCGAAGACGACGATCACGAGGAGGACGATGAGTCCGGCGACCAAGAATTTCAAAAGGCTACGGAGGCCATGTGCGTCGATGGCGGCGCCTCGCTGCATACTTCTCACCGCCAACTTAAACAGTGGGCGCGTGAGATTACAGCGGTGGAGCCGTCGTCCGGTGCCCAAAAGCCGCTGAAATGGTCCAGCACACCTATCATCTTTGACGCTGAGGATCACCCTGATCGCACTACCGCGGTCGGGTGCTTGCCATTGTTGGTTTCACCGACAATACGCAACCTCAAGGTGACAAAGATGCTAGTCGATGGCGGGGCCAGTCTGAACCTACTCTTGCCCACTGTGATCGAGAAGCTGCAAGTTCCTGATGGAGACCTCAAAGAGACGGGCACGTGTTAGGGGGTCAACCCGGGGAGAAGTCAACCAAAGGGGAAAGTCACGCTGCCCGTGACTTTTGGAAGTGATCTGAACTACATGACGGAGAGGATCGTGTTCATTGTTGCCAAGATCCCCTTGCCTTACAACGGGATCCTTGGCCGCCCAGCACTGGCAAAGTTCATGGCAGCGTCACACTATGCCTACAACACCGTGAAGATGCCAGGACCTGTGACGATCATCACCATCCCCTCCGATAAGAAAGATGCACTGATTTGCGCGGACCAACTATACCAGCAAGCGGTTGCTGCATCTGCCGCCACGAGGGCACTTGCTCCTGCCACTGGAGCCCCGGGATGGAAGAAGAAGAAGACCGGTGAGACCTCGGGCACCCACTCCGGCAAGCGCACCTCTTCGGAGTGTTGTGCTCCCGTCGAGGACGTGCCAGAGAGCTCCACCGGCAAGAAGAAGACCGGTGAGACCTCGGACACCCACTCCGGCAAGCGCACCTCTCCGGAGTGTCGCCCTCCCGTCGAGGACGTGCCAGAGAGCTCCACCGGCAGAAACAAGAGGTCCAGGGCCACACCGCCGGGAACCAAGAAGGTTTCCATCAAGGAGGACGGCACGGGAGGGGCTTTCACCATAAGCTCCACCCTTGACGACAAATAGGAAGATGCGCTCGTCACCTTCCTGCAGGCGAATGTCGACGTGTTTGCATGGCAAGCATCCGACATCCCCGGCGTTCCCAGAGAGGTGATTGAGCACCACCTTGCTATCTGTCCACATGCGCGGCCCATCAAGCAGAAGGTCAGGAAACAAGCTTTGGAACGACAAGAGTTCATCACAGAGGAGATCCGGAAATTGGAAGCAGCGGGTTTGGTAAGAGGAGTGCTCCATCCAACGTGGTTGGCCAATCCAGTGGTAGTGCGCAAGGCAAATGGGAGGTGGAGGCTGTGTATTGATTACACAGATATCAATAAAGCTTGTCCCAAGGACCCCTCCCCGTTGCCGTGCATCGACTAGATTGTTGACTCCATGGCTGGGTGTGACTTGTTGTCATTCCTCGATGCCTACTCCGGCTACCACCAGATCTTCATGGCAAGAGAAGATGAAGAGAAGACAACATTCATCACCCCATGTGGTACGTACTGTTTTGTACGAATGCCTTTCAGGTTGAAGAGTGCTGGCTCGACGTTTGCAAGGGCAGTCTAGATTGGTTTTGAACCCCAGCTCCATAGAAATATGGAGGCTTATATGGATGATATAGTGGTCAAAACCAAGAACAGGGCAACCCTTATACCGGATTTGCAAGAAGCATTTGTAAACCTACGCAAGATCAACCTCAAGCTGAACCCTGAGAAGTGCGTCTTCGGCATCCCGTCCGGCAAGCTTCTCGGGTTCTTCGTGTCGCAGCGTGTAGAGGCCAATCCGGACAAGATCAAAGCTATAGAGCAGATTGAAGCACCCAAACGGGTCAAGGATGTGCGTCGGCATGCTGGCTGCGTTGCCGCCATGAGCAGATTCATTTCCAAGTCTGCCGAGCGCGTCCTCCCCTTTTTCAAGATTTTGAAAAAGGCAGGCCCGATGGAGTGGACACTAGAAGCTGAAGCAGCGTTACAAGATTTGAAGAGGTATCTTTCCTCCACGCTGATACTAGTTGCGCCTAGGCCACTAGAACCGTTGCTGCTATACTTGGCGGCAACAAACCAGGTGGTCAGCGCCGCACTAGTGGCGCAGAGAGAAATTGACGACGAGGTGATAGCAGCAACAGAGCCTGGTGCCACTGGTGCAGAGACGACACGGCCGGTTGGAGTGCAACCAAGGAAGAAAATGATGCATCACCCGGTCTACTTTGTTTGCTCCCTCTTGCAGGGGGCTAGATCAAGGTACTCCGGTGTGCAGAAATTGCTCTTCGGCCTTCTTATGGCCTCGAGGAAGCTGCGTCACTACTTCCAGGCGCACGAGATCACTGTCGTCACTCGCCTCCCTCTACAACGGATATTGCACAATCCAGATGCAACGGGAAGGATTGTAGAGTGGGCACTAGAGCTGTCGAGCTTTGGCCTCAAGTTTGAAAGTACCTCGACGATTCAAAGCCGAGTCCTGGCGGAGTTCGCTGCAGAATGGACCGCGACGCCTGATGAAGAAGTCCAGGAAACTGCTCTCCCCGGTAAAGAGGCGAGTCGCAACTGGATCATGTACTTTGATGGAGCTTTCTCCTTACAGGGCGCCGGGGCTGGCGTACTGCTGGTCGTGCCAATTGGAGAGCACCTCAAGTACGTGGTCCAGATGCACTTCCCCAGGGAGGTATCAACGAACAACACTACTGAGTACGAGGGGCTGCTTGCTGGTCTTAGGATCGCGGCAGACCTCGGAATCAAGAAGCTCATTGTCAGGGGCGACTCGCAGCTTGTCGTCAAACAAGTCAACAAGGATTACCAGACCTTCATGCAATATACCCAAGACCTCGGCAACAAAGTCTGTTTCGCTTCCGTTGCTCACCCCCGAAGCAATGGTCAAGCTGAGAGGGCAAATGCTGAAGTGCTGCGAGGCTTACAGACAAAGACCTTTGACAGGCTGCACAAGAGTGGAAGGCGCTAGATTGATGAGTTGCCGGAGGTTCTTTGGTCGATCAGAACGACGCCAAATCGAGCCACCAGCCAGACACCCTTTGCCCTGATATACGGGGCAGAAGGAGTTCTCCCCACTGAACTCATATACGGGTCACCTCGAGTGCTCGCTTATGATGAGCTTGAGCAAGAGCAACTGCGGCAAGATGACGCAATGCTCCTTGAGGAAGATCTTCTTCGGGCGGCTGTGAGAGCAGCACGCTACCAGCAAGCCTTGCGCCGCTACCATAGCCGCAAGGTCCATGCCCGAAGCTTTGAGGAAGGTGACCTTGTTCTTCGGCGCGTTCAATCGGCCAAAAATACAAACAAGTTGACGCTGAAGTGGGAAGGCCCTTATCGGGTAATACGAGTCACCAGGCCTGGTGCAGTCCGCCTGGAGACTGAAAATGCCATTCCGGTGAGCAATTCCTGGAATATTGAGCATCTTCGCAAGTTTTACCCATAAGGCGCGGCTTGCCGGGCCCCCTGGCAAGCCACCCTTTTGTACAAGCCTTGCCGGCAAGGCATGTAACCCTTTGTACAAAGCCATGCGCAGACCCTGAGCATAAATAAATGAAGCGCTGGCGCCCTAAGTTATAGCATGCATGCTGAGTCGAGTCTCGTCCTTGGTTAGGGTTGATAGTGCTTAGCGGCGGCTAACCCCTAGCTTAGAGATCGAGTTTGCATCTCTTTGTCTTTCCTCTATCTCCTTTGGTTCACAGGACGCATAGATATCCGTGCCGAAACCACTTGGGAAGAAGGAAAAGGAACAAATCAGCACCTAGGCCCCGGCAAGCCAGTGTTGCCGGGGGCTACAAGAGCAAAGATTCGCCCACGGCGAACCAGGGTTGCTGGGGGCTGCAGCTTCAGATAAGTTCTTCATCCCTTATCATGCATTCCATTATGGACTGAGGTATGTGGAACCTCGTTCTTTTCCTTAAGCTACCGTGCTCCCATAACTCTAGGCCCTAGGGCTCGTTCTGGGACTAAGTTTGGTCGTAGTCGCGGCGACGAAAGGATGAAACAAGGAGCCTAAGCCCACTTCATCCCTGCCTCCGCCAAAGGCGTGAGAAAGGTCGAGCGAAGTAGGGAGACGGCAAGGCCTGTTGCTGGGCGAGAAAATGTTTATCTTAAAAGATATCAAGGATTAATTCCTTGTCGTGGGTTTCACCCACAAACAAATAACCCGGCAAACATCCCTTTTTCATTAAAAACATTCCATTCAGGTACAGTCCGTAGGGAATGAAAAACATGAACAAGGGGATTACAAGTTTTAAATTTAACAGATGCCCGAAGGCTTACAAACTAAAAAGAGATAAGATGCCCGTAATGCCTTTCCTGTCCCTCTCCTCAGGAGGTAGGTCAAGGAGGCGAGAAGGGCAAAAGGGACGCCTAGGCAAGCTACGGGTGGCAGAAGACACCAAGAGAACATCTTGGTGGCCGCCCAAAGGCAGGATGGTGATGGCGGCGCCGGAAGCAGAGCTCGAAGACGAGGCGGCAGGACGTGAGTACGCGTCGAAGGCGTCGGTGCCTGCGTACTCCGACATGACGACCTTGCCGCCCGCCTTCTTCCTCTTCCTCTTCCGCAGCCTCCCTACCCCAGCCGCCAAGGGGACGGCCCCGAGAAGTTCAAGGAGCCGGCGACGCGGATGATGGGGTCGCCGATGCCACCGGGAGCGGCGCCCGACACCTAGTCGGACCCGTCATCCTGCCGCCTACCGCCGTCGTCGTCACTGCCGCTGTCCTCCTCGTCACCCTCGTTCGAGGAGGAGTCTTCGTCATCGGAGGAGCTCTCCACGCAGCATCGTGCACGAGTCCCGAAGTGCCCGAAGACCTTGACGAAGAGATGGCCATCCTCCATCAAATTGAAATGGAGGGTGAGCCCATCCGTCAGGCTGTGGATACGAGCAAACGTCTTCCATCCTTGGCGAAGATACATCACGTGAGGAGCAGGGAAGTCGACGCGGACCCGCGTGCCATTGATCCCACAGCCCCTCATGTGCAGCCGCAGCAACTCCGGCGGATCCAGCTCCATCTCCCGCGCAAATGGGGTCGGGAGACGAAGGCAACGGCGCGGCGGCCGCCGCAACCTGACGAAGAACTCGCAAGGGTCATCCCCAACATGGCCCTCCACTGGAGGAGGGGCTGTTGGCGGGGGAGAGGCCGGCGGGCCGCCCCGTCCTCCTCTTCCCCGAGCGCCCCGGCCTCGCCCCCCCTTCCCCTCGTGGCCGGCTCTGCCACCGCGGGTGCAGGAGAAGGAGGGACGCGTTGTCGAGCGGTGACCCTCGCCGCCACCATTGAAGGGCCGAGATTTCCTCTCTCCATAGCAAACGGAAGAGAAGAACAGAAGCTGAAGGAGAAAGAAGATGGAAGAGTGTGGGGCGCCGTCCCTCCCCTCCTGCTCTTTATAAAGGGGCGGGGCTGGGGCTCGACCGCCCCACTCGGCCAATCAAGACACACAAGGCGCAGGGAGCCGGGACCGACCCGCTGCCCCAACCAGCGACGGCCCGGTTTCCCGCCTCCACCGTTTGCCACCCCAAGCGCATGGGAGGCACGTGGCAGACGTGCAAAACCGAGGGGACGGGTGAGGCGACCTCTCCCCACCCCATGATCGTGGGGAGTGGACGCCTAGAGGACCGCGCCTCGGCCCCATTCAGTAAATGGGCCGCGTCTCCACGCCTCCCCCCGGTTATGGGGAAGGCGCGAAGCCGCCTCTTTACTGCGACGTGACGCATACCTGCGGAAACCGCCCCACGCACGGCGCCCACGTCACGCACGCCCCTCCACCCCGCGCCATGCTGATGGCTTCTCGCCCCTCGTTGGTTACCCCAAGTGGAAGGTTTGAGATGTAGCGTAGCGGCAAATTTCCCTTGGCAAAGATACCAAGGATCGAATCCCGTGAGACTCCGAGGGTCGACAAGAAGGTGTCAATAGCGCCAGAAACTTTTGCTTGACAGGACCTGCACACAGATACAAATAACTTTGCTCCCAACGAGTACAGAGAGGTTGTCAATCCCTCCGGCCTTGTCGTTTACAAAGGATCAAACGCAAGAGATAATAGTGATAGGTATGACTGCAACTAGGAAATAAGAACAGGAAGTAAATAGCGGGTGTGATCAGTGATGGTAATATGGACCAGGGTCCCATGACGTTCACTAGTGATGTCTCTCTCCCAAAAGACGATAAAACAGCTAAGCGAGGTAAACAAATTACAGCTGGGCAATTGACAGGATTATGTGCGCAAACCTATGCTAACTATGCTGTAAAGAAAGGTAGATGCTCAAAAGCATGGGCGGTACGCCAAGGCAAGTAGACCGAAATCCATCTGCATCTACTACTAATCATCCACCTTGAGATATCTATCCAGAACATCTCCCTGGTATTAAGTTGCGAGTACCATCCAAAGTGTAAACTCAAAGCAACAGACAACTACATTAAAAGAACTTTGCATAAAGTAAACAATCCTTGCACCTGCAAGTACAAGCACCGTTGTTTTCCCCCTTGTGGCAACATCACATCCCCTAGACTCATGTTTCTGTCACTCAAACTATTCATCGAGGGGCATGAACCCACAATCAAGCATAACGTTCCCTCTTGGAGTTACTACCTACTACTCGGCCAAAGCAATAAACAGCAACGGAGAACATGCAAGAATTACTCAAGAACATAAATATAAAAGAGGTGAATCAAATATATTACTCACACACAATCTGAACATAATCTCATAATCCATCGGATCCCAGCAAACTCAGCAGAGCAACAGCATAAAGATTACATATGTGCCTCGATCATGTAGGGCAGCTCACGAGGTCTAATCGATGAAGAACAAAGAGGGGAGGAGAACATCACATAGCTACTGGTCATGGACCCATGGTCCAAGGGAGACTACTCACAACTCATCCGGGAAGCGTCCATGGTGGTGGAGAAGCTCCCGGTGGTGGTTCTCCCCTCTGGCAGGGTGCCGGGAAGAGTTCTCCTGGTGCTCCCGATCTTGGAAGCGCGGCGGCGGCGGAACAGAGATGAGATCGCGAAAAAGGGTTCCGTCCTCGAGGGTTTTGGGACGCGAGCAATATATATGCAAAAGGGGGTCACCAGAGGCGGAGGTGGGGCCCCAGGCGCCCCCTGGCGCGGCCAGGGGTGGGGCCGCGTCGGGTGGCCGCCTGGATCACCCCAGGCTCCCCTCTGGCCCTGCCTTGGTTTTTCTGGAAGCTCCCGATACGCTGTTTTTTCCTGTATTTTTCTCGGAATTTTTAGGGCACTTTTAATATGGGGGAAACCTGAAATAGAAAAACAGCAGAAAACAGGAACTGGCACTGTGGTGCACTGAGTTAATAGGTTAGTCCAAATATGATCAAAAGTGTATGGAAGTGCATAAATATCATAGCAATATCACACAAAAGAGGCATGGAGCAAGCAGAAATTATAGATACGTTTTGGACGTATTAACATCCCCAAGCTTAATTCCTGCTCGTCCTCGAGTAGGTAAATGATAACAAGCATAATTTCTGTGGTGACATGCTATCAACCATATAAGAACTTTTAAGTAAAGTAATCAAGGCATGTAATCCAATTCAAGTCATAACAAGCAAGAGTCTATATTAGCATTGTAACAAGTAACATAAGAACATAAAGGTGCAAGAGCTCTCGCTGTCCGTGACTCGAATGTCTCCAAATGGTGTTTGCGTGCAAGAAAGGGGATAGGGATATATGAGAGAGTAAAACATAGTTTGTATATTGTTGAGAACTTAATCTACTAAAGTTTCACACTTGGTCTTCTTTGGAATCTTATCTTGACTCATCCCCAGACCGTCAGCCAGGTACAAGTCAAAATGATCCACTCCCTTTCGATATTTTGAGCACTCATGCAACGGATGAGCGTAAGCAAGAAAGTCAACACTTAGGATGGCAAAGAGAGAAAAATGATAGAGGGGGAAGACAAAAAGGTGTGAAAGGGCTCACATCAATGAGGACAATCATCGGCGAGAGAAAGCCAAATGATAGATATGATGTGAGGAGTAGGGATTACCATGCAACGGATGCACATATGAGCTAAGGTAAGCTCTCCAATGGAACTAGTGGGGGTGCATCCAACTTGCTTGCTCAAGAAGACCTAGAGCTCTTTTGAGGAGGCTCATCATTGGAATATACGAGCCAAGTTCTATAGTGTAAAGGTCCCCACATAGCTATATGCATGAATGATAATCTCTATGGAGTACAAGGTATAAGATGGAGTACGAGTGTGGATCTCTCAAAAGAAATAGTAGTGTGCCCCCTTCTCTCTTTTTATTTCTTTTTCTCTTTTTTTCCTATTTTTTTTATTTTTTGTGGCCTCAATGGCTCTTTCTATTTATCTCTCATTTGTCCTCTTTGGGATCTTTTGATTTTGTCCTCTTTGGGATCTTTCGATTTGTCCTCTTTGGGATCTTTCCCTCACTTAAGGGGCAACACTCTATGTATTACAAGAAGTATAGAAGATCTTTCACACTTTACAAAAGTACTCAACATAAAGAAAATGAAACTATCATGATGTATGCAAATGTATGCCTCTGCCGGTGTAGCAGGATATGCAATGATACTAGCGCTTCATGTAGCAATGATTAGGGCAAGGCCCAACTAGCATGCGGCTCATCGATCAAGAAAAAAGCATGTATGACATGAAGATCAAGTCATGAGAAGATGGATGTTGCATGGCAATGTATCTCGGAAAGCCTATGGAAATGCCTTAATAGGTAGGTATGGTGGCTGTTTTGAGGAAGGATATAATGAGGCTTATGATGACAGAGCGTATCGTGCCAAGGATTTGGATGCACCGGCGAAGTATGCGCCAACTCTCGAGGTGAGAAAGGGCAATGCACGGTACCGAAGAGGCTAGAAAAATATGGATAGGTGGAAGTGTCAACTTTCGAATACTCACATTAGTCCGAAGAACTCATGCACTTATTATCGGTAACTCTCAATCTAATTAGGAGGTTCTCAAAGAGACAAGTACCCTGAGGAGGAGTGTATGGGGATTTGGTTATCCTTGCGCATCCTCGGCTCATGGTACATGAGTGTACTCTAATATTCGATCCCTCCAAAGATTAGTGATCCATTTAGTAGCTAAAGTTCTCAACTATTTTGTAGGTTTTCGAAAATAAACACGGATTGCCCAAAATACGACATCTATCACTAATAGGCTAAAGCTCTTGACACCAAAAGTTCAGACATTACTCATGGCAATACCTCAAAACCATTGCAAGTTACTACTAAAATTAAATAGCAACCTCAGTTACCTACTTTAAGTTAAGACACACAACTCAGTGCAACAGGCAAACTCTCTTAACAAGATAAACATGAAAACTCAAGAGAGTTCAACAACCAACTAAACAAAAGCTCTTTAAAAAGAAAAGCATGAAAACTAAGAGCTAAACATGACAATAGCTATTGAAAGACAAAGAACATACACAGCAAAGATAAGCATGAAAATCCTATGTTGTGTTCTAGGTTGAAGTGGAGCGTGTTTCTCTCCCACACAAAGAAAGCTGGGTTCTAACTCGTTATGAACAGCAAGCAAAGCTAAAGAAAACTAAAAAGGAAACTAAGAGCGAGACGCTCCAAGCATAGCACATAACGCATGAAGTGATTAAAATATAGTGGAACGAAAGACGAACTGATAATTGTTGATGGAGGAGGGGATGCACGGGGGCATCCCCAAGCTTAGAAGCTTGAGTCTTCTTGCATATTTCTTGGGGGTGCACGGGGGCATCCCCAAGCTTGAGCGTTTGACCCTCCTGAATCTTTTTATCATCTTCCCTCGCACACTTGAAAACTCCCTTCATACATAACTCATCATAATCTGATTAGCGAGGTTAGTACCCTCAATAAAATAACTTTTCCTTGCTAGAAATAAATATAATCTTGAAGAGCTACTATTTCTCAAGATTGCCAAAAGGTTTTTGCAAAGAAAAAGCAAGCTCAAGGTTTGCAAAACGAAGAAAAGGCAAAACAGGACAGAATCTGTGAAAAACAGACCAGCAGGTAGTAAATAATTTTTTCGGGACTCTTCTGCAACTCAAATCAAAAAACTCAGAATAGACACCCGAAAGCCAATTGTATAGAGCACGCTGTCAAAAAAATTCAGATCAAAAAGATGATCTGGTGATTTTATACGAATTTTTCTGTCCAAGGACAGAATCTGTTTTCTGGACTGTACGTCATAACTTTTGAACTTTCTTGCAATCGGAGGCTAAACTTGGCACAAAGTTGAAAAGAAAAGATACAATGATGATGCTACTGTAGTAACAAGCATCAAGACACAACAAAAGCAAAATAAAATTTTATTCGTTGTGGGCTGCCTCCCAAAAGCGCTTTCTTTTATGCCTTTAAGCTAGGCATGATGCAAAAAGAGAGGATCAAGTTTTATCAAGAGTAAAAGAATAGCTAGCCCGTGTAACGGACTCAAAAGGCAACTTAATCTTCTTTCTAGGGAAGTGTTCCATTCCTTTCTTGAGAGGGAATTGGAATTTTATATTCCCCTCTTTCATGTCAATGATAGCTCCAACGGTGCGAAGAAAAGGACGTCCCAAAATAATTGGACATGAAGGTTCACATTCAATATCCATAATAGTAAAATCAACGGGAACATAATTGTCATTGACAATGATAAGAACATCGTCGATCTTCCCCAAAGGTTTCTTTACAGAAGAATCAACAAGACGAACACCAAAAGAACAAGGATCAAAAGATTTCAATTTAAGCATATCATACATTCTTTTGGGCATAACGGAGGTACTAGCTCCAACATCACATAAAGCATAGCAAGAGAAGTTATTCAACTTAATTTTAATCATAGGATCCCAACCATCTTCTAGCTTTCTAGGTATGGAGGCTTCTACCCTAAGCTTTTCCTCCCTAGCTTTGATAAGAGCATTAGTGATATGCTCCGTGAAGGCAAGATTAAGTGTGCTAGTGTGGGGATCTCTAGACATCTTGTGAAGAAAACTAATAACTTCAGAAAGGGTGCAATTATCAAAATCAAGGTCACTACTATCAAGTAAAGTGGTAGTGGTGTCCTTTAGGCTCACTTGTTTGGTAGCTTCTACGGTCATAGGAGTTTCTACGGTTGAGGTCATAGCATCACCATTAATAGGTCCAATGGGACTAGGAGTGCATTGGGTGCTAAGAGTTTGGATATCCTCAACAACTTGGATAGTAGCAACAGTGTGGTGGGTAGGAAGGCTCTTAATTCTATCTTCTTCCTCCTTTTCTCTAGCCCATCTCTCTTTAAGTTTAGCCATCATCCTAATGTTTTCATTAATTTGCACTTGAATAACATTCATAGGAGTGGTCTTCCTCTCCTCAAGAGGAGAAGTTCTAATTTTAAGCAACTCTACCTCATGGGCTAAATTGTCTACCTTCGAAGAGAGATTATCTAGTTTGGCTAGTTTTTCTTCTACACTCTTATTGAAGGCTTTTTGGGTACTGATAAAGTCTTTAAGCATAATATCTAGTTCAGAAGTGGAGTTCCTGGTGTTAGGATAAGCATTGTTGTTCCCATAGGAATTAGAGGGGAACGGTCTAGGGTTGCTACCAAAATTACTCCTATAAGCATTGTTATTGAAATTGTTTCTAGAGATAAAGTTCACATCTACTTGATCTTGAGCAATCAAAGAATTTAAAGGAACATCACGAGGATCAATAGGTGATTGCTTGGAAAGTAGAGACATGATCAAGTCAACTTTTTCATTTAGGGAGGAAATCTCCTCGACAGAGTTTACCTTCCTACCTGTTGGAGCGCGTTCGGTGTGCCATTGGGAATAATTGGTCATCATCTCATCGAGAAGCTTCGTGGCAGCACCAAGTGTAGTTGACATAAAGGTTCCTCCCGCGGCCGAATCTAACAAGTTCCGCGAGGTAAAGTTCAAGCCTGCATAAAAAGTTTGGATAACCATCCAAGTAGTCAAACCATGAGTAGGGCAGTTCTTGACAAGATATTTCATGCGTTCCCAAGCTTGGGAAACGTGTTCATTATCCAATTGTTTAAAATTCATTATGTTACTCCTTAGTTGGATAATTTTAGCAGGGGGATAGTACTTCCCAATAAAGGCATCCTTGCACTTGTCCCAAGAATCTATGCTATTCCTAGGCAAGGATTGAAACCATATTTTAGCTCCTCCTCTCAAGGAGAAAGGAAAAAGCTTAAGCTTAACAATATCATTATCTATCTCTTTGTACTTTTGCATATCACAGAGTTCAACAAAATTATTTAAGTGCAAAGCAGCATCATCTCCAGCACCTGAGAATGGATCTTTCATAACTAGGTTCAGTAAAGCAGGTTTAATCTCATAAGAAGGTGCTGAAGTGGCAGGTGTAGTAATAGGCGTGCAGATAAAGTCATTGTTGTTATGACTAGTGAAGTCACACAACTTGGTGTTCTCGGTGGAACCCATAGCAGCAGCAAGCAAGATAACTATTTTTGTGATTTTTGGTAAAGGACACTAAAGCAAAAACTGAAAGGTAAACTAACAAGACTAAAAAGCAAAGATAAAAGATAGCGTGCAACTCCCCTATCTTGAAGAGTGGAGTCCCCGACAACGGCGCCAGAAACTTGCTTGATGGCTTCTCGCCCCTCGTTGGTTACCCCAAGTGGAAGGTTTGAGATGTAGCGTAGCGGCAAATTTCCCTTGGCAAAGATACCAAGGATCGAATCCCGTGAGACTCCGAGGGTCGACAAGAAGGTGTCAATAGCGCCAGAAACTTTTGCTTGACAGGACCTGCACACAGATACAAATAACTTTGCTCCCAACGAGTACAGAGAGGTTGTCAATCCCTCCGGCCTTGTCGTTTACAAAGGATCAAACACAAGAGATAATAGTGATAGGTATGACTGCAACTAGGAAATAAGAACATGAAGTAAATAGCGGGTGTGATCAGTGATGGTAATATGGACCGGGGTCCCATGACGTTCACTAGTGATGTCTCTCTCCCAAAAGAAGATAAAACAACTAAGCGAGGTAAACAAATTACAGCTGGGCAATTGACAGGATTATGTGCGCAAACCTATGCTAACTATGCTGTAAAGAAAGGTAGAGGCTCAAAAGCATGGGCGTTACGCCAAGGCAAGTAGACCGAAATCCATCTGCATCTACTACTAATCATCCACCTTGAGATATCTATCCAGAACATCTCGCTGGTATTAAGTTACGAGTCCCACCCAAAGTGTAAACTCAAAGCAACAGACAACTGCATTAAAAGAACTTTGCGTAAAGTAAACAATCCTTGCACCCGCAAGTACAAGCACCGTTGTTTTCCTCCTTGTGGCAACAACACATCCCCTAGACTCATGTTTCTGTCACTCAAACTAGTCATCGAGGGGCATGAACCCACAATCAAGCATAACGTTCCCTCTTGGAGTTACTACCTACTACTCGGCCAAAGCAATAAACAGCAACGGAGAACATGCAAGAATTACTCAAGAACATAAATATAAAATAGGTGAATCAAATATATTACTCACACACAATCTGAACATAATCTCATAATCCATCGGATCCCATCAAACTCAGCAGAGCAACAACATAAAGATTACATATGTGCCTCGATCATGTAGGGCAGCTCACGAGGTCTAATCGATGAAGAAAAAAGAGGGGAGGAGAACATCACATAGCTACTGGTCATGGACCCATGGTCCAAGGGAGACTACTCACAACTCATCCGGGAAGCGTCCATGGTGGTGGAGAAGCTCCCGGTGGTGGTTCTCCCCTCCGGCAGGGTGCCGGGAAGAGTTCTCCTGGTGCTCCCGATCTTGGAAGCGCGGCGGCGGCGGAACAGAGATGAGATCGCGAAAAAGGGTTCCGTCCTCGAGGGTTTCGGGACGCGAGCAATATATATGCAAAAGGGGGTCACCAGAGGCGGAGGTGGGGCCCCAGGCGACCCCCTGGCGCGGCCAGGGGTGGGGCTGCGTCGGGTGGCCGCCTGGGCCACCCCAGGCTCCACTCTGGCCCTGCCTTGGTTTTTCTGGAAGCTCCCGATACGCTGATTTTTCCTGTATTTTTCCCGGATTTTTTAGGGCACTTTTAATATGGGGGAAACTTGAAATAGAAAAACAACAGAAAACAGGAACTGGCACTGTGGTGCACTGAGTTAATAGGTTATTCCAAATATGATCAAAAGTGTATGGAAGTGCATAAATATCAGAGCAATATCACACAAAAGAGGCATGGAGCAAGCAGAAATTATAGATACGTTTTGGACGTATCACATGCGCGCGGATCGTGGGAGGTACGGCGCGCGGAAAATCTTACCTCGGTAAAAACCGTCCCGCCTGCCCGCGCACCGTTCTAGGCCTAGCCCAACAACGCGTCGCGCTCATGTGTGGCCCAGGCCCGGGGGCTCCTGTCGGTGTACAAAAAGAGGGTACACTTTTTGTACCCCTATGACTGTGCACGGGCAGTCTGAGCCACGGGCACCACCACACCAAGCATGGCGGGGGAGGTGAGCCAGGGTAAGACCGAAGCTCGACGGAACTGGAGCAACACCAAGAAGAAGACCACAAAGAGCAAAGGGACGAAGCGGCTTCTCCCAGCTAGATCCTTGCCGGGAGCCAGTTTCAGCAGCTCCGACAAGATCCTTGCCGGGGCCGGCTCTAGCTGCCCCGGCAAGACCCTTGCCGCGGCAGCTCGCCCCACGCCTATGGAGCGGATCACCCTTGAGTCCACTGCCCCCATAGGGCAAGGATTCGGGAGATATCCCCGTAGTGGCATGCAGATCTTTGTGAAGACATTCAAGATCAGATACACACTGAGAAGACGATGACCCTTGGCGGGATCCCAGCCGAGGAGGACCACAAGGCCTCCAGCAAGCACCTTGCCGGGGATGACAGCAGGCGCCGCGGCAAGACCCTTGTCGGGGCCCCGGCAAGGCCCTTGCCGAGGACATCCGCAGGGCCACCATCAGGCCCGCGCCAACTGAGTTTCCACCGCCCCATGCAGCTGCCGACCCAACCAGCTAGGCAGACACCTGCGTGGCAACATGCAGATCTTCATGAAGACCCAGCATTGCGCCACCTCAGCTGCCTGCCTGCCTACATGGCATCCCAGGCATCGCTGGCCAGGGCGCGTGTTGACACAAGAAGGAGCGGCGACGGACAAGACAGACGTCTCCCCTCGTCCCCGATAAAGCAAGGACACCTAAGCAAGACGCATTAAATGCGCCTTGTCATGTAATGCGAGGGATAACCTCGCATCACTGTACCCTTTCCACCTCCTGTGTGCCACTATGGCAACCCCTTTTCCCTATAGAAGGAGGCCCGAGGCTACGAGGAGAAGGATTCGGCTTTTCAGAACTCCTCACGAGTCGGCTTTTGGGAGCTCCTCACGCCCCGTAGCTAGCTGAAGAACAAAAACATATAATCCACCAAAGTAGGAGTAGGGTTTTACACATCTTTGCGGCCTGAACCTGGGTAAACGAATCGTGTGCTAACTGTTGGATCCGGTCTTCTCTCAACCCCGCGCCCCGCAACCGTAGTAGGGATTCTTGTGATCCCATAGGTGTCGTTCCAAATACACCGACACCTTCCCGGGGCATCCCCAAGCTTAGGCTTTTGCTTGTCCTTGAATATTACCTTGGGGTGTCTTGGGCATCCCCAAGCTTAGGCTCTTGCCACTCTTTGTTCCATAGTCCATCAAAGCCATACTCAAAACTTGAAAACTTCACAACAGAAAACTTAGACAAAAATCTTGTGAGCTCCGTTAGTATAAGAAAACAAACCGCCACTCAAAGGTACTGCAATGAACGCATTCTTTGTTTATATTGGTGTTAAACCTACTATATTCCAACTTCTCTATGGTTCATACCCTCCGATACTACTCATTGATTCATCAAAATAAGCAAACAACACACGAAAAACAGAATCTGTCAAAAACAGAATAGTGTGTAGTAATCTGTAACTTTGGAATACTTCTGTAACTCCAAAAAAATTGAAATAAATTTGTAAACGTGAGGAATTTGTCTATTAATCATCTGCAAAAAGAATCAACTAAATAGCACACTCCAGTAAAATCTGGTGACTATTCTAGTGAGCGCTAACGATTCTGTTTTTCATAGCATGATCATATAGACTTCATACAAGTCTTCCCAAAGGTTCTACTTGGCACAAACCATAATTAAAACACAAAACCACATCTAAACAGAAGCTAGATGCAATATTTATTACTAAACAGAAGCAAAAAGCAAAGAACAAAAGTAAAGTTGGGTTGCCTCCCAACAAGCGCTATCGTTTAACGCCCCTAGCTAGGCACAATGATTTCAATGATGCTCACATAAAAGATAAGAATTGAAACATAAAGAGAGCATCATGAAGAATATAACTAGCACATTTAAGTCTAACCCACTTCCTATGCATAGGGATTTTGTAAGCAAACAATTTATGGGAACGATAATCAACTAGCATAGGAAGCGAAAACGAGCATAACTCCAAGATTTTAAGTACATAGAGACGAAACTTGATATTATTGCTATATGTAGAAGCATATGATCCTCTCTCATAATAATTTTTAGTAGAATCATGAATGAATTCAACAATATAACCAGCACATAAAGCATTCTTTTCATGATCTACTTGCCTAGAAGTTTTACTACTCCCATCATAATCAAAATTCTTCTCATTCGGAATAATGGAAGTATCATAAGAGACTTGAATACTATAGATTATTTCCACATTAAAAGAGTAATGTTCAAAGAAAGGGTAATCATAATCATGACAAGTTTTATAAATATAATCATCACTACTTCTTATAGCATAGGTGTCATCATAATAATCATCATAAATAGGAGGCATGCTTTCATCATAATAGATTTGCATATCAAGACTTGGGAGGCTAAAAATATCATCTTCATCAAGCGTAGCATCCCCAAGCTTGGGACAAACATTGACTGTAGCAAATAAATTCTCAAATATATCATTCTCATCAAACATAGCATCCCCAAGCTTGGGCCTTTTCATATCATAAGAATAATCACTCTCATTGTTAATAGTATGGATAGCACCGATTGTATAGCAATTATCATCATGACGATGAGTAATAGGAGCAACATCATTTGGGAGGGATACCTTTTTGTCTTTTCTTCTCCATCTTTTCTTTTTCTTCTTCACATTAAGTATGAGTTTAATCTTCTTTTTGGAGCTCCTTATTAATGAGATTGGTAGAATAGGAGGCTCCTCCTCGTTACCTGATTCATCATAAGAAATAATAGGAGGATATTGGGAAATCTCTTCCCTTTCATTAGTATTCTCTTCATCTCCTATTTGTTTTCTTGACTTAAGGTAATTGGCAACATAAGGATTTTCAATGCAATTCACCGCACAATACATATAAATTTCCTCTAGATCAAAATCAAGATGTTTATCAAGGGCAAATCCTGGAAGATGCTTAGTTCTACATTTGCTTTCTTCATAACCCAAAAGCAAGATAAGTTCATTATGATGTGCAAGGGAAATCAAGTCGTCACAATTTTTGGACACGATTCGATCATGAAACAATTCACATTGGGTAATGAAATGACCACATTCATTGCAAAGTTCACAAGTACGGCTAATTTTTTTTTAAATTTTCAGCACAATCTTCTAGCCTTTCTAGCAACCATTTAGTTTCTAAATACTTATGCCTCTTGCAAAATCTCTTCTCTATTTGGTATGTACTTGCAAACTCTATGCACTCCACAAAAATCTACATGCTTATAAGAGATATTTTCATCATGACTAGTGCAATCATCATTAGTACTATGGATATTCGAAGAATTCACACTAACAATATTGCAAGCATACTCATCATTCAGGTTTTTAGTGCCAAGCATTCTATGCAATTCTTCTTCTAGTACTTGAGCACAATTTTCCTTTCCATCATTTTCACGAAAGATATTAAAAAGATGAAGCATATGAGGTGGCCTCAATTCCATTTTTTGTAGTTTTCTTTTATAAGCTAAACTAGTGATAAAACAAGAAACTAAAAGATTCGATTGCAAGATCTAAAGATATACCTTCAAGCACTAACCTCCCCGGCAACGGCGCCAGAAAAGAGCTTGATGTCTACTACACAACCTTCTTCTTGTAGATGTTGTTGGGCCTCCAAGTGCAGAGGTTTGTAGGACAGTAGCAAATTTCCCTCAAGTGGATGACCTAAGGTTTATCATTCCGTGGGAGGCGTAGGATGAAGATGGTCTCTCTCAAACAACCCTGCAACCAAATAACAAAGAGTATCTTGTGTCCCCAACACACCCAATACAATGGTAAATTGTATAGGTGCACTAGTTCGGCAAAGAGATGGTGATACAAGTGCAATATGGATGGTAGATATAGGTTTTTGTAAACTGAAAATATAAAAACAGCAATGTAGCAAGTGGTAAATGTGAGCATAAACGGTGTTGCAATGATAGGAGACAAGGCCTAGGGTTCATAATTTCACTAGTGCAAGTTCTCTCAACAAGGATAACATAATTGGATCATATTAATAGCCCTCAATATGCAACAAAGAGTCACTCCAAAGTAACTAATAGCGGAGAACAAACGAAGAGATTATGGTAGGGTACGAAACCACCTCAAAGTTATTCTTTATGATCGATCTATTCAAGAGTCCATAGTAACGTTCAATCTATCATAGAGTTTATACTAGAATAACACCTTAAGACACAAATCAACCAAAACCCTAATGTCACCTAGATACTCCATTGTCACCTCAAGTATCCGTGGGCATGATTATACCATATGCATCACACAATCTCAGATTCGTCTATTCAACCAAAACAAAGAACTTCAAAGAGTGCCCCAAAGTTTCTACCGGAGAGTCAAGACAAAAACGTGTACCAACCCCTATGCATAGATTCCCAAGGTCACGGAACCCGCAAGTTGATCACCAAAACATACATCAAGTGAATCACGTGATATCCCATTGTCACCAGAGATAAACACATGCAAGACATACATCAAGTGTTCTCAAATCCTTAAAGACTCAATCCGATAAGATAACTTCAAAGGGAAAACTCAATTCATCACAAGAGAGTAGAGGGGGAGAAGCATCATAAGATCCAACTATAATAGTAAAGCTCGCGATACATCAAGATCGTGCCATCTCAAGAACACGAGAGAGAGAGAGAGAGAGAGAGAGAGAGAGAGAGAGAGAGAGATCAAACACATAGCTACTGGTACATACCCTCAGCCCCGAGGGTGGACTACTCCCTCCTCGTCATGGAGAGCGTCGGGATGATGAAGATGGCCACCGGAGAGGGATTCCCCCTTCGGCAGGGTGCCAGAACGGGTCTTGATTGGTTTTCGGTGGCAACGGAGGCTTTCGGCGGCGGAACTCCCGATCTAGGTTATTTTCCAGAGGTTTCAGTATATATAGGAGGTGTTGGAGTCGGGGCCAAGCAAAGGGGGTCCACGGGCTGTCCACGAGGTAGGGGGCGCGCCCAGTAGGGGGGGGGGGGCGCCCCCCACCCTTTTGGGCAGCTCGTGGGTCTTCTCATCCCCCTCCGGCACTTCCTGGGCTTCTTCAGGTCCAAAAACTTCCTCCGTTGAGTTTCATGTGAATTGGGCTCCGTTTGATATTCCTTTTCCGCGAAACCCTAAAACAGGAGAAAAACAGAAACTGCACTGGGCTCTGAGTTAATAGGTTAGTCCCAAAAATAATATAAAAGTGTATAACGAAGCCCATTAAACATCCAAAACATCATAAATAATAGCATGGAACAATAAAAAAATTATAGATACGTTGGAGACGTATCACCAGCCACTGTCGAGATGTACTTCCTAGCGGGCCTTTATCATGTCAGAGAGATCGCCAGGCTTCAGGTGTCCTCCGATGGTCCGAGATGGCACACCTCCTTTTTGTGCTCCCCGAGCTCCTAGGGATTTTTCAGTGCAAAATTGTGTACTCTAGGTACGTAGTCTTGTGCCAGGAGGCGGAAGCTGGAGAGCGAGTGTCCCTTTTTGGGTTTCACACCGGTGCATTCTGGGACCAGAGTAATAATGTGGAAGCGCTTCGAGGAGCCTGGTAGATCCAGCAGAGCTGTACATCGGGCCGCTTCATCGATTGTCTGCTAATCGACTGCGAAGGCCGCTGTTTGCTCCTTTGTGTGGAGGGAGCGCTCTGTCTTCCCATTGATGGTGATGACACCGTTGGGCCCCGACATCTTGAGCTTTAGGTAAGCGTAGTTGATATATATCCAACATATCTATAATCTTTGATCGTTCCATGCTGTTATATTATCAATCTTGGATGTTTTATATACATTTTGTAGCAAATTTATATCATTTTTTGTGACTAACTTATTGACATAGTGCCCGGTGCGAGTTGTTGTTTTCTGCTAGTTTTTTACTTTGCAGAATATTAATATCAAACAATGTCCAAATGCCACGAAACTTTTTGGAGATTTTTCTCTGGCCAGAAGACACCCTGGCAGCCAAAGAAACACACAAGGGGAGGCCCGTGGGATCCACTAGGCACCAAGGCGCGCTAGGAGGCCTAGGCGTGCCCTGGTGGATAGTGGAGCCCACGGGAAGCTTCTCCATTCACCTCTGGCTCTATAAATACCCCGATATTCTAGAAACCCCAGGGGAGTCAACAAAATAACTATTCAGCCGCTGCAAGTTCCAAAACCACGAGATCCAGTCTAGATGCCTTTTCAGGCACTCTGCTGGAGGGGTCAACGATCACGGAGGGGTTCATCATCATCATTGGTGCTCCTCCAATGACGCGTGAGTAGTTTACCACAGACCTATGAGTCCATAGTTAGTAGCTAGATGGCTTCTTCTCTCTTTTTGGTCTTTAGTACAATGTTCTCCTCGATGTTCTTGGAGATCTATTTGATGTTACTATTTTTTGCAGTGTATTTGTTGGGATATGATGAATTGTGAGTTTATGATCAGATCTATCCATGTGATTTGTTATGCTTTGCATTTCTTCTTCGATATTTTGGTTTGGTTTGGCCAACTAGACTGATTTATCTTGCCATGGGAAGATGTGCTTTCTAGTGGGTTCGATCTTATGGTGCTCAATCTCAGTGACAGAAAGAGACATGACACGCATGTATCATTGCTATTAAGGATAACAAGATTGAAGGAAATATGTCCTAGAGGCAATAATAAAGTTGTTATTTATATTTCCTTATATCATGACAAATGTTTATTATTCATGCTAGAATTGTATTAACCGGAAACTTGATACATGTGTGGATACATAGACAAAACACAATGTCCCTAGTAAGCCTCTACTAGACTAGCTCGTTAATCAACGATGGTTGAGTTTCCTAACCATAGACATGAGTTGTCATTTGATGAACGGGATCAAATCATTAGGATAATGATGTGATGGACATGACCCATCCGTTAGCTTAGCATAATGATCATTTAGTTTTATTGCTATTGCTTTCTTCATGACTTATACATGTTCCTCTGACTAAGAGATTATGCAACTCCCAAATATCGAAGGAACACATTGTGTGCTATGAAACATCACAACGTAACTGGGTGATTATAAAGATGCTCTACATGTGTCTTCGAAGGTGTTTGTTGAGTTGGCATAGATAAAATTAGGATTTTTCACTCCGTGTATCGGAGAGGTATCTCTGGGCCCTCTCGGTAATGCACATCACTATAAGCCTTGCAAGCAATGTGACTAGTGAGTTAGTTACAAGATGATGCATTACGAAACGAGTAAATAGACTTGCCAGTAACGAGATTGAACTAGGCATGATGATACCGATGATCGAATCTCGGGCAAGTAACATACCGATGACGAAGGGAATGACGTATGTTGTTATGCGGTTTGACAAATAAAGATCTTCGTAGCATATGTAGGAGCCAATATGAGCATCCAGTTTCCGCTATTGGTTATTGACCGGAGATCTGTCTCGGTCATGTCTACATAGTTGTCGAACTCGTAGGGTCCGCATGCTTAACATCCGATGACAATTTGTATTATGAGTTATGTGTTTTGGTGACCGAAGTTTGTTCAGAGTCCCGGATGAGATCACATACATGACGAGGAGTCTTGAAATGGTCGAGAGGTAAAGATTCATATATTGGAAGGTTATATACGGACACCGAAATGGTTCCGAAGAAGATCAGGGATTTATCGGAGTACCGGAGGCTATCGGACCCCCCCAGGGAAAGTTAATGGGCCTATTGGGCCATAGTGTTGAGAGGGAGGCTGCCACAAGAGGTGGCGCGCGCCACCGAAGCCCAAACCAAATTGGACAAGGGGTGGGGGGCACGGCCCCCCTTTCCCTTCTCCCTCTCCCCCTTTCCCCTCTCCATTGGAAGGAAAAAAGGGGGGCCGAATCCTACTTGGACTAGGAGTCCAAGTAGGACTCCCCCCTTGGCACGCCTCCTCTTAGGCCGGCCTCCTCCCCTCCCCTCCTTTATATACGTGGGCAGGGGGCACCCCAAAGCAACAATAGACAATCTCTTAGCCGTGTGCGGTGCCCCCCTCCACAGTTTGCTCCTCCGGTCATAGCGTCGTAGTGCTTAGGCGAAGCCCTGCGCGGATCACATCACCAACACCGTCAACACACCGTCGTGCTGACGGAACTCTCCCTCGACCCTCTACTGGATCAAGAGCTCGAGGGACGTCATCAAGCTGAACGTGTGCTGAACACGAAGGTACCGTATGTTCGGTACTTGGATCAGTTGGATCGTGAAGACGTTCGATTACATCAACTGCGTTAATACAATGCTTCGCTTTCGATCTATGAGGGTACGTAGACACACTCTTCCCGTCTCGTTGCTATGCATCTCCTAGATAGATCTTGCGTGAGCGTAGGATTTTTTTTTTGAAATTGCATTCTACATTCCCCTACAGTGGCATCATGGGCCAGGTCTATGCGTAGATGATATGCATGAGTAGAACACAAAGAGTTGTGGGCGATAATAGTCATACTGCTTACCACCAATGTTTTACTTTGATTCGGCGATATTGTTGGATGAAGCGGCCCGGACCAACATTACATGACCGCGTTAATGAGACTAGTTCTACCGACGTGCTTTGCACACAGGTGGCTAGCGGGTGTCTGTTTCTCCAACTTTAGTTGAATCGAGTTTGACTACGGCCGGTCCTTTTTGAAGGTTAAAACAACACACTTGATGAAAAAATGTTGTGGTTCTGATGCGCAGATAAGAACGGTTCTGGCTAGATGCCCGTAGCAGCCACGTAAAGCTTGCAACAACAAAGTAGAGGACGTCTAATTTGTTTTTGCAGGGCATGTTGTGATGTGATATGGTCAAGACGTGATGAGTTATACGTTATTGTATGAGATGATCATGTTTTGTAAATTATCGGCAACCGGTAGGTGCCTTATGGTTGTCTCTTTATTGTATGAATTGCGAACGCCATGTAATTTCTTTACTTTATCTCTATGAGTTAGCGATAGTAGTAGAAGCAATAGTTGGCGAGACGACCACGACGCTGTGATGAAGATCATGGTGTCAAGCCGGTGACGATAGAGATCATGACGATGCTTTGGAGATGGAGATCAAAAGAACAAGATGATGATGGCCATATCATGTCACATATTTTGATTGCATGTGATGTTTATCTTTTTATGCATCTTATTTTTCTTAGAACGACGGTAGCATTATAAGATGACCCCTTACTAAATTTGAAGGTACAAGTGTTCTCCCAGAGAATGCACTGTTGCGACAGTTCGTCGTGCCGAGACACCAGGTGATGATCATGTGTGATAAGCTCTACATTTACATACAACAGGTCTAAGACAGTTTTGCACGTGCAGAATACCCGGGTTAAACTTGACGAGGCTAGCATGTACAGACATGGCCTCGGAACACTGGAGACCGAAAGGTCGAGCGTGAATCATATAGTAGATATGATCAACATAAGATGTTCACCATTGAAAACTACTCCATCTCACGTGATGATCGGACATGGGTTAGTTGATTTGGATCACGTGATCATTTAGATGACTTGAGGGATGTCTATCTAAGTGAGAGTTATTTAGTAATATGATTAATTGAACTTAATTTATCATGAACTTAGTCCACATAGTTTTTGTATATCTATGTTATAGATCAATGGCCCGTGCTACCGTTCCCTTGAATTTTAATGCGTTCCTAGAGAAAGCTAAGCTGAAAGATGATGGTAGCAACTACATGGACTGGGTCCGTAACTTGAGGATTATCCTCATTGCTGCACAGAAGAATTATGTCCTTGAAGCACCGCTAGGTGAAAGGCCTGCTGTAGGAGCAACTCATGATGTTATGAATGTCTGACAAACTCGATCTGATGACTACTCGATAGTTCATTGTGCCATGCTTTACGGCTTAGAATCGGGACTTCAAAGACGTTTTGAACGTCATGGAGCATATGAGATGTTCCAAGAGTTGAAGTTAATATTTCAAGCAAATGCCCGAGTTGAGAGACATGAAGTCTCCAACAAGTTCTATAGCTGCAAGATGGAGGAGAACGGTTCTGTCAGTGAACACTTACTCAAAATGTCCGGGTACCATAACCACATGACTCAGCTTGGAGTTAAAGTTGATGATGATAGTGTTATTGATAGAGTTCTTCAATCACTGCCATCAAGCTATAAAGGCTTCGTGATGAACTATAATATGCAAGGGATGGATAAGACTATTCCCGAGCTCTTCCCAATTCTCAAAGCTGCGGAGGTAGAAATAAAAAAGGAGCATCAAGTGTTGATGGTTAACAAGACCACTAGTTTCATGAAAAAGGGCAAGGGAAAGAAGAGGAACTTCAAGAAGAATAGCAAGCCAGTTGCTAATCCCGACAAGAAACCCAAATCTGGAGCCAAGCCTGAAACTGAGTGCTTCTACTACAAAGGGACTGGCCACTGGAAGTGGAACTGCCCTAAGTATTTGGCGGATCAGAAGGATGGCAAAGCGAACAAAGGTATATTTGATATACATGTTGTTGATGTGTACCTTACTAATGCTCGTAGTAGCACCTGGGTATTTGATACTGGTTCGGTTGCTCATATTTTTAACTCGAAACAGGGGCTATGAATTAAACAAAGATTGGCTAAGGACGAGGTGACGATGCGCGCGGGAAATGGTTCCAAAGTCGATGTGATCGCCGTCGACACGCTACCTCTACATCTACCTTCGGGATTAGCTTTAGACCTAAATAATTGTTATTTGGTGCCAGCGTTGAGCATGAACATTATATCTGGATCTTGTTTGTTGCGAGACTATATTCATTTAAATAAGAGAATAATGGTTGTTCTATTTATATGAGTAATATCTTTTATGGTCATGCACCCTTGATGAGTGGTCTATTGTTGTTGAATCTTCATCGTAGTGATACACATATTCATAATATTGATGCCAAAAGATGCAAAGTTGATAATGATAGTTTAACATATTTGTGGCACCGCCGTTTAGGTCATATTGGTGTAAAGCGCATGAAGAAACTCCATGCACATGGACTTTTGGAATCACTTGATTATGAATCATTTGATACTTGCAAGCCAAGCCTCATGGGCAAGATGACTAAACTCTGTTCTACAGAATAATGGAGCGAGCAACTGACTTATTGGAAATAATACATACTGATGTATGCGGTCTAATGAGTGTTGAGGCTCGCGGCGGGTATCGTAATTTTCTGACCTTCATAGATGATTTGAGCAGATATGGGTATATCTACTTAATGAAACATAAGTCTGAAACATTTGAAAAGTTCAAAGAATTTCAGAGTGAAGTAGAGAATCATCATAACAAGAAAATAAAGTATCTATGATCTAATCGCGGAGGCGAATACTTGAGTTACAAGTTTGGTGTTCATTTGAAACAATGTGGAATTTTTTCACAACTCACGCCACCGAGAACACCACAGTGTAATGGTGTGTCCGAACGTCGTAACTGTACTTTATTAGATATGGTGCAATCTATGATGTCTCTTACCGATTTACCGCTATCATTTTGGGGTTATGCTTTAGAGATGGCTGCATTCACGTTAAATAGGGCACCATCTAAATCCGTTGAGACGACACCTTATGAACTGTGGTTTGGCAAGAAACCCAAGTTGTCGTTTCTTAAAGTTTGGGGCTGTGATGTTTATGTGAAAAAGCTTCAACCTGATAAGCTTGAACCCAAATCGGAGAAATGTGTCTTCATAGGATACCCAAAGGAAACTGTTGGGTACACCTTCTATCACAGATCCGAAGGCAAGATATTCGTTGCTAAGAATGTATCCTTTCTAGAGAAGGAGTTTCTCTCGAAAGAAGCAAGTGGGAGGAAAGTGGAACTTGATGAGGTAATTGTACCTTCTCCTGAATTGGAAATTAGTTCATCACAGAAATCAGTTCCAGTGATGGCTACACCAATTAGTGAGGAAGTTAATGATGATGATCATGAAACTTCAAATCAAGTTACTACCGAACCTCATAGGTCAACCAGAGTACGTTCCGCACGAGAGTGGTATGGTAACCCTGTTCTGGAAGTCATGTTACTAGACCATGACGAACCTACGAACTACGAGGAAGCGATGATAAGCCTAGATTCCGCAAAATGGTTCGAGGCCATGAAATCTGAGATGGGATCCATGTATGAGAACAAAGTATGGACTTTGGTTGACTTGCCCGATGATCGGCAAGCCATTGAAAATAAATGGACCTTTAAGAAGAAAATTGACGCCGATGGTAATGTCACTATCTACGAAGCTCGACTTGTTGCAAAAGGTTTTTGACAATTTCAAGGAATTGACTACGATGAGACCTTCTCACCCGTAACGATGCTAAGTCTATCTGAATCATGTTAGCAATTGCCGCATTTTATGACTATGAAATCTGGCAAATGGATGTCAAAACTGCATTCCTTAATGGATTTCTCAAAGAAGAGTTGTATATGATGCAACCAGAAGGTTTTGTCAATCCTAAAGGTGCTAACAAAGTGTGCAAGCTCCAACAATCCATCTATGGACTGGTGCAATCATCTCGGAGTTAGAATATACACTTTGATGAGGTGATCAAAGCATATGGTGTTATACAGACTTTTGGAGAAGCCTGCATTTACAAGAAAAGTGAGTGGGAGCTCCATAGAATTTCTGATATTATATGCGGATGACATATTGTTGATTGGAAATGATGTAGAATTTCTGGATAGCATAAAATGATACTTGAATAAGAATTTTTCAGTGAAAGACCTCGGTGAAGCTGTTTATATATTGGGCATCAAGATCTATAGAGATAGATCAAGACACTTAACTGGACTTTCACAAAGCACATACCTTGATAAAGTTTTGAAGAAGTTCAAAATGGATCAGTCAAAAAAAGGGTTCTTGCCTGTGTTACAAGGTGTGTGAGTCAGACTCAATGCCCGACCACTGCAGAAGATAAAGAGAAAATGAAAGTCATTCCCTATGCTTCAGCCATAGGTTCTATCATGTATGCAATGCCGTGTACCAGACCTGATGTATGCCTTGCTATAAGTCTAGAAGGGATGTACCAAAGTAATCCAGGAGTGGATCACTGGACAGCGGTCAAGAACATCTTGAAGTACCTAAAAAGTACTAAGGATATGTTTCTCATTTATGGAGGTGAAAAAGAGCTCGTCGTAAACGGTTATGTTGATGCAATCTTTGACACTGATCCGGATGACTCTAAGTCACAAACCAAATACATACATGTGTTGAACGGTGGAGCTGTCAGTTGGTGCAGTTCCAAGCAGAGCGTCGTGGCGGGATCTACGTCTGAAGCGGAGTACATAGCTGCTTCGGAAGCAGCAAATGAAGGAGTCTGGATGAAGGAGTTCATATCCAATCTAGGTGTAATACCTAGTGCATCGGGTCCAATGAAAATCTTTTGTGACAAACACTGGAGCAATAGCCCTGGAAAAGGAATCTAGGTTTCACAAGAGAACCAAGCTCATCAAGAGACGCTTCAATTCTATCCGCGATCAAGTCAAGAAGGGAGGCATAGAGATTTGCAAAATACATACAGATATGAATGTTGCAGACCCGTTGATGACCCACAACCGTAAGGGATCTATTGCAGCGTTTTTGATAAGTAAGAGTGTCGAACCCAACGAGGAGCATAAGGTATTGATAAGTGATTCTGAGCAAGGAATAACTGCAAGCACTGAAAGATAACTTTTTAGGGGTTTTCTTGATATAAGCAACAGGAAAGTAAAAGCGAGCAAAGTAAAAGGCACTGGAGAGTAACAAGTGGCCCAATCCTTTCTGAGCAAAGGAGAGGCCTAGCAACTGAACTTATAAAGGCTAAAGTGTTCTTGAGGACACACGGGAGAGGTAGTCACGTGCTTTCTCCATATTCCGTATCGGTACTATATGATGTGTTGATAAGTGTTGAGTGGGTGGATCTATGCTAGTACACCCTCTGGACTAAGATGAGTGCACTCTTATGATTAAACACCTTGCAAGCATCCACAAATACAAGATAGTATTTAAGGCAAAAGCCTAACCATAGCAATACGATCGATGATCCATTGTTCCCTTGTGCAAAAGCGTGCGAACTGGGGTTCAGGTTTCTGTCACTCCGGCAACCCACCGTAAGCATTCTTTGTACACAATGTATTCCCCTAGGTCCTTAATAAGGCGAAGTGTTGAGTGTTCGACTCACACAACACCACTAGGAAAATAACAACACAACTTAAGTATCAAACAACACATATTACTTCAACATCATATGACTACTAACAACAAGACTTCTCCCATGTCCTCAAGAACTACAGTAACTACTCACAAGACATAAAAGAGATCATGATCAGTGGAGATAGATGGATGATAAACAATCTGGACACAATGATATTTCTCCAACAAAACTCAATAGCATTCACCACAAAGTAGTAATCAACACCGATAGTGTAGAGAGGATAGATAGTACGGATTACAACACAAGTTGCAATTGTGAGATGAGATTGGATGAAGATGGAGATGGTGCTGATGTTGGGGATGATGTTGATGATGATCTCGATGATGCCCGTGACGATGGTGATGACGATGGCGATGATCTCCCCTTCCGGGAGGTGATCTCCCCGGCGGAATCTGCCCGCCGGAGATGGCTTTTCTTCTCTGTAGGTTTCCGCCACGGAGCGGCGGCGGAACTCCATAAACTCTCCCCCTTTTAGGGTTTCTGGATGACAAGGAGTATATAGGCCAGAGGGGGGGAGCCTGGAGTGGGCCAGGGGCTCCAGGCGCCCTCCCGGCGCAACCAGGGTGGGGGCCGCGCCAGGTGGCCGCCTGGGCACCCTGTGGCCCCCCTCTGGTTGCTCTTTTGCGTATCTTCATGATCCTTCTGGAAAATACCCTCTGTCGATTTTCAGGTAATTTGGAGGTATTCTTCTTCCGCAACTCAGCGTCCACTTTTTACCACTGAATCCTGCGTCTGCTGCTTCGGCACCGGAAAGTTGCAAACTGTGTAAATTAGGCCAAAACAACATAAGAACATCATCGTAATGTGAAATATATCAATGAATAAGGATGAATTATGATATAAAATAGTGATGCATTTTGGACGTATCAACACCCCCAAGCTTAGACCTCGCTTGTCCCCAAGGGAATACTGAGCTCGGTAAACCTGTCCACAAGTTTAGAGAGTGAAGTGTCGATAAATAGAATACAGACAAGAAGCATCACAGTTTCTTCACCAAACTCAAATATCCTCAACATCAATCTTCAACTCATAAGGCCCTTATAAAAGAGTGGTAACACTTATAATCGAAAGTAGGGCTAAGGAAACTCATCAAATCATGGCAAACATGTCCTTTGGTCAAAGAGCAACTAATAGCTTTTACTTTTGCTCTTTCTCTTTATGTTTTGATGAGATTAATTGAAGCTTTTGAAAGAACATGTTATTAGGCAAGAAGTGAAAGTGTTAACACAAAGGAAGATGTTTGCTTTAGCTGGGCTTGACAAACAACTTACTTATCAAATGATAATGTCAACAAGGATATGATATGACAAATCTTAATGCAACTTTATATGAATGAATCCTCGTCAACATCAAATGTCTGCTCTCTTTAAGAACAGAAGGAAGTAGGAATAACTGACTCAACCTAAAACTAAGAGATAGGCCCTGCTCTAGGGAAGTAGGGAAAACTCATGAGCTATCCTTAAATCAAACAGAATGAAAACAAGTTTTGAGAGGTGCATGATTTGTCAACGAATGCTAATAGATAACTCAATTACTTCTCAAACTGGACAAGTTTCGAGGAACGGCTCCCGCACGGGGACGATCACATCCCCTTAATCTCCTTTGTTTATCACTGCCAAAGTTTTCTGATTTCTCATGAACAAAGCGTGAAGGAGGGTTTGTTTGTTGTATTATCTTTTATGAGCCGGGCGCACTCATGCCAGTTCCTCCTCGTATTAGGGGTTTGCAGATTAGACATGCAATCCCGGGGTAAAACTTGTCCAACTTAAAAAGATCATGAATTAACTACTACTTCCTCATGAGCTAAAACAAGGGCACAAAATAGAAGATTTTGAACATTTAAGGATAACACATAAATTCTATACTTTAGGAGGTGGTAGTGGAATACCACGAATAGGAAGGTATGGTGGACTCATATGGAAGGTATTGGTTTAAGGGTATGGATGCACAAGCATAATTCCGCTTAGTACAGAGTTTAGGCTAGCAAAGGCTTTGAGAGAACAGACAATTGATGATGACTAAGATGCAAAGCAATATAAAGCATAAACATTAAAATAAGCATAACACATCAAGTTGTCTTCCTTGTTAGCATAACACTTCAAGCATAATAACATAAAGGTTTTGGCTATGTCTCTACTTTAAGAAAATCATGCTTGTTGTTATGACCAAAGCTATGTTTGCCAAGATTAAATAAAGTTTTCAAAGCCATACCTGATATAAGGTCAATACTCCCCATAAGAATCATCATATAAGGTCGATTGCGTGAAGAGAATACCGAGTGCAGCAAAGGAACCAATAGACTTCTCATTAATATTCCATCATAGACGACTCCACACTCACGGATACAATCTCTCCACAGAAGGAGTGATAGACCTCAATGCACACACCTATTTCATATAATAACCTCCCTAGACATGATACGACTCTACTTGACTCTAAAAGACAAAAGATAAAGATAAAGATACCGGGCACTCCCCCAAGATTGGAACAAGCCAAGGGGATGCCATTACCCAAGGAGATTTCACTCCACATTCTTGTTGACGTTGATCATGTAGTCCTCGGCGAAGCGCTTCCATGGAAGGGGTTCTCCAGTCTCATATGAGAAGTTTGTCTCCTGAATCCGGCATGATGTCCTCCATAGGGACTATCATGACATTGTCTGAGAATGTCCTTCTGCTCATGTTCCGGTATGCATCTTCTCACGACCCCATCTGGACCTTCTTTTAAAAGATGTGGGTCATCCCAAAAGTAGTGCCTCAAATCATGAAAGAACTTCTCCCTTTGCTGAAATGTTAAACCTGGAGGCAAATACTTCGCAACGATAAAATTAGCATAATCTGCAAACCAAGGATCGGAGAGAGATTGTACTTTTACAACGGCAAGTTGCTCGTCTGGAAAACTATCGTTGACTGGGATGGGATCATGCGGTATATCTTCCATCCTTGAAAGATTGTCCGCCACCGGATTGTCTTCTCCTTTCCTATCAACAATCTGCAAACCAAATTCTTGAAGAAGGAGTACCCATCTGATAAGTCTTGGCTTGGCATCCTTCTTTGTCATAAGGTACTTAATGGCAACATGGTCAGTATGAATAATAACTTTGGAATCAACAATATACTGCCTAAACTTATCACAAGCAAACACTACAGCTAAGAATTCCTTCTCAGTAGTAGCATAATTCTTTTGAGCACTATCAAGGGTTTTACTAGCATAATGTATAACATTCAATTTCTTATCAACCCTTTGCCCTAAAACAGCTCTAACAGCAAAATCACTAGCATCACACATAATCTCAAAAGGTAAATTCCAGTCAGGTGGTTGTACTATAGGAGCGGTTATTAAAGCTTTCTTAAGAACTTCAAAAGCCTCCTTACAATCTTCATCAAATACAAAAGGAACGTCCTTCTGGAGAAGATTAGTGAGGGGTCTCGAAGTCTTAGAGAAGTCTTTAATAAATCTTCTATAGAAACCAGCATGACCGAGAAAACTGCGAATACCTTTGATGTCCCTTGGATAGGGCATCCTCTCAATTGCTTCGATCTTGGCCTTGTCCACCTCAATTCCCCTTTCGGAAATCTTGTGACCAAGAACAATTCCTTCGTTAACCATGAAGTGGCACTTCTCCCAGTTGAGTACCAGATTTGTCTCCTCACATCTCTGCAAAACTTTATTAAGGTTGTGGAGACAATGGTCAAAGGAAGTTCCATAGACGAAGAAATCGTCCATGAAGACTTCCACAATCTCCTCACAGAAACCATGAAAGATAGCAGACATACACCTTTGAAAAGTAGCAGGGGCATTACATAAACCAAAAGGCATACGCCTGTAAGCATAAGTACCATAGGGACAAGTAAAAGTGGTCTTCTCTTGATCAGCAGTGTTAACATGAATTTGAGAGAAGCCAGAATAACCATCGAGGTAACAAAAGTGGGTAGTTTTGGATAACCTTTCAAGCATTTGGTCGATGAACGACAACGGGTAGTGATCCTTCCTGGTTGCCTTGTTCAGCTTCCTGTAATCAATACACATTCTATATCCAATAATAATTCTCTGAGGTATTAGTTCATTCTTATCATTAGGAACCACAGTTGTACCTCCTTTCTTAGGAACACAATGTACCGGGCTTACCCACTTGCTATCAGCTATAGGGTAGATAATACCTGCGGCTAGAAGCTTGAGAATCTCAGTTCTTACAACATCCATCATCTTCGGGTTCAACCGTCGTTGATGATCAACAACTGGTTTAGCATCGGGCTCAAGGTTGATAGTATGTTGACAGATAGATGGACTAATCCCCTTAAGGTCATCAAGGGTATAGCCAATTGCACCTCGGTGTTTACGAAGTACTTCCAATAGTCGCTCTTCTTCATATCCTGAAAGGTTAGAGTTGATAATAACAGGATATACTTTCTTTTCATCTAAATAAGCATACTTGAGCGTATCGGGAAGAGGTTTAAGATCGAACACCGGGTCTTCTTTTGGTTTTGACAAAATTCCCAAAGGTTCAATCGGAAGTTTGCGCTTCAGGATAGCAGGTTGTCTCAAGAATATTTCATCTAGTTCATTTCTTTCCCACATATGCAAATCATTCTCATGGTCCTCCATATATTGCTGCAAAGGATCATTAGGGGGAATAGCAATAGAAGCAATACTTTCAATAATTTTATCATCACTAGGTAAATCGGCACCACGAGGCTGCTTAGAGAACTTAGAAAAGTTAAATTCATATGGCTCACCATTGAATTCAACAGAAACTTTACCTTTCTTGCAATCTATTATAGCTCCACAAGTTCTGAGAAAAGGTCTACCAAAAATAATAGGACAAAAATTGTCCCTCACTGAACCAAGTACTAGAAAGTCGGTAGGGTATTTTACCTTTCCACATAGGACTTCAACGTCTCTCACAATTCCGATAGGAGAGATAGTTGCTCTGTTTGCAAGATGAATGGTAACATCAACTTCTTCAAGTTCACAAGGTGAAATCTCACCGATGATCTCTTGATAAAGTGAATAGGGGATAGCACTAGCACTCGATCCCAAATCGCATAGCCCATAATAATTGTGATCTCCTATTTTAACAGATACTACTGGAGTACCTGAAATTGGGCCTTTATTCTTGGCTGTGACAAGGTTAGTGGAAACAACACAAAAATTTACATTGGAATCCAAAACATCATTAGTAACAAGGTCTTTAACCAATGCAACTTGAGGATCGACCTTGATCTGGTCCTCAGGCTCATCAATTCTTCTCTCACTTTTATTTATTATGCCTGTCACAAGAGAGTGCTCCCTTATCCTTTCGTGAAAAGGAGGCTTTTCATATATAACTGCAGGCAAAATAGGGTCAGCAACATGAATATCAACAGGTAACTCTTTGAAAGGTTCATGATGCTGATCTCTCTTCTTTTTAAAAGAATCAACATGAGAGGCAAAATCCTTATAGAAATCAATCATTAGATGGGAATCAAGACCAATCTTAGAGCAAAAGGTATTGAAGTAATCAGTTTTCACATAGCTCTCAATATAATCATGCTCATAATTTATAGCGGGTTCAATACCTTTATCGATTTCCCAATCTTCGGTATTCCTCTGGATCCTTTCAATGAGATCCCACCTTTCTTCAATGCTCTTTGTCTGAAATACACCACTAGAGGAGGCATCCAGCATCTCCTTATCCTGACGAGAAAGCCTGGCATAAAAATTTGTAAGTATAATTTTCTTGGGGAGCTCATGAATAGGACATTTGAGCATTAGGGACTTCAATCTCCCCCAAGCTTGAGCAATGCTTTCTCCGTCACGAGACCTAAAGTTATAGATATAGTTCCTGTCTCGATGAATTTCATGAAGAGGATAAAACTTGGTATAAAAGAGAGACATAAGCTCTTGCCAATCAAGCAAGTGTGAGTTATCGAGAAGCTTATACCAATCTGAAGCTTTATCTATAAGCGATACGGAGAACAATTTCCTCATGACAAACTCCATTGATACACCTGCAAGCTTAAATAATGAACATAGTTGTGACAGATATAGCAAGTGTTCACCGGGATGTCTGTCTCCTGCATAACGATTAGCCAAAACATAATCGATAATACCAGCTGGTATTTTATAGGGCATAATTTCAGTAGGGGGAGGAGCAACCACCACAGATGTGGGGCGTCTTCCC
>LR738709.1:157551210-157726686 GCA_902687465.1 Secale cereale
TATGTGATGTGTTGATAAGTGTTGAGTGGGTGGATCTATGCTAGTACACCCTCTAGACTAAGATGAGTGCACTCTTATGATTAAACACCTTGCAAGCATCCACAAATACAAGATAGTATTTAAGGCAAAAGCCTAACCATAGCAATACGATCGATGATCCATTGTTCCCTTGTGCAAAAGCGTGCGAACTGGGGTTCAGGTTTCTGTCACTCCGGCAACCCACCGTAAGCATTCTTTGTACACAATGTATTCCCCTAGGTCCTTAATAAGGCGAAGTGTTGAGTGTTCGACTCACACAACACCACTAGGAAAATAACAACACAACTTAAGTATCAAACAACACATATTACTTCAACATCATATGACTACTAACAACAAGACTTCTCTCATGTCCTCAAGAACTAAAGTAACTACTCACAAGACATAAAAGAGATCATGATCAGTGGAGATGGATGGATGATAAACAATCTGGACACAATGATATTTCTCCAACAAAACTCAATAGCATTCACCACAAAGTAGTAATCAACACCGATAGAGTAGAGATGATAGATAGTACGGATTACAACACAAGTTGCAATTGTGAGATGAGATTGGATGAAGATGGAGATGGTGCTGATGTTGGGGATGATGTTGATGATGATCTCGATGATGCCCGTGACGATGGTGATGACAATGGCGATGATCTCCCCTTCCGGGAGGTGATCTCCCCGGCGGTATCTGCCCGCCGGAGATGGCTTTTCTTCTCTGTAGGTTTCTGCCACGGAGCGGTGACGGAACTCCGTAAACTCTCCCCCTTTTAGGGTTTCTGGATGATGAGGAGTATATAGGCCAGAGGGGGGAGCCTCGAGTGGGCCAGGGGCTCCAGGCGCCCTCCCGGCGCGGCCAGGGTGGGGGCCGCGCCAGGTGGCCGCCTGGGCACCCTGTGGCCCCCCTCTGGTTGCTCTTTTGCGTATCTTCGTGATCCTTCTGGAAAATACCCTCCGTCGATTTTCAGGTAATTTGGAGGTATTCTTCTTCAGCAACTCAGCGTCCACTTTTTACAGCTGAATCCTGCGTCTGCTGCTTCGGCACCGGAAAGTTGCAAACTGTGTAAAATAGGCCAAAACAACATAAGAACATCATCGTAATGTGAAATATATCAATGAATAAGGATGAGTTACGATATAAAATAGTGATGCATTTTGGACGTATCACCCGTTCAATAAGCCTCTTCCACGAGCAAAACATGATCAGCACCAAGACTCCATGGGTGTTAGAATCATTACTATGTAATCTGGATTATTGACTCTAGTGCAAGTGTGAGACAGAAGGAAATATGCCCTAGAGGCAATAATAAAGTTGTTATTTATATTTCCTTATTTCAAGATAAATGTTTATTATTCATGCTAGAATTGCATTAACCGGAAACTTGATACATGTGTGGATACATATACAAAACACAGTGTCCCTAGTAAGCCTCTACTAGACTAGCTCGTTAATCAATGATGGTTGAGTTTCCTAACCATAGGCATGTGTTTTCATTTGATGAACGGGATCACATCATTAGGAGAATGATGTGATGGACATGACCCATCCGGTAGCTTAACATAATGATCGTTTAGTTTTATTGCTATTGCTTTCTTCATGACTTATACATGTTCCTCTGACTATGAGATTATGAAACTCCCGAATACCGGAGGAACACCTTGTGTGCTATCAAACATCACAACATAACTGGGTGATTATAAAGATGCTCTACAGGTGTCTCTGAAGGTGTTTGTTGAGTTGGCATAGATCGAGATTAGGATTTGTCACTCCGTGTATCGAAGAGGTATCTCTGGGCCCTCTCGGTAATGCACATCACTATAAGCCTTGCAAGCAATGTGAATAATGAGTTAGTTACAGGATGATGCATTACGGAACGAGTAAAGAGACTTGCAGGTAGCGAGATTGAACTAGGTATGATGATACCGATGATCGAATCTTGGGCAAGTAACATATCGATGACAAAGGGAATGACATATATTGTTATGCGGTTTGACTGATAAATATCTTTGTAGAATATGTAGGAGCGAATATGAGCATCCAGGTTCCTTTATTGGTTATTGACCGGAGATGTGTCTCGGTCATGTCTACATTGTTGTCGAATCCGTAGGGTCCGCACGCTTAATGTTCGATGACGATTTGTATTATGAGTTATGTGTTTTGGTGATCAAAGTTTGTTTGGAGTCCCGGATCAGATCACGAACATGATGAGGAGTCTCGAAATGGTCGAGAGGTAAAGATTCATATATTGGAAGGTTATATACGGACACCGGAATGGTTCGGAATAAGATCGGGGATTTATCGGAGTACCGAGAGGCTATCGGAACCCCCCGGGAAAGTTAATGGGCCTATTGGGCCATAGTGGTGAGAGGGAGGGTGCCACTAGAGGTGGCACGCGCCCCCAAGCCCAAACCGAAGTGGACAAGGGGTGGGGGGCGCGGCCCCCTTTCCTTCTCCCTCTCCCCCTTTCCCCTTCCCCCTCTCCATTGGAAGGAAAAAGGGGGGACGAATCCTACTTGGACTAGGAGTCCAAGTAGGACTCCCCCTTGGCGCGCCTCCTCCTAGGCTGGCCTCCTCCCCTCCCCTCCTTTATATACGTGGGAAGGGGGCACCCCAAAGGAACAATAGACAATCTCTTAGCCATGTGCGGTGCCCCCTCCACAATTTACTCCTCCGGTCATAGCGTCATAGTGCTTAGGCGAAGCCCTGCGCGGATCACATCACCAACACCGTCGACACGCCATCGTGCTGACAGAAATCTCCCTCGACCCTCTACTGGATCAAGAGCTCGAGGGACGTCATCGAGCTGAACGTGTGCTTTACACGGAGGTGCCGTATGTTCGGTACTTGGATCGGTTGGATCGTGAAGACGTTCGACTACATCAACCGCATTAATACAACGCTTCCACTTTCGGTCTACGAGGGTACGTAGACACACTCTTCCCGTCTCGTTGCTATGCATCTCCTAGATAGATCTTGCGTGAGCATAGGATTTTTTTTGAAATTGCATGCTATGTTCCCCTACAAAGATGGGGTTTGTTCATACGTGAGTTTGCCTTGTCTACATCATGTCATCATTCCTATTGCATTACTCCATTTTCCATGAACTTAATAGTCTAGATGCATGCTGGATAGCGATCGATGTGTGGATTAATAGTAGTAGATGCAGAATCGTTTAGGTCTACTAATCTTGGACGTGATGCCTATATACATGATCATTGTCTTGGATATCATCATAATTATTTGCTTTTCTATCAATTGCCCAACAGTAATTTGCTTACCCACCATATGCTATTTTCTTGAGAGAAGCCACTAGTGAAATCTACGCCCCCGGGTGTATTTCATATCATATTGCTTTCTGATCAATTCGACCAAAACCCCAAAACTCATTGCTGCGTTTTATTTTATTTTATTTTATTTGCATCAGTCAATCTATCTATTTATCTAATATCATTACCGTTCAGGGATTGACAACCCCTCCACGCGTCGGGTTGCAAGTATTTGTTGTTTGTGTGCAGGTGATGTTTACATAGTGTTGCTTAGTTCTACTACTGGATTGATAACCTTGGTTTTATAACTGCGGGAAATACTTACCTCTGCTGTGCTGCATCATCACCTCCTGTTCGGGGAAATACCAACGCAGATCACAAGTAGCAGGATGAATTTCTGGCGCTGTTGCCGGGGAGACATAATCAACACCTATCAAGTGCATATGCATAAAATATCATCTCCGTGCAATTCTATTATTTGGCATTTGCCTCTCATTTTCATCCCCCCCACTTCTGAAACGTTTTTACAGAAACACAAAAATATTTCCTTTCTTGTTTGCCTTCTTTCCGTTTGCCTTTTTCTTGTCAGATCTTTTGTTTGCTTGTGACATTGTTTGCATAGCCATGATGTCTCATTAAAACACCAAGTTATGTGGTTTTTCAATGCTTATAATAATGATTTTATTAGTACACCGATTGCTCCTCCCGCCGCTAGTGTGTAGTCTTATGACATTAATGCTGCTTTGTTGAATCTTGTTATGAAAGAGCAATTTTCTGGTACTCCTAATGAGGATGCTGCGTGATGTCTACTACACACCCTTCTTCTTGTAGATGTTGTTGGGCCTCCAAGTGCAGAGGTTTGTAGGACAGTAGCAAATTTCCTTCAAGTGGATGACCTAAGGTTTATCAATCCGTGGGAGGTGTAGGATGAAGATGGTCTCTCTCAAGCAACCCTGCAAGCAAATAACAAAGAGTCTCTTGTGTCCCCAACACACCCAATACAATGGTAAATTGTATAGGTGCACTAGTTTGGCGAAGAGATGGTGATACAAGTGCAATATGGATGGTAGATATAGGTTTTTTTAATAAGAAAATATAAAAACAGCAAGGTAGCAAGTGGTAAACGTGAGCATAAACGGTATTTCAATGATAGGAAACAAGGCCTAGGGTTCATACTTTCACTAGTGCAAGTTCTCTCAACAAGGATAACATAACTGGATCATATTACTGGCCCTCAACATGCAACAAAGAGTCACTCCAAAGTCACTAATAGCGGAGAACAAACGAAGATATTATGGTAGGGTACGAAACCACCTCAAAGTTATTCTTTCTGATCGATCTATTCAAGAGTCAGTAGTAACGTTCAATCTATCATAGAGTTCGTACTAGAATAACACCTTAAGACACAAATCAACCAAAACCCTAATGTCACCTAGATACTCCATTTTCACCTCAAGTATCCGTGGGCATGATTATACGATATGCATCACACAATCCCAGAAACATCTATTCAACCAACACATAGAACTTAAAAGAGTGCCCCAATGTTTCTACCGGAAAGTCAAGACAAAAACGTGTGCCAACCCCTATGCATAGATTCCCAAGGTCACGGAACCCGCAAATTGATCACCAAAACATACATCAAGTAGATCACATGATATCCCATTGTCACCACAGATAAACACGTGCAAGACATACATCAAGTGTTCTCAAATCCTTAAAGACTCAATCCGATAAGATAACTTCAAAGGGAAAACTCAATCCATTATAGGACAGTAGAGGGGGGAGAAGCATCATAAGATCCAACTAGAATAGCAAAGCTCGCGATACATCAAGATCATGCCATCTCAAGAACACGAGAGAGAGAGAGAGAGAGAGAGAGAGAGAGAGAGAGAGAGAGAGAGAGCGAGATCAAACACATAGCTACATATACATACCCTCAGCCCCGAGGGTGGACTACTCCCTCCACGTCATGGAGAGTGCCGGGATGATGAAGATGGCCACCGGTGAGGGTTCCCCCCTTCGGAAGGGTGCCGGAACGGGGTCTAGATTGGTTTTCGGTGGCTACAGAGGCTTTCGGCAGCGGAACTCCCGATCTAGGTTAATTTACGAAGGTTTCAGTATTTATAGGATTTTTTGGCGTAGGGCACAAGTCAGGAGGCCCTCCAGGCTGTCCACGCGATAGGGGGGCGCCACCACCTGCCCAGGGCGCGCCCCACCCTCGTGGGCAGCGCGTGGCTCTCCTGGCCCAACCCTTTTACTTCGGGGGCTTCTTTTGGTCGAGAAAAAATCATCAAAAATTGGCACGTCAATTGGACTCCGTTTGATATTCCTTTTCTGTAAAACTCAAAAACAAGGAAAAAACAGAAACTGGCACTAGGCTCTAGGTTAATAGGTTAGTCCCAAAAATCATATAAAAGTGTATATAAAAGCCCATAAGACATCCTAGAAGGATAATATAATAGCATGGAACAATAAAAAATTATTGATACGTTGGAGACGTATCAAGCATCCCCAAGCTTAATTCATGCTCGTCCTCGAGTAGGTAAATGATAAAAACATAATTTTTTATGTGGAATGCTAACCAACATAGTTTTTTCAATGTAATTCTCTTAATTGTGGCATGAAAGTTCAGATCTAAAAGATTCAAGACAAAAGTCTATATTGACATAAGAAATAATAATACTTCAAGCATACTATCAAAGCAATCATGTCATCTCAAAATACTATGGCTAAATAAAGTTATCCCTACAAAATCATATAGTCTGGCTATGCTCCCTCTTCATCACACAAAATATTCATATCATGCACAACCCAGATTTCAGCCAAGCACTTGTTTTCATACTCTATTCTTTCAAACCTTTCAACTTCCACGCAATACATGAGCGTGAGCCATGGACATAGCACTATGGGTAGAATAGAGAGGTGGTTGTGGAGAATACAAAAGGAGGGAGATAGTCTCACATCAACTAGGCATATCAATGGGCTATGGAGATGCCCATCAATAGATATTAATGTGAGTGAGTAGGGATTGCCATGCAACAGATGCACTAGAGCTAAATATGTATGAAAGCTAAACAAAAGAAACTAGTGGGTGTGCATCCAACTTGCTTGCTCACGAAGACCTAGGGCATTTGAGGAAGCCCATCGTTGGAATATACAAGCCAAGTTCTATAATGAAAATTCCCACTAGTATATAAAGTGACTAAGCATGATACTCTCTACAATGAAGAACATGGTGCTACTTTGAAGCACAAGTGTGGAAAAAAGATAGTAGCAATTGTCCTTTTTTTCTTTTTCTTTTTTTCTCTTTTTTTGGGCCTTTCTTTTTTCTTTGGCCTTTTTTTTTCTTTTTTTGCGGAGGGGCTTTATTGATTTATCCTTTCCTCCCATGGGACAATGCTCTAATAATGATGATCATCACACTTTCATTACAACTCGATGTTACAACTCGATACTGCAACAAAGTATGACTCTATATGAATGCCTCCGGTGGTGTACCAGGATGTGCAATGAAACAAGAGTGACATGTATGAAAAGTTATGCATGGTGGCCTTGCCACTAATACGATGTCAAGTACATGATGATGCATGGCAATATGACAATATGATGCGTGTCATATGAAAAGAACGGTGGAAAGTTGCATGGCAATATATCTCGGAATGGCTATGGAAATGCCATGATATGTAGGTATGGTGGCTGTTTTGAGGAATAATATGGTGACTGTTTTGAGGAAGGATATATAGTGGGTTTATGGTACCGGCGAAAGTTGCGCGGTGCAAGAGAGGCTAGCAATGGTGGAAGGGTGAGAGTGCGTATAATCCATGGACTCAACATTAGTCATAAGAACTCATATACTTATTGAAAAAATTTACGAGTCATCAAAACAAAGCAATCAATGCATGCTCCTAGGGGGGAGGTTGGTAGGAGTTAACCATCGCGCGCCTCGGACCTCCACACGAAGGTTGGCACTTTACAAATACCTCATGCTCTAACTTCGTCACATAGCGGTTCACCATACGTGGATGCCACGGGAATCACTAACCTTAACACAAGCATTTCTCAATTTCATAATAACTCCACTAGAATGACTCTAATATCACTATCCTCATATCTCAAAACAATTATCAAGCATCCAACTTCTCATCATATTCAATGCACTTAGTATGAAAGTTTTTACTACATTGATATTGGATGTCTATCTTGTGAAGACTAGTTTTATAGCCTAAGCACATTACCATGCTGTTTTAACAGACTCCCAAAAGGATATAAGTAAAGCATGAGAGTTCATCTATTTCTTCAAAATAAAACCACCGCCGTGCTCTAACAGATATAAGTGAAACACTAGAGCAAACAACAAACTACTCCGAAAGATATAAGTGAAGATCAATGAGTAGTTGAATAATTATGTAACTATGTGAAGACTCTCTAACATTTAAGAACTTAAGATCTTGGGATATTATTCAAACAGCAAGCAAAAATATAAACTAAATTGACGCTCCAAGCAAAACACATATCATGTGGTGAATAAAAATATAGCTCCGAGTATAGTTACCGATGGATGAAGACGATAGAGGGCATGCCTTCCCGGGGCATCCCCAAGCTTAGGCTTTTGGTTGTCCTTGAATTTTACCTTGGGGTACCATGGGCATCCCCAAGCTTAGGCTCTTGCCACTCTTTTGTAATGCCCAGGATGGGACTATATCTCCTACGTGTCGAGGCACGACTTAGAGACATAACCCCATGCTGGAATGATCGCAAGTTTGGTATCTTTGCACATCTCATGTAAAAGATGGGGATGGAAAACATAAAATAGTTGGTTTACAATCGCCACGTCACACAAATACAATACATGTTCAAATCATCATTCAATAAAACATCACAGCCCTCTAAGTAAAATCCAAATGACAAGATACCAAACATAATTTAAATCCACAGGTCGGATCGAATCCTAGTAGAAGTCTCCACTACTGATCATCAGGATAACGAACATAGTAATGGCTACGCTCCTCGTCGAACTCCCAGTCTAGCTCGGTGCCATCACCTGGATAGCTCACCATCGGACCTGCATCTGGTGTGGTGAAGTAACTGTGAGCCACAGAGGACTCAGCAATCCCATTCCCGGGTAACACGACTATCTAAGCCTTGGGTGTGGAACAAGGCTGAAGAAAGAATAAGAATAAGTGGTTGCAGCAGCACTAGCCTAGCTTACGCAAAAGAGAGCGAGAAGAGAAGGCGCCTCAGTCGAGAGATGATCACGAAGTGATCCTAACTAAAGCCAGTCAAACATAACCCCACCGTGTTCATCTCCCGAAACCCCTTTCGGAAAATGACAGTCACGGTACACACGCTGGTAGTGTATTAGAAACATGGTGTCAAGTTATCTACAACCGGATATTAACAAGCTCCCATCTGCCACATAACCGCGGGCACGGCTTTCGAAAGTTCTTAACCCTGCAGGGGTGTTCCAACTTGGCCCATGACAAGCCCACGATCCGCGGAGTCGCAACTCCAAGGTGGGAAGACCCGAGTATTCTCGGAATCCCGTGCTCAAGATACTCCGAACTAAGGTAAGGCTAATCCAGAAAATCCTCCCAGCGTGCCGACACCCTGACAATAGCCGCGCGTATCTAGTCTCAGGCCATGACCGGATGGGCGATTCTACAGGTTATTACCAAACCTCGAGTTTCCTCGTGGTGGCCCCGCAGACTCCCCGTTTCGGACCAACACTCATGTGGAGCACTGGCCCGGGGTTGAATTAATTAAGCCTCGGGTTAATTACTCCCTCGGAAGGTTTTAGTTGTTTAGGCGAATAGTACCAATGTTGGGACTTGCTGGAAAAGACTTAGCACTTAGCGGTTTATCGAGGGGGTCCCATAACCCCAACCGTGTTAGGAACGCATAATCAAGGAACATAACACCGGTTTAAACGGTTCCTAGCGGCATGAGGGGAACAAATCACCAAGCAAAAGGCTTAGCCTTCCACCCATTGCCAATATATAGATGATTTCATTTTAAGCATTTATATAGTGTGATATAACCCAACAAACTTCAACACGAAGCAAGCATCTTCAACTTCACCTGCAACTAGCAACACTATAAGAGGGGCTGAGCGAAGCGTACTTAGCCAAGCAACGGTTTGCATAGGTAGGGTGGTTAAACATGGTCATGGTTACAAGTAGGAGGCTGACAGGAAAACATGGGCATCGAGGCAAAACTATAGAGCGATACTCTAGCAATAGGCAAAGATAGTAATGTTATCGGGGTTCGGTCATCTTGCCTGAAGAGTTGTCGTACGGATCGTAAGAAGGGTCCTCGTGCTCAAGCTCGTTGTTAACCTCATGCTCGTACTCGTACTCGGTCTCAGCTTCCGGCTCTAAACAATACAATCACACAAGGCATGAATCAACAAGATGCAATGCGCACACCAAAATGATGGATGCATGGTTGATGCACTATGAGAGCACACGGAGCACGGAAAATAGCACTCAAGCAAAATACTTCAAAACATGATAACAATAGGATATTATGAATCTACATGAAAAATCAAACAAGTTTCATATAAGACTCTCTCAAAACGGAGCTACGGGCTAAAAGTTATGCCCGAAACAAGAAACATGCGAAAACTGAAAATTACAGCAACATAGCAACTTCGGAGCACTAGATAAATAAGCTATAGCACTCAAACATCATGGCAAAAAGCATGAACTTAAACTAGACATATCCTACAGCAAATAAGTCCATTGGTGCACCCCCAAAGGAGCCACGGATCAATAGCAACAAGCTTGGACATATTGAACTTGACAACAAAATCCTGACAGCAGTAATTTATTGCAACTTTGGAGCAAAAGTTAAATATGCTACAGCCACTCAAATAAGAATGTGAGAGCATGAATGGAAAGCCAACAATATGTACAGCAAGGAACCACCAAGAGTCACCCCAAAAATATCATTGATTGTCCTAGAACAACAAGCAAACATGGCATCTGGAAATAACAGATTCCAGACTTAGTGAAAATTCACTAAGTGTTAAAACAGCAGTTTCATCATGCCATCTTTGAGAGCAAGTTTAAGTCACCTCAAAACTAAACATGGCAAGTGGTAAGCACCACATCAAAGTACACATGATGGTGATTCCGAAACATACAAGCATACATCATGGAGGTAAACACAACGATAGCAATGAGCTCAACAAGATGGCATTTCATAACAAGTTAAACAACTGAACAGCCACATAGCACTTTGCAACGAAGATAAACATGGCAAGATTAAATCTATCATGCAACCTAACACAATCAACATGTAGAGCATGACAAGACGAACACGTGGACATGTCATTTGCATCATTCGGATAAACGAGCACCAAGTTATCACGATGCAAAGATGGCATAAAAACATCACTAACAGCAGTTTATATCGGGATGCACTCTTGCAACAAAAAAATAAGCATCTAGATGATCTCAAACATGCATGGCACAAAGGAATGAAACGTAGTGCTAATCACCACGAACGTCTGGACATGTCATTGACTCAATTCGGAGATACGCACAAAAAGTTATCTCTATTTGAAAAAAATGCATCAGCACACATAAAACTGGGGACTTAGCAAAGAAACTACCTCCTCAGATCTGAAAAAAACGAAGCGGATCGGGCTGAAGAAGAGGCGGATCGGGCCCCGGCGGCTGGATCGGGCTTGGCGCTGGCGCGGCCCACTAGGCTGCAGCGGCGGCGGCTGGAGACCGCGGCCCAGGGAGCCGATGCGGCGGCGCGGGCGATGCGGGACGGGCCGCGCGGCCTGGCGGAGGGAGGCCCACGGGAGGAGGCCTTCAGGCCGATGTGGAGTCGCTGGAGAGGCCGGCCCGCGAGGCTGGCGAGCGAGGGGCGGCGGCGCTGGGCCAGAACGCTGGAGACCCAGGGGAGCGGCGCTGGCGCTGGGCCTGGCGGCTAGGAGGCCGGCCCAGGCGAGCGGCTGGAGGCGAGGAGGCCGGCCCTCGTGGCCGAGGCGAGCGGCTGCGAAGGGATCTGGGGCTCGGGCTCCTTCCCGATCCCAGTGAACTGGCGGCGGCGGCGATGACCAGCCTCCGGCGAGCGGGGGAAGGCCGGAGGAGGCGGATCGGGTCGGGAATGGCCCGATCTGGGCGGGGCTCTCCGGATCCGGCGTCGAGGTGGCCGGCAGGGGCTCGGGGAAGCCTTCTCCGACGAGGAGGAGTGGAGGATACCGGCGGTGAGGAATTCCGGCGGGATTCCGGCGGCTGCTCCGGCGAGCTCCGGCGAGCTCCGGCGGCTGGAGGTAGAAGAAGGAGAGGAAGGGGATGACTACTAGGGTTTTCTATTAGGGCAAAAATTGTGGGAGGTGGACAAATATATAGGCACAAGGAGCTAGGGTTGGCCAAATGAGGTGTGGTTTTCGGCCACGCGATCAGAATTGGATGGCCTAGATGAAGGAAGGGGTTTGGGCTGGTTTGGTGGGCTGTTGGAGGGGTGTCTTGGGCCTCAAAGTGGAGGCACTTTGAGCCCACGAGAATAACTGTTGGGGTAGCAAACAGACTCGAAATGCGACGAGATTTGACAGGCGGGTTACACACACCAAAACAACAACACACGACAAGTCTCACGCCAAACCGGTAACGTTACACGGCCAACCAACAAAGTAGGCCTATGGGACGCCACAGACACGTGAGGGAGCTCCGGAACGCCAAACGGACAACGGGAAGGAACGAGTGGAACCGGATGCAACCGACAACACAAATGCAATGCGATGCACATGACTACATGATATGAATGAATGCCACACACGCACACAACAAAACGACGAAAACCCAAAAGACGAATAACCCGAAATGGAATAGATGAAGCCGGAGATATATTATATGCCCAAAAGGGAAAGTATCACATCTGGGGCATTACAAACTCTCCTCTACTACAAAAAGATCTCGTCCCGAGATCTAGGACTGGAAAAAGGAAGGGTACTCGGAACGAAGATGATCTTCTCGTTCCCACGTAGCTTCTCGGTCGGTATGGTGTGACCACTTGACTTTCAAGAATTTGATGGACTTGTTGCGGGTCTTGCGTTCGGTTTCTTCGAGAATAGCAACGGGATGCTCTCGGTAGGACAAATCTTGTTGAAGATCAATCTCTTCAAACGGAATCATGCGTTCAGGTGCCTTGAAGCATTTGCGGAGTTGAGACACATGGAACACATCATGAACATTGGCGAAGTTGGAAGGGAGTTCAAGTTGATAGGCTAGATCGCCTCTTTTGCCAAGGATCTTGAAAGGCCCGATGTATCTAGGAGCAAGCTTTCCTTTGATACCGAATCTTTGTGTGCCTTTCATCGGAGAAACACGGAGATAGACATGATCAACAATGTTGAAAGCCAAGTCACGATGCTTGCCGTCATAGTAGCTCTTCTGACGCGACTGAGCGGCCTTGAGATTCTCACGTATGACTTTGCACATTTTTTCGGCTTCTGAGATCAAGTCATTGCCAAGAAGTTGACGTTCACCTGTTTCAGACCAGTTGAGAGGGGTACGATACTTTATGCCATAGAGGATTTCAAACGGAGCTTTGCCTGCACTTGCTTGGAAGCTGTTGTTGTAAGAGAACTCGGCAAATGGAAGGCAATCTTCCCATTTCATGCCAAAAGATATGACACAGGCTCTGAGCATGTCTTCTAGAATCTGATTCACTCGCTCGACTTGACCACTAGTCTGAGGGTGAAAAGCAGTGCTGAATCTGATCTTAGTGCCCATGGCAGACTGAAAGGAGTCCCAGAACTTGGAAGTGAACAAACTTCCACGGTCTGAGGAGATGACTTGAGGAATGCCATGTAAGGACACAATTCTGGAAGTGTACAACTCTGCCAATTGAGCTGCATTGATGGATTCTTTGACTGGAAGGAAGTGAGCGACTTTGGTAAGCTTGTCAATCACCACAAAGATAGAATCATTCCCTCTTTTGGACTTAGGAAAGCCAGTGACGAAATCCATTTCAATGTGGTCGAACTTCCACTCAGGAATAGGAAGAGGTTGGAGAAGACCGGCTGGACGTTGATGTTCTACTTTCACTCTTCTGCAAACATCACATTCGTTCACGAATTGGGCAATCTCCCTTTTCATGCGTGTCCACCAGTAAGATTGCTTGAGATCTTGGTACATCTTGGAACTGCCGAGATGAATGGAAAGGAGAGAATCATGTGCTTCTTCCATTATGAGCTTCCTGAGATCACCTTTTGGAACCACGAGTCTGTCCTCGAAGAACAAGGTATCTCTCTCATCAACATGATAGCACTTGTATTTAGGAGTGCCCTTTGCAATACCATGTTTGACCTTCTGCACCATGGCATCACTGAGTTGGGCCTCACGGACCTGATCTTCCAAGGTAGGAGCAATTTGAAGATTTGGAAGAAAACCCTGCGAAACAACTTGAAGGTTGAGCTTCCTCAAAGCTTCACAAAGCTCAGGCTGGAACGGCTTGATAAGAAGGCTGTTGCAATATGACTTTCTGCTCAAAGCATCTGCAATCACATTCGCCTTGCCAGGAGTGTATTCAATGCTGGGATCATACTCTTGGATCATTTCAACCCAACGAGTCTGGCGGAGGTTCAGATTTGGCTGTGTGAAGATGTACTTCAAGCTCTTGTGATCAGTGAAGATGTCGACTTTTCTGCCCAACAACAGATGTCTCCACATAATCAAAGCATGTACCACAACTGCTAGCTCGAGATCATGTGTGGGATAGTTCTTCTCACTTGGCTTGAGCTGACGAGAAGTGTATGCGACAATTCTCTTATCTTGCATAAGCACACCACCAAGTCCTTGAAGAGAAGCATCACAGAATACTTCATAGGGCTTGGATTCATCTGGAAGAGTAAGAACTGGAGCAGAGACGAGCTTTTCTTTGAGAGTTCTGAATGCCACTTCACACTCTGGAGACCAAAAGTATTTGACATTCTTCTGAAGCAAGTTGGAAAGAGGCTTGGCAATCTTGGAGAAGTTCTCAACGAACCTTCTGCAATAGCTGGCAAGACCCAGAAAACTGCGGAGTTGCTTGACATTCGGAGGAGCTTCCCAGTTGACAATTGCTTCAACTTTCTCGGGGTTTACCACAATACCGTCAGCGGAAATGATATGGCCCAGGTACAAAACCTTATCGAGCCAAAACTCGCACTTGGAGAACTTGGCATAGAACTTATGCTCACGGAGTCGATCAAGAACCAGACGTAAGTGCTTTTCGTGATCTTCTTCATTCTTAGTAAATACTAGAATATCATCCAGATACACAAGCACAAACTCGCCGGTGTAGGGGTTGAAGATGTAGTGCATCATTCTCGAGAAGGTAGGAGGAGCATTGGCGAGACCAAAAGACATGACCGTATACTCGTATGAACCGTAGCTCGTTCTGAAGGCAGTCTTGGGAATGTCTTGCTCGCGAATGCGAATTTGGTGATAGCCCATTCGGAGATCGAGCTTAGATAACACTTTAGCTCCTTTGAGCTGCTCGAAGAGTTCATTGATGTTGGGGAGCGGATACTTGTTCTTTATTATCTTCTTGTTCAATGGCCGGTAATCGACGCAGAGACGCTCCGTGCCATCCTTCTTCTTGACAAATAAGACACCACAGCCCCAAGGAGACGTACTAGGCCTGATGAGACCCATACGCTCCTGTTCATCAAGCTGCTTCTTCAATTCCTTCAATTCTTCAGGAGAGAGCTTGTACGGACGCCGGCATGCTGGCTCAGTACCCGGCTCGAGTTCAATGACAAATTCCACCTGACGGTGTGGAGGCATGCCTGGAAGTTCTTCAGGAAAGACGTCTTGGTATTCGTTTACCACCGGAATTTGAGATATGGCATTAATTTCGCCCTTATCATTGAGAGAGAAAAGCCTGATAGTGTTATCCCTGGAGGCAAAGATAAAGACATCTTCATTAGGATGAGTCATCTTGACTTCCTTCTGTGCACAATCAATGTGAGCATCATGCTGAGAAAGCCAGTCCATCCCGAGGATGAGGTCAATGTCGGAATTACCAAGAACCACCGGTTTAGCCAGAAAGCGATAATCACCCATGCGAATAGACACATTCGGAGCAACTGAGTTGGAAGTCATTTGCAAACCCGGAGAAATAATCTTCAAAGGTCTAGGAATCCTCTCCGAAACCAATTCATGTTTAGCAACAAAAGGTCTTGAAATGAAGGACAACGAAGCACCCGAATCAAACAAGACTTTAGCAGGAAAAGAGTTAACTGAGAGGTTACCCAAAATCACATCAGAAGAATTCTCCGCTTCAACTGCACTCATCAGATTCACCCTTGCAGACTTTGGATTATGCTTGACAATAGCTGAACTCATAGGTGGAGGAGGTGGAAGACGCTTTGGGTTCTGGCATCTGTTAGCATAATGACCCTTCTGGCCACACTTGTTGCACACCACTTCTGAGAGAGGACGGAAAAGAGAACCACTTGACTTGGAACCTTGAGACTGAAACTGGTTCTTCGACTGGTTGCTCGGGTTGGGTGGGTGGGAGAAACCGCGTCCACTAGAGTTCTTGTTGCTGTTGGAGTTGTTGTAGGGAGCTCGAATCACTGGAGGAGGAGGAAGCCAAAATTTCTGTTGTTTCGCGACGACTTGAGAAGATGAGGAGGAGTGAACGGCATCTAGAATCCTCTTTTTGGAAGCCTCCATCTTAAGCCGAGCTGCCTCTTGTTTCAAAGCCATGTTATAGAATTTGTCGAACTCATCGGGCTCGAACAAGGTGAGAGCAAGTTGAAGTTCATCTTTGAGACCTCCTCAGAATTGATAGATCTTGCTCTTGGCATCTGGTATGTCTTGCTTAGCATAGCGGGCGAGGTTTTGGAACTTGACATTATACTGGTAGACAGTCATAGAGCCCTGCTTCAGGTTGCAGAATTGCTCACGCATACCCTCGATGACACTTGTTGGAATGTGGTGGGAGCGAAAGTCCTTGCAGAAATCCTCCCAAGAGATCACACGACCTGGCCTGGAGTCTTTGTACTGCTGCCACCAGTCAGCTGCTTGGTCTTTGAGTTGGAAGGCTGCAAACTTCACATAATCCTCTTCCCTTACGTTACTGCACTCAAAATGTTTCTTGATATCGGTTAACCAATCTTCAGCATTAAGAGGGTCAACACAGTAACTGAAAGCTTTTGGATTATTGGCCAAGAACTGGTTGAGAGTAGTATGGTGCTGCTGGTTGAAGAAATTGCCTTGATTCCCTGGAACACCCTGATTAGCTTGATTAGCTTGCACCTGCTGCATCATCTGCATCAACAACTGGGTGTTCTGATTTGTAGTCTGCATAATCGCTCTCCAAGCCTCAGACGGAGGAGGGGAAGGAGGACGATCTGGGACCTCTTCACCCTCTGGGTTAGCGTTGGGAACCCGTTTTGGAGCCATCCTGAAAGAGATGACCACGAATCAGCAATTTGATTGAAAGTAGGTATAAGCTGAATCAACGGATTGAAATGCAACATAGTCTTCACAATAATCATTCGAACAAGAGGAACGAATGAAATTCTCAGTTAAATGATAACATCAATCTTCACGAGAAGCCACATAGGGGACAAAAGGTAAATAAGAAAATACAACAACGTACAGATGGAAACAAACACAAGATAGGAGCTTCGTTCTAACATCTTTGTGCTGAAAGCTTATGAACGCGTTACGAAAGGGTTTTGCAATCCCCGGATCAGCATAGCCAAGGACCCTTTAAGATGCAACTCCCGATCGGAACATCGGTCATAAAACCACTTCACTCAATGTAGAACCCCGAACTCGCTAACCTGCATTCGTTGGAAGAATGCCTACGATCTACTGGATAAACCCACCTATGAATTTCCGAAAGTTTCCAGTTATGCAATCAGGTGTTGGGGATACATGGAAAGCACCGCGCAATCAACTCTAAACCTACATCCAGCTGTATCCATCCTTCAACACATAACCAGTCTTTCTCGGAAACTATCTACCTCGGACCTTCGGAAAGCATCCACTATAACAAGCTATGGCAATACTCCCAAACTACCTCCCCAGTACTGGGTGATGTCGGGGTTATCTTGCCACTAACTGTATAGGAGAGATTTTCGATGTCGTCCGTCTTAAGTATTTAGTACTGCCGCGATATGCTTGTGACGACAATACCCCGAAGCTCAACTCCCCGGGACACTGCCACAATCCCTAATGTCTGGAGGCATCGAGAACAATATTCTCGTCACAAGAACATCGAAACAATCCAACAATACTCGCGAGATTCCTAAAAAAAATTTGGTGCAATTTTTGAAGATAGAAGAGACAAGAGTAGACGTCAGGAGTCCTCACCAGAGAGAAAGGGGATGAGAAGCAAAGAAATCCTACTCTTCGATATAAATATAGGACTCAAAATATTTTTCAGTGTGTGCCTAGACTCGACCGTCAACGATTCGATCAATCAGTGGGGCTCCTAGGTCGGAGAAGGCTCTGAATACCAACTTGTAATGCCCAGGATGGGACTATATCTCCTATGTGTCGAGGCACGACTTAGAGACATAACCCCATGCTGGAATGATCGCAAGTTTGGTATCTTTGCACATCTCATGTAAAAGATGGGGATGGAAAACATAAAATAGTTGGCTTACAATCGCCACGTCACACAAATACAATACATGTTCAAATCATCATTCAATAAAACATCACAGCCCTCTAAGGATAAAATCCAAATGACAAGATACCAAACATAATTTAAATCCACAGGTCGGATCGAATCCTAGTAGAAGTCTCCACTACTGATCATCAGGATAACGGACATAGTAACGGCTACGCTCCTCGTCGAACTCCCAGTCTAGCTCGGTGCCATCACCTGGATAGCTCACCATCGGACCTGCATCTGGTGTGGTGAAGTAACTATGAGCCACAGAGGACTCAGCAATCCCGTTCCCAGGTAACACGACTATCTAAGCCTTGGGTGTGGAACAAGGCTGAAGAAAGAATAAGAATAAGTGGTTGCAGCAGCACTAGCCTAGCTTACGCAAAAGAGAGCGAGAAGAGAAGGCGCCTCGGTCGAGAGATGATCACGAAGTGATCCTAACTAAAGCCAGTCAAACATAACCCCACCGTGTTCATCTCCCGAAACCCCTTTCGGAAAATGACAGTCACGGTACACACGCTGGTAGTGTATTAGAAACATGGTGTCAAGTTATCTACAACCGGATATTAACAAGCTCCCATCTGCCACATAACCGCAGGCTAGGCTTTCGAAAGTTCTTAACCCTGCAGGGGTGTTCCAACTTGGCCCATGACAAGCCCACGATCCGCGGAGTCGCAACTCCAAGGTGGGAAGACCCGAGTATTCTCGGAATCCCGTGCTCAAGATACTCCGAACTAAGGTAAGGCTAATCTAGCAAATCCTCCCGGCGTGCCGACACCCTGACAATAGCCGCGTGTATCTAGTCTCAGGCCACGACCGGATGGGCGATTCTACAGGTTTTTACCAAACCTCGAGTTTCCTCTTGGTGGCCCCGCAGACTCCCCGTTTCGGACCAACACTCATGTGGAGCACTGGCCCGGGGTTGAATTAATTAAGCCTCGGGTTAATTACTCCCTCGGTAAGTTTTAGTTGTTTAGGCAAATAGTACCAATGTTGGAACTTGCTGGAAAAGACTTAGCACTTAGCGGTTTATCGAGGGGGTCCCATAACCCCAACCGTGTTAGGAACGCATAATCAAGGAACATAACACCGGTTTAAACGGTTCCTAGCGGCATGAGTGGAACAAATCACCAAGCAAAAGGCTTAGCCTTCCACCCATTGCCAATATATAGATGATTTCATTTTAAGCATTTATATAATGTGATATAACCCAACAAACTTCAACATGAAGCAAGCATCTTCAACTTCACCTGCAACTAGCAACACTATAACAGGGGCTGAGCGAAGCGTACTTAGCCAAGCAACGGTTTGCATAGGTAGGGTGGTTAAACATGGTCATGGTTACAAGTAGGAGGCTGACAGGAAAACATGGGCATCGAGGCAAAACTATAGAGCGATACTCTAGCAATAGGCAAAGATAGTAATGTTATCGGGGTTCGGTCATCTTGCCTGAAGAGTTGTCGTACGGATCGTAAGAAGGGTCCTCGTGCTCAACCTCGTTGTTAACCTCGTGCTCGTACTCGTACTCGGTCTCAGCTTCCGGCTCTAAACAATACAATCACACAAGGCACGAATCAACAAGATGCAATGCGCACACCAAAATGATGGATGCATGGTTGATGCACTATGAGAGCACACGGAGCACGAAAAATAGCACTCAAGCAAAATACTTCAAAACATGATAACAATAGGATATTATGAATCTACATGAAAAATCAAACAAGTTTCATATAAGACTCGCTCAAAACGGAGCTACGGGCTAAAAGTTATGCCCGAAACAAGAAACATGCGAAAACTGAAAATTACAGCAACATAGCAACTTCAGAGCACTAGATAAATAAGCTACATCACTCAAACATCATGGCAAAGAGCATGAACTTAAACTAGACATATCCTACAGCAAATAAGTCCATTGGTGCACCCCCAAAGGAGCCACAGATCAATAGCAACAAGCTTGGACATATTGAACTTGACAACAAAATCCTGACAGCAGTAATTTATTGCAACTTTGGAGCAAAAGTTAAATATGCTACAGCCACTCAAATAAGCATGTGAGAGCATGAATGGAAAGCCAACAATATGTACAGCAAGGAACCACCAAGAGTCACCCCAAAACTATCATGGATTGTCCTAGAACAACAAGCAAACATGGCATCTGGAAATAACAGATTCCAGACTTAGTGAAAATTAACTTAGTGTTAAAACAACAGTTTCATCATGGCATCTTTGAGAGCAAGTTTAAGTCACCTCAAAACTAAACATGGCAAGTGGTAAGCACCACATCAAAGTACACATGATGGTGATTCCAAAACATACAAGCATACATCATGGAGGTAAACACAACGATAGCAATGAGCTCAACAAGATGGCATTTCATAACAAGTTAAACAACTAAATAGCCACATAGCACTTTGCAACGAAGATAAACATGGAAAGATTAAATCTATCATGCAACCTAACACAATCAACATGTAGAGCATGACAAGACGAACACGTGGACATGTCATTTGCATCATTCGGATAAACGAACACCAAGTTATCAAGATGCAAAGATGGCATAAAAACATCACTAACAGCAGTTTATATCGGGATGCACTCTTGCAACAGAAAAATAAGCATCTAGATGACCTCAAACATGCATGGCACAAAGGAATGAAACGTAGTGCTAATGACCACGAACATCTGGACATGTCATTCACTCAATTCGGATCTACGCACAAAAAGTTATCTCTATTTGAAAAAATGCATCAGCACACATAAAACTGGGGACGTAGCAAAGAAACTACCTCCTCAGATCTGAAAAAAAAAACGAAGCGGATCGGGCTGAAGAAGAGGCGGATCGGGCTGAAGAAGAGGCGGATCGGGCCCCAGCGGCTGGATCGGGCTTGGCGCTAGCGCGACCCACTAGGCTGCAGCGGCGGCGGCTGGAGACCGCGGCCCAGGGAGCCGATGCGGCGGCGCGGGCGATGCGGGACGGGCCGCGCGGCCTGGCGGAGGGAGGCCCACGGGAGGAGGCCTTCGGGCCGATGTGGAGTCACTGGAGAGGCCGGCCCGCGAGGCTGGCGAGCGAGGGGCGGCGACGCTGGGCCAGAACGCTGGAGACCCAGGGGAGCGGCGCTGGCGCTGGGCCTGGCGGCTAGGAGGTCGGCCCAGGCGAGCGGCTGGAGGCGAGGAGGCCGGCCCTCGTGGCCCAGGCGAGCGGCTGCGAAGGGATCTGGGGCTCGGGCTCCTTCCCGATCCCAGTGAACTGGCGGCGGCGGCGATGACCAGCCTCCGGCGAGCGGGGGAAGGCCGGAGGAGGCGGATCGGGTCGGGAATGGCCCGATCTGGGCGGGGCCCTCCGGATCCGGCGTCGAGGTGGCCGGCAGGGGCTCGGGGAAGCCTTCTCCGGCGAGGAGGAGTGGAGGATACCGGCGGTGAGGAATTCCGGCGGCTGCTCCGGCGAGCTCCGGCGGCTGGAGGTAGAAGAAGGAGAGGAAGGGGATGACTACTAGGGTTTTCTATTAGGGCAAAAATTGTGGGAGGTGGACAAATATATAGGCACAAGGAGCTAGGGTTGGCCAAATGAGGTGTGGTTTTCGGCCACGCGATCAGAATTGGATGGCCTAGATGAAGGAAGGGGTTTGGGCTGGTTTGGTGGGCTGTTGGAGGGGTGTCTTGGGCCTCAAAGTGGAGGCACTTTGAGCCCACGAGAATAACTGTTGGGGTAGCAAACGAACTCGAAACGCGACGAGATTTGACAGGCGGGTTACACACACCAAAACAACAACACACGACAAGTCTCGCGCCAAACCGGTAACGTTACACGGCTAAACAACAAAGTAGGCCTACGGGACGCCACGGACACGTGAGGGAGCTCCGGAACGCGAAACGGACAACGGGAAGGAACGAGTGGAACCGGATGCAACCGAAAACACAAATGCAATGCGATGCACATGACTAGATGATATGAATGAATGCCACACACGCACACAACAAAACGACGAAAACCCAAAAGACGAATAACCCGAAATGGAATAGATGAAGCCGGAGATATATTATATGCCCAAAAGGGAAAGTATCACATCTGGGGCATTACATCTTTGTTCCATAGTCCATCAAAGCAATAATCAAAACTTGAAAACTTCACAACACAAAACTTAGGCAAAAATCTCGTGAGCTCCGTTAGTGTAAGAAAGCAAACCACTACTCAAAGTTACTGTAGTGTAATCATTCTTTGTTTATATTGGTGTTAAACCTACTGTATTCCAACTTCTCTATGATTCATACTTCCCAATACTACTCATAGATGCATTGAAATAAGCAAACAACACACGAAAAACAGAATCTGTCAAAAACAGAACAGTCTGTAGTAATCTGCAGGTTTCGCATACTTCTGTAACTCCAAAAAATTCAAACTAAATTGGTAAACATGAGGAATTTGTCTATTTATCATCTGCAAAAACATAATAGGTTCAGATCTGAAATAATGGCACTCGGGCCTAGTGACAAGCATTAAGCATAACAAAGTCATAGCAACATCAATCTCAGAATATAATGGATACTTGTGCCGCCCCGAGACCGATGCGCCAGGTGTCTTCCAGTTATTCGCCGTCATTGCCATGTCATTTGCTTGCGTGTTGCATTTTTCCATGTCATCATGTGCATTGCATCTGCATAGTTTTCAAAACTTGCATTCGTTCGGGGTCCCCCAGTCCTTTCCGCTGTCCATTCTGAGTCCAGACACACTCGCACGTGCCTGCGGCGCCTCCGAGACCTCATTTTATAAGTGGCCGAAAAATGTTCTCGGAATGGGATGAAACTTGACATGTGGTCTTATTATAGGGTAGACAGATGGCCTGCCAAATTTTGTCGCATTCGGAGCTCGTTTGATAGCCCAACCGTTAAACTATAGCGGCACTATCGTCGGATAAAACGTCGGACGTTTTCGGTCTCCAAAACCCCCCCGCGGGCCTCTCTCTCTCTTCTCTCCCCGCAGCCTACCTCCTCTTCATAGCCCACTAAACCAGCCCACTCACCCACCTAGCCCCCCCTCTCGATCGGTGCCGTCCGATCGAGATCGGAGGGTCCAAATTGTCCAAACCCCCCTAACCTAGACCCTATGTCTATATATAGACCCTCCATGTCCATTTTTGGAACCCTAGACCCTTCCCCTACCCCTAGCCTCCTCCTACCTCGGAATCTGTGCTGCCAGCCACATCCAACCGCCTCCCCCTCGTTTCCCGACGCCGTCCAGCCACCTCCTGCCACTTGGCATGCCGCCATAGGCCAGCCGCCACCGCAGACCACCTCGCAGCCAACAGGGGAGCGCCACGCGTCCCTCCGTCGCTCGCCACTATGGCCCGGGCACAGCCCGCCCGGCCCGCTCCGCGCACCGCAGCAGCGCTGCATCCCGCGCAGCCGCCGCCCGCTCGTGCGTTGCCTCGCGCACTACCGATCCGGATCAAGGGAAGGAGCCCCTCGTCCCCGAGCCCCTCCGCCGGCCATCGTCCCCACCGCCGCATCCAGTGAGTCGCCGGACCACCAGGCCAGCATCACCGCCCGTCTCCCTGCTTCTCCATCTCCTTCCTCCTCCTTCTCTCTCTAAGATCTCTCTCCCTCTCTCGCAGGTACCTGGCCACGCCGCCCCTAGCTCCTTCGGCCACCGTCGTTGCTGGATCCGTGACCCCTGCCCCCAGATCCGTCCGTTCTGGCCCCGCCGGACCTCCTCCCTCCAACTAGCCGGAGCCCTGCGCCATGGCCATGCCGGCCTGCACACGCGTGTGCGTGCGAGCACACGCACATCCCCGTGCATTGACCTCGCGTGCACTGCGTGGGCCGCAACCCAGCTCCTGCCAAGGCCGAGTGCCACCCCAGCTGAGCGCCCAGCCGGCCTGCTCTGCCTCCTTCTCTGCTTCCTGGGCCAGACCCAGTGGTGTGCCCGCCTATCCATCGCCCAGTGAGTCATTTAGCTGTTTGACGCTCACCCTGTTTTTTCTATTAAATGACTAAGTCCGTGAATCAGAACATCATGTGTGCATGTTCGAGTGGCTGTAACTTTGTGCACGTAGATCCAAATTGAGCATATAATATGTCAAAATGTTCGTCTCTTGATGCTCTACATGATGGTTGCATTTGCATGCATATTAGGATGCATATTGCCATGTTTATCTCTGTTGCAAGAGTGCTAAGTGCTGTTAACTTCTAAAACTTGATATAACTTGCCGATTTGTCTTTTTCATATCTTTTTGTGTGATTTTTGTTTGAGCAACATGTCAACATGTGTTAGGAGCACAATCATGTCATCTTTACTGTGGTGCAATCCACTTATCCTGAAATGTCTTGTGGTGAGTGGAACAAGCTTGTGAAGTGACCTACTTGTTGTTTGGTGATTTCTGAGACTTGTTGAAAACTACTAAGTCTGAAATTGTTATATTGTGATGCCATGTTTGCTTGATGCTACAGTCATATCCATGCACATTTGGAGATGTATAATGATCATGTCTTGAAGTCCAGGTTATGCTCTATCCATCCATGCCCTTGTTTGCAATTATAGGTTGCTGTAGCTTGTCTCTTTCTTGCTCTCAAATTGCTATATAATATTTCTGTCAGCCTGTTAACAGGAAGTTCATTTTTGCCATGTGAATACATAGTGTTCTATGCATCCTGTGACCATGTTCTTGCCATGAGTAGCTACATAAACATGTCTTATTGCTGTTGGTTATATTCACATGCCATGATATGCTTTGAGATGAGTTGCACAAGCTTGCAAACATGCCTACTTGTCGTTGCTGCTGCCATGTTCAGTTTATTTAACTAAGTCTGTGAAACTGTTATCATTTGCAATCTTGCCATGATGTTTTGAGCATGTTCTAGTGGTGGCAGTAACTCAGTGATCATGTTTGTAGTGCTTGACATGTACATGCTTTCCATGCCCTTTGATACCATGAAATGTTCCTGTAGCATGTTGTTGTGATGATTGCAAAGTACTTAGTTGCTGTTTTGGGACAGATTGTTGTTATATCTTGTTTTGTGTTTATGTGTTGAACCTTTGCTCCATTTTGAGTGTGCTCTATATGAAACTTGCTTGTTTTTGCATGTAGATGCATCATATCATGTTGTATGCATGTTTGGAGTGTGTTTGCTTGATGTTTGAATGCATCTTGCATCTTTGCCATGCTTAACTTGTTTTGCTCATATCTTCTAGACCGTAGCTCCGAATTAAATGAACTTTATATGTAAATGGACTAGAATTTCGTGTAGATCATCATGGTGGATGTTCACTTGCTGTTTAACAATTTTAACTTAAGGTGTGTTCAGATCTGGACCAATTTCGAAATTTGCATACGAGGACTTACCGGAATTGTTATATGTTGTTTCTGGCCTCATTTAAACTTGCTTTGCGTGTTGATCTTGTGTGCTTCATCTCTTGCCATGTTTTGCATTATGTAGCCTTGTCAAGCATCATACTTAGTTAAGCTTTATGTCTTGTCTATGTGTTGTGTGTTTACCGTGTTGTTCGCTTCTTCTCGTTAGTTCCTATTTCGTTGCGATCGTGAGGATTCGCTCGGCTACGCTTGGTTCGTCCCCGAGGCTTCTTCTTCTTCTTCATGGACTCATTCTTCTTCCTAGCGGGATCTCGGGAAAGATGACCGTCACCTTGGATCTCATTACTATCATTGCTATGCTAGTTGTCTTGATGCTATCGCTATATGTCGCGCTACCTATCTATTTGTTGTCAGCCCCTCTTTGTTGCCATGAAACCTCTAACCATTGACACCATCTCAGCAAACCGTTGTTTGGCTATGTTACCGCTTGCTCAGCCCCTCTTATAGCGTTGTTAGTTGCAAGAGAAGATAAAGATTGCTCCATGTCGGAACTTGGATTTTTGGAATATCACAATATCTATTACTATAATTAACACACCTATATACTTGGCAATGGGTGGAAGGCTTGGCCTTTTGCTCGGTGTTTTGTTCCACTCATGCCGCCTTAAGAAACGATAAACCAGCGTTATGTTCCTTGATTTTGCGTTCCTAACGCGGTTGGGTATATGGGGACCCCTTGGCAGTTCGCTTTGAATAGAACTCCTCCAGCAAGGCCCAACTTTGGTTTTAATTTGCCTCATAATAAAAAATTTATTAATTAATTAATTTGCATAGGGGGTCACGTTCCCGGGTTCTTAATTCCACATTACAGGGCGGGCCAGTGCCGATGGTGTTGGTCCCAAACGGGCGGACTGCGGGGCCACCTCGGGGAAACTCGAGGTATCTGGTATTACCCGTAGGCTAACCTATCCAGACATGGCCTGGGACGAGATATACGTGGCTACTATCAGGGTGTCGGCATGCCGGGAGGTCTTGCTGGACTTGTTTTACCATTGTCGAAATGTCTTGTGCACCGGGATTCCGAGTCTGATTGGTTTGTCCCTAAGATAAGGGTTTTTTACCTCTACTGATCTTGAGAGCTTGTGATGGGCTAAGTTGGGACACCCCTGCAGGGTTATGATCCTTCGAAAGCCGTGCCCGCGGTTATGTGGTAGATTAGAATTTGTTAATGTTCGACTGTAGAAAACTTGACAGAGGATCCAAAATAAAATACATTAACCGCGTGAGTAACCGTGAACGTCTCTTTTCAATTTGAGAAGAGAACACGATGGGGTTATGTTTGACTCGTAGGTAGTTCAGGATCACTTAGCGATCATTACTAGTTTGCGACCATTTGTGTAGATGCTCATCTTATTCTGGTACTCATAAGTTAGCCACCATACTATGCTTAGCCGCTGATGGAACCTCACCACTTAACCTCTCCATACCCATTAAGCTTTGCTAGTCTTGATACCCATGGTTATGGGATTGCTGAGTACTCGTGGCTCACAGATACTACAACAACAGTTGTAGGTGCAGGTTCCGATGACTTGACGTGAGAGCGATGTTTACTTGTGTTGGAGTTCTTTCTTCTTCTTCATCAGTCTTGGGATAGGTTCCTGGTCGGCAGCCTAGGATAGCAGGATGGATGTTGTGTGTTTTTCTTGTGTTTTCATCCGTTGTTGGATGTCTTGTGTATAGATTGTTGTATTCGTGTGGAAGTTTGTATGACTTGTATGTATCCCTATCTATTTATGTAATGGTACGATGTAATGATATCCATCTTGCTAAGCGCCCGAAATGCGGTTGTGTCCCAATCACGAGGTTATCTCATGGTCGGGATAGAATCGAATCTTGGGTGTGACAATACTAGGCATCAAACCCTAACAAAACTAACTCGATTACATGATAAATCTCATCCAACCCATCACTGTCCAACAAGCCTATGATGGGATTACTCACGCACGACGGTGATCATCATGAAATTGGTGATGGAGGAAGGTTGATGATGACGATGGCGACGAATTCCACTCTCTGGAGCCCCGAACGGACTCCAGATCAGCCCTCCCGATGAAGAACAGGAGGTGGCGACGGCTCCGTTTTGTAAAACACGATGAATCCTTCTCCTCTATTTTTTCTCCCCGAAAGTGAATATATTGAGTTTGAGTTAGGGTCGGAGGAGCTCTAGGGGGCCCATAAGCCTGGGAGGCATGCCCTAGGGGGGGGAGCCCCCAGGGCTTGTGGCCTCCGGGTGCCCCCCCCTATGGATAATTCTTGCGCCAATATTTTTTATATATTCCACAAAAAATTCTCCGTAAATTTTTAGGTCATTCCGAGAACTTTGATTTCTGCACAAAAATAACACCATGGCAATTCTGCTGAAAAACAATGTTAGTTTGGGTTAGTTCCATTCAAGTCATGCAAATTAGAGTCCAAAACAATGGCAAAAGAGTTTTGAAAAGTAGACACGATGGAGACAAAGAAAATCTTTTATAAACTCTGTTTGATCTTGTTGTTGCAAATATGTCTAGCCAAGGTTCAAGTTTTCAACAAAGATTATAAACTAACCATGTTCACAATAACATTTAGGTCCCACATTTACCCATATCAATGGCATAATCAACTAGCGAGCAATAATAAGATATCTCGGATGACAACACTTTTCAAAAAAATCGTGATGCAATATGATATAATGGTATCTTGTTAGCCCTTTCTGAGACCGCAAAACATAAATGCAGAGCACCCGAGAAGATCAAGGACTGACTAGACATTGTAATTCATGGTAAAAGAGATCTAGTCACACTCATACTCAACATTAATTAAAAACAAAGCATATAAATGATAGCGATGCTCTCTAGATGGTGATTTTTATAGAGGATGAAGATTCAACAATAAAAGTAAATAGATAGGCCCTTCACAGAGGGAAGCAAGGATTTGCAGAGGTGCTAGAGCTCGAAGCTTTTTAAAACAGAGGTGAATATAATTTTGAGCGGTATGCTTTCATTGTCAAGGAAACGACCAAGAGTTCTTACTGTCTTCCATGCTCCGCACATTATAGGCGGTTCCCAAATAGAATGGTAAGGTTTTAACCCCCCCTCCACCAATAATCACACTCCATGGCTGACCCAAATCCACGGATACCGTCCATACTAACAACAGTCCTGGGGGAGCTTTGTTTAATTATATTTTGATTTGATTTTGAGCATGGGAGTGGGCATCCCGATTACCAGCCACTTTCTCGTGAATGACAAGTGAATAAGCACTCATCGTGAGAATAACCCACCTAGCATGGAAGATACTGGCAGCCCCTAGTCGCCAGATGAGCGATTCGGGCATACAAAATAGTTTATTATTTGAAGGTTTATAGTTTGGCACATGCAAATTTACTTGGAACGGCAAGTAAATACCACACATTGGTAGGTATGGTGGACTCATATGGAACAACTTTGGGTTTAGGAATGTGGATGCACAAGCAGTATTCCCGCTTAGTACAATGTGAAGGCTAGCAATAAAGATTGAGGAGCGACCAACTAGAGAGCGACAACGGTCATGAACATGCCTTGAGGTTAATCAACATTTAATGCAAGCATGAGTAGGATATAAATCACCATGAACATAAATATCGTGGAAGCTATGTTGATTTTAGTTCAACTACATGCGTGAACATGCGCCAAGTCAAGTCACTCGAAACATTCAAAGGAGGATACCATCCTATCATACCACATCATAACCATTTTAAATCCATGTTGACACACAAGACAAAACATTATCAACTCCTAGCTAATTAAGCATGTCATGAATAACTATAATATCTAATTGTCATTGCAAACATGTTTCATTCATAATGGGCTGAATCAAGAACGATGAGCTAATCATATTTATAAAAACAAAATAGGTCGAGTTCGTACCAACTTTTCTTCATCTCAATCATTTCATCAAATTTCATCATTATTGCCTTTCACTTTCATGAACGAATGATGCGAATAATAATTGCACTAAGCTGGAATCTGCAGCAAACATTTATTCAAAGGAGAAGACAAGGTAATATGGGCTCTTAGTTAGATCATCAATAATGCATATGAGAGCCGCTCAACATTTTCATCGTGGTCTTCTCCTTCCAACCCAAAATAAAAGCAAAAGAATTTCAGAGAAACACACCAAAATATTTTTGGAGTTTTTTTTTTCTGAAGAGGAAAAAAAAGAACGAGAAAATTATTTACATGGGAAAGCTCCCAACAAGCAAAAGAAGAACGAGAAATCTTTTTGGATTTTCTTTTTAATATTACAAACTACTTGACAAATGAACAAGAAAGAAAAGACAAAAAGAAGCAAGAAATATTTTGGGGTTTTTGAAGTTTTGAAAACACACAAGAAGAAAGCGAGAAAAATTAAACTAACACGGACGATACAATGAAAAAGTGTGAACACCGACAACTAAAGTAAGTGTGTGAACATGAATGTAGGTGAGAAGCACGTACTCCCCCAAGCTTAGGCTTTTCGGCCTAAGTTGGTCTATGCCCACGGATCAAAGTAGCCCTCTCCTTGGTACTGAGGAGGGTCCTGAGGGTTCCACTATTTAGAGAGCTCCTGCGACTCCCACTGATAAATAGTTTCCTGATACGAATCAAGTGATGGTGCTGGCTCCAGAACCGGGGATCGAGTCCGCTCCCAGTATGCATAAATGTCCCCGGGCATAATAATGTACCTGCCTAAACGAATATTGAACAAAGAAGGTGCATGCAAAGAAATAATCTGAAAAGTGCCCTGACTACATACTAAGTTGTATAGGAGCCACTTATCATCGACTTTGGAAATAAAATCATGTGCTATCGTACTATCATAGTGTAAATATTTAATGGCTAGCACCTTTTCCTCCTTCTTGTCATGCCTAATGGGTATCTCAAAATGTTTAGCTAGGCGAGAGGCATATACTCCTCCAAAGATACAGCCCTTCAAACGGTTTGTGTTCAATCATCGAACAACAATAGCGCTCATACTAAAAGTTCTATCAGAATATAAATCATGGCGCATAATAACAAGGTCGAGGATACTAAGGCTTCCACTCTCCCCATGACCAATCAAACATCTCCCGGCAAATAATGAGTAATAGCGTAAAATAGGAAAATGTAAGCTAGCCACTCTTGCTTATGATACCCCTCTCTCCTCCCCCACTCTAGTTTCAGCAATAAAGTCCTCCACGTCTCTAGGACGTGGGTCACTAATGCCACCCTCATAAGGTATTTTGCAAACATAGCAAAAATCATAAAGTGTCATTCGCTTGGGCACATCTATGGCACCCCGGTTCAAAGAAACCGAAACGCCTCGTATTCCAGCCCAGAGATCGAGGTGAAGTCTTATGGAATACGACACTGCTTAACATAGAACAAACCAACTCTCTATTACAACACAAATACGAATACAAGGTCTATGATATTACAATGAATAACACCGGCACGACAATGCTACGCCAACCACAGTTGCTCTATGCAAGCAACATAACAACTCGAGGCAGCGGAACCTCTACTCGCAGCGGAACAACGAACGACGATGATGGACTCCAATCCACAGGGACTCTAACCTAGAACACTTATCCTAGATCGCGAACATAGGAACCACACCAAAACAAGTAAGCAATCCAGGCACGACCTGCAAACTAGCATGACACGCCAGGTTAGTACATTGAATGTACTTGCAAGCTCACAATAACCAAAGTCAATTCAAACAACATCATGGCATTAACAAGTTAAAGCAATCATGAGCATGACATTATCAAGATAACATGGCATGTACAACATGATACAGCTAGAGCAATACGAGCATGCCATGAACATATGAACATGATGATACTAGCATACAACATGATGACGCTATCATGCACCAACTTACTCTCCTCGGGTTACCTCGTAACCAATCTCATCAATACGGTGATCATTCACGAATCACAATGGAAACCAACTCTGTGTTTCATCAACACTTTCATCAATACGGTGATCATTCACGGATCACAACGGAAACCAACTCTTGGTTTTATCAACAATCTCAACTGAAACCAACTCTTTCTCATCATCGAACCAGGGTCATTATTAATCAAGTTATTATTACAGTTGGGGTCATACTATGAACGACTATGAACTGGGCCCATATCCGTGTGCGCGGCTACCGATAGAGTCAACACACGCTCTGCTTAGGTTAGTACATTGTACCCACACCACGAAACCCATGGCCTCGCACTCCCATTCGGGGACCAACGACATTCCGACAAAACTGATGTATTGTCATCACACTCTCCCAGCCACTTCGACAAAATCCCCTTTGGGCTAAGTCACGGGTGGCCTCGATGTCAAACCGTGACATCCAACAGCCACCGCCGTGGCAAAACAAAAATAACGGTCCCAAACGGGGACAAAGCCGGCTACAACATCTACCGGCACACAAGGCTTATGTCCGCCTACCTGATCAGGGTAGCGCGCCCCCATAACCTTCCCTCATTGGAGACACCAGCGAGAGGCATGACAATGAGCCACATTAGGGCCTTCCCATAAAGGCAAGTGTGGCTGCACTGTTCAACTCAATTTGGTGGCACCATGACTCAGCCAACAATTGTTCAAGTTCATTATTATCCGGTTAAACTTGAATGCGATAAGCTAAGCCATATTAAAATAGCATGATGCAACTACAATGCGTGAGCATGATATCAACATAAGCACAGAGGTGCAACATAATCATCGAGCATAACAACAATGAATCATTTATCCAACTGAGCATGGCATGCTGACGAGCATAAGCATAACACTACAGATGAACGTAACATGACTACTAGCATCATAAATGAATACCCTGCAAGAACATAACAAGAATATTATCACGTAAGCATGTAACCAACTAGATGCAAAAGAACATGCATAGCAACAGTACTAGATAACCGATGATAAACTTGCATCAGACTAAACATCACTACTACTAGCATGTACTACTACTACCAAGCATGACATGTGAACATGTTACTAGCAAGTAGTACAAGATAACAAGATGCATCGAAACATAGCATGAAGGTGAACGTGAAACCACGAGCATAACCGAAATAACGACAATAGTAGCAAACAAACAGACAGATAATGGGCAAACTTTTATTAAATATTCAAGTAGATACCATGGCTACTGCATGGCTATCATGCAAGTGGTTGTTGTGGCTTGCCTGGGGGTGAAGAATACTCCGGGAAGAAGTGCGGTGAAGTCACAGAACGATTCACCGGAATGCTTCTCTCTCGGAGCGGCTAGATAAGGGCAAGGGCATAATGGTCATTTTCACAGTGGGAACACATTATGAAAATGGTACCCACATGACGGGCTCGACAAGATGAAGAATTGGGCTTTGCGATCACCTGATTCAGAGCTACGGTTGCGGAGATACGAAGTGTGGAAGTTCAGGGACTAATCTGTAAATGTTTTCTCCACAAACAAGTCCTTGAGCTGAAAAACAGAAAGCGCCTTCGGGCTGAATATGTTTTCTGAAAAGGGAAAGCGTATTTTCAGCCGCAGAAGAAATAGAATACGCTTTCTGACTTAGAAAACATAGTCCAGCAAAACCGTCTCTGTCGGCGTCCTGGGAACCAGGGTACCCAGACTTGCTTGTCTGCGGGCCGCGACACGCTCCTACAAGACAGTCGCGAGGGGGGCCAAGCCTCGCGAGGAGAACGACGTCAAGACCTCCCCAGGAGCAGCCTCGACAAGGTGCTCCGGAGGGGCGGAGAATCCAAGGTTGAGCCTGCCTCAGGAGGAGGCAGTGATGTCAGAAGTGACGCATCGCGCCAGCGGGTGCCAGCGCGCGCCACCGGCGCAGTTGCCATTTCGGTGCAAAGGGGGCAGCACAGCCGTTGGTTGCCGAGGAGCGGGGCAAAGGTTCTCTCTTTGGTTCAACAAGACCGAAGACCGCAAGGACGATAAGGGGGATGTCACCGTCGAGCCCACCACCGTGTCACTGCCTGATCCTTTTGCAGGCGAAGACCGCTTTTGTCAGGTTAGGAACGTCCTTGTGTTCCCGCTCAAAAATGGCCGTTGTGGGGTCCCTTCCCGCCTAAACATTTCGAGGGAAGAGGACCGTGGCCACCGATATAAGTAGCTAGGACTCCCACTACAGAGGGAAGAGAGAGACAAACACACTTTGCCATAGCACAAGGAGCAAGAACACTAGCCTCCTGACCCTCCTGAGCTCGCCTCCCGAGTCCAGGAACCGTTGTACTATCTCATATTCTAGCTCGCCCGGAGCCAATCCAGCAAATCAGGAAGTAGGGTCTTACACGACACGGTGGCCCGAACCTGGATAAACTCTTGTGTGCTTGTTCGTTGTTTGCTTGAAACCTTCCACTGAGACGAGAGCGAGGCGCTAGGTAGACGTGAGTGGGAGAGATCTTCGTTCACGCCCCTGTGTTTGAACTTAACGGGTTTTGGGGAGCCCTGAATTCGACATTTGGCGTGCCAGGTAGGGGGCGTGTCGAAATCTCGCCTCTCCGACGACCTCGTCGCGTTCTCGTCACCGACCCTGTTCCACAACCATGGTGGACACACGCCGAGCTCGCGCCGCCCGCCGCGCTGCGAACGTCGCTCAGACGGCGCCCGCGGGCAACGGCGCACCGCGCCGCCCCTACTCGCCGGTCGCCAACGCCGCCACCGACCCGGCTGTCCACGAGCAGCAGGACTCCTCGCTGCTGCTGTCCATGCGGCGGGATGGCCGCAGGGCAACACCTTCACCCTCACCGGCCGCGGTGTCGTCCTTGCTGGTCCACCGCAGGCCAGTGTACCAGTAGCCCGCGCTACTGATGGCGCGAGAGCTCTTGCGCTACCGCCCTGCAGATGACCTCTACGACGAGAGGCTCTACTGCATCACCGAGCTCGTCAACGCCGCTGGAGAAGCGCCTGCACCAACGCACTGCTCATGTCCTCCGTCGCCCCCGGCGGGGAACGAGGGCCACGGGGTCCCGGCTCCACCTCCACTCCACCACGCCGGCCGGGAGGGCCGGCGTGAGGCCCCTCGACGTGAGCAACCCCGCAGAGCCCACGCCCACGACGAGGAGAGCTGTCAGGTGATTCCGCACCCTCAAGCAGGGGCTCGTGGCCCCCCTGGCCCGCAGTGCCTAGACCATGCACCATAGGAGGTGGTGGCGCCAGCACCTCAAGAACCAGCACCGCAGGCACAGGGGGCGCCTGCGATCATGACCGTGTGCGGGTGTGGCGCCCTAGCTCCCGAGCTACGGTGCCTCGTCTGGCCCGGCAAGTTCAAGCCAGACCTGCCCCCACGCTACGACGGCACCACCGACCCCACGGAGTTCCTCCAGCTCTATGAGCTGAGCACGCAGGTCATGGCGAACTGGTTCCCTATGGTCCTGAAGGATGGCGCACGCTCCTGGCTCCTGAACCTCCCCGTGTGATCCATCTCCTCTTGAAAAGCGCTTCGCGAGCGTTTCGTCACCAACTTCCAAGGTACACGAGACCGAGCCCCGACAGCTGCAGATCTGCGCTGCGTGAGGCAGCAGCCGGGGGAAACCCTACAAAAGTACATCCAACGCTTCAACACCATGCGCCTCCAGATCCCCAGGTTCTCGGACGAGGCCATCATCTCCGTGTTCTCCGACAGCGTTCATGACGTCAAGATGAGGGAGGAGCTCGCCATTCACGAAGACCTGTGCACTGCCCTCGAGATGTTCAAGCTCGCGGCAAAGTGCGCCAGGGCGGAGGAAGGCCGCCTCTCCCTTCAGGAGCTGCCTGAGGCGGAGGCGGACGACAAGAAAACCAAGGCCAAGGAGTCGAAGCGCAAGGGACCCGCCGTGCTGGCTACAGAGCCAGAAGTGAAGCGTGGCTGTGGCTATGATGACCTCCCCAGAGACAACCGACCGTACTGCGTCTTCCACAATGTCCACAGGCACAACACCAACGACTGCCAGGAGCTCAGGGCGATGCGCGGTGGGCGCATCGGGCAGCGCCCTAAGTGCGACAACTGCGGCTACGGCTATGGAGGAGGCCGAGGAGGAGGACGTTGGAATGGCAGGAACTTGCGCCAAGGGTGGCGTGAGCAGCCTCGTGAAGACCACTGGCAGGAGCAGCCTCGTGACGCCCCATGGCGCGACCAGCCTCGTGAGGGCCGCCCTCAGGGCAATGGAGGCCTGCCTCCGCCGCCACCACCGCCAAGGAGGAACGACGACGACCGCCAGGGAGACGGGGCAGGGGGCTTCCAGGAGCCGCCTGCAGTCGCATGCATTCTGGGAGGAGCTCATGCCCCGGCTTCTCACCGCGTCTTCAAGCAATTCGCCCGTGAGGTGAACGCGGCGCTTCCTAGGCCTGACGCCGCGCGCAACCTCAGGTGGACCAAGCAAGTCATCGCCTTCGACCCCAAAGACCAGCTCAAGTGCACTGCGGCCCCAGGCGCCCTCCCGATGCTCTGCACCCCGACCATCAGCAACGTCCTCGTGACCAAGACCCTCATTGACGGCGGAGCAGGGCTCAACGTCCTCTCCGTCCAGACCTTCGAGACACTCCAGGTTTCTTATGATCAGCTCCACCCAACCAAGCCATTCTACGGAGTCACGGATGGCTCCACACTCCTGATGGGGCAGGTCCGCCTCCCCGCACCTTTGGCGACCATGACAACTACCACACAAAGCTCATCGACTTCGACGTCGCCAACATCCACCTCCCGTACAACACCATCCTAGGGTATCCTACCCTCGCCTAGTTCATGGCGGCGACCCATCACGGCTACAACGTCCTCAAGATGCCCGGGAGCAGCGGAGTCATCACGATCGCCTCCGACGAGAAGGAAGCGGTGCGTTCCCTGGAGCATGCCTACCAGATCACGGCGGTCGAGTGCTCCGATGAGGATGGAGCCGTCCTCGCCCTGCAGGCCGCCCCCAAGAAGAAGAAGAACTTACCCATCGATGGACCTCAGGACGCGGGGCTCCCGACGGCCTGGCCTCAGGACTCGTGCCTGCTGACGAGGTGCCCTCCACCCTCGCATAGGGAGGCGCGATCGACACCCCTCTCGTGAAGGGCTTGGGGGCTCTCCTCTCGAGTGTCCCCGAGCAGACCCGTGCCTCGAGGGAGGTGTTCGAGCACCACCTGCAAGCGTATCTTGATGTGCGTTTTTGTGTGCCCAGCATGAGCCGTTCAACGCTGGGGGCTCAGGACTTTATCGACCAAGTTACAGAGGAACTTCAGTACGCCAGACTCATCCGCGGTGGGCGTAACCGCACAACCCCAAGTTCACCCACTCGCAGCCCAAGCGACTGCTTCCGCGTCTGCGTCGACATTGTGGGTCTCAACCGAGCCGCTTCTCAGGAGCCCTTCTGGCCGACGGCGGTCCGACGGAGGAGGGCCCTCCCCTGCAGGTACGTCTGCACGCTCTTCGGGTTCCGCAACGCAGCTGCCACGTTCCAGCATCTCGCGCAGCAGGCCTTTGGGGCTCGGGAGGCTCAGTGGCAGGCAGTCCGGATGGAGCGGGAGCTAGGCCCGTGTGACCACTGAGAGCCTCCGGAGCCCCTGGGCCTCAGGAGCCCGACGATCCACGGGAGCGACCCGCACAACTCGCGTCTTCAGCTACCCCAACTCTCCTTCGGCAAGCAACAGGTGACACTTCAGGTATCCAAACGAGGGCACCTCTCGGGCTGCATCATCCTCGGGCCACTGGGTGCTGATTCCCAGCGGTTATCTCCCTTTTTGCATGATCGAGGCCAGATATTTCTTCCCATTCGCATTATCTATATGCTCGGCATCCTCACCGCCACTAAGGTCATGAGCCCTTGTGAGTCCACTCGCGACCGCCCCATGATTAAGGACTGTCACGACGCCTATGCTCGGGTCCGTCCCTGCAGCGTCGATAAACCCAAGGGCCGAGCTCTGCCTAGAGAGCCATTCCCGTGAAGGCACCTCCCATGGTCCTTGGTGCCTTGTTCTCACATGGGCTAATCGTGGATGGGTAAGTAGGGGCCTGTGGCAGGTGCCTCGCTCACGTGGGAACCGCGCGCCGGCTATTTTTCTTTTGGATCGTGGCATGAGAAGACTGGGCACGATGTCTGTGCTCGGGTCCGTCCTTGCAGCATCGACAAATCCAGTGGCTGAGCTCTGTCTCGCGGGTTAACCCCATGACGTCACCTCCTGGGGTCGCTGGTGCTACGGCCTTCTCATGCAATATCCCTTGGAGATGCACTCGGCGCAGGTCGACACAACACCTCTCTTTTCACATTTTGCAGAAGAAGACTCAGGCGCAACCCGCCTCAGGGTAGGGTCTCGTGAGTGATGTGTAAGCTCACGAGAACTTCCTCAGAGTCGTTCAGCTCGTCCTGAGGAGGGCTCATATAGACCTTGAATGTCCTACTATGCAAGCTACGCGTCAGGACGAGCTGTACACGCCTCGGAGTCTCTCCCAGTGGGAGGCTCCCTTTCACGGTCCAGTGGAAGTACCAAGCTCCGCGCTGGCAGATCTAACCGAGGAGCGGTTATGCCCATGAACCAGTGGAAGCACCAAGCTCCGCGCTGGCCGATACGACCGAGGTGCGGTTATGCCCACACTCCTCGCAAGTGTGGAAGCTCTATGCTCCGCGCTAGTTATAAACAACTAAGGGTGCCCCCCAGTGGTCGCACCAACCTCAGGGAGCTTTTCAGCTCACGACGCTCACAACTTCTCCTTGGATGGGTTTCGCGAGGGGGGCTAGACACGGGGCTATGCTTAGGTCACGCCTGGCAGACGCCACCCTACCAGGTGCCCAGACACCTGGCCTTCTCGTGCCCCCATCCCAGGCGAAGGCTCGTGGGCAAGGTATGGTGCTCGTTCTCCTTCATGAGAGCTGTTCGTACGTCAAGGGGGACCCCTGGGCATCGCAACTCAAGGGCCTAACTGGGCACGTAGCCCCTCATCCATTGAGTCTAGTTATGACGATAACCCCGATCCTCCAGAGGGCTCAATGGCGATCGAGGTATGCGCGCGGTTGGGCCCTGCCGACGCAGAACGAAAACGGGATGCTTGAACATCAAGGGGGACCCTTGGGCATTGCGACCTGAAAGTGCAACTAATCCTCGGGTGGTTTTGGTAATTAATAACAACATATATATCATTGAACTAATATTTACTTGAGAATCATTTCAGAAAAGTTCGATGATATGGGTATGGAAATGTCTGAAGAAGTGGACCCCTCAAAATGCTAAGACAAGCATTGGCAAAAGCTCAAGACTCTATTTTTGGTTTAGTGATCAAAGATCACATTGAGTCCATAGGAAAAGCCAATACTATTAAAAGGGGATGAGGTTGTGTTAATGATCTGGTTGCTCAAGTGCTTGGTGATCTAGCTCCCTCAACTATCAGCACTTTTCACTACTTAACACACTCATAAGTAATCTCAGACAAACCGATTCTGCAAACTCAGTCCCACCGAGATGAACCACCTCAGTTATTCTCCCAAACCCTAATTTATCGGTCCATCCGATTTTGAGTTTCGGTCTCACCGAAAATGGACTGCCAACCTTCTGTAACCAATTGACATCACTTCGGAATATCCGAGTTGTTACTTTCGGTCTCACCGAGATGGCAAGCTCCAACCTCTGACTCACTTCGGACACACCGAGATGGTATTTTCGGTCCCACCGAAAATCCCAACGTTCACTATATTTGAACTTTCGGTCTGACCGAGTTTTAACTTCGGTCTCACCGAGATTGGTCAAATGTGTGTGTAACGGTTGGATTTTGTGTGGAGGCTATATATACCCCTCCACCCCCTCTTCATTCGTGGAGAGAGCCATCAGAAAGTCTACCACTCCTACCATACACTTTCTGAGAAGTGAACCACCTACCCTTGTGTTGAGATCAAGCCATTCCATTCCTACCATATGAAACTTGATTTCTAGCCTTCCCAAGTTGCTTTCCACTCAAACCTTTCTTCCACCACAGCCATATCAGTGAGGAGAGTTGAGTGTTAGGGAGATTATCATTTGAAGCACAAGAGCAAGGAGTTCATCATCATCAACACCGTCTATTACCTTTTGGAGGGTGGTGCCTCCTAGATTGGTTAGGTGTCGCTTGGGAGCCTCCGTCTTCGAGATGTGGAGTTGAACCAAGAAGTTTGTAAGGGCAAGGAGATCGCCTACTTCGTGAAGATCTACCCCGAGTAAGGCTAGTCCTCCGTGGGCGTAGGCCATGATGGAATAGACAAGGTTGCTTCTTCGTGGACCCTTCGTGGGTGGAGCCCTCCGTGGACTCGCGCAGCCGTTACCCTCCGTGGGTTGAAGTCTCCATCAACGTGGATGTACGATAGCACCACCTATCGGAACCACGACAAAAATCTTCGTGTCACCAAACTGCGTTTGATCTTCTCCACCTCTCTTTTACATGTGCAATTTACTTTCCGCTGCTTATACTCTAGAATTGCATGTGTAGGGTGATACTTGAATTGATCTTAATTGTGAAACTGCCAAAAACATTGCATGATCTAAAGGCAGATTTTTTATATTGTCAAGTAGTCTAATCACCCCCCCTCTAGACCTACTTTCGATCCTACAAGTGGTATCAGAGCTTTGGTCTCCATTGTTTTGGTCTCCATTGCATTGGACTCCATAAGCTTGGTTTCACAACCTAGGAGAGTATGGCGTCTAGTGAGGGTAATTATCGTAGAGGTCCTTACTTTGATGGTACAAATTTTGCTAGTTGGAAGCATAAAATGAAAATGCATATTCTTGGTCATAACCCAGCCGCATGGGGCATTATTTGTGTTGGTATGCAAGGTGAATTCTTCGAGGAAGGAAAAGTTTCGGATCGCGAAGCTACACCGGAAGAGTTGCGGATGTTGCAAAACAATGCTCAAGCTTGTGACATTCTCTTCAATGCTTTGTGTCCCGAAGAGTTCAACAAAATCAGCCGTCTTGAGAATGCTAAAGAGATTTGGGATACTTTGGTTGAAATGCACGAAGGTACTGAATCTGTGAAGGAATCAAAGCTAGATATTCTTCAAGGTCAACTTGACAAGTTCAAGATGAAGGATGGTGAAGGAGTCGCTGAAATGTACTCTAGGCTCGCTCTCATCACAAATGAGATTGCCGGCTTAGGAAGCGAAGAAATGACCGACCGATTCATCATTAAGAAGATTCTCAGAGCTTTGGATGGAAAGTATGACATCGTGTGCACTTTGATCCAAATGATGCCAAACTACAAGACTCTCAAGCCAACTGAAGTCATTGGAAGAATTGTTGCTCATGAGATGACACTTAAGGATAAGGAAGAGCTTCACAACAAGTCAAGTGGTGCTTACAAAGCTACAAGTGATGCTCCTACTACCTCAAGTGACAAGCTAATTTCCAATGAAGAGATAAGCCTAATGGTCAGGAACTTCAACAAGTTCTACAAGAATAGAGGCAAAGAAAGAAGCTCAAAGTCTAGATCATATGATGAAAAGAGATCTTCTAGTCGTGATCGAAACTGCTACAATTGTGGAAGACCCGGACACTTTTCAAATGAGTGTACGGCTCCCCACAAGAGAAGAGAAGAATCTCCAAGAAGAAGAGCAAGAGATGAGTCACCTCGGAGAGAGAGAAGGAGCAGAGATGATCGTTATGAACGAAGACCCTCTCGGAGAAGCAAGGATTCGGAGAGGAAAGACAAGTCATCAAGGAGCCACACAAGAAGAAGACATCAAGCTCATGTAGGTGAATGGGTCTCCGGCTCCGACTCTGACAATCAATCCGATGGAAGCTATCACTCCGACTCCGACTATAGTCAAGATGAAGGTGTTGCCGGACTTGCACTCGTATCCTCCAACTCCAACTCCTACGACTTATTTGATTCACCAAATGAGGGAATTGGAAGATGCTTCATGGCTAAAGGCCCCAAGGTAACACACCCTGAATTCATTGACTTTGATAGTGATGAGGATGACTTGCTTGGTGAAGATGAGCTCTTGCATGATAAATCTAGTGAGCTTAGTAATGATGAAAATGCTAGTAGTCTTTATAGTCGAGAAGAGTCGAATGACAATGCTATGAAGGAGATTGAGCGTCTAACTAAAGAACTAAACACTCTTAAGTTAGCTCATGAAACAACTCAAGAAGATCATAGAGAGCTCCTAAGATCTCATGAGAAGCTACGCTTCGAGAAGCTCATTCTAGAGCAAGAACATGAGTTTCTAAAAGCGATCAATGACGATCTTCGAAAGAAGAGTTCTTCATATCTTGCCAAACGACTTCTCTTGTCTAATTTCTTGCCACCTATTAAGACTAAGCATGACAAACATAAGAAAAATTCTTCCTCTAGTAGTAACAATGACAATGTTAAATCAAATGTTGTTACTTCTAGTAGTTCTCTTGATTCCACTAACAATGTTTCAAGCCAAGTTACACTTGAGCAAGAAAATAGCTTATTGAAGGAAATCATAGAGAAAGGTGTCTACAAGAGTCTTGCCGGAAGCAAGAACTTTGAGGAGATTGTTCGCAAACAAGGAAGACACCGGAAGAATCAAGGGATTGGTTTTGAGCAAAAGTTCAACGCCGAAGGTGTTGAGTGGGAAGAAGGTCAATACCCTACTCCACAGTTTGTTTCACAAAAGGAGAAGTATGATCCTACTTCTTCCAATGTGGAACAAGCTCAAGATGACCTTCCACCACAAGACCACAAGCTAAAGGCCAAGGACAAGCTTCAAGAGGAGATTGATGCATTCATTGAAGCACCTCAAGCCATGGTCAAGTGGGTTCCCAAGGACACATCAAGTTCTACTTCGTCAAGCTCAACTACAACACCAAGGATTCCCATCAAGATTATGTGGATCCCAAAGAAGAAGAACTAGTAGGTTCTTGAGGGTGACTCCGCCAACAAACTTCACTCATATTCATTTTGGCAAGAACTTGTGCAATCAACTTCCACATCATGCACTAGTTCATGGAGTCACAAACCCTCTTGTTGGTAAGTCAAGGGACAAGGTAATCATTGCTTTCATGGACATCATCTTTTGTGTACTTCACTCTATGTCTATGGATATTCTTGTTTGTTCCTTGTGGGACTAACCCATGTAGGTATTGAAAGTGCCCTAACCCAAAGGATTGCTCCAAACTCATGATGATCTGCATCAACATTGAGCATCCACATCTTCAACATCTACATGAAGTCTTCTACGACAACCCAAGGTTAGTTTGACCCTTTGAAAGGGGTTCTCACATCTAGGGGGAGCTTTGCTCTAAAAATTGAGCTAAAGCATCTCCAAATGATGTGAACACATAAATGCTTTATGTAAAAGTGGTAACCCCACTTGTGCTTAAACGATGAGTATGACCTATGATCAAATGTTCTCATTTGGCTCCTAAGTCAATATACTCATATATAGATGACCTAGTCATCGACAAATTGTGTGCTAGTAGCTAGAGTGTTGGTTGTGCATGTTTGACACATATTTCAGTTGCTATCTTATTGTGTGAGCATGTTGAATGCATGATTTTATCCATTCAAGGACATCCATTTGTTGTTTTGATTGTTTTGTTTTCTTTTTCTGGCCAAATGGATGGACAAGAATGCCTAAGCACCTTTCCCTAGCTATCTATGCTTTCTTGTCTCAAATTCTATTCATGCTCATATCACAACTTTGAACAAGTCTTTTTCGGACAGTCCGAGTGAGGAGCACTCGGAGCCTCCGATTCGTCTAAGGCTGACTTCCAAAACCTTCTAAGTCCATTTCGGTCTGACCGGCTTCTCAATCTCGGTCCAACCGAAACGCTTAGACTGATCTAGGTTTCATCTCGGTGAAACCGAGTTCAAACTGTCGGTCTGACCGATATGCGTAACTGCACAGCAGTTATACATCTCGGTGACACCGAGTTTTTCAACTCGGTCCCACCGACAGCATGGGGTTATATATACCTGAGGGCTGCGCGCGATTTAATTCTTCAAACCGTTCGCCCCCAAGACCCCTGCTGCCATCGCCCTGGTCTACGGATCGTCGCCGTCGTCGCCTGTGCGCCCTCGCCGCAGGTCTCCGCCGCCGTCAACGGTAATCATCTCCACCGTTGCCGCCGTAGAGGGATTCCACCAAGTTAGGGTGTATCCCGATCCCTTTTTCGTGCTCCCCATCCGATTCTTGCACGATAGGCTTGCCATGATTCAATCCACGTTTGAGATATTCCCTATACATTAGTTCAGATCCTCTAGTTTCGAGCAAAATTCTTAGGTTTAGGTTTCCACGGAATGCATCTCGGTGAAGCCGATTTTGAAACTCGGAATGACCGATTTGGCCTCTGGCCATTGCACTGCATCATTCGGTTTAACCGAGTTGTGCCAATCGGAATGACCGAAACGTAGTTTCAGTGAAACCCTAAGTTATCGGTAGGACCGAAACCCATTTCGGTCTGACCGAAAGTGGTGTGTAGGTTTCTGTTGAACACTTCGGTTTCACCGAAACTTGAAATCGGTTTGACCGAAATACATTCTGTGAAAACTCAAAACTAAGTTTTGAACTCATTTTTTTTTGCAAAAACCTCTGCAGTTGTGATAACTCTTCTACTCTGCCTATACCTTATCTTTTCACAGGTTTTTCAGCCATGTCAGATGTCAGTGACAGCCAGAACAGGTCTGAATCACCGTTTGCTGAAATTCCAGAGGCAGATACAAGTCCTGCTAGCAGCTCCAGTGATGATGGTGAGAGGAGCACCCCTAGTGGTTTGCCTCCTGTAGCCACCAGAACCAGGAAGAAGAGAACTTCTGATGATGAGGACTCTGACTTTGTTGCTGAGGAAGTTACCTCCAAGCCAAAAAGGAATGTGGTTGCCAAAGAGCACCAAGGGCAGCAGTCAAGGAAAGGCACAAGCAAAGTAAAGCAGTCAGCAGTTGCAAAGAAGCTCAACTTGGAAGAGCCTGCTCCAAGCAAGGTAAAGAAGACTTCCAAAAGGAAGAGGGTAGTATATGCTGAACCTCAAGTTGATGCTGCAGAAGAAGAAGAAGAAGAAGCACCCCAGCCTCCTCCTCAGAAAGCTAAGTTCATGGGTGATGCTATTCGGGCTCAAGCCTCCTCTAAACCCAAGAAGCCTGCTCAAGCCAAGGCAGCTCCAGCTAAGCCCAAGAGAACAACCAGAAGCATTCCAGCTTCTGAGAAGAACAAAGGTGAGATGCCACCGTCTGAATCAGATGAAGAGCATGTGTTGCTTAAGCTCCGTCCCAAGTTGCCACTCCACAATGATGCTCATCCTCAAGCTGAGGACATGAAGGCAAGGAATGACAAAGGTCTCAGGCTATGGAGACAGTCTGATCCATATGCTGTAAGGAGAAGGACTGCTGTGGACCCCAGATTCCACACCAGAGAACAGCAGGATTTCTATGAGACCGTGCTGATGGATAAGAAGCCCATTGTTGCTGACACCAGGTATGTTGACTGGAAGTATATTGACAGTGAAGAGCACCGGGACTTCTTTTCCCATGTGCATGAGAGCTTTACTGCATGTGGAGTTGCTGATTTTGTGGGTCAAGAGCTGACAGCTTGGAATGACGAGATGATCATGCAGTTCTATGCCACAGCCCACTTCTATCTTGATGGCAAGATCACCTGGATGACTGAAGGTCAAAGGTTTTCTTCGACTGTTGAAGAATGGGCAGAACTTCTGAACGCTCCAGTGCAGAGAGAGGACGACATTGATGTCTATGGGATTCCTAAGAAGAGTCATGATTCCATGAAGAACATGTACAAGGAGATCCCGGCTGCTGATTTGGAAGGATGGAAGCTTGGCTCAGTGTACTATCTCCAGGCAGGTCTGACCACCACTAACACTATTCTGAGGCATACTTTGATGCCTAAGTCTGGAGACCACCGCATGATTCGAGGCTATTCTATCAACATGCTGCACATTCTCGATGAGAAGGCACCTTTCAAGGTGATGGACTTGATGGTAGAGACCATTAAGAGGACTGCAGCTGACCAGAAGAGGTCGTGTGGGTTTGCTCCGCAGATTCAGATGCTCATCAACGCCAAGTTTGGCACGGGCAAATTCATGTTGGATAGGAAGCACTTGCCACTGCAGCCAGAGCATGAGGACAACGTAGTTGTGATGGATGAAGAGGATCCTACCTCAGTTGAAGGACAGGCCAAAATCAAAGCTGCGAAGAAGGCTAAAGCTGACAAAGAGGCAACAGCAGCAGCAGCTAAGCCAAAGAGCTTTGGAGAAAAAATTCTTGAAGCTACCCAGAGGATTGAACAACGCCTGGCCAGCATTGAGCAATCTCAGGAGAGCCTAGAGAGGATTGTTGAGGACAAGATCCACGCTCTGGACGTGAAGCTGACTGAGATTCAGGTGTCTGTCAACAAGCTTGAGGCAGACATGGAGGAGACAAGGCAGGAGAGAGCAGAGCTTATGCAGGATGATCTAGTCCAGGACTCTCATCGCCAGACTGCTCAGGTTCCCAAAGGATCCAGATCTGCAGCTATCCCAGTGACAGACTCCAGGGCTACCACTTCAGCACCAACTACAGCTCCAGCAGTTGCTCCAGCTTCAGCATCCACTCCTCCAGCGCAGACATCAGCAGAAGTCTTCGCCGATGCAGCTATCTCTACACCGACATCTACCTAGACGGGAGCCACCAGTAGAGCCCGCAGTGACGCTTAGCTCTATACCTTTTCGAACTTTTTGGTAACTTGTTGCCAAAGGGGGAGAAATTGTTATAGATCATAGGGCTTCGAGAGAGATAGTGCTCTTTCGTCTTTCGTTCTTTTGCCGGTTTTCTTTGAGATACATTGATTTCTTTTGGTTCCTGAAACTTTAAGTGTGCTTGCTACTACGTTTGATGCTATCTTAATGAGTGCTTAGTCATACTATGCTTTAATGTGTGCTTATTTCTTATCACATGCTATTCCTTATTGTATGGCTATTTACTCTTGTCTTGGTGATTGAGTGCATGTTATTCATTCTTATCATTTTGTGCGCTCCACCAAGATGTATGTGACATGGAAGAGTGACCCATAATCCTAATCGATTGTGCATTTGCATTCAAACGCAAATTTTAAATAATGCACAAATTTAGGGGGAGCTCTTGTTTATCACATACTTCTCAAAGCGACGATATTATTCATTGATTATATTCTTTGTCGAAGCTTTGATCTATATGTTGTCATCAATTACCAAAAAGGGGGAGATTGAAAGTGCAACTAATCCCCGGGTGGTTTTGGTAATTAATAACAACATATATATCATTGAACTAATATTTACTTGAGAATCATTTCAGAAAAGTTCGATGATATGGGTATGGAAATGTCTGAAGAAGTGGACCCCTCAAAATGCTAAGACAAGCATTGGCAAAAGCTCAAGACTCTATTTTTGGTTTAGTGATCAAAGATCACATTGAGTCCATAGGAAAAGCCAATACTATTAAAAGGGGATGAGGTTGTGTTAATGATCTGGTTGCTCAAGTGCTTGGTGATCTAGCTCCCTCAACTATCAGCACTTTTCACTACTTAACACACTCATAAGTAATCTCGGACAAACCGATTCTGCAAACTCAGTCCCACCGAGATGAACCACCTCAGTTATTCTCCCAAACCCTAATTTCTCGGTCCATCCGATTTTGAGTTTCGGTCTCACCGAAAATGGACTGCCAACCTTCTGTAACCAATTGACATCACTTCGGAATATCCGAGTTGTTACTTTCGGTCTCACCGAGATGGCAAGCTCCAACCTTTGACTCACTTCGGACACACCGAGATGGTATTTTCGGTCCCACCGAAAATCCCAACGTTCACTATATTTGAACTTTCGGTCTGACCGAGTTTTAACTTCGGTCTCACCGAGATTGGTCAGATGTGTGTGTAACGGTTGGATTTTGTGTGGAGGCTATATATACCCCTCCACCCCCTCTTCATTCGTGGAGAGAGCCATCAGAAAGTATACCACTCCTACCATACACTTTCTGAGAAGTGAACCACCTACCCTTGTGTTGAGATCAAGCCATTCCATTCCTACCATATGAAACTTGATTTCTAGCCTTCCCAAGTTGCTTTCCACTCAAACCTTTCTTCCACCATAGCCATATCAGTGAGGAGAGTTGAGTGTTGGGGAGATTATCATTTGAAGCACAAGAGCAAGGAGTTCATCATCATCAACACCGTCTATTACCTTTTGGAGGGTGGTGCCTCCTAGATTGGTTAGGTGTCGCTTGGGAGCCTCCGTCTTCGAGATGTGGAGTTGAACCAAGAAGTTTGTAAGGGCAAGGAGATCGCCTACTTCGTGAAGATCTACCCCGAGTAAGGCTAGTCTTCCGTGGGCGTAGGCCATGATGGAATAGACAAGGTTGCTTCTTCGTGGACCCTTCGTGGGTGGAGCCCTCCGTGGACTCGCGCAGCCGTTACCCTCCGTGGGTTGAAGTCTCCATCAACGTGGATGTACGATAGCACCACCTATCGGAACCACGACAAAAATCTTCGTGTCACCAAACTGCGTTTGATCTTCTCCACCTCTCTTTTACATGTGCAATTTACTTTCCGCTGCTTATACTCTAGAATTGCATGTGTAGGGTGATACTTGAATTGATCTTAATTGTGAAACTGCCAAAAACATTGCATGATCTAAAGGTAGATTTTTTATATTGTCAAGTAGTCTAATCACCCCCCCTCTAGACCTACTTTCGATCCTACACGACCCAAGGGCCTCACTGCCACGTAGCCCCTCATCCCTTGAGTCTAGTTACTACGGTAACCCTGGTCATCCGGAGGGCTCAATGGCGAGTCTAGTTACTACGGTAACCCCGATCATCTAGAGGGCTCAATGGCGATCGAGGTATGCGCGGGGTTGGGACCTGCCGACGCAGAGCACCTAAAGCAAACATGAAAGGAAGCAAGCATGGAATCATCTAGCTATTACAATAATGCCATGTTTTTCAAATTCAAACAAAGTTCTTACGCCTCCCCGAGGCACTCGCGCTTCTCTCACTTAACAGAACAGACTAGGCATCGCCGGGCGCAGCAGTACCGGTCGTCTCCCCTTCGGCCGCGGTAGCGGTAGCCTGGAGGAACGCCTCCACCAGCGACGTGACCTTCACCCTCAGGGCCTCGGCAAGCGTGTTCTCCATGACTTCGGTCATGGGCTCGGACAGCAAGGCCAGGTCAAGGGTGGGGTCGCGAAGACTTAGGTGGCTGCACACCTGTGTCAGGACCAAGGTAAGCAGCGTACGGCTTTCGACATCGGCTAACTAGCCAATCGCGTCCGTAACACCATGCAGGGACTCCACGAACGCAGCAAGGAGCCCGGCGGGGCGGCCAGCGGCTCCTTGAACCCTTCCCCGTAGGCGGCATGCAGCGCCTTGCGGGCCTCAAGGTCAAAGGCGGCAAGGGCCTCGGGACTCACCGTCGCCAAGGCCGCAAGAGCTTCCTCCTGGACGCGAGCGGCTTGGGCCGCCCTGGCCTTCTCAACTTCAACCTTCAGCTTCTCCAGGGCTGCGTGGTCAGAAAGCTGCTCCTGTTGCAGCCGGGACGTCGCGGTCTTCTGCGCCTCGAGCTCCTTCTCCAACCCTTTGAGCTCCAGGGCGCACCTAGTGTCTTCCTCGCGGAGGGCCCCCAGCTCACTCTCTGCCTTGAGGCAGCGCTTCTCGAAGGACGCGGTGTCAGCTCGCGCGGCGTCACGGGCCAGCGTGGCCGCCACAGCTTCCTCTCGACCCTTGGCAGCAGCCGCCGAGGCCTGATCCCAGGAGGTCCGTGCAGACTCGTCTGCTAGGAGCCACCCCTGGATCAGCCCCAGGCGCCCTTCTGTCAGGTGGCCGTAACCATTTTGCAGATCAGCGCGAAGACGACCCAGCGCAGCGGAGGCAGTGTCCAAAGCCTCAGGACCAGACTGCGCCGGCTGGCACACGGGCACCAACAAGACCGACTACTCGACCAGGGGCTCGGGGGCTCCGGCCTCCCTCGCCAGAGCAGCCGAAGAAGAAGCCAACTGCGCAACCTCGTCGGAGACAGGGACGTCTTCAAGCGACACCATCGCCGCATGCGTGGTGGCCCGGCCGACTGGGGCACCCAGCGCCGCGGCATCCTTCCCCGAGGTCGCATCAGTAGCCGGAGGAGCAGGGCACCGTAGCGTGACCTCCCCCTTCGCCTTCTTCATCACAGCCCCAGGCTGCTGCATCAGGGAGAGTGCATCAGGGGCACGACAACTAAGGATGAGTGAGAAATTGCACACTTACTCGTCGGAGGCGAGGTGCACCCTTCTCTTCACCAGCAGGTCAGCAGTAGCTGCTGGCGCCCTGGGCATGCCGATAGCCTGGGCCTGGGCGAGGCGCGAGGCCATGGTCCTAGGCGCGACCGCGGTCGCCAGGTTTGCTGGCATGGTACTCTTCGCGGAGTCGCCACCTTGCTTCCCCCGGACGCAGGGCGTCCGGATCGGCGTGGAGTGGTCACCTGGGACCGTCCGGAGGCACCTGCGCCTGGCGCCATTGCTCCGGCGAACGCCTCAAAGGAGTCCCCTTCGTGGTCCAGGGTATCCTCGGAGCCCCCCTCGTCGCTCTCGTCGTCATCACCAGAAGACACGTCGAACATGGGCGGAGCGCCCACGGGCGCACCAAGGTCCGACATGGCCATCAACAGCTCGGCCTTGTCAGGGCGGCTGTACAGCGGTAGGTAGGCCCTAGCTAGATCCTCCGGAACCAGCCCTAGGAGAGCTCTCGAGGTGAAGTCCAGATCGTCTTCGGCCAGCATCCCTGGGTGCAGCCGGAGCCGGTCGTCGTCGCCTATCAGCTCCCACATGGGGCGTGAGTGAGCCTGCAGCGGAGACAGACGCTGCCTCAAGAACTCCTTCGCGATCTGGCCCCCTTCGAGCCTCGAGCTCAGGTCGGCCTCAATCTTCGCCAAGACAGGCCCGGCAAGAGGGCCGGTGAGCTTCGTGTGGCGCCTGCCGGTAAGCTTCTCCGGACGGGCAGTAGGCAGCGCCAGCAGAGGATGGGTGCGCTGGGTGTCCAGATAGACCCACCTCTTCCGGTGGGACTCTCTCTTCTTCCCGGCTGTCATCAGGCGGCAACCCTATCACTGGAAGATGAAGAAAACGCAGCCCGAGCACGGGCCATCGTCGTACCGACGCATGGAGAAGAAGGGGCGGAAGAGGGCGATGGTCGGCCTCACCCCCACGAACGCATCACAGTAGAAGACGAAGAGCGACAAGACAAATATGGAGCAAGGTTGGATATGGAGGGCGTGCACCTGGTAGTGTTCCAGGATGGCATAAAAGAACTCAGAGAAGGGGGGCACGAGCCCGACGGAGATGCTGTGGAGGAAGAAGGGTTAGCATGACTTCGACAAGGTCCGCGCCATGGTGGATCTGACCCAGATCTGCGTCGGGCCGTGCTCATTGTGGGAGCTCGATAGGAACGGTTGGACCTCTGAGTAGTCATCCTCCCTAGTAATTGAGGACTCCTCAAGCGCCGCATCGAGAGAAGAAGCAGATCCAGACGCCGGCGTGGCACCCTTGTTCTTCTTCGCCATGGTCAAAGGAGCCGAAGGACGGAGAGAGGCAGGAGGCGTAAAGGGAAGAAATCCGAGCAGGAAAGAAAGAGGGCGATAACTCCCCCAGCAGAGAAGGCCCCTCTTTGTCAAGACGCACGGTTGCCGAGATGGCATGGGGAGCGGGGTCGCTCGCATCCCATCCAACCGTCATGCGCTAGCGTGGCCCGCAGCCTTTTTGGGGCCCACGGTGCTTCGTCCTCAACTAAGGCTTCGCCCCTGAAGCCAACTCCGCGCGCACCTTGGGCCCGGGGGGCTACTGTCGGCGTCCTGGGAACCAGGGTACCCAGACTTGCCTATCTGTGGGCCGCGACACGCTCCTACAAGCGGCCTGGTAAGACCCGGTTAATCCACCAGCTGCTCAAGACCCTCGCGAGGGGGGCCCAGCCTCGCGAGGAGAACGACGTCAAGACCTCCTCAGAAGCAGCATCAACAAGATGCTCTGGAGGGGCGGAGAATCCAAGGCCGAGCCTGCCTCACGAGGAGGCAGTGATGTCAGCAGTGATGCATCGCACCAGCGGGTGCCAGCGCGCGCGAGCGGCGTAGTTGCCATTTCGGTGCAAAGGGGGCAGCGTAGCCGTTGGTTCCCGAGGAGCGGGGCAAAGGTTCCCGAGGATCCCTTCCCGCCTAAACATTTCGGGGGAAGAGGACCGTGGCCGCCTATATAAGTAGCTAGGACTCCCACTATAGAGGGGAGAGAGAGACGAACACACTTTGCCATAGCACAAGGAGCAAGAACACTAGCCTCCTGACCCTCCTGAGCTCGCCTCCCAAGCCCAGGAACCGTTGTACTAGCTCATATTCTAGCTCGCCCGGAGCCAATCCACCAAAGCAGGAAGTAGGGTCTTACACCACACGGTGGCCCGAGCTTGGATAAACTCTTGTGTGCTTGTTCGTTGTTTGCTTGAATCCTTCCACCGAGACGATAGCGAGGCGCTAGGTAGATGTGAGTGGGAGAGATCTTCGTTCACGCCCCTGTGTTCGAACTTAACGGGTTTTGCGGAGCCCTGAATCCGACAGTCTCCACTTAAAACAGAGATGGGCCCGAGCTTGTACCACTTACCGGTGGGGTCCACGGGCAGGGGAGGGGCGATCGAGGCATTGTCTTCCTCCCCGCTGCCCCCCGCATGAGATAGAGGAGGCAGGGGAGGGGCCTCGCTGCCGGTGATGGGGCGAGATGCTCCGGTCATCTCCCGCCCAGCTGAGGGCACCGACGAGATGGCAGAGAGGCGGTGATGGTGGAATCCGGCAATGCAGGCTGACTCCGGTGCAGGCGACGGGGTGGGGCAGACCGCCGGAGTGTGGGAAGACGCGTGGGGGTGGAGGAGAGGCGAGAGGGGCTTGGGATGGCCGAGATAGAGAGACGGCCGAGAGGCGGAGACGACAGCCGTGCTCGGGGAAGATGACCTCGAGGGACTCCAGGGCAAAAAGAAGAGGTGGGGGAGGTGCGCTGGGGTGAGGAGAAGGTGGTGGCGAGGTCAGAGGGGCTCGACTGCTCGATCTTGACAAACTTAGGCGAGCACCCGCGGTGTTCAGAGGAGTAAATGGTGAGGTGAGGCTGCTCTGGTGGGCAAATGAGGTGAGGGAGGAGTGGGTGAGCCGCGGAAGGACCTCGGGCATGCTTATATAGGCGCTGAGGAAAGCTCTAGAGCATCACAGCGAGCCCCAACATGGCTTTAATGGCGGACAGAGGCTGGACGTGGCACGGACATGCTGCTAGCGGCGCATTAATGACGAACCAGGATGAGGCAGAGGCATAGGGCAACACAGGAGCTCATGGGGCGGCTACTAGACATGAATGGAAGTCGAGATGAGGAGGGGGCGGACGAGCACATCGGCCAGACCATGCTAGATCTTGCAATTTACATGACGCCAACGTGATCACTGCATGCACTGGCGCAAGTGGCCCGCTTTGGCCTCACCGACCATGTCCAACAGACGGAGTGTGCTACAGAGAGTGCCGTGAAGCAAAGAAACGAGCACATGGAGGTGAGGAGTCCTGGATCAAGGGGTCCTCAGGTGGCCGGATCGCTTGTTATGGGCCGGACTGGTGGGCCGTGAAGATTATTGCAGAAGACTATCTCCCGTATCCGGATAGGACTCCCATATGTGTAAAATAGCAAGTTTAGAGTCCGGGTGTAATACTTTCCTTCCTCTGCAAGATGGTCATGTAAAACCCTAGGTCCCTCCGGTGCATATATAAACCGGAGGGTTTAGTCCGTAGAGACATCAGGCACAATTATAGACTCCTAGGGTTTTAGCCATTACGATCTCGAGGTAGATCAACTCTTGTAAACCCATATTCATCAATATCAAACAAGCAGGAAGCAGGGTATTACCTCGATTGAGAGGGCCTGAACCTGGGTAAAATATCGTGTCCCCAGTCTCCTGTTACCATCAATCCTCAGACACATAGTTCGGGACCCCTACCCGAGATCTGCCGGTTTCGACACCGACATTTGTGCTTTCATTGAGAGTTCCACTGTGTCGTCCACAGAAGGATTAATGGCTCGCTTCATCATCAACGATGGTGCCACCGTTGAGGGAATTTTTCTCCCCTGCCAGCTTTTCGTGTTTGGCAGTTTCATGCTTCGTGCCAACACGGAAGGCCACCTCGAGCAGGTTGACAGATACGCCCCTGGTCATCAGATCAAATTTGGAAGCTTGAACTACGTTTCTGACATCCGCGGAGATTTATTCTTCGACGGATTCACACCCATGGCGGCTGCCCCTGTCTCCACGATGAAGACGACTTAGATCTATCATCGAACCCGGTCCAGGGATTAATAGCTATAACAGCTCTGGCCCTATATCCAGAGTAGATCGCCTCATCTGAGGACGGGAAGATCAACCCCGCCACAGAAACCACATACTTAGTGGCGCTCGAGCCGCTCACAGATCCAGCATTGAGTGGGACTCACCCCGTTGATGGAGCATCGGAGTCGGCCCCGATCATGAGTTCTGAACTTTCAGGATCTGCGCTTTTTGGGATCGATTGAGCGGTTGTCACTGAACTCAGCCCCGCAGATGTTCGAACATACGTCCAGCACTCGCCCTTAGACGAAGCGCTGGACTTACTAAAATCTCTCTCCCTAGCAGAGGATTCCCAGACGAACTATGCCCAGTTCAAACTGGGGGCTGAGGACAGGGAATTTTGCTTCCCCCCCACCACCCGCTTGGTAGCCCCGGTCGAAGACTTAACCGATCTACTAGACTACGCTTCCGAAGACATGGATGGGATGGACCACGATGTCGAAGCCGATTTAAGTGCAAACCCGCCCGTGACCGGGCGATGGACGAATACTTCTACATATGATGTATATATGGTGGATACACCCAACGAGAAGGAAAATGATGGCGAAACAAATCCAGAGCAGGATAAGCCCGCCGATGAACCTCCTAAGCATCAACGTCAGAAATGTCGCTCTGAATCCCGTTAAGGGAAAGAGAGTAACACTGTCACTGAAGACTATGACGACCCGGGGCAAGCCAATGACCCCGTGATCCAGCGGTGGAGCAGGGCGAACAGTAGGATGGCGAACACAGTCCCGAACCACTGGCCTATCACAGCGATGCGGATGACATCAATTATCAACCTGTCTTTGAAGAAGACGTCAGCCTGGGAGCTAAAGAATTTATCGTCCCAGAAGAACTACTCGAACAGAAACGTTTTCAACAATAACTCACTTCCACAGCAAGGAGCTTGAAGAAGTAGCAGCGGCGGCTTCGAGCCAAACAGTATACGCTCAATGACAGATGGAATGAAGTGCTAGATGCTGAAGAAAGATAAGGCCGTGAGCGCCAGACAAAGAGCTATCCCAAGCGCAAGCTGCTGCCCCAATTTGACGATGAGGCCCTTGTGCCAATTCCGCCGAAGTATGATCAATCCAATCAACCGGACCGACCACCCCGTGGATGAGACAAAGCGGCCAGCAATGCCGTACACAAGCCCACACCTCCTCATCATAAAGGACAGGATACAACGGCTCAGAGCCATAAGTACGATCTACGTCGGGACCTGAATAAAAAGGCTGGCCATGCCAGATCAATGGAACGTGCTCACACACGGGACGATGGCTATCAAGGCAAACATGCGGGTCACAATCCAGTTCGGAAACAACACCGAATACAAGCACCGTCCGAACTACGCAACGATATCGCAAAATACAGGGGTGCCGCACACCCTCTGTGCTTCACCGATGAGGTGATGGATCATGATTTTTTAGAAGGGTTTAAACCCGTAAACATCGAGGCGTATGATGGAACAACGGACCCCGCTGTATGGATAGAAGACTTTATTCTTCACATCCACATGGCTCGTGGAGATGACCTCCACGCTATCAACCACTTACCTCTCACGCTGAAAGGGCCAGCTCGGCACTGGTTAAACAGCCTCCTAGAGAACTCCATTGGAAGCTGGGAAGAACTTGAGGATGCTTTTCGGGCTAACTTTCAGGAGACTTATGTCTGACCCCCGGATGTTGACGATCTAAGTCACATAATCCAGCAACCTGGGGAGTCAGCCCACAAGCTTTGGAATCGGTTCTTAAATAAAAAGAACCAAATTGTTGACTGTCCGGATGCCGAGGCCTTAGCAGCATTCAAACACAGTGTTTGGGACGAGCGGCTGGCTAGACACCTCGGACAAGAGAAGCCGAGAACAATGGTAGCCCTAACTACACTCATGACCCTCTTTTGCACAGGCGAGGACAACTGGCTAGCTCATAGCAGCAATAGCACCGACGACCGTGGCACCTTCGAAGTCAGGGATGGCAATGGCAAGCCACGACGCAATAAGAACAAGCGTCGAAACAATACTGGAACCACAGATGAGACGACAATAAACGCCGGGTTCAGTGGCTCCAGGATTGGTCAACGGAAGAAGCCATTTAAAGGCAACAAAGACAGTCCATCTAGCTTGGACAAAATACTAGACATGCCTTGCCAGATTCATGGCACCCCTGATAAACCCGCAAATCATACCACCGAAACGGTTGGGTCTTTAAGCAGGCCGACAAGTTAAATGCTGAACACAAGGGGAAATGACCTCAAAGTGAGGACAAGGATGTACCTCGCCAGCCGAACACTTGGGGACAGAAGAAATTTCCACCGGAGGTAAAAAACCGTGAATATGATCTACGTCACCCATATCCCCAAGAGGGAACGCAAGTGCACACTCAGGGATGTTTACGCCATAGAGCCTATCGCCCCCAAGTTCAACCCATGGTCGACTTGTTCGATCACCTTTGATCGCAGGGATCACCCAACCAGTATCCATCACGGAGGTTTGGCGGCCCTAGTGCTCGATCTTATAATCAACGGATATCATCTTACTCGAGTCCTTATGGACGACGGCAGCAGTCTCAATCTGATATACCAAGATACTATGCGCAAAATGGGGATACACCCGTCAAGAATTCAACCAAGCAGCACTACCTTTAAAGGAGTGATACCAGGCGTAGAAGCCCGCTACACGAGCTCATTAACATTAGAAGTCGTATTCGGCCCTCCTGATAACTTCAGAAGCGAAGAGTTACTCTTCAACATCGCTCCTTTCCGAAGTGGCTATCATGCACTCCTCGGAAGAACAACCTTCGCCCGCTTCAATGCGGTCCTGCATTATGCCTACTTAAAGCTCAAAATGCCCGGACCACGCGGCATCATCATGGTCAATGAAAACATGGAGCGCTCCCTCCGTACGAGGAAGACACTGCAGCCCTAGCAGCCGAGGTCCAAAGAGGCTTATTCAAGCCGAGCAGTTCATCGGTCATCAAGACGACAGACACGGCAAAACGTGTCCGGCCCGCACTACAATGCGCCAGCTCAGAGGAACCTGAGCACGATTAGCAGTTGCGCCCCTTTCAACTGCCCCATAAGGTGGTAGCACACGTACCTCTTGTACACAATTATGCCCTTAAAATACCTTGGGCGGCACTGGGGGCGCACCGCATACAAATAGTCCGTAGTTCGGCTTGACCCTATTCGGACTCTAAAATGCATTTTATTTTTAAGGTTCATTTAAGAGAACCTACATTGTTTACGGTTGTGCAGTACATTCTTTTCCAGAATCCCTTTTCCTTTTTTACAAGCGGCCATCATAATTCCCCTCTTCAAGGACACATCACCAAGGAGAAAATGGTGCAGACGTGCAACATGGCCCCACATTGAGATTTATTTTTAGATTCAGGCCATGTGTAAACTTTTCTCTCTCTTTTACTTTCCTTTTTGGCATATAAAATGCCCAAGGATGTTATCGGTATTATCAGTAACCACACGGCTTGCTGTATTAAACGGGATATAAAAGAAGCAGTTTGGTTCCAATTCCCTTGGAGTTTGTTTTATTACTGTCGGTGTCAAAACCAGCGGATCTCGGGTAGGGGGTCCCGAACTGTGCGACTAAGGTCGATGGTTACAGGAGACTGGGGACACGATGTTTACCCAGGTTCGGGCCCTCTCTATGGAGGTAATACCCTACTTCCTGCTTGATTGATCTTGATGAATATGAGTATTACAAGAGTTGATCTACCACGAGATCGTAATGGCTAAACCCTAGAAGTCTAGCTTGTATGACTATGGTAATGTGTATGTTATCCGGACTACACCCTCCGGTTTATATAGATACCGGGGGAATCTAGGGTTACATAGAGTCAGACACAGGTGCAGTCTTCGACCTTCATGTCTTCATAGCCCACCTGTCCGGCCCATGGATAACAGGCCGGACGCCCGAGGACCCCGTAGTCCAGGACTCCCTCAGTAGCTCCTGAACCTGGCTTTAATGATGAGGAGTCCGGCGCGCAGATTGTCTTCGGCATTGCAAGGCAGGTTCCCTTTTTTTTTCGAACTCTACGATAGTCTTCGGACACGATGATAGTATCCAGACCTGTCGAACACACCACACACAACCACAGAGAGAATATAATTTTACACGAGTCCAATCCGCTGACAAATTTTTGTAGCATGACATCATGTCCGACCGGTCATAATTCCGGACCGCTTTGTGCCCGACGCTCCACGTCTCGAGACACGGTTGCCATTGGCACGTCTTGTCGAAGCAGCGATCGTGTCCCCTTATCGCGGGATTCTCATCAATGCGGGCATGGGTAACCCAACTGTGCCATTTACACAGGCCTTGGGAATAGGCGAATTCTGAGGCGAGTGAGGAGGCGTTCAATATTTACTGCCTTTATAAGCGGATAAGGACTCCCTCTTACTCTCCCACGCCTACTCTCTATCTCCGCCCTTCCAATCTCGAGCTCCAGCGCCCAAGTTCTCATCTCCTTTCCACTCAAGCTAGCACTCAACCATGTCTGGATCCGGAGGTCAGGGCAAGTGGATGGTCTCCTCCGTCAAGGAGGAGGACATTACTGAGCTTCGGGCGGCCGGATACTTGGCGAAGGAAATCGCCCACCGTCTGCCAGCTGAGGGACAAATCGTCCCTACACCGGAGCCCAACGAGAGGGTGGTATTCATCCCTCATTTGTTCCGTGGACTAGGGTTTCCACTCCACCCTTTCATCCGCGGGCTGATGTATTATTACGGGATAGATTTCCATGATCTGTCCCCGAATTCCTTCCTCAACATCTCGATGTTTATCGTCGTGTGTGAGGCCTTCCTCCGCATCCAACCCCACTTTGGGCTGTGGCTCAAAGTCTTCAACGTGAAGCCGAAGGTGGTGGATCGCTAGCACGCGGAGTGCGGAGGAGCCATGGTGAGTAAGCTGTCCAACGTCTCCTGGCCAAAAGGCACTTTTGTGGAGACAGTAAACGAGTGGCAGAAACAATGGTTCTACATCACGGAACCCCACGGCACCACCTGGGCAGCAGCTACCGAATTCCGCTCCAGCGCTCCCACGCGACTCACCTCCTGGGTCTAGAAGAGTCCGAACTGGTGTTCGCCCGATGAGTTGATTGCGATGCAGACGCACATTCAAAGCATGATAGCCAAGAACGTCAAGCTTGTCGATGTAATTCAGGTGATGCTAGTTCGCCGGATCCTCCCGTGCCAGCGCATAAGTCGTCCTCTGTGGGAGTTCAATTCGAAGAAGCACCAAACCCTGGTGAGGCTCTTTGAAACCACTCACGAGGGTGCCTGGAGGTTGCTCTTCAAGGGCAACGAGAAACCGCCGGCCACAAATTCGGATCGCGGGCACGACATTAAACACCCCGCCAGCGAGGTATGGTATTTTTAGCGTATCCCCTACTTGTTTGTTTCGAGGATGATGTCCGAGCTTTTATCATTTGCTTTTTCAGGATTGGACGGAGAGGGCGAAGCGAATCCAGTGTCCGGCTCCGCTGCCTGAAGAACCGGTCATCCTGCGTTTGGCGATGATGCTAGTGCCGACACCATATAAGGTGCTGGAGAAGAAGGCCACGAAGAAGGCCAAGGGGGCCAAAAGCGGCCCCCGTCGTAAGATTGCTTCGGACGTGATGTCTGAAGATGAAGAAGCCCATTCCTCCGTCCCTGAGGACGATGACGAAGAAGAGGAGGATGCAGAGGAGGAGAAGAACCCTCCCCCTGAGGAGGGGAAGAAGAAAAGGGGGGCCTCCACAACTCTGGAGGTGGGAAAGCCCAAGAAGGGGAAGGGCGCCCTTGCGGTCAACACCGCGTGGGACGTTGACAGCAGTCCGGAGCGACGCCTCCGCACTAAGCCTCGGGCCGCATCGTAAGTACTATGACTCACGTATGCAAGTGTAACTGGCCTCTCCTTTTGTTGTTTTGACATGGTTAATTGTGCTATTGCAGTCCGTCTTGTGACATCATCCAGCGATCCTCATCTGGAGGTTCGTTGGATCCGACGGAAGTGGCCAGCATGTCGCCGCCTCCCGCTTACTCCCCTAGGGCCAAGGACGACACCGAAGTGTTATCCTGAAGGACCGCTCCGAGCCGCGGAGGGACCCAGGATGCTGTCCAGGAGGCGCCGCAAGGCGAGCTCCGCTGCCGGACACATGGGGGAGCCGATCCCCATGGAGACTGCCGAGGAGGGACGTATTCAGTTCAGCCCTTAGCCGAATACGATTCCGGGGACCGATGCGGCCCCGGAATCCGGCACGCCCCTTCCTTCAAAGGGGGGTGCGCCAATTCCAGCGATGACCCCTATCCAACCAGGGGCACCGGATAAACTAGTGGAGGCGCAACAAAGCGCCTCCATTATGGACGAGCACCGTGTCCTTATGGGTACGGTGATCGAGAATGTTTAGTCCATCAAGAGTGGACTGAATGAGGCCTGCAACAATCTGTTGACAGGTTTTGATGTAAGTCTCGTAAAAAGAGAACGCCCCGTGCTGACATTAGCTTCTGAGACACTGTCTGGTGTTCGGAAAGAGAGGTCGGACAGAGGATCAACCCTTTGCATGAGACTAACTTGATATGTATGAATGAGCAAGCGTCGCTGTTGGCCGCGACCTCGCATGCTGCGGAAGTCTCTGAACTGAAGCAGAGGTTGGAGCGGGCCGAGAGCGAGCTCGGCAAGGTGAAGATTCAGCTCCAAGAGAAGCAAGGTGAGTGACGACTTGCCGTGTACTCGCAAAGAATAAGTGGTGAGTGTTAACCGGATTGTCATAATATGTGTAGGGGCGGCGACCGAGGTCGAGTCCCTAAAAAATGCCCTGGCCGAAGCCGAGGGGAAGGCTGTCCAGCAGCAAGCCGCCCGTAAGAAGCTCAAGGCCCGGGTCTGCGAGGTCCAGCAGGAGCTCCAGGACGCGGTGAAGAAGTGCGAACCCTTGGAGCGCGAGGCGTCGGCTCAAGAGACCGAACTTGCCAAGGCTCGCCAGAGTGCGGAGATCGCACGGAATGAAGCCCGGGAAGCTCTCCAGGAGATCCAGGAGGCCAAGAAGATTGTGGCGGGTAAGGCTTTTAACATGCAAAACAAGTATGCGGAGAGGAAGTACCTTTTACTAACCCTGATTCGGAGTTGCCCAGGGGCTTTTGCGGATCTATCCTGCATCGTGTCCGATGCTACGGAGGTCTTCCGAGCCAGAGAAGGGAATTCCATGAAGAAGCTGTTTTGGTCGCAGTATGTCGTGCCCGAACATCCGGTGCCCTTTGTTGATCGACTGAAGCAGTTGGTTGAGCTGCACAGGGTGGCCGAACTGGCCATGAAGGATTTAATAATCCAGCTGTGGCCAGCGGAATCTATACCCAGCAGTTATTTTGGGCTCATGAAGCGGGTGGTGGAAGCCTGTCCGTGGCTATACATCGTCAAGAGATCAGTTTGCATTGAAGGTGCCCGCATGGCCTTCGCCCGTTGCAAGATGTGGTGGGCGAAGATGGACACCGTCGAGGTGGCCAGGGGGCCGCCAGAGGGCAAGGAGCACCGCACACTCGAGAAATATTTTGCGGATGTTCTAGAAGGGTCTCGACTTGCAACAGCGTAGTGTGGGCAGGACATTATGTTCGAATGAATACATTCGTTTTTTGTCCTTGCCTTGTATGAAAACAAAGCCAGTTTGTAATATAATGTTTGTTATGTTTTAATTGTTTCCGACTGTGCGGCCGTGTTGTATGGAATCTAAGGGTTGGCCAGTCATCGGCTTCTTCCCTCACGTAGGTAGTACAGAGGTGTTAGGGATGGAATCTAAACAATCTTTATCCAATTATATGGTCCTTGAAGGAGTTGTTTAGCACAACGAACCAGGCAATCAGACTATGCGGCTTGAACGCCCTCACTTAGCCATAGGAGTTTTATAATAAAACTTGGGCCTAACCCCTGGTATACGAACCAGAGTGCTGTCAACGTCTGATCGGGAAGTACCGATCCTTCATGTAATGCGGAAAAAATCTCCAGCAATTTTCAACCTCTCGAACAGCTGACCGGCTCTCGTCGCATCATGACAGTCAATTTTCGGTTTCTCTATTGAGGTGCTCATCCGGGTAAACCAGTGCACAAACACAGTAGTTCTCCCTTTACTACCCTAGCTGATGTAGCAGAACATAGGGTAGCAAGCACAGGAGCCGGGCAACCCAACTATTGACCAAAGACATGATTCAGAGCCAATGCATATAATGCTAAATTTGGGGTGCCGAACTTATCTATAAGAAGTGTTCGGGCTTTGTTGCCGTATTATGGGGCGGTAAGGTGCCCCTGGCGAATATGAAACGTACCAAAGTGTACGGGTGCTAGAATGTAAGTAATTAATGGCAAAGGAGAACAGAAAAAGAGCAGAGGTAATATCTGTGGCCCTTGAACCTGGGCCATGAAATGTTTCCATTATAATTGGATTGATGCGTTAAAGCGCATCAATACAAATAGTGCGATAAACAACCGACTAGTTAACATACCATCGCCGAAGGCACGCTGCGTGTGAGTCCTGAAAACAAGTAGAGTAATTGTTAAATTGGCCTCTAGGGCTTCTCCTGTACGCATGTGCTTCGTGCCGTTCTGGTGTACTTTTCCTTGGATAGGACCAGCAATCAGGCCCTCGAAGGAGGCCTGTGTAAAACCTGAAAAGGGGAGAGGAAATAGTGAAGGTGTATGTGAGTCCGGGATCGGTCTAGCCGAACTGTGGATCACAAGCTAGCTGTGCCTTCGTCAGTGCCCATGGAATTTTGAGTGCGTAATTATGTACGCGTGGTATGAATGCCACGACCTCATCGGGACTGGTACGGAGGCCGAATTGCTAATCGAGCTCTTGACTAGCCGAGCTATCTTATTGCAGTGTAGTCCAGACCCTCTTGATGATGTTGAGGGGCCCGACAGCCGGCTTATGTTTCTGCTTGAGAAGGCCGCTCTGTACATCTACTATCAGGGCGACTGTGTGCTCCTTTGTATGGAGGGAGCGTTCAGTGTTTCCATTGACTGTTATGACGCCGCGTGGGCCGGGCATCTTGAGCTTGAGATAAGCATAGTGTGGTACCACGTTGAATCTTGCAAACGTGGTTTGTCCGAGCAGTGCCTGGTAGCCGCTGCGGAAGGGGACGATATTGAAAAGTAACTCTTCGCTTCGGAAGTTGTCCGGGGAATCGAAGACTACTTCCAACATGATTGAGCCCGTACAACGGGCCTCTACGCCTGGTATGACTCCTTTAAAGCTAGTCTTTGTGGGTTTGATTCGTGATGGATTAATACCCATTTTGCGCACTGTATGCTGATAGAGCAGGTTGAGGCTGCTGCCTCCGTCCATTAGGACTCGTGTTAGGTGAAATCCGTCGATGATTGGGTCGAGAACCAGTGCGGCGAGCCGCCTTGGTGGATACTAGTTGGATGATGTCGACGATCAAAGGTGATCGGGAATGACGACCATGGGTTAAACTTTGTGGCGACTGGCTCTACCGCGTAGACGTCCCTGAGTGTGCGCTTGCGCTCCCTTTCGGGGATGTGTGTAGCATATATCATGTTCACCGTTTTGTGTTGAGGGGGAAATTTATTCTGCCCCCCAGTGTTCGGCTGCCGGGGCTCTTCATCATCGTCCTCACTTTGTGATCCCTTTTCCTTGTTCTCAGCATTTAACTTGCCGACCTGTTTAAAAACCCAACAATCTCTGTTGGTATGATTGACTTGTTTGTCTGGGGTGGCATGTATCTGGCATGGACGGTCGAGTATGCGGTCCATGCTAGATGGTCCCTCGCTGTTCCTTTTGTAGGGCTTCTTCCGCCGGCCGGACTTGGAGCCACTGAATCCAGCGTTAATCGTAGTGTCATTGGTGTTATTGCCATTGCTGCGGCGTTTGTGTCTATTGCGCCGGAGCTTGCCGGTGCTGTTTTTGGCCTCGGAGGGGCCTTCGTCGCTGGCTGTGTTCTTGCTACGAGCCAGCCAGCTGTCCTCACCCGCACAAAAGCAGGTCATGAGTGCCGTGAGGGCTGCCATGGATTTCGGTTTTTCTTGGCCAAGGTGGCGGGCGAGCCATTCGTCGCGGATGCTGTGTTTGAAGGCCTCTAGGGCTTCAGCGTCCGGACAGTCAACGATCTGGTTCTTTTTGGTTAGGAACTTAGTCCAAAATTTTCTGGCTGATTCTCCAGGTTGTTGAACTATATGACTTAAGTCATCGGCGTCTGGTGGCCGGACATAAGTGCCTTGGAAGTTGTCAAGAAAGGCTTCTTCCAAGTCCTCCCAACTTCTGATGGAATTTCCAGGCAGGCTATTTAACTAGTGTCTAGCTGGCCCTTTTAGTATTAGTGGGAGGTATTTGATGGCGTGGAGATTGTCTCCTCGGGCCATATGGATGTGGAGAATAAAATCCTCGATCCATACTGCGGGATTGGTTGTTCCGTCGTATGATTCAATATTGATGGGCTTGAACCCCTCGGGGAATTCATGATACAGTACTTCATCTGTGAAGCAGAGAGGGTGTGTGGCGCCTCTATATCGGGCCGCGTCGTGGCGCACCTCCGATGAAGTCCGCCTACGGTTATCGTCCTGGGCGTGACTAGGTTTGTCCCGTCCGAATAGGTAGCCATTGTCGTGAGTCGAAGGGCATCCTCGCGATCTGTAGATTGATCTGGTGTGTCCTGCTCTACTGTCCAGGTCCTGCCAAAGGTTGTACGTATAGTCCCGAGCTGTTTTGTCTCTATTTTTATGAGGCGGTGGGGCAGGCTGGTGTTCGGCATGAGTTGCCGTTTTATCTCGACCATGAGGTGGTCGGTACGCATTGCCCGAGGGAGGTATGGGCTCCGGCGCCTCCTCATTGAACAGAGGTAGCAGTCTGCGTTTCAGGTAACTCTTGGTTGGACGCTTGAGGCCGTATTCTTCGGCTGCTAGGATGTCAGTCCATCTATCAATGAGTAGGTCTTGATTAGCTTGAAGCTGCTGCTGCTTTTTCTTCAGGCTTCTTGCATTAGCTATTAGCTGGCGCCTGAAGCGCTCTTGCTCGAGGGGTGCCCCAGGCATGATGAAGTCCTTGCTGCCAAGGCTCTCCTCCTCCTTGGAGGGTGGACGGTAACTATCGTCATCCGGGTCGTTAGTCATGGCATGTTTATCAGGGTTGATTTGCCCGTTGTCTTGTTCCTCCTGTTCGGATGTTGTTCCCATAGGGTCTTCGTTGTTTTCGGCGTCATCCGGAGTATTATTTTCTCCGGTGCCAGTGTTGCTGTCTTTTGAGCGACGTGACTTAGAACGGCATTTGGGCCGCTGGCGTTTGGGCTGTGTCTCAGGAGGTTTATTCTCAACTGGATCTTCTTTGTCAACATCATCAACTTTTTTAGGTGTATCAACCATGTACACATCATATGAGGAAGTGGCAGTCCATCGCCCAGTAAATGGCGGGTTTTGACCCTGCTCCTCATCGTCATCGTCGTCCATGCCATCGATGTCTTCGGAGCCGTAATCAAGCATGTCGGTTAAGTCCTCGTCAGTGGCTATGAAGTGGGTGGCGGGTGGGAAGCAAAATTATCCATTGTCAGCCCCTAGTTCAAACCAGACATAGTTCGGCTGTGAGTCCCGCGCCAAGGACAGGTTTTTAACGAGTTTAGCACGTCGCCCAGGGGCGAGTGTTGGAAGATGTCTGCGGCGCCGAATTTGATAATCGATAACCGATCCAGCTCGGTGTCTGCAGGCGTATGGTTCGGAAATTATAGCCGGAGATGAGTCCGGAGTTCCGTTGACGCAAATATCTCAAGGTGTCGAGTTTATGTGCGGCTCCAACGCCGCGGACTTTGTGGCCTCGGATGGAACAATCTGCTCTGGATTTAAGGCCGTTGCAGTAACATGATCCATCTTCTGGATGTGATCCGATGACAGATTTAAGTCATGTTCATCGGAGCAAGGGGGGGGGGGCAATCGCCGCGGTCTCAAATTCGTCGAAGATCAGGTCTCCATGGATGTCCGCAATGTAATTCAGGTTCCCGAGTCTGACTTGATGGCCAGGGGCATAACTGTCGATCTGCTCCAGATGGCCAAGCGAGTTGGTCCGTAGTACGAAGGCGCCGAATATGAAGATCTGTCCGGGGAGGAAGGTTTCTCCCTGGACAACATCACTATCGACGATTGAAGGGGCCATCGGACCTTTCGTCGACGGCACAGTGGAACTCTCAATGAAAGCACCAATGTCGGTGTCAAAACCGGTAGATCTTGGGAAGGGGGTCCTGAACTGTGCGTCTAAGGTCGATGGTTACAGGAGACTGGGGACACGATGTTTACCTAGGTTCGGGCCCTCTCTATGGAGGTAATACCCTACTTCCTGCTTGATTGATCTTGATGAATATGAGTATTACAAGAGTTGATCTACCACGAGATCGTAATGGCTAAACCCTAGAAGTCTAGCTTGTATGACTATGGTAATGTGTATGTTATCCGGACGACACCCTCCAGTTTATATAGACAACGGGGGAATCTAGGGTTACATAGAGTCGGTTACATAAGAAGGAATCTTCATAGTTGGTTGCCAAGCTTGCCTTCCACGCCAAGGAGAGTCCAATTCGGACACCGGTGCAATCTTCGGCCTTCATGTCTTCATAGCCCACCAGTCCGGCCCATGGATAACATGTCGGACGCCCGAGGACCCCTTAGTCCAGGACTCCCTCAGTAGCCCCTGAACCTGGCTTCAATGACGAGGAGTCCGGCGCGCAGATTGTCTTCGACATTGCAAGGCGGGTTCCCTTTTTTCCGAACTCTAGGATAGTCTTTGGACGCGATTATAGTATCTAGACCTATCAACACACCACACACAACCACAAAGAGAATATAATTTTGCGCGAGTCCAATCCGCTGACAAATTTTTGTAGCATGACATCACGTCCGACCGGTCATAATTCCGGACCGCTTTGTGCCCGACGCTCCACGTCTCTTGACGCGGTTGCCATTGTCACATCTTGTCGAAGCAGAGATCGTGTCCCCTTATGGCGGGATTCTCATCATACGTTCCGCATTGTTCGACTAAGGTAGTAAAGGTAGAACTACTGTGATTGTACTTCTGGCTCGTCTGGTCAAGTACCTCTGTAGAGAAAGCCGAAAACTAACTGTCATGATGAAGCGAGAGCCGGTCAAGCGATTCGGTGACCTAGTGTTATACTACGATCGATAGAGATCCACTCCGTGTTATACGAGGGGATGGTCTTTGCCTAGCCGCGTACAACGGACACCATAGTTCGAAAAGCCCTACATGCACCAGGGGTTACTACTTAGCCGCACAAGTCAAGCTCCTATGGCTAAGTGAAAGTAATAAAGCAGCATAGTCTGATTGCCTGGTTTGCTCCGCGGACACCTCCTCTATGGACCAAGACATTGGATAAAGAGTGTTCACGCGCATTACCGAACACCCCTATAATAATTACATGGGGGCTGAAGCCGACAGCTGGAAACTTTCAAATTTAAATAAACAACCGCACAGGAGGAAAATGTCGCTTATAATACATAACCACAAAAAATACATATAATGACACACAGGCTTAGTCCTTACAATCCGAATACAATCATTCAAAGATTATATCCTTTGAGCACTGGCCCTCTACAAGGCGGGCTCCTTCTAGGACATCGCCAAAATACCTTTCTGGCTTCCGGTGATCCTTGCCCTCTAGCGGGCCAGCAGTTGCTATCTTCGTGGCCTTCATCTTCGCCCAATGCACCTTGACACGAGCGAAGGCCATCTGTGCACCCTCTATGCAGGCCGAACGCTTAATAACGTCGACCCGCGGACTCGCGTCGATGAGCTTCTTCACCAATCCGAAGTAGCTACTTGGGATTGGATTAGCGGGCCATAGCTAGACTATCAAGTCCTTCATGGTCGTACCCACCATGTTATGCAGCTTGACCAGCTGCTTCATCTGCTCATTGAGGGGCACCGGATGATTTGGCGCGAGAAATTGCGACCAGAACAACTTCTCCGTGCTGTTCCTCTCCCGGGCTCGGAAGTATTGGGCGGCGCCGGCAATGCTCTTCGGGAGATCCGCAAACACGCCTGGAGAACTCCATAATCGCGTCAGCGCAAGATACCTCCAACCTCCGAAGGTACTCTGCAAGAGAAAAGTCTTACCAGTTGCTATTTGACGCGCTTGTTTTTTCTCCTCGTGAGCATTGCGCGACTCACTCTGTGCCTCCTTGGCAGCATTGACTACCATGGTGAGTTCGGATGCTTGTTCCGAAGTCGTCAGCTCCAATGCCTCGCATTTGCGAATGGCACCTCGCAGCTCGTCCTCAACTTCGGCCACCCGAGACTCGTGCTGCTGACGCACTGCCTGTTCGGCCTTCAGGTCGGCAGTTTCTTTGCCAGCGGCTGCCTTTCTCGCCTAGGCCTCTTCCTTGGCCTTTGCAAGCTCGCCCTTAAGGGTCTCGACCGTAGCTGCGTCAGCTGTTCCACAGCTAGATATAACACAAATAAGCTCACGCTCACACATATAGTGTGTTAAAGATTCAATTCTTTGAAAATCTGCATACCTTGCGTTTCATCAAAACGCTTGTTGATGAGGTCGAGCTGCTTGTCAGCTAGTTTCAGCTTCCGGTTAAGCTCGGAAACCTCTGCGGCGTGGACGGAGGCCGCTAATAGCGAAGCCTATTTAAAAACATAGTACAAAAGTTAGCTTTGTTACATGGATCCTTCGTCTGATTCTTTCTAGAATCAGACAAATCATTAGGGGCTACTATCTATGCATATATGTATAAAATGAAAAAGTTTTTTTAGGACATTACGTCGCATACCTTGAAGCCTATCAGTAGGATGTTGAAGGCTTCGTTCAGTGCGCCTTTGACGGACTAAATCTTCTCCATGACCGCACTCATCAGAGTGCGGTGTTCCACCATGATGGAAGCACCTCACAGTGCTTCCTCTATAGTGTTCGGGGCCTCCGGATTTACGGCAGGCGCCGTTGGAGCAGTGGCTCTTTTCTCCATCACGGGGGGCTGATATCCCCATTCGGGAGCCGCACTGGGCTCAGGAACAGTGTTCGGCGGGGGCCCGAATTGCTTGCCCCCCGTCTTCGGTCACCATGGGGATTGCTTCCCCTTGGTTGATTGCGGCCGAGGGATTGACCCCAGGCGCCTTCTCGTTCACCCCACTCCCACCTGCTCGAACAAGAGGAGCTTGTAGAGAGGACACCTCGGTGTCCCCTAAGACGGGCGACGAGCCCCGCGGAGGCGTATCGCTCTCCACCATCTCCGGCGCTAGAGAATTCCCCGATGACAGTGAAGCCTCGAGGATGTCATGCGGAGGACTATTTAAAGAAAAAATGGCATTGTTTAGACATTGAAAAGTAATTTAACTGAACATAAGCAACAATTGTGTGAGTACTTACGATTCGGCTAGGGGCTTAATCCTGGGCTGAACTTGGAAGCTGTGTTCGGACATTGAGTCCGAACTGTCTGGAAGATTCAGTTTCTTCGTGGGCGCCGCCTTGCCCGCATCAGCGGGGGATGCTTTCTTCCTCCCCCTTACCTGGATGGAGGAGTCATCTTCTTCCTCCTCCTCCTCTTCTTCTTTGAGGGAGAGGTGGGAGCCAGTTTCCTCGGACGTTGTGTCCGTGGGACCCTTAGGGCGGAGGTCGCTCTTAACCTCCTTGCCCTTCTTCTTGGCCTTCTTCTCCGGTGCCTTGTACGGCGTCGAAACCGACATTGCCGTCAGCTGAGGCATCTCTGGGTCTTCTGGCAAGGGATCCGGACACTTGATCCGTTCTGCCTTTTTCATCTAGGCCTGGATAGAACACAAAAACTCCAACTCCTATTATAATTGAAGTATGGACGGAGTATGTATTCGGCAAATTTTTTGATTACCTCTAAAGCGATGAGCACGCTGTTGAAGCCCTTTTCCTCGGTCTCCGCCGGCCACCCCTTTTGGGCTTTGAAGAGCTGCTTACAAATGTCTTCGTGCGTAGTGCCGAAGAGGTGCTTCAAGGGTCGTGGCTCTTCCGGATTGAACTCCCATAAATGGGAGTCCCGGTGTTGGCAGGGAAGGACGCGGCAGAAGAGTATTACCTGGATCACATTAGTGAGGAGGGTGCCCTTCGTTATCATGCCAGAGATGCAATTTTGGAGGGCTAGAATCTCCGGCTGAGACCCCCAATCCGGACTCTTGTCGGTCCAAGAGGTTAGCCTTTCCGGGGGTCCAGATCTGAGTGCGGGTGCCGCCGCCCACTTGGTGTCGCAGGGCTCACTGATGTAAAACCACTTATGTTGCCAAACCTTGTTTGTCTCCACAAAGGCCCCCTTTGTGCAAGTGGTGTTGGGGATCTTGCTTACCATGGCTCCTCCGCAATCTACGTGTTGCCCATCAATCACCTTTGGCTTCAGATTGAATATCTTGAGCCATAAGGCGAAGTGTGGGGGGACGCGGAGGAACGCCTGACATACCACTATGAAAGCGGATATGTGGAGAATTGAGTTCGGGGCTAAATCATGGAAATCCAGCCCGTAGAAAATTCAGAGACCCCGAACAAAGGGGTGGAGAGGAAATCCCAGCCCCCTGATGAAGTGGGCGAGGAAAACCACCCTCTCACCCGCCTTAGGGATGGGGATCACTTGGTCCTTTTCGGGGACTCAATGTGCTATATCGTCAGCAAGATAGCCCGCACTCCAGAGATTCTTGACGGTCTTCTCCATGACCATGGAAGCCTTCCACTTGCCCTTAGAACCGGATTCGACCATTGCTGGGAAGGGAGGCGGTGGTGGAGGAGTCGAGAGTTGTGGGCGTGAGAGCTGTGGGTGCCGGGGCTAGGGAGATTGGAGAGCTAGGGCTTGAGGAGAGCGTGTGGTTAATGGGAAGGATTTGTATCCTTTTATAAGTGGTGAATGCTAAACACCCCCCACTCGAGCCGTATACCTCGCCGGTTCCCAACGTAGTCATGCGTAAGGCGCGGTTAAGATGCTCACATCACATCGATAAGGATCCCGTAATAAGCGGGCACGATCTCTGTTTTGACAAGATGTGCCAATGGGGCTATACCTCGAAACATGAAACTGGAGTCAAGAAAACAGTTCGATCTATTAAAGGGTCAAATGTGATGTTTCGCTGAAAAATTGTCAGTAAAGACACATTATCCGTTTTTTGATACCTTGCCTTCGAGGCTAAGGGTTGTACTAACCATGCAGAGCCGGAAATAGTACATTTGTGTAGGGAATATTGCTTCAATGTGTTCGGGAGGAGGAAGCCGCCCTGCAATGCCGAAGACAGTACGCGAGCCGAACTCATCGTCATCGAAGACTGGTTCAGGGGCTACTGACGGAGTCCTGGATTAAGGGCTCCTTAGGTGGCCGGATCGCTCGTTATGAGCCGGACTGGTGGGCCGTGAAGATTCTGAAGACTATTTCCCGTATCTGGATAGGACTCCCATATCTGTAAAATAGCAAGTTTAGAGTCCGGGTGTAATACTTTCCTTCCTCTGCAAGATGGTCATGTACAATCCTAGGTCCCTCCGGTGCATATATAAACCGGAGGGTTTAGTCCATAGAGACATCAATCACAATTACATAGGCTAGACTCCTAGGGTTTTAGCCATTACGATCTCGAGGTTGATCAACTCTTGTAAACCCATATTCATCAAGATCAAACAAGCAAGAAGTGGGGTATTACCTCGATCGAGAGGGCCTGAACCTGGGTAAAACATCGTGTCCCCAGTCTCCTGTTAGCATCAATCCTCAGACACATAGTTAGCCCCCCCCCCCTACCCGAGATATGCCGGTTTTGACACCGACAGGAGGCAGGACGAGTCCACAACTAGCAAGAAACCTAACGACAATCAATGTGTTTGGAACTTGCTGTGGCTCACATGTTTGGAGATTAAGGCTGATATTTGACTGGGGTTGATCACTCACTAAGGTGATGTTGATCACCAAAAGTCAGCCTAAAAGGAAGACTTTAGATGAGGGTTGCTGTAGAAAGTGCCATAATGGCCAGATTAGGATATTTTGAAGTTGCATTCACATACATGATGGTCATGAGCTGAAATTTGGAGGAGGTGGGTTATTTGATCATATGGAGCTGCTGTAAAAGTTTCATGCCATTTGGAAATACCAAAGTGGCACTTGCTTCACAAAGCTTCATTTTGGACAAAAACTTAGGAATATTGCACAGGGTAGATGGCTAGGTGAATTGAGACAAAACTTGGGGGAGAGAGTTAATATGGATGGAGAATGTCCTGGTAAATGTTCAGCTTAATTGAAGCAGTATAAAATATGGTTGCTTCACAAAGTGAAAATCTGACCAGAAACCAAGATTTGAAGTTGGGCACACATGGATGGGTTACATGAGCTCAAATTTGGTGGAGAGTCATGATTTGATTATAGGAAGGATTTCACTAGGTTTCAACTCATTTGAATATGCCTAGCTTGCACTTCCTTCACAAAGGCTTCCCTCAGACAGGAACTTAAAAAAATTGCTCAGGAATGTTTATTATGAAAATTGAGTTGAATTTTGGCATGAGGCAATTATATGGACATGAAAAGATGTCCAAAAAGTTTGGAGGCCATCAAGCAAAGATAAATAGCACTTCTTTATAAAGTGCCATTTAGGGAAAAATAGGAAAATGATTATTGGAGGATTATTTTTGAACATGGGAATGAAAAGTTTTGCCATATTTAAGCAAGATAGGACCCAAACAATTTATGAGAATTATTTGGGGAATTTTAGGAGTGACAGAAATATAGGTTGCTTCACAACCTAGGGAAAATAGGGTTATGCCTTTAATAGAAAAGGAATATTCCCAATAAAAAGAATATTGGGATTTGGGCTAGGATGAGAAATGACAGGGTCTTGGGATGAGGATGAGGATGGCAAGCCACTATAAACCCTAGGAAGACATGATCTTCCCAAGTTTTAGAACCACATAGCCACAGAAAAACAATTTAAATCAATAAATCCAAGAAAATCATCAGAAAAAGAAAAGGGAAAAATCCAGGCTGTTACTAACATTCCCCCCTTAAAGAAATCTCGTCCTTGAGATTTGGTTGCTTAGGGAACAAGTAAATATTCTGACTTGAAGAAACCGTTTCCAACTCGGGTTTCTCCTATTTACTCTTATATACTATTCCCACTGAATTGGATCTGACTCACTGCCTTGATCTGGGGTGGTTTGCTTTATCGTACCTGACATTCTGACATGGCTTACCTTATATGTTCATGTTCATACTGACTCAAATTTTCCTTCATATCTGTTGGCTTAGCTGGGGTCCGAAAGATTATCATAACTGACATTTGTGATATTAATATTTGAGAGAGGTGTTATTCTGTATCGAGTACCGACAATATTCCACGGAGTTGGGAACACATCTTCCCGTGGAACAAGGACTCTCTTCTATCCAGGCAGTGTGCTGCTCGAATATATATGCATACCTTCTGGGTTGAAAACAGTATTAGGAATCATACCTTGGTCTTGTTCATGTATTGAGTCTCGGGATATTTATCTGGTTCACGTGTGCTTATACAGATCTCGTTACTGTTGTTGACTATGCTGGACAGTGACCGGATTAATAACATAACCTTGTCGGATGTGTGAGTGCTGATCTCGATAATTACTGCCAAGATGGCGTCTCAATGTTGTCTTTCTTCAAGGCTTGTCAATTCTTGCATCACCATTGGTTTTCTGTCTCTTGAATAACCGGTGAGGTTTTCGAATGCGTACCAACGAATTATTACTTGTACGAGTGGCTTGTATGAACTTGGTAGCATACTTATTGTATGAACAAATATCTGATTCTGGAGGCATACCTTTGTTCTGACTGATTCTTGTTTTTGACCCAACCGTTGTAGATCTGCCACTTGGAAACACTGTCATATGCTGACAACTCATTGTTTAATACCTTGCACCAGTGCCGTACTGAAGAAGATTTGTCGGCTTGCATTGGAAACCATCGGGAGTATCTTGCCGAGGACGACTGGATGGCTTGTGCTCAAAGCTTTCGGTGGATAGCTTGCTGAGGAAGGATGGCGTACCTCAGAAGCTTCCCCTCTTAAAGACTTACTAGGGAAGATCCGGTATCTTATGCCAGAAGCTTTTGTAGTATCTTATCGAAGGAGACTGAATATCTTGCATGGGAAATCATGCATACCTTACCGAAGCACACTAAGGAATCTGGCCTTGTACGCTTTGCTAATAAATGGTGGAGAAGGACTGGACTGATTTTCGTGGTGAACAGAATAACATATATATTCTTGTCATTTCGGCAGCTGATTACTTGTATGACAAAAATTGTCTGACTGTCCTTGCTGAATTCATTCCAAATTTGGATTGACTTCTGGGTGTCGCATGTTTTAAATCTGACTTATGGCAAAAGCAATCATTCTGTATGGACCATTCCTTTGACTTAAAATGCACTGTTGGACTTGGATCAAATTTTGTTCTCTTGCTGGTTTAATCATGGCTGCAATAAAGATGTATCTCTGATAGGTACTTGTTACTGAAAGTCTGAGCATAATATCATTTGTATCCAGACCGGATGTCTGCAATACAATGCTGTCAGCTGAAAATCTCATTGCTTTTAGCTGAGTTCCTTGGTGTATATCTTTACTTCTCACGGCTTCTTCTGATCCGGTGTCAATTGATGAGCAATTTCCATAAGGGGGTAACAACGAAGATTAAATAAAGAAGCACGAGAAAACGAGCATTTGCAACAAAGCACACAACAAACAAGCTACAAACTACTCCACACAGGCACACACAAGCATGATACTACAACAGATGCACATGCACTACATGAAGGACTAGACCCTATGCTTGAGAAAATGCTTGGGAGCTGACGAAGAAGCTAAGGGAGTGATGAGTGGAACTGCTGAATCCAAAACTCCGGATGGATGAGGCGGAGGGGTTGGAGAAGTTGGCGGAGAGTGAGGTAAGGAAACACCAAACAATCTCCTGGCTCGAATGGCGTCTCAGACTAACTCGGAAATAAGAAGACGCTTGGCCTTCATGTAACGGGACATGGCAAGGATAGCCGGTTCATCTTGAGGGTTGACAGAAGAGAACTGGATCTGTTTAGGATTCTCGACGATGGTGGGATAGTACTGATAAGCATGGTTCTTGTGCACCATGCTCTCTTGATGAGGAAGACCGGTGATTCCCGCCATTGTGACAAGCTGAATGACACGCTCGGGAGTAGCACCATAACCACCATGGAAATCGTAGGTGCGCTTACCAACAGGAATCAGGGCTGATAGATGGACATGAGCAACATACTCCAGGATTCTTCCTTCGGCAGAAAACTGGAATACTTGATAAAGAGGTGGATCTCTGAGGGGATAAATGCTACACCACATATCACCAAGGAGGGTGGCAAGCTGAGAGGTGCAGGGGTGGCATTGAACACAATAGGAACATCACCGAGAGCTCTAGGGAGGGCACTACACTCATGGAAATTGACCACCATCTACGCACGAAACATGGGTTAGGGGTAACTGAATAAGACTATATGCAGCAAACAAATGCAACAACCAAATGCAGCAAGCAAGGGAAACAACCTGACCCTATACTACTGTTTTCTAACGTTCTAGCGAACTAGGACGCTCTACAACCAAACCTGCTCTGATACCAAGCCTGTGGCACACGGCTCAGAGAAACCGGAATGCCTCGTATTCCAGCCTAGAGATCGAAGTGAAGTCCTCTGGAATACGACACTGCTTAGCATAGAACAAACCAACTCTGTATTACAACGCAAATACGAATACAAGGTCTGCGATATTACAATGAATAACACTGTCATGGCAACACTACGCCAACCACAGTTTCTCTATCCAAGCATCATAACAACTCGAGGCAGCGGAACCTCTACTCGTAGCAGAACAACAAACGGCGATGATGGACTCCAATCCGTAGGGTCTCTGGCTGGAATGTTTATCCTAGCTCGCGAACACAGGAACCACACCAAAACAAGCAAGCAATCCAGGCATGATCTGCAAACTGGCATGACACGCCACGTTAGTACATTGAATGTACTTGCAAGCTCACAATAACCAGAGTCAAGACAAATAACAAAATGGCATTAACAGGTTAAAGCAATCATGAGCATGACATTATCAGGATAACATGGCATGTACAACATGATACAACTAGAACAATACGAGCATGGCATGAACATATGAACTTGATGATACTGGCATACAACATGATGACGCTATCATGCACCAACTTACTCTTCTCGGGTTACCTCGTAACCAATCTCAACAATACGGTGATCAATCACGGATCACAATGGAAACCAACTCTTGGTTTCATCAACAATCTCATCAATACGGTGATCATTCACGAATCACAACGGAAACCAACTCTTGGTTTCATCAACAATCTCAACTGAAACAAACTCTTTCTCATCATTGAACCGGGGTTATTATTAATCAAGTTATTATTATAGTTGGGTCATAGTGTGACCGACTACGAACTGGGCCCATATCCGCGTGCGCGGCTATCGATAGATTCAACACACACTGTGTAGAGGTTAGTACACTGTACCCACACCACGGAACCCATGGCCTCGCACTCCCATTCGGGTGGACCAATGACATTCTAAAAAAACCGATATGTTGTCATCACACTCTCCCAGCCACTTCGACAAACTCCCCTTTGGGCTAAGTCATGGGTGGCCCCGATGTCAAACCGTGACATCCAACGGCCACTGTCGTGGCAAAACAAAAATAACGGCCCCAAACGGGGATAAAGCCGGCTATAACTACTAGAGGCACACAAGGATTATGTCCGCCTACCTGATCAGGGTAGCACACGCCCATAACCTACCCTCGTTGGAGGCACCGAAGAGAGGCATGACAATAGGCTGCATTAGGGCCTTCCCATAAAGGCAAGTGTGGATACACTGGTCAGCTCGATTTGGTGGCACCATGACTCAGCCAACAGCTGTTCAAGTTCATTATGATCCTGTTAAACTTGAATGCGATAAGCTGAGCCATATTAAAATAACATGATGCAACTACAATGTGTGAGCATGATATCAACATAAGCACGGAGGTTCAACATAATCATCGAGCGTAACAACAATGAATCATTTATCCAATTGAGCATGGCATACTGACGAGCATAAGCATAACACTACACATGAACATAGCATGACTACTAGCATCATAAATTGATACCATGAAAGAACATAACAAGAATATTACCACGTAAGCATGTAACCAACTAGATGCAAAAGAACATGCATAGCAACGGTACTGGAAAACCGACGGTAACCATGCATCAGACTAAACATCACTACTACCATCATGTACTACTACTACCAAGCATGACATGTGAACATGATACTAGCAATTAGTACAAGATAACAAGATGCATCGGAACATAGCATGAAGGTGAACATGAAACCACAAGAATAACCGAAATAACGATAGTAGTAGCAAACAAACACATAGATAACAGGCAAACTTCTATGAAATATTCAAGTAGAAACTTTGGCTACTACATGGCTATCAAGCAAGTGGCTGTTGTGGCTTGCCTGGGGGTGAAGAATACTCCGGGAAGAAGTGCGGTGAAGTCATGGAACGGTTCACCGGAACACTTCTCTCTCGGAGGGGGCTAGATAAGGGCAAGGGCATAATGGTCATTTTCACAGTGTGAACACATTATGAAAATGGTACCAACATGACGGGCTCGACGAGATGAAGAAATGGGCTTTGGAATCACCTGATTCGAAGCTACGGTTGCGGAGATACAAAGGGTGGAAGTTTAGGGACTAATCTGCAAATAGTTTCTCCACAAACAAGTCCCTGAGCTGAAAACAGAAAGCACCTTCGGGCCGAATACATTTTCTGAAAAGGGAAAGTGTATTTTTAGCCACAGAAGAAATATAATATGCTTTCTGACTTAGAAAACGTAGTCCAGCAAAACCGCCTCCACTTAAAACAAAGATGGGCTCGGGCTTGTGTCAATTACCAGTGGGGTCCACCGGCGGGGGGGGGGGGGATCAGGGCGTCGTCTTCCTCCCCGCTGCTCCCCTGCGCAAGACACAGGAGGCATGGGAGGGGCCTCGCTGCCGGTGACGGGGCGAGATGCTCCGGTCGTCTCCCGCCCGACTGAGGGCACCGACGGGATGATAGGGCCGAGCCACGCCCGCTCCCGACGAAGGGAGGTGCTGGGGAGGCATGGGATGATGGAGAGGGGCGGCGCCAGGAAGAGGACAGAAGCGGGCGGCAGTGGTGGAATCCGGCGATGCAGGCTGATTCCGATGCAGGCGAGGGGGTGTGGTGGACCGCCAGGGTGTGGGAAGACGCGTGCGGGTGGAGGAGAGGCGAGATGGGCTTGGGATGGCCGAGAGAGAGAGACGGCCGAGAGGCGGAGCCCACGGTCGTGCTCGGGGAAGACGACCTCGAGGGACTCCGGGGCAAAAAAAAGAGGTGGGGGAGATGCGCCGAGGTGAGGAGAAGGTGGTGGCGAGGTCAGAGGGGCTAGGAGGGGCTTGGCTGCTCGATCTTGACAAACTCCGACGAGCACCTATGATGGTGAGAGGAGGAAATGGCGAGGTGAGGCTGCTCCGGTGGGAAAATGAGGCGAGGGAGAAGTGGGTGAGCTACGGAAGGACCTCGAGCATGCTTATATAGGAGCGGAGGAAAGCTCTAGAGCATCACGGCGAGCCCCAACATGGCTTTAATGGCAGACATAGGCTGGACGTGGCACGGGCATGGCGCCAGCGGCGCATTAATGGTGAACCAGGACGAGGCAGAGGCACATGGTGACACAGGAGCTCACGGGGCAGCTACTAGACAAGAATGGAGGTCGAGGCGAGGAGGGGGCCAGCGAGCACAGCGGCCGGACCATGCCACCTTGCAATTTGCATGACTCGGAGCGTGATCACCGCGTGCACTGGCGCAAGCGGCGCGCTTTGGCCTGGCTAACCATGTCCAACAGATGGAGTGTGCTACAGAGAGTGCAGTGAAGCAAAAAACAAGCACAGGGAGGCAGGATGAGTCCACAGCTAGCAAGAAACCAAACGATAATCAAGGTGTTTGGAACATACTGTGGCTCACATATTTTGAGATTAAGGCTAAGATTTGACTGTGGTTGATCACTCACCAGGCTGATGTTGATCACCAAAAATCAGCCTAAAAGGAGGAGTTTAGATGAGGGTTGCTGTAGAAAGTGCCATAATGGCCAGATAAGGATATTTTGAAGTTTCACTCACATACATGATGGTGATGAGCTAAAATTTGGAGGAGGTGGGTTATTTGATCATATGAACCTGTTGTAAAAGTTTCATGCCATTTGGAAATACCAAAGTGGCACTTGCTTCACAAAGCTTCATTCTGGACAGAAACTTAGGAAAATTGCACATGGCATATGGCTAGATTAACTGAGCCAAAAATTTGGGTAGACAATTAATATGGATAGGAGAATGTCCTGGTAACTTTTCAGCTTAATTGAAGCAATATAAAATATGGTCGCTTCACAAAGTGAAAATCTGACCAGAAACCAAGATTTGGAGCTGGGCTCACATGGAAGGTTTACATGAGCTCAAATTTGGTGGAGAGTCATGATTTTATCATAGGAAGGATTTGGCCAGGTTTGAACTCATTTGAATATTCCTAGCTTGCACTTCCTTCACAAAGGCTTCCCTTTGACAAGAACTTTGAAAACTTGCTCAGGAATATTTACTAGGAAAATTGAGTTGCATTTTGGCATGAGGCAATGATACGGACATGAAAAGATATCCAAAAAGTTTGGAAGCCATCAAGGAAAGATAAATAGCACTTGCTTCACAAAGTGCCATTTAGGGCATAATAGGAAAATTATTATTGGAGGATTATTTTTTAACATGGCAATGACAAGTTTTGCCATATTTGATCAAGATAGGACCCAAAAAATTTATGAGAATTATTTGGGGAATTTTAGGAGTGACAGAAATATAAGTTGCTTCACAACCTAGGGAAAATAGGGTTATAGCTTTAATAGAAAATGAATATTCCCAATAAAAATAATATTGGGATTTGGGCTAGGATGAGAAATGATAGGGTCTTGGGATGAGGATGATGATGGCAAGCCACTATAAATCCTAGGAACACACGATCTTCCTAAGTTTCAGAACCACATAGCCACAGAAAAACAATTTAATTCAATAAATCCAAGAAAATCATCAGAAAAAGAAAAGGGCAAAATCCAAGCTGTTACAACATCAACATCCTTCCAAGAATGAAAGTGAAAGTTTTGCATGAAGGTATTAGTGAGTAGGAGGTATTGTTTACACTTATGTTGGAAGAAGGCAGTGATGCCGGCTTTCTCCGCCAAATAATAGAAATCATCATAAATTCGGGCCTCTCTCAAGAACTCACCACTTGGCCATTCACACGGCCGAACCTCCGCCGTATGCGGAAGGTTGCATTTGGGTTTTTCCATCGGAGTATCCTCCGAAGTTTTTTCCTTATTACGGCTTGAAGAGCCCCTCAACAACCGCTTCATAGTTTTCTTTTTTCTCTGAAAATTTCTAAAACAATTAGTGACTCAAAATAAAAGTGAGCAAAACTCAACCAAAGTAGTAGCAACTACTACAAGGTCTAGAGGCTATATCATGCAACAAAACTACTTTGGACCATATAAATTTGACATACTAGCTCAAGAACATGGTCACCATGGCAACAAAAATTTACAATATATAAAGCACTAGAGCAAAAATTAATTGGACCAATGGAGGAGTTACATACCAATGAACAATCTCCCAAAACAGTTTTGGAAATGAAGCAATGAGCAAGGAGATCGAAAATGGCAGGAAGATGAGCAAGAACATGGGTATGAGCAATGGAGTGATTTTTTCTAGAGGAAGATGGAGTGCATGGGTGCTGGAATAAGTGAGGGGGACCCACATGGTACCCACAAGCTAGGGGACACGCCTAGGGGGTGGGCGCGCCCTGTGGGCTTGTGGCCCACTAGTGCACCCCCTGATGTGTTTTCAGTGCCAAAAATTCTTATATATTCCAGAAAAAATCATACTAAATTTTCAGGGCATTTGGAGTACTTTTATTTTCTGGTCATTTTTTTATTGCACGGATAAGACAGAAAACAGGAAAATAATACTCCCTCCGTTCACTTTTGTAAGACCTTTTAGACATTTAAGACAACACCTAAGACAGTTCAATTTCAGCTGTCCTAAAGGACTTACAAAAGTGAACAGAGGGAGTACTATTTTTGCTTTATTAATTCTAAGTAACAGAGAATAAAAAGTGGGTACAGAAAGTTGTGTTTACTAAATTCATCCATCTCATGCCCGTCAAAAGGAATCCATTAATAAGGTTGATCAAGTCTTATTAACAAACTTCTTCCAAATGACATGAAACCGGAGAATCTTCGTATAGCACTAGGTTACCTCAATGGGGTTATGTATGTCCCCAACAATAAGAATTTCATATTTCTTTTTGACAGTAGGAATAGGGAATTCAAAACCTCCAATAGCAATTGTTGAAAAATTTCCAATAGAATTGAGGCTATTCACTTGAGGTTGTTTCTTCTGAAAGTGTAACGTATGCTCATTACCATTGACATGAAAAGTGACATTGCCTTTATTTCAATCAATAACAGCCCCTGCAGTATTCAAAAAAGGTCTACCAAGGATAATCGACATACTGTCGTCCTCGGGTATATCAAGAATAACAAAGTCTGTTAAGATAGTAACATTTGCAACTACGACAGGTACATCCTCACAAATACCAATGGGTATATCAGTTGATTTATCAGCCATTTGCAAAGAGATTTTAGTTGGTGTCAACTTATTCAAATCAAGTCTTCGATACAAAGAGAAAGGCATAACACTAACACCAGCTCCTAGATCACATAAAGCAGTTTTAACATAGTTTCATTAAATGGAGCATTGTATAGTTGGTATTCTCAGATCTCCTAGTTTATTAGGTATTCCACCCTCAAAAGTATAGTTTGCAAGCATGGTGGAAATTTCAGCTTCCGGTGTGTTTCTTTTATTAGTAACAATATCTTTCATATACTTAGCATAGGGAGACATTTAAAAGATATCGGTCAAACGCAGGCGCAAAAAGACATGTCTAAGCATTTCACAAAAGCGCTCAAATTCCTCATCATCTTTATTCTTAGAAACTTTAGGAGGAAAATGCATGGGTTTCTGAACCCATGGTTCTCTCTCCCTACCATGTTTCCTAGCAATGAAGTATCTTTTCTCATACCATTATCATTACATCATTATCATTACTAGGTTGAGCATCAACATGGACATCATCATTATCATCGTTACTAGGTTCTTGTTCATTACCAGATTGTGTTTCAGCATCAAAAATAGAAATATCATTAGGATTTTCAGGTGTGACTACAGTAGGTTCACTAGAAGCATGCAACGTCTTATCATTTTTCCTTTTTGACGAACTAGGTGCATCAACATTAATCCTTTGAGAGTCTTGTTCAACTCTTTTAGGATGACCTTCAGGATACAATGGTTCCTGAGTCATTTTACCAGTTCTAGTCACGACTCTAACAACATGATCATTTTTCTTATTGTTCATCTCACTAATCAAATCACTTTGTGCTTTGAGAACTTGTTCTACTTGGGTTTTTATCATGGAAGCATATTTACCAACAAGCTTAAGATCATCTTTAACTCTAGACATGTAGTCACTCAAGTGCTCAACCATATAAGCATTTTGTTTCAATTGTATACTAACATATGCATTGAAGTTTTCTTGTTTCACAATAAAGTTATCAAATTCATCCATGCATTGACTAGCAGATTTATTATGAGGAGTATCACCTTCATCAAATCTATAAAGAGAATTTACCTTTACTATATGTGTCGGGTTATCGAGGCCATGCATTTCTTCAATAGGTGGTAAATTCTTAACATCTTCATCTTTAGTACCTTCATTGATTTCTTTGCCTCTTGCTGTCACATCCCTAGTTAGCACTTGCATTAGGGTTAGTTGGTGTGTGCATCATGTTTACTTTTCAAAGAAATTTGAAATGGGAATGACAGAAACCCCAGCACCCCTCTCCTAACAACTAGGGTTTGCTAAAATATTTTCCAATGTACCCAAAATGCCCTTCAAAAATGTTCATCATTTCTGCCTTGGTCTTAAACCTCTACCAAAAGTGGTGCACATATTTCTAGGACACTCAAGGGCTTTGGATTAAATCATATGGTATTTGTATTTGGGCATTTAAATACTTTAAAATATTTTAAATGCTCAAATAATCATGAACTATAATGTTTCCTACTGTTCATATTATATACAGTGGGTATGACAAGTTTCATGAGTTATAAAAATGTTTTGGCATTTTTATTAATTGAACAAAGCTGCAAAAGAAATGAAACAGAAAAGAAAATAGGAAAAAGAGAGAGAGAAGAAACTTACCTGGCGCCCCACCCGGCCCAGCTGCCGGCCCAGCCCAGCTGCCGCTCCAGCGAGCTGCTTGGCTCGGCCAGGCAGGCAGGCAGGTGCTCGATGGCGACCGCGCCGCGCGCCACGCAGCCGCCCGCCGCCCTGCTTCCTCCCCTCGCCGCCCTGGAAGCCTGGTTCGGTCACACACGTCGCCCCCGACCTCGCAGACACCTTCCTCTCTCCCCAGCTCCTCTCCCTCGCTCTCCCCGCGCCATGGCCGACGCCGTCGTGCTCGCACCGTCATAGAAGCCGCGCCCACCGTCGTCCCTGAGCCCCGCCTTGGTGTCCGTCGTCTCCGCCGTCCTCGACTGCTTCGAACAGGCCGAGCCCCGAGCGCTCGCCCGCCCTGGAGACGCCCCCGACCTCTTCTTCCCCAACTCCGGCCGCGGAGATCCCCCTCGCCGTCCCGCTCAGCTCCGACCACCCCCGAGCTCGCTCCGGCGCCTGCTGCAACCCCTGTGAGCCCAGCTTCGTCCTCCCCCTCTCCGTTGGCTCTCTTTTGCCCTGGAACGCACCGCACGAAGCTCACCTGCACGCACCGCCGCCGTGCTCGCCGCCGGTGATGCTCCGGTGACCATTTGGTCACTGGCACCCGTCCATCACACTCACCGTAGTGCGTAGATGCGAAAGGTGCTACGCACGCATCGCCTAGGCCCCTACAGCCGCATCTCCACACACGCCCGACGCCGGTCGCCGCCGTCGAGCTTGTTGCCGTCGTCTCCGGCCACCCCAGGTCCGGCGACCACCACCATTCGACGCGCCATGACAAGAGCTTTCCAACGCGCCTAGCCGCAGCTCGAGCCGTGCCCCGTAGACGATTTCCGAAGCACGCCGCCGTACTTGGCCTCGCCGGCGTCACGTCGCCGGCGGGTTTGACCTGTTTGACCAGGGGGTTGACTACCCTTGGGTCACTGACGTGTGGGCCACCTTTGGCTAATTAGTTAGTTTAATTAAGTTTCTGTTAATTTAATTAGTTAATTAGTTTAGTCACTGACCCGAGGGCCCAGGCCCCACTAACAGCTAATTAGTTTTAGTTTAACTCTAATTAACTTAGTTAATTAGCTGTGACACTGACCAGTGGGTCCCACTGGTCAGGTTTGACTTGGACTGGCCCTGTTGACTGACTGACGTCAGCATGATGTCATGCTGATGCAGTAAAGGTTTTTCTGGGATTTTTAGATTTATAAATAATTCAGGAAATTCCAGAAAATACCCAAAACTTCTAAAAATCATATAAAATCAACCATAGCTCAGATGGAAAAGATTTATATATGAAAAATGATCAGAAAAATCCAATCTTTCTAATGGCACTGGTTTCATGCATGTTTGAACAAGTTAACTTGTTGTATACATCAAAAACATGATAATGCACTTATTTAAATAATAGTTTGAACTCCAATTTGAATATTTGATTCAAATAGGTTCAAACCCTTCTGGTTTTAGTTGCATTAGCCAACACACATGCATCTTGCCATGTCATGAGCATGCATCATATTGTTGCATTTGTTTGTTAATGATTGTATCGCCGGTATTCTCTGTGTTAGGTCCTGCTCCCGAGGATACTGTTGCGTATCCAGTTGAAGAGCAGTACCCAACAACTACTTTGTCAGGCAAGCAATCATTGATCATTCCGATACAAACCCAATCTTCTCGCTCCTGCTCTCTTTTACTGCATTAAGGCAACAGCGTGTGAACTGCTACTTGCTGTGGTAGTTGAACCCTATCCCTTGCATGACCTGTCATTGCCACAGTAAATAGTTGAAACCCACTAGCATGTGTAGGAGTTGATTGAGCCATGTGATGTGTGATCCACCATGCTATTTGCTTATGTTGCCTGCTATGCTTAGAGTTGTGTCTGGTCTGGTTCATCTGGGTGATGGATCAGAGTGAAATGATCATATCGATAAAGAGAAGGAAGTGTGGAATACGCTTGGTAAAGGTATCGATGAAAGGCCATGTAGGAGTACGTGGTGGGTTGTTTCATTGGAATCGTCCATAGGACCCGAGATCTGTGTGTGTGACCCAAGTTACAGTTACTACCACACATTGGGCCCTGAAATATGACCCCGCTCGACTTATTGATTGCCCTTGTACTCTGTCCAGGAGTTGCAACTAGTTTCTGGTGTTTATAGTTTACTGGAGGTCGTGCACAGCGCTGACCCTCGGGGTGGGCTGTGATGCGACAGGTACGTGGCACGGTGTACCGGTTGCCCGTTTGGTGACTCGGGAACCCTGTACACATCGTTTGGGGCCGTGAGCGACACCCCGGCCGGATCTCCCCACGGATGGAACCCAAATAGGCGATAAACCTGGACGAGAGACTTGAGTGGTTGGTTAGGTCGTGGTCTACACCCATGTCGGCTTTCGCTTGAAGTCTGCCGAGCACATGTCGTGTGCATACGCTAAGTGGTGAAAACATGTGTGAAGAAGTACACCCCTGCAACGTTATCAATCTATTCGAATAGCCGTTGTTCGCGGTACGGACTACTTGGTTGCTCTTACAGTTCATAGACAAGTTGATGGATACTACTAAAAGCCTCAAGATAAGTGTGAGTGCCGTGGATGGCCCTTCCGTAGGATGACGGAAGAGGATCCTCGGTAGTGTATTGATGTGGTGAGTAGTGGACTCGTGTTCGTAATAACATCTTGCAATCTGTTGAGAGTTGTAGTATAGGATAGCCAAGGTCAAAGCTGGCATTCTTCTATGAACTCCACTACCCCCCCTTGATAATGTTGCATGTATGATAGGTTCTGTGGTAAGACTTGCTGAGTACCTTTGTACTCATGTTTGCTTAATAACTGTTGCAGAGGAGAACCCTGCCCCTGCTGATGGGTTCTACATAGACGTTGACGTCGACGAGTAGCTTGACACCCAGACGGAGATCTGGAGCTTGTGAAGGGCCTTGTAGATAGTCAGGCTACACCAAGCCTGTTTTATTTTCTAAGTTGTCTGTACTCAGACATGTAGCTTCCGCTTGTGCTTGTATGACTGTATGACTTGAGTGTTGGGTCATGTGACCCCTACCTGTATGGATATGTTATGTATGGCTCTTGGAGCCTTTTAAATAAAGTACTTTGAGTCATAGAGTTCTGTTGTGATGCAATGTTGTATTTGCACATATTGTGCATATTGCGTGTATGATTGAAATGCTTGGTATGTGTGGGATCCGACACCTAGTTGTTTTCCTTTGGTAGCCTATCTTACAGGGAAATGCCTCCTAGTGTCTCCAATGAGCCTTGGTAGCTTGCTACTGCTCGGAACACGTAGGCTGGCCGGCATGTGTCCTTCTTCGTTCCTATGTCTGTCCCTTAGGGGAAATGTCACGCGTTGTTCCTTTAAGTCCATGTAGCTTGCTACGACTTGGGTTCATACGTTGATGACCGACACGTTCGTTGCTGGGTCATGGATGCCTGTCTCTGTAACTTAGTGCCACTTTTGGTTTATAACTAGCCATGTCGGCCCGGGTTCTCTGTCATATGGATGCTAGCGACACTGTCATATACGTGTGCCAAAATGCGCAAACGGTCCCGGGCCAGGTAAGGTGGCACCCGTGGGGTTACCGTGCGTGAGGCCGCAAAGTGATATGACGTGTTACAACTAGATCGGTGTGACTTAGGATCGGGGTCCTGACAGCGTTGGCATCAGAGCTGGACTGCCTGTAGGTTTCTCAAGCCAAACTGGTCGATGTTGAGTCTAGAAAAATTCTTAGTTATATGTCGGGGAATTGATTATGGAAGGGAACGTAATGCTCTTTTACTCCTTTACCTTATGCCCTTCTGATCTGAGTCAGTCTATTCTTTCTACGGGGATTTAGGACTAGGCCTCTTATCCTTACTAGGTTCACGTGTTACTAATCCGTAGACTCTTAGGATTGTTGGTTTCAAGCCTCAGTTCAGTTTCTATCCTTTTAGTATGATGATTGTTGGACCAGAACCTTGATATGGATTGTTGAGTGGCTATGCTATCATTTGTATGATGTCTCAAATCTTTGTTTGAGCATTTACAGTTGTTATGCTGCCCGATTTCTTCCAGAAACACTAATACCTTTGCATTCTATCGTGTTTCAGATGTCTGGCCGCATCCCTCACCAAGTGGTTCGTTTGACTCGGTGCATTAATGTGCCCGGTCACACGGCCATGCTAGTCCGTGTGCTGACCGAGACCGGTTATCGCTGGTATCCTGAATACACCGTGGAGGAATAGTACCGGGATTTCAATCAGAGTCAGTATTTCTGCACAGTCCGGATATACCCCTCATATCCCGGAGCTAACGATCCCATCCATTGGTCTTATGGACTCGGGATTACCATCGAGATGGCAGTGCAGGATGCCGCTTATTCTATGATGACCATTCTCCGTGCTAGGCATGCCCTGTTGTTGAACACTGAGTTCTGTTACATGCCAGCCTCACTTCCTGGGGAGGAAGGCTACTACACTGGTCTGTATACTGATGCTGCTCATGAAGAGCCACTGCTTCAGACTACTGTTCAGATGTTGGAGGATAGGGACCGTGAGGTCCGTGCCCTCCGAATGGAGCTGTATAACACTCGAGCCGCTCATTGGACTACTTTGACACGGCTTGCACCTGCTGTGCACGCCGGATATCTGGACATGCGGGATTTGTACCCCGTGCGGACTCGTCTGCCTGATCGCATGGATTGGCGTGACGTTGGGGGTATTACACCTCCACGTGGGCATCGATTACCACCAGCATCGGGACCGAGGCCACACCCATGCCCCTATGGTCCACAGCCTTCGAGTGCTCGCGAGTTCCAAGATCCGTCTGTTCCACTTCCAGGCTACGGTGGTAATCTTTACGAGGATTACTACGCGAATGTCTGAGCTAGGCCGTGGTTGTAGTAGTATTGTAGTAGTTGTATTTCCACAGTCCTACGCGTCTTGTGGAATATGACTTAGTGTGTACTGAGTTCTGGAGGTGTAGTTAAATAATGTATAGGAGCTTGGAATGCCTCTGATGGGATGTATCGTCTTTCACCGCAGTTGTACTTTAGCCTTGGCTTGTACTAAACTTTGTGTCACAGCCCTAGCTTCTGGTAATGCACTAGGTTAGCCTCATGTGTGCATCATGTTTATTCTTGAAAGAAACTTGAAATGGGGATTGCCTAAACCCTAGCAGTAAAGCAACTCAACTAGGGTCAAGAATAAAATCATTTCCAATGACCCAAAATCCCTTCATCAATGTTTGATAATTTTGGCAAGGCATTGAGACCAACCCAAAAATAGTGAGCATTTTTGTGGAATATTTTGGGCTTTGAATTAAATCAATAAGTATTTAAATTGGGGCATATAAATATTTTTAATACCTTTAAATGCTCCAACAATTCTGAAAATAATTGAGGGTCTCTGTAATAATTTATTTAATACCCACAATTATTTTAGGGATTTATTAAAATGATTTGGGCTATAAACTAAATCAAAACAAAATAACAGAAAAAAAAACAGAAAGAAAATAAGAGAGAGAGAGCACTACCTGGGCCTTACCAGCAGAAGCAGCCCAGCCCACCAGGGGCATACTTGTCTTCAACCTCTGCCTACTGGCAGAGGCGAGAGCGAGCACGGCGGCCGCGCGCGCCGGCACGCAGCTGCTTGCTTGGCTCCCCTCGACGCACCTAGACGACGCCACGGAGATGCCCAGAACCCCCTGCACCTCTCCCTCTCTCCCCCGAACGATTTCCCCTCCTCTGCCTCTCTCCCCCGCGAGCACCCAAACGTCGTCGTCGCTGCCGTCCTGAACCACCACGGCCACCGTCCACCTCTCGCCCCTCCGATGAGCCCTCGAGCTCCGCCGTGCTCCCCCTCTTCCTCTCCTTCATCTCATGCGACGCCAGGAGCTCCCCCTCACCCGCAACGCCGTCGTTCCCCTCCTCTGCGCCCGGTGACCGCCGTCGACGATTCGCCGCCGTCAGGCCGCCCCCGGGCTCGCCGTCTTCTTCAAACGAACCGCGGTGAGCCTCCGAGTCACTTCCCCCTTCTCCCCTAGCCGCGCATGACCTCTAGGCCATAGCTCCGTCGTGGCCAACTCCGGCCGCCGCTGAACCTGTCGCCGCCGTGGCCACAACCACCATAGCTCGCATCCGAGCTCGCCATCGCACTCCTTGCACTCTCGCGCTTCGGGCAGGGCCATCCGTTGCTCCTGGAGTGGCCCGTAGCGCCGTCTTGATCATCGCCCGAACTCCGGCGCCGCCAAACCTCGTCGCCGGTCACTTTCCGGCCACCCCGCGGCCTCCCGTCTGGTTCTTTGGATGCGGAAGAGCCCCAGCAACGCGTAGGACCAAACGGCGGTCGTTTTGGTCGCCGTGGGACAAAACCCGAACCCTCCGCCGCTTTTGGTCTCGCCGGCGACGAGCCGCCGGCGTTTCTGACCTCTTTGACCGGTGGGTTGACCACCCCGGGTCACTGACGTATGGGCCCCACGCCCTTAGTCAACCACTAACTCACTGACGTGTGGGGCCAGTTCCTGCTAATTACCTAGTTAGGTTTAACTAAAATAGGATTAGCCCTGGCTCACTGACGTGTGGGCCCAGGCCCCTAGTTAATTAGAGTTAGGTTTAATTTAGTGCTAACTAATTTAGTTAATTAGTTGAGACACTGACTTGTGGGTCCCAGCCGTCAGGTTTGACCGGGGCTGGCGCCTTTGACCTGCTGACGTAGTAATGATGTCACTATGATGTCATAAATGCTTTTCTGGAATTCTAAATAAATCAATAATGATTTATTTATTTCAGAAAATAGCCAAAACTTCTAAAAATCATAGAAAATAATCTATAGCTCAGATGAAAATAATTTATATATGGAAATTGATCAGAAAAATCCAAGGAATCTGTTTATGGCATTTTCATGCATGTTTGAATAACTTACAGCCACTGTTTAGGACAATTTGAATAAATGGAATTTGAATAATCACATATGGAGTTTGAATTTGAACCTTGGTTCAAACCAACTTCATTTAATATGGTTGCTAGTTGCATTAGCTCAATCAACAACATATTGCCATGTCATGATCATGCATCATATTGTCGCATTGCATTGATTGTGTTCTTTCTCTGTTGCCGGTGTTTATCCCTATTCAGTAGACGTGTTCCGACGATGAGTTAGATGACACCGATGAAGACTCAATGTTATCTTCAGAAGTGCCAGGCAAGAAAAACCTCATTGAGCATTCCGATACAATCCCACTCTCTCGCTCTTGCTCTCTTTTACTGCATTAGGACAACAACGCTTCAACTGTTACCTGCTGCGGTAGTTGAACCCCCTTTCCACTGCATGACCCGTCATTGCCACAGTAAATAGTTGAAACCCACTAGTATGAGTAGGAGTTGTTTGAGCCATGTTGTGCCTACTCATTGATGCTTTCTGGTTATGCCTGCTATTGCTTAGAGTTGTGTCAGGTCTGATTCATCGGGGATGAATTGGAATGTGATGAACATGTCCTACTGTGTGTGAGCTAAGTGTGTGAACACGATTTGGTAAAGGTAGCGATGAGATGCCATGTAGGAGTACATGGTGGGTTGTCTCATTGCAGCCGTCCTCAGGAACTGAGTTCTGTGTTGGTTGGTCCATGAAACAGCTACTACCACACATTGGGATCCTTAATTGACTCTCTCGACTTATTAATCAACATGATCTCTGTCCAGGAGTTGCAACTAGTTTCTGGTGTTTATAGTTTACTGGAGGTCGTGCGCAGCGCTGACCCTCGGGGTGGGCTGTGACACGGCAGGTACGTGGCACGGTGTACCGATTGCCCGTTTGGTGATGCGGGAACCCTGTGCACATCGTTTGGGGCCGTGAGCGACACCCCGGCCGGATCTCCCCACGGATGGAACCCAAATAGGCGATAAACCTGGACGAGAGACTTGTGTGGTTAGTCAGGTTGTGGCCGACACCCTCGCTGGGCCTCCGCTTGAAGGTTGCCGAGTACATGTCGTGTAAACGGCGGTAAGTGGTGAGAGCGTGTGTGAAGAAGTACACCCCTACAGGGTTATATATAATCTATTCGAATAGCCGTGTCCGCGGAAATGGACTTCAGGGTTACCTATTACAGTTCATAGACAAGTGAAAGTGGATACTCTAAAATGCGCAAGATAAGCGTGAGTGCTATGGATGGCCTTCTCGTAGGGAGACGGGAGCGGATCCATAGTGGTGTATTGATTGGTGAATATGTGGACTCGTGTGCACCACCTCAAAAGAGTTACTTGTAGTCGTAGTTTAGGATAGCCACCGAGTCAAAGCTGGCTTGCTGCAGTCAAACTCCACCACCCCTTTGTTGATACCGATGCATATGTAGCTAGTTCTGATGTAAGTCTTGCTGAGTACCTTTGTACTCACATTTGCTTAATTTATGTTTTTGCAGAGAGACCTCAGTCTCGCTAGTGGTTCCGCGTGGACTTCGACGTTTAGCTTGTTACCTCAGCTACGATCTTGTGCCCTTGGGAGGGTCTTGTAGATAGTCAGGCTTCTTAGTCTTTTTCATTTGTAGATGTCTGTACTCAGACATGTAATGCTTCCGTTGCCTGTATGCTCTGTATGTTGGGTCATGTGACCTCTGTTTGTAATAAATGCTATGTTGGCTCTTCTGGGCCTTATCTATATGAGTTGTTGAGTTATGTTGTGATGCCATGTTGTACAACACATACCTGCATGTTATGCGTACGTGTAATGTGTATTGCTATGTGTGGGATCTGACACCTAGTTGTTTACCCTTGGTAGCCTATCTTACAGGGAAATGTCTCCTAGTGCTTCCACTGAGCCTTGGTAGCTTGCTACTGCTCCGGAACACTTAGGCTGGCCGGCATGTGTCCTTCTTCGTTCCTGTGTCTGTCCCTTAGGGGAAATGTCACGCGTTGTTCCTTTAAGTCCTTGTAGCTTGCTACGACTTGGGTTCATACATTGATGACCGACACGTTCATTGCTGGGTCATGTATGCCTGTCTCTGTAATTTAGTGCCACTTTTGGTTTATAACTGGTCATGTCGGCCCGGGTTCTCTGTCATATGGATGCTAGCGACACTATCATATACGTGTGCCAAAATGCGCAAACGGTCCCGGGCCAGGTAAGGTGGCACCCGTGGAATACCGTGCGTGAGGCCGCAAAGTGATATGGTGTGTTACAGGCTATACCTGTGTGACTTAGGATCGGGGTCCTGACAGCTTTGGTATCAGAGCCTGACTGCCTGTAGGATTAGCAAGCCAAACTGGTCGAAGTTGTGTCTAGAAACTCTTAGTTATTAAGGGAATTGTTTGTGGAAGGGAACGTAAGGCTCTTTTTACTCCTTTACCCTATGACCTTCTGATCTGAGTCACCTTCTTCTTTCTACGGGGATTAAGAACTAGGATTCTCATTCTATTTATCAGGATCACGTTATTGTGGATTCAACTCTCAGTTCAGTTTATTTTTCCTCTATGTGTTCAATTGTTGATCTCAGAACCTTGACATTATGATGTTGGGTGGTTATGCTATCCTTTTGTCTGATCTCAAAAGTATTTTCGAGCATTTGCAGCCGTTATGCTGTCCGAGTCATCCCAGGTTTCTAAATAGTCTGATGCATTTGCAAACCTTTCCTCCCTATTTCTGATGTCCTTTTAGGCCAGATTAATCACACTAGTCAGTGTGTTGAGGTACTCTGTTACCTCGACATATATGTTGGAGTTATTATTATGACCCTAGCCGTCTTAGAGGATCAACCAGTAATCTAGCAATGTTTTATATTCCAGTGTGGTGATTTTGGCCATCATTCTCGAAAGCATCCCTTGATGCTATTTAGCTAGTAGGCATTCTATTCCTGGGTTCTTGAACCCAAGACTCACTCCACTTATATCCTGTCGGTAGTATTTGCTCGTCCCTTTAGGATATTAGTAATTTTGTGATGGTCCTCGAGGTCCGTGGTATATCCTTCTTCCAAATACCATGAACCATCCTTGGCAGAAGTTCTTCTGAACCAAAAGATCACAACCCGAGTGCTCTTGAGTAGTACTCCATTCATATTGTGACCCTGCCAGTTCTACCTTTCTGCATGGGTTATCCGGAAGAAATATGTTGAACTCGTTCGACATGTTAATCTATGCTTCCACAACTCGGAAGTTATATGTTCCTTGAGTTGTCTCCTTTTTCGTTGTATTATGACCCTCGTTTATCAGTTGATAGTCAGGAGTAGTCGTGCACTTGTGTTCATCGATGCCTTTTACTCTTGAGTTCCGTCAAGCCATTCTATTCTGGAATGACTAGGAGAAACAAACTCCAGTACCTTATCCATATCCAGGATTTGGTCAAAGAAGTTGTATTTCGCAGATGAAGAATGCTAATGCATCTTCTAATCTGTTCTACCTTGGAGTATTACCATCTTTATGTCAAGAATGTCCTGGGAATTGCACATCATCCTATGAACTCTTGATACAGTAATACTTCTCACCATCGTCGGCCATTCCTCGGTCTCCGCGTTGTTATAACCGGAATACCGACAAGTGAATTGTGATGTGTGAAATCAATACTCCTAGCAACTTCGTTGCTTGGTAGTTAATGGCCGATAATCTCATTCTTAGCATGATGGTTACCGAATCATCATCCTAAGATTGATCGTGCTACCTAGTCCACTTTCTTGGTGCACTCCTTGATTGATGAGTTAGGATTTTGTTAAGTCCTCGCCCATTTGATCATATCGTCTTGCCCTGAAAAGCAAGATTGTTCTCGAGCTTAGTAACATATCGGTGGTTCGTGATTTTCTGAATATCTTCTCGGAAGTATTACCAGGTTGTCACCTGACCGCTATGTTAAGTTCGTGATTAAGCTGGTTCCTTATAAACCACCACTTCTCCAAGAATCTGTGATGGATACCCTGAGCTAGCCGGTTAAGCTAAACGACAACTTGGAGAGTTGGAAGATAAAAGCTTGCCTAACTTAGTTCCTTCCAAGGGATATCTTTTGTGTGTGTGTTGAAGAAAGATGATATCTTGATCGATTGATCGTCGTGATCAATTGTTGGATCTATTGTCTTGCTAAAACTTTGATTTGAGTGTGGGCTATCATCAAATCAAATCAGAACCAACGATGTTCTTAATGTTGTCTTACTCGTGGTTGATCCCTCGAGCATACACCATTACATCTATTGGTCTGACCAATACTATCACTTGTTCACATAATTATGGAGTTCCATCTCCATGGAAACCTGGATGAATTGTTGTTGAGCCCATCAGCAACATTGTTATCTTCACCATGATCTATGTTGAACATCCAGTTAGTATTGGAAACTTTTACAAGCATTATCTTCATGACCCGTTCGTGAAGCATATGTATGGAAGAAAGAAGTGACTTTCTCTAATTCATGTGCATTTGATGCAAGTTGCCGCCATGAATTCGAGAAAGCATGTTTTTACCTCCTCTGGAGTCATCCCAAGTCAGTCATGCATACGTGCGAAGTATTCTATGGTCTGATAGACTGATCATCTTCATTCTGTATGTATCCCTAGCACACCAAGCCACTGATTGATTTGTTCAAGGAGAAAAGTTCCATCATAAGAGCTAATCATATGAATTATGTAAGGACTTCGATATCCTAGACGATGGTTCCCGACCAGAACTCGATAGTATTTTATTATAAGACTACTATGTGGTCACGTTTGTCTGTGACAACGTGTTCACAGGTACGTAGCAGAACTAGCTCATGTTTTGGAGCCTGCTATCGTAGTTCATCCTGAGAATCTCGCAACACTGTCTCGTCGAATTGTGTTGCAAACATTCATTCCTTCTAGACTCGATGAGTCTGGAATATCCTGACACCAACCAGAACTGAATCTCAGGCAGATATGATGGTTGGGGCATTTTCCAAGAACTATAATATTGGTCTCTCGATAACCGGTAAAGTGGATGTCGTGGCCAACACACCCCGCCGGAAGACCTATTGTTGCAGTATCTTGTTTGAAGAAGTTGGCCACCTCCCCATAAGGACTTCGTAGGAATTACTCCCTAGTTGTTCCTTATGGATTTTTGTGCTTCCGAAGTCCGACCTTTACTTGATGTTCGAGATACCAAACATATCTATGAATGGCTTACGCTAACACAACAAGGAGAACATTAGAAGCGGAGTGCTAAATGTCTCTCGGTCGATCATCCAGATTTTGTTTCCTTGACTCTGCCAAGGTGAAATCTGAGACGGTGCTATCCTCCTTTGCATCTGCATCCTCCATCGCTATTCATCATGGTAATATGTTGTGTTGCCAGGATTCTCGACACGGATATTGGTAATACCTTGATGGATATGAGGATGCTCAAGTTCTTGAGAGCACGCACAAGCACTAGGTGTTATCATCGGCACTAACCGGGATTGCTCACAGTGTTCTTGATTATGCTATAACCCCTCAAGAGTAGAATTACTCTCTACTGCTGGGATTCTTCCCCGTTACCAGAATCATTCCCAGCATTCGCATTTTGTTCCCAGCTTGCACCGCCAATGTGCCACTTGCCATGGGTCCCATTCATTTCCGATGATAAGAAAAATCAACCTTGGCGTTGTTCTTAACAAGGTAGTCCACATCATCCATTCTGGACGAGTATGTCGTTCCGTCGAACTCCGTCAAACGATCGTTTGTGATTGCCTTAGGCTGGTATAGGGAATTTCAATGACCTCTATATCAAAAGTAATTCTTTTTGCCACTTAAGGGAATAATTCTGTGAGTCACCTTCCCTAAAGGTGCCCCGTCTGGTGGTATCGTCACCATCTTCTTAGGTGTGGAATTATGGCCACTAGGTGAACCTTCATCGTTTGTTTCATTCCATCCCCCTGGAGGTGTACTCCGTGTCTCAGCTCAAGAGATGTTTCAACGTCTCACTCCAAGAGTTGATCTTGAGTTGCCCGATCTTCACAAGATCAACTATTGCAGAGTTTCTTCTGTTATCACTGTGTTGGACAAAGATCTAGTAATCAAGGATGTCAGGATCAACATGATGCTACGAATCAACAATTTCGAGGAGGAGAACCGGGATCGAGAAGAATGTGTTAGTTAGTGTCCCCTTTGATTTCTTATCTCACGTCCTGAATCTCGGGACGAGATTCTTGTTTAGTAGGGGTGAGTTGTCACATCCCTAGCTTCTGGTAATGCACTAGGTTAGCCTCATGTGTGCATCATGTTTAATCTTGAAAGAAACTTGAAATGGGGATTGCCTAAACCCTAGCAGTAAAGCAACTCAACTAGGGTCAAGAATAAAATCATTTCCAATGACCCAAAATCCCTTCATCAATGTTTGATAATTTTGGCAAGGCATTGAGACCAAACCAAAAATAGTGAGCATTTTTGTGGAATATTTTGGGCTTTGAATTAAATCAATAAGTATTTAAATTGGGGCATATAAATATTTTTAATACCTTTAAATGCTCCAACAATTCTGAAAATAATTGAGGGTCTCTGTAATAATTTATTTAATACCCACAATTATTTTAGGGATTTATTAAAATGATTTGGGCTATAAACTAAATCAAAACAAAATAACAGAAAGAAAAAAACAGAAAGAAAATAAGAGAGAGAGAGAGCACTACCTGGGCCTTACCAGCAGAAGCAGCCCAGCCCACCAGGGGCATACTTGTCTTCAACCTCTGCCTACTGGCAGAGGCGAGAGCGAGCACGGTGGCCGCGCGCGCCGGCACGCAGCTGCTTGCTTGGCTCCCCTCGACGCACCTAGACGACGCCACGGAGACGCCCAGAACCCCCTGCACCTCTCCCTCTCTCCCCCGAACGATTTCCCCTCCTCTGTCTCTCTCCCCCGCGAGTACCCGAACGTCGTCGTCGCCGCCGTCCTGAACCACCACGGCCACCGTCCACCTCTCGCCCCTCCGATGAGCCCTCGAGCTCCGCCGTGCTCCCCCTCTTCCTCTCCTTCATCTCATGCGACGCCAGGAGCTCCCCCTCACCCGCAACGCCGTCGTTCCCCTCCTCTGCGTCCGGTGACCGCCGTCGACGATTCGCCGCCGTCAGGCCGCCCCCGGGCTCGCCGTCTTCTTCAAACGAACCGCGGTGAGCCTCCGAGTCACTTCCCCCTTCTCCCCTAGCCGCGCATGACCTCTAGGCCATAGCTCCGTCGTGGCCAACTCCGGCCGCCGCTGAACCTGTCGCCGCCGTGGCCACAACCACCATAGCTCGCATCCGAGCTCGCCATCGCACTCCTTGCACTCCCGCGCTTCGGGCAGGGCCATCCGTTGCTCCTGGAGTGGCCCGTAGCGCCGTCTTGATCATCGCCCGAACTCCGGCGCCGCCAAACCTCGTCACCGGTCACTTTCCGGCCACCCCGCGGCCTCCCGTCTGGTCCTTTGGATGCGGAAGAGCCCCAGCAACGCGTAGGACCAAACGGCGGTCGTTTTGGTCGCCGTGGGACGAAACCCGAACCCTCCGCCGCTTTTGGTCTCGTCGGCGACGAGCCGCCGGCGTTTCTGACCTCTTTGACCGGTGGGTTGACCACCCCGGGTCACTGACGTATGGGCCCCACGCCCTTAGTCAACCACTAACTCACTGACGTGTGGGGCCAGTTCCTGCTAATTACCTAGTTAGGTTTAACTAAAATAGGATTAGCCCTGGCTCACTGACGTGTGGGCCCAGGCCCCTAGTTAATTAGAGTTAGGTTTAATTTAGTGCTAACTAATTTAGTTAATTAGTTGAGACACTGACTTGTGGGTCCCAGCCGTCAGGTTTGACCTGGGCTGGCGCCTTTGACCTGCTGACGTAGTAATGATGTCACTATGATGTCATAAATGCTTTTCTGGAATTCTAAATAAATCAGAAATGATTAATTTATTTCAGAAAATAGCCAAAACTTCTAAAAATCATAGAAAATAATCTATAGCTCAGATGAAAATAATTTATATATGGAAATTGATCAGAAAAATCCAAGGAATCTGTTTATGGCATTTTCATGCATGTTTGAATAACTTACAGCCACTGTTTAGGACAATTTGAATAAATGGCATTTGAATAATCACATATGGAGTTTGAATTTGAACCTTGGTTCAAACCAACTTCATTTAATATGGTTGCTAGTTGCATTAGCTCAATCAACAGCATATTGCCATGTCATGATCATGCATCATATTGTCGCATTGCATTGATTGTGTTCTTTCTCTGTTGCCGGTGTTTATCCCTTTTCAGTAGACGTGTTCCGACGATGAGTTCGATGACACCAATGAAGACTCAATGTTATCTTCAGAAGTGCCAGGCAAGCAAAACCTCATTGAGCATTCCGATACAATCCCACTCTCTCGCTCTTGCTCTCTTTTACTGCATTAGGACAACAACGCTTCAACTGTTACCTGCTGCGGTAGTTGAACCCCCTTTCCACTGCATGACCCGTCATTGCCATAGTAAATAGTTGAAACCCACTAGTATGAGTAGGAGTTGTTTGAGCCATGTTGTGCCTACTCATTGATGCTTTCTGGTTATGCCTGCTATTGCTTAGAGTTGTGTCAGGTCTGATTCATCGGGGATGAATTGGAATGTGATGAACATGTCCTACTGTGTGTGAGCTAAGTGTATGAACACGATTTGGTAAAGGTAGCGATGAGAGGCCATGTAGGAGTACATGGTGGGTTGTCTCATTGCAGCCGTCCTCAGGAACTGAGTTCTGTGTTGGTTGGTCCATGAAACAGCTACTACCACACATTGGGATCCTTAATTGACTCTCTCGACTTATTAATCAACATGATCTCTGTCCAGGAGTTGCAACTAGTTTCTGGTGTTTATAGTTTATTGGAGGTCGTGCGCAGCGCTGACCCTCGGGGTGGGCTGTGACACGGCAGGTACGTGGCACGGTGTACCAATTGCCCGTTTGGTGATGCGGGAACCCTGTACACATCGTTTGGGGCCGTGAGCGACACCCCGGCCGGATCTCCCCACGGATGGAACCCAAATAGGCGATAAACCTGGACGAGAGACTTGTGTGGTTAGTCAGGTCGTGGCCGACACCCTCGCTGGGCCTCCGCTTGAAGGTTGCCGAGTACATGTCGTGTAAACGGCGGTAAGTGGTGAGAGCATGTGTGAAGAAGTACACCCCTACAGGGTTATATATAATCTATTCGAATAGCCGTGTCCGCGGAAATGGACTTCAGGGTTACCTATTACAGTTCATAGACAAGTGAAAGTGGATACTCTAAAACGCGCAAGATAAGCGTGAGTGCTATGGATGGCCTTCTCGTAGGGAGACGGGAGCGGATCCATAGTGGTGTATTGATTGGTGAATATGTGGACTCGTGTGCACCACCTCAAAAGAGTTACTTGTAGTCGTAGTTTAGGATAGCCACCGAGTCAAAGCTGGCTTGCTGCAGTCAAACTCCACCACCCCTTTGTTGATACCGATGCATATGTAGCTAGTTCTGATGTAAGTCTTGCTGAGTACCTTTGTACTCACGTTTGCTTAATTTATGTTTTTGCAGAGAGACCTCAGTCTCGCTAGTGGTTCCGCGTGGACTTCGACGTTTAGCTTGTTACCTCAGCTACGATCTTGTGCCCTTGGGAGGGTCTTGTAGATAGTCAGGCTTCTTAGTCTTTTTCATTTGTAGATGTCTGTACTCAGACATGTAATGCTTCCGTTGCCTGTATGCTCTGTATGTTGGGTCATGTGACCTCTGTTTGTAATAAATGCTATGTTGGCTCTTCTGGGCCTTATCTATATGAGTTGTTGAGTTATGTTGTGATGCCATGTTGTACAGCACATACCTGCATGTTATGCGTACGTGTAATGTGTATTGCTATGTGTGGGATCCGACACCTAGTTGTTTACCCTTGGTAGCCTATCTTACAGGGAAATGTCTCCTAGTGCTTCCACAGAGCCTTGGTAGCTTGCTACTGCTCCGGAACACTTAGGCTGGCCGGCATGTGTCCTTCTTCGTTCCTGTGTCTGTCCCTTAGGGGAAATGTCACGCGTTGTTCCTTTAAGTCCTTGTAGCTTGCTACGACTTGGGTTCATACATTGATGACCGACACGTTCGTTGCTGGGTCATGTATGCCTGTCTCTGTAATTTAGTGCCACTTTTGGTTTATAACTGGTCATGTCGGCGCGGGTTCTCTGTCATATGGATGCTAGCGACACTATCATATACGTGTGCCAAAATGCGCAAACGGTCCCGGGCCAGGTAAGGTGGCACCCATGGAATACCGTGCGTGAGGCCGCAAAGTGATATGGTGTGTTACAGGCTAGACCTGTGTGACTTAGGATCGGGGTCCCGACACTTTGTATGGTGTGTATGACCACTGGTGTATATATAGCAGTTCCTATATTACCATGTCGTATGGATGAACATCTTTGCATTCCGTGTCATCCATTACATTCTGCACTTCTATGTCAAATTTTGCCATCCTTGTCTAAACCGTTGTTTTGTTTTCCTAGGATGGTCAACACTCGCAGCACTCCTGCTGCTTAGGAGCAGGGTGAGGCTAGTGGGGCTAGAGATGGGAATCTGCCCCAGCCACCCTCCTTGGCGGAAGTTATGCTTGAAGCAGAACGAAACAAGAGAGAGACCAACCGTCTGCTGGAACGCATAGAGCAGAACACTGGGTTCCGTCAGAGGAATGACGTGGTGTCAATCCACGATTTTAACAAGATGTGTCCACCGAAGTTCCATCACTCCACCGAACCTCTGGATGCTGATGACTGGCTACGTAGTATCACCCACAAGCTACACTCTGCCCGTGTGGCCGAAGCTGACAAGGTTATCTACGCCGCCTACCATCTTGAGGGCCCTGCCAGTCTTTGGTGGGAAAACTTTGAAGCTATGCGTCCTGCTGGCCAAGTCACTACCTGGGTTGAGTTCAGTGAGGTATTCCGTGAACACCACATTCCGGAAGGTTTCATGGATTGCAAGCGGGAGGAATTCTGCAATTTCACCTAGGGTCGTTTAACTGTGGATGGCTATAGTCGCGAGTTTGGTAACCTGGCACGCTATGCACCTGAGGAAGTATCCACCGATGCTAAGAAGCAGGCGAGGTTCCGCAAGGGACTCAACCCTGAACTCCGCCGAGACCTGCGTCTGCACGAGTGCACTTCCTTCCAGAAGTTGGTTAACAAGGCTATCAGTGCTGAAACAGGCCAGACCGACTTCGAGGCCACCCGCAAGCATACTCGAGACTTTGGTTCCTCATCCGGCTCTGGCTCTCACAAGCGCCGTGTGTGGGTTCCTAACACTGCTCTGCCACCCAAGTACACACCGAGGCCATCCTATGAGGCGCCTCGCCCAACTCAATAGTTTGCACCTGCTAAGACCTATGGAGGACCACCTTCCAACTTTGCTCCACGCACCACCACTGTGACATGTTTCAAGTGTGGAGAACCGGGACACTACATGCGTGATTGTCCCCAGAACCAGCCAGGAAAAACCGTTGGCCGTGGTAAGCCAACCGGCAAGGTGAATTATGTCAAGCCAATCCCCACTGCACGTGGTCATGTCAACTATGTCTCTGTTGAGGAAGCTCATGAGGATCCTAACGTCGTCCTTGGTACGCTTCTCGTCAACTGCCATCCGGCATCTGTTCTTTTCGATACTGGAGCATCCCATTCATTCATATCTGAGAGCTATGCTCGATTGCACAACATGACTTTTTGTGACATGCCTACTTCCATGGTTATTCAAACTCCTGGTTCAAAGTGACAAACCTCTAGGGTAAGCCATGGAAATGAAATCCTTGTCGATAGACTTGTTTTCCTAGCATCTTTAATCGCTCTCATGTCCTCGGACATAAACATCATTTTGGGTATGGATTGGATGACAACTCATTACGCCAAGATTGATTGCTTTACTAGGACCGTTCAACTTACACATCCATCCGGCAAGATAGTCAATGTCTTGACTCGAATGGCTGAGCGTCACCTCTACTCTCTTAATGCCAGCCCTCTACCAGAACTCGAAGATATCCTGGTAGTCCGTGACTTCCCGGATGTTTTTCCAGAAGAACTGCCAGGAATTCCACCTGACAGAGATGTCGAGTTCGTGATAGATCTTATCCCTGGAACTGTCCCAATCTCTAGGAGACCTTATAAGATGGCACCACTAGAATTAGCTGAGCTAAAGAAACAACTCGATGAGTCCTTGCAAAAGGGTTTCATCCGTCCTAGTTCTTCCCCTTGGGCTTGCCCCGTCCTCTTCGTCAAGAAGAAGGATGGAACGGAGCGGATGGTTGTAGATTACCGACCTGTCAATCTGGTCACCATAAAGAATAAGTATCCGCTCCCCAGGATCAACGACCTGTATGATCAGCTCGCTGGATCCTCAGTCTTCTCTAAGATGGATTTGAGGTTGGGCTACCATCAAATCAAAAACAAGAACGGGGACATTCCTAAAACGGCTTTTGTTACTCGTTATGGCCAATATGAGTACACCGTTATGTCCTTTGGATTAACCAATGCCCCAGCTACCTTTTCTCGGTTAATGAATTCTATATTCATGGAGTATTTGGATAAATTCGTCGTGGTATACCTCGATGATATACTCATCTATTCCAAGAACAAGGAAGATCATGCCGAGCATTTAAGGCTGGTATTGACGAAACTTCGAGAGCACCGCCTTTATGCCAAATTCTCTAAATGTGAATTTTGGTTGCCAGAAGTAACCTATCTAGGTCATGTGATCTCTGGCAAGGGTATTGCTGTCAATCCCGAGCGAGTTCAAGCCGTCCTTGATTGGACTCCCCCTGAATCGGTCAAGCAAGTTAGGAGTTTTCTTGGCTTAGCGAGCTATTGCCGACGTTTCGTCGAGAATTTCTCCAAGGTTGCTAAACCTCTAACCGAACTCCTCAAGAAAGATAAAAAGTTTGAGTGGACCCCACAGTGCGAGTCCAGTTTTCAGGAACTGAAAAGACGCCTGACATCTGCACCTGTACTGGTACCACCAGATTTTTCCAAGGATTTTATAATCTACTGCGACGCCTCGCGACAAGGGCTAGGTTGCATACTCATGCAAGATCGTCAAGTGATTGCATACGCATCTCGACAGTTGCGTCCACACGAGGATAACTATCCTACTCATGATCTAGAGCTTGCAGCTGTAGTCCAAGCACTCAAAACATGGCGACATTACCTCCTTGGTAATCGCTGTGAAATCTTCACTTATCACCAAAGTTTGAAGTATATCTTCACCCAACCGGATCTAAATCTCAGGCAAAGACGTTGGGTTGAGTTGCTCACAGACTACGATTTAGGAATCACTTACACTCCTGGAAAGGCCAATGTCATGGCTGATGCAATAAGTCGTGAGTCATATTGTAACAATTTAATGTTACAACAAAGTCAACCACTTCTCCACGAGGAATTCTGCAAGCTTAACCTTCACATTGTTCCTCGAGGATTCCTTTCCACCTTGGTGGCGAAACCGACTCCAAGAGAACACTGCTAGCGGAGTTGCTAGAAGTTTCTCTATGGATGATCGAGGTGTAGTGTACTTCGAGAACCACTTGGTGGTACCCAAGAACCACCATCTACGACAGTTAATCCTTAAGGAGGCTCATGAATCTCCTCTCACGATTCATCCCGGTAGTACCAAAATGTATCAGGATCTACGCCAGAGATTCTGGTGGACTAGGATGAAGAGAGAAATCGCTCAATTCATTGCTAACTGCGACGTTTGTCGTCGAGTCAAAGCAGAGCATCAACGGCCTGCTGGCACCCTTCAACCTTTAGCTATTCCTGAATGGAAATGGGACAAAGTCGGTATGGACTTCATTACCGGTTTTCCCAGGACCAGGAAAGGGAATAATGCTATCTTCGTCATTATCGACCGCCTCTCTAAAGTAGCTCATTTCCTGCCTGTCCGCGAGAGTATTACCGCTAGCCAGCTAGCAGACTTATATGTCTCTCGAATAGTATCCCTTCATGTCTCTCGAATAGTATCCCTTACCGTGGAAGTCTTTTCACTTCACGATTTTGGGAAAGTTTCCAGAATGCTATGGGAACTCATCTCTCCTTCAGTACCGCCTTCCATCCCCAGTCAAGTGGTCAAGTGGAACGAGTCAATCAAATTCTGGAAGACATGCTTCGAGCCTCTGTCATTTCCTTCGGTATGGAATGGGAAAAATGTCTTCCATTTGCCGAATTCGCTTATAACAATAGTTATCAAGCCAGCTTGGGCAAAGCTCCCTTCGAAGTTCTATATGGACGAAGGTGTCGAACACCTCTTAACTGGTCAGAGACCGGGGAAAGACAATTCTTTGGCCCGGATATGATCCAGGAAGCAGAGGAACAAGTTCGCATCGTTCGTGAGAGATTGAAAACAGCCCAGTCTCGCCAGAAGAGCCAATATGATAGTCATCATAAGGCTGTGACTTTTGAAGTCGGCGATAAGGCTTACCTTCGGGTTACTCCTCTTAAGGGAACCCATCACTTCGGTATCAAAGGCAAATTGGCCCCTCGTTTCATCGGTCCTTTTCGCATTCTTGCCAAACGAGGAGAAGTTGCCTACCAACTGGAACTACCTCCGCACCTCTCCAGAGTTCATGATGTTTTCCACGTTTCTCAACTCAGGCGTTGCTTCTCGGATCCTATCCGCGGAGTGGACCACGAAACGCTTGATCTCCAGGACAATCTCACATATCGAGAATACCCTGTTCGTATTCTTGATCAAACGGAGCGCACCACTCGACGCCACAATATCAAATTTCTCAAGGTTCAATGGTCACATCATTCCGAGAGTGAAGCTACTTGGGAAAGGGAGGATCGTCTTCGACTTGAGTACCCCACCCTCTTTCCGGAGGAACCCGAATCTCGGGACGCGATTCTTTTAAGTGGGGGTGAGTTGTCACATCCCTAGTTAGCACTTGCATTAGGGTTAGTTGGTGTGTGCATCATGTTTACTTTTCAAAGAAATTTGAAATGGGAATGACAGAAACCCCAGCACCCCTCTCCTAACAACTAGGGTTTGCTAAAATATTTTCCAATGTACCCAAAATGCCCTTCAAAAATGTTCATCATTTCTGCCTTGGTCTTAAACCTCTGCCAAAAGTGGTGCACATTTTTCTAGGACACTCAAGGGCTTTGGATTAAATCATATGGTATTTGTATTTGGGCATTTAAATACTTTAAAATATTTTAAATGCTCAAATAATCATGAACTATAATGTTTCCTACTGTTCATATTATATACAGTGGGTATGACAAGTTTCATGAGTTATAAAAATGTTTTGGCATTTTTATTAATTGAACAAAGCTGCAAAAGAAATGAAACAGAAAAGAAAATAGGAAAAAGAGAGAGAGAAGAAACTTACCTGGCGGCCCACCCGGCCCACCTGCCGGCCCAGCCCAGCTGCCGCTCCAGCGAGCTGCTTGGCTCGGCCAGGCAGGCAGGCAGGTGCTTGACGGCGACCGCGCCGCGCGCCACGCAGCTGCCCGCCGCCCTGCTTCCTCCCCTCGCCGCCCTGGAAGCCTGGTTCGGTCACCCACGTCGCCCCCGACCACGCAGACACCTCCCTCTCTCCCCAGCTCCTCTCCCTCACTCTCCCCGCGCCATGGCCGACGCCGTCGTGCTCGCACCGTCGTAGAAGCCGCGCCCACCGTCGTCCCTGAGCCCCGCCTTGGTGTCCGTCGTCTCCGCCGTCCTCGACTGCTTCGAACAGGCCGAGCCCCGAGCGCTCGCCCGCCCTGGAGACGCCCCCGACTTCTTCTTCCCCAACTCCGGCCGCGGAGATCCCCCTCGCCGTCCCGCTCCGCTCCGACCACCCCCGAGCTCGCTCCGGCGCCTGCTGCAACCCCTGTGAGCCCAGCTTCGTCCTCCCCCTCTCCGTTGGCTCTCTTTTTCCCTGGAACGCACCGCACGAAGCTCACCTGCACGCACCGCCGCCGTGCTCGCCGCCGGTGATGCTCCGGTGACCATTTGGTCACTGGCACCCGTCCATCACACTCACCGCAGTGCGTAGATGCGAAAGGTGCTACGCACGCATCGCCTAGGCCCCTGCAGCCGCATCTCCACACACGCCCGACGCCGGTCGCCGCCGTCGAGCTTGTTGCCGTCGTCTCCGGCCACCCCAGGTCCGGCGACCACCACCATTCGACGCGCCATGACAAGAGCTTTCCAATGCGCCTAGCCGCAGCTCGAGCCGTGCCCTGTAGACGATTTCCGAAGCACGCCGCCGTACTTGGCCTCGCCGGCGTCACGTCGCCGGCGGGTTTGACCTGTTTGACCAGGGGGTTGACTACCCCTGGGTCACTGACGTGTGGGCCACCTTTGGCTAATTAGTTAGTTTAATTAAGTTTCTGTTAATTTAATTAGTTAATTGGTTTAGTCACTGACCCGTGGGCCCAGGCCCCACTGACAGCTAATTAGTTTTAGTTTAACTCTAATTAACTTAGTTAATTAGCTGTGACACTGACCAGTGGGTCCCACTGGTCAGGTTTGACTTGGACTGGCCCTGTTGACTGACTGACGTCAGCATGATGTCATGCTGACGCAGTAAAGGTTTTTTTTGGGATTTTTAGATTTATAAATAATTCAGGAAATTCCAGAAAATACACAAAACTTCTAAAAATCATATAAAATCAACCATAGCTCAGATGGAAAAGATTTATATATGAAAAATGATCAGAAATATCCAATCTTTCTAATGGCACTGGTTTCATGCATGTTTGAACAAGTTAACTTGTTGTATACATCAAAAACATGATAATGCACTTATTTAAATAATAGTTTGAACTCCAATTTGAATCTTTGATTCAAATAGGTTCAAACCCTTCTGGTTTTAGTTGCATTAGCCAACACACATGCATCTTGTCATGTCATGAGCATGCATCATATTGTTGCATTTGTTTGTTAATGATTGTATCGCCGGTATTCTCTGTGTTAGGTCCTGCTCCCGAGGATATTGTTGCGTATCCAGTTGAAGAGCAGTACCCAATAACTACTTTGTCAGGCAAGCAATCATTGATCATTCCGATACAAACCCAATCTTCTCACTCCTGCTCTCTTTTACTGCATTAAGGCAACAGCGTGTGAACTGCTACTTGCTGCGGTAGTTGAACCCTATCCCTTGCATGACCTGTCATTGCCACAGTAAATAGTTGAAACCCACTAGCATGTGTAGGAGTTGATTGAGCCATGTGATGTGTGATCCACCATGCTATTTGCTTATGTTGCCTGCTATGATTAGAGTTGTGTCTGGTCTGGTTCATCTGGGTGATGGATCAGAGTGTAATGATCATATCGATAAAGAGAAGGAAGTGTGGAATACGCTTGGTAAAGGTATCGATGAAAGGCCATGTAGGAGTACGTGGTGGGTTGTTTCATTGGAATCGTCCATAGGACCCGAGATCTGTGTGTGTGACCCAAGTTACAGTTACTACCACACATTGGGCCCTGAAATATGACCCCGCTCGACTTATTGACTGCCCTTGTACTCTGTCCAGGAGTTGCAACTAGTTTCTGGTGTTTATAGTTTACTGGAGGTCGTGCACAGCGCTGACCCTCGGGGTGGGCTGTGATGCGACAGGTACGTGGCACGGTGTACCGGTTGCCCGTTTGGTGACTCGGGAACCCTGTACACATCGTTTGGGGCCGTGAGCGACACCCCGGCCGGATCTCCCCACGGATGGAACCCAAATAGGCGATAAACCTGGACGAGAGACTTGAGTGGTTGGTTAGGTCGTGGTCTACACCCACGTCGGCTTTCGCTTGAAGTCTGCCGAGCACATGTCGTGTGCAGACGCTAAGTGGTGAAAACATGTGTGAAGAAGTACACCCCTGCAGGGTTATCAATCTATTCGAATAGCCGTTGTTCGCGGTACAGACTACTTGGTTGCTCTTACAGTTCATAGACAAGTTGATGGATACTACTAAAAGCCTCAAGATAAGTGTGAGTGCCGTGGATGGCCCTTCCGTAGGATGACGGAAGAGGATCCTCGGTAGTGTATTGATGTGGTGAGTAGTGGACTCGTGTTCGTAATAACATCTCGCAATCTGTTGAGAGTTGTAGTATAGGATAGCCAAGGTCAAAGCTGGCATTCTGCTACGAACTCCACTACCCCCCCTTGATAATGTTGCATGTATGATAGGTTCCGTGGTAAGACTTGCTGAGTACCTTTGTACTCATGTTTGCTTAATAACTGCTGCAGAGGAGAACCCTGCCCCTGCTGATGGGTTCTACATAGACGTTGACGTCGACGAGTAGCTTGACACCCAGACGGAGATCTGGAGATTGTGAAGGGCCTTGTAGATAGTCAGGCTACACCAAGCCTGTTTTATTTTCTAAGTTGTCTGTACTCAGACATGTAGCTTCCGCTTGTGCTTGTATGACTGTATGACTTGAGTGTTGGGTCATGTGACCCCTACCTGTATGGATATGTTATGTATGGCTCTTGGAGCCTTTTAAATAAAGTACTTTGAGTCATAGAGTTCTGTTGTGATGCAATGTTGTATTTGCACATATTGAGCATATTGCGTGTATGATTGAAATGCTTGGTATGTGTGGGATCCGACACCTAGTTGTTTTCCTTTGGTAGCCTATCTTACAGGGAAATGCCTCCTAGTGTCTCCAATGAGCCTTGGTAGCTTGCTACTGCTCGGAACACGTAGGCTGGCCGGCATGTGTCCTTCTTCGTTCCTGTGTCTGTCCCTTAGGGGAAATGTCACACGTTGTTCCTTTAAGTCCATGTAGCTTGCTACGACTTGGGTTCATACGTTGATGACCGACACGTTCGTTGCTGGGTCATGGATGCCTATCTCTGTAACTTAGTGCCACTTTTGGTTTATAACTAGCCATGTCGGCCCGGGTTCTCTGTCATATGGATGCTAGGGACACTGTCATATACGTGTGCCAAAATGCGCAAACGGTCCCGAGCCAGGTAAGGTGGCACCCGTGGGGTTACCGTGCGTGAGGCCACAAAGTGATATGACGTGTTACAGCTAGATCGGTGTGACTTAGGATTGGGGTCCTGACACTTGCATATCTTCGGGACTTAGAAATATAAATCCCCTCTTTTTGAGAGTTGGCTTAGGAGGTTCAGGAAGAGTCCACTCATTATCATTTCTCAATATATTATTCAATAGTTCTTCAGCTTGTTCAATAGTTTGTTCCCTGAAAACACAACAGTACAACTATCTAGGCGGTCTCTAGAAGTATCGGTTAGTCAATTACAAAAGATATCAAGTATTTCATTTTTCTTGATAGGATGACCAGGCAAAGCATTAAGTTACCGGAGAAGCCCCCCCAAGCTTGTGGGAGACTCTCTTCTTTAGTTTGCACAAAGTTAAATATTTCCTATAAGGCATCTTGTTTCTCATGAGCAGGAAAGTATTTTTTTAGGGAAGTAGTAAATCATATCCTGGGGACTACACACACAACCAGGAGCAAAAGAATTAAACCATATCTTAGCATCACTCTTTAGCGAGAAAGGAAACAATTTAAGGATATAATAATAGCGAATTTTTTCCTCATGAGTAAATATGGTGGCTATATCATTCAGTCTAGTAGGATGTGCCCCAATAGTTTCAGTTTTATAACCATGAAAATGATCGGATTCAACCAAAGTAATTATATCAGGATCGATAGAGAACTCACAATCCTTATCAGTAACACAAATAGGTGAAGTAGCAAACTCAGGATTATATTTCATATCAGCATTTTAAGATATTTCCTTCCACTTGCATAACAATTTCTTCAAATCATCTCTATCCATACAAGCAAGAAAATCTCTAGCTGACATAACCTTCAGGTATATCAGGCAATTCATATCTAGGTGTGCTAGATCTAATAGGCGCATAATTTTCAGTTTCAAAGACTTCATCAGTTTCAGCATTCTCGATATTTTTAACTCTAACAAGTTGTTCATCAAGAAATTCACCTAATGGCACATCATCAAGCATAGTACTAGCATCATCATAAGTATCATTCATAGAAGTAGTAGCATCATCAATTACTTGAGACATATCAGGATTAATAGCAGGTGGTGGTGTTGCAAGCTTACTCAAAACAGAAGGTGAATCAAGTGCAGAGCTAGATGGCAGTTTATTGCCTCCCCTCGTCCTAGAGGAAACGATCTCAGTTCTATCATCCTTTAGATTCCTCATAGTGATCAATAGATATAAATACCAAGTGACGTAGCAAATATAGCTATGCTCCCTGGAACGGCACCAGAAAAGAGTTCTTGATGACCCACAAGTATAGGGGATTGCAACATTTAGAGTATTCAACCCAAATTTATTGATTCGGCGAAAGGGGAGCCAAAGAATATCCACGAGTATTAGCAGTTGACCTGTCAATTCAACCACACCTGAAAGACTTAATATCCGCATCAAAGTATTTAGTAACAAAGTAATATGGAAGTAACGGTAATGGCGGCAAAAGTAACAGTAGCAGTTTTGTATTGATTGTAATAGCAGTAGCAACGAAAGTAACTTATCAACGATCAATATGAGACGGACTCGTAGGAAATGGATTGGTGATGATATGTGTCAGATGATATTCATCATGTAGAAGCTATAACCTAGGGCAACGACAAACTAGATCCAATTCATCAATATAATGTAGGCGTGTATTCCGTATATAGTCACACATGCTTATGGAAAAGAACTTGCATGAAATCTTTTATCCTACCCTCCCGTGGCAGCAGGGTCCTAATGGAAACTAAGGGATATTAAGTCCTCCTTTTAATAGAGAACCAGAACAAAGCATTAGCACTTAGTGAATACATGAACTCCTCAAACTACGGCAATCACCAGAAAGAATCCCAATTATTGTCACCTTGGGGTATGCGGATCATAACACATAATAGGTGTCTACAACTTGTAAGATCAGATCAAGAACACATATATATTCATGAAAATATATTAGGTTTAGATCTGAAATCATGGCACTCGGGCCCTAGTGACAAGCATTAAGCATAGCAAAGTCATAGCAACATCAATCTCAGAACATAGTGGATACTAGGCATCAAACTATAACTAAACTAACTCAATTACATGATAAATCTCATCCAAACCATCATTGTACAGCAAGCCTATGATGGGATTACTCATGCACGATGGTCATCATCATGAAATTGGTGATGGAGGAAGGTTGATGATGATGTTGGCGACGAATTCCACTCTCCGGAGCCCCGAACGGACTCTAGATCAGCCCTCCCGATGAAGAACATGAGGTGGCGACGACTCTGTATCTTAAAACATGATAAATCTTTCCCCTCTATTTTTTTCTCCCCAAAGTGAATATATAGAGTTGGAGATAGGGTCAGAGGAGCTCCAGGGGGGCCACAAGCTTGGGAGGCGCGCCCTTGGGGGCGCCCCTAGGGCTTGTGGTCTTTGGGTGGCCCCCCTTTGGATAATTCATGCGCCAGTATTTTTCATATATTCCACAAAAATTCTCCCTAAAATTTTAGGTCATCCCGAGAACTTTGATTTCTGCACAAAAATAACACCATGGAAATTCTGCTGAAAACATCGTCAGTCCGGGTTAGTTCCATTCAAATCATGCAAATTAGAGTCCAAAACAAGGGCAAACGAGTTTGGAAAATTAGATACGATGCAGAGTATCACCGTGTTGCATCATCCCCTCCTCTTCGGGGAAATGCCAACGCGGATCACAAGTAGCAGTAGTGCGGCACCGCGTTAAAGCGAGCGATCAATGTAGGACCGAGCAATGCATTGTAGCCACTGCAGAAGGGGACTATATCAAAGATCGACTCCTCACTTCGGAAGTTGTCGAGGGAGACGAAAACAACCTACAGTGTTACGACACTAGTGCATTGGGCCTCGATGCCGGGTATGACACCCTTGAATGTGGTGTTACTGGGTTTGATTCATGTTGAGGCAGTGCCCATCTTTCTGACTGTGTCGGCATAGAGCAGGCTCAGACTGCTTCCGCCATCCATATGACCGCAGGTTAAGTGAAGCCCATCAACAATGGGATCTAGGATGAAAGCGGCCGACCCACCACGATAAATACATGTCGGGTGGTCCTGTTGGTCAAAAGTGATCGGCCAAGCCGACCATAGATTGAATTTCAGGGTTACATGATCTAAGGCGTAGATGTCCCGAAGTGAATGCTTTCGCTTCTTCTTAGGAATGTGCTTGGCGTAGATCATGTTCACGTCCTTGATATCGGAGGGAAACTGCTTTCTGCTGCCATTGTTTGGCCTGCTAGGTTCATCCTTGTTGTCGCCCCGAGATTGGCCCTTGCTTTTCTCATCGGATACTGCTTTGCCGAACTGCTTTAACTCCCAACAATTTCGATTGGTGTGGTTGGCGGGCATATCCGAGGTGCCATGAATCTGACAGGGCCTGTCAAGGCCCATGAGCTACTCAACTCTGCATTGACTGCTGGGTCTTCGGCGTCTCTACAGTTGTGCTTATTTCGGCGCTTGTTTCTATTGCGCCCAATTTTTTTGTTCCATTGCGTGCTTCAGAGGTGTCAAAGTCGCTCCTATGAGAGCTACGGGCTAGCTAGCTGTCCTCACCCATGCAATAGTGGGTCATTAGGGAGGTGAGAGCGGTCATGGTTTTTGGCTTATCCTGCTCTAGCTAATGGGCGAGCCATTCGTCCCGAATGATATGCCTGAATGCCACAATTTCCTCGGCGTTGGGATAGTCAACGATCTGGTTCTTTTTGGTTAAAAACTGACTCTAGAATTTCCGAGCTGATTGGCCCTCCTTCTAGACTATGTTGCTAAGGTCATCGGTATCTAGGGGCCAACCATAGGTGCCCTAGAAGTTTGCCTTAAAGGCCTCCTTGTGCTCCTCCCAGCTTCCTATGGAATTCCTGGGAAGGTTATGGAGCCAATGCCTTGCCAGTCCTTTGAGTTTGAGCGGTAGGTATTTTATGGTGTGAAGGTTATCACCTTGGGCCATGTGAATATGGAGAAGGAAGTGTTCTATCCAGATGGCCGGGTCAGTGGTTCCATCGTATTGATCAATGTTGATGGGTTTAAACCTCCGGAAACTGATGCTCCATGACCTCGTTCGTGAAACAGAGTGGATGTGCGGGCTCTCTATAGCGAGCCACATCTTTTCGGGCGCGAGCCATTGTCCTAGCTCGCTTTTGTTCCCGAACCCTTTTGTGCCTATCTAACCAAGCGTCATAGCCTTCCAAAATGGCTACTGCGTGGCCCCATAATCCATAAATGGACCGAGAAGGAGCCTTATTGGCTTGGAGCTTGCCGCACGGATCGAAGGGCTCAGGGTGCTCGACCACACTCTGGCCATGTGAGCGGGTTCTAGCAGGGGGTTACTTAGGTGCCCCTGTTGGCCGATCTCATTCTCTAGGGAGACGATCAACCTGGCATGCGTGGCCGTATGTGAGCAGCTCAGATTTGCTGCCTCGTCATCGAAGTCAGGCAATAGCCACCAACGTGGGAAAGACTTGGTGGTTGCAAGTTGAGTTTCGAGGTCTGCTTCAGCCGCGAGGATTTTCACCCATGTGTCATTGTGTGTGTTTTCATGGGTATACAACTCCTACTGCTTCTTTTTCATACTCTGCGCGCTTGCGATTAGCTGCCATTGAAATTGTGCCTGCTCGGATGGGTTTATGGGTACCACAAAGTCTTCAGGTGTGAGTCTTACACCCTGCTTGGATTCGGTAAGGTAATCCTTGTTCGACCCAACATCGAAGGTGCCCGTGTCCGCAAGATCTTCCCTCGCGGGTATTCCCGCAGGCAAGTTTTGTTGGGCGAGTGAGGCTTGAATGTCCCTACCCGGGTTTTCAGCAGTGTCGGGGGCAGCACCATCATCGACTGTGCCCGATGTGTTGGTCATGCTCCTACTTCCATTGTGACCCTTCAATTGCCTTTTCGGGCGGCACCGCTCAGGGTTTTCCTTAGTTTTCTCATTAGAGTCGTCCTTGGGAGTGTCGACCATGCAGACATCATAGGTAGATGTTGTGACCCAATTCCCTATACGGGGTGTGGTCATCGACAGGTTGGCTCCGGAATCGCCATGGACATTTTCATCCATGTTAGTGACTTTGTTGGAGCCGTAGTAAAGCTCAACGGTTAAGTCCTCGACCGTGGTGGCTAGGTGGGTGGTGGGTGGGAATAAAAATCCCGATCGTGAGCTTTATATTTGATCCGATCATAAATGGTGGATGAGATCTCCTTTTTATGGATTCAATCTAGCACCTCACTTATTTGTTAGGGTTCCTTGGTGTCCAGGGCCTGGGCATAAGCCGGGTTGATCTAGAATAGTTTGCCTGGGCTACTTTGCATAGTGTCATCCTTTTTGCTTGTTCAGGGCTGGTCCCTGGTAGGTGGGGATAGCAACCACGTTGGGCATTGATGACGCGATTGTGATGTCTACTACACAACTTTTTCTTGTAGACTCGTGTTGGGCCTCCAAGCACAGAGTTTTGTAGGAGAGTAGAAAATTTCCCTCAAGTTGATGACCAAAGGTTTATCAATCCGTGGGAGGTGTAGGACGAAGATGGTCTCTCTCAAACAACCTAGCAACCAAATAATAAAAGTCTCTTGTGTCCCCAACACACCAAATACAATGGTAAATTGTATAGGTGCACTAGTTCGGCGAAGAGATGGTGATACAAGTGTAATATGGATAGTAGATATTGGTTTTTGTAATAGTAACAATAAAAAATAGCAAGGTAGCAAGTGACAAAAGTGAGCACAAACGGTATTTCAATGATGGAAAACAAGGCCTAGGGTCTGTACTTTCGCCAGTGCAATCTCTCAACATTGCTAATATAATTGGATCACATAACCATCCCTCAACGTGTGAAGAAGAATCAATCCAAAGTACCTATCTAGCGGAGAACATAAGAATAAATTGTTTGTAGCTATTCTCTACAATCGATCTATCCAAGAGTTCGTACTAAAATAACACAAGTTATTCTTTTCGATCGATCTATCAAGAGTTCGTACTAAAGTAACACAAGTTATTATTTCTGATCAATCTATCAAGAGTTCGTACTAAAATAACACCAAAGCAAATTCATGTTCATAATAATCAATCCAACACAAAGAACTTCAAAGAGTGCCCCAAGATTTCTACCAGAGAAACAAAGACAAGAACGTGCATCAACCCCTATGCATAGATTACCCCAATGTCACCGCTGGAATCAGCAAGTTGAGTGCCAAAACACATATCAAGTGAATCAATATGATACCCCATTGTCACCATGAGTATTCAATTGCAAGACATATATCAAGTGTTCCCAAATCCATAAAAGTATTCAATCCAAAGATATCTCAAAGGGAAAACTCAATTCATCACAACAAGAGAGGGGAAAACACCATATGATCCGACTATATTAACAAAGCCCGCGATACATCAAGATTGTGCATCTCAAGAACACAAGAGAGAGAGAGAGAGAGAGAGAGAGAGAGAGAGATTAAACGCATAGCTACTGGTACAAACCCTCAGCCCTGAGGGTGGACTACTCCCTCCTCATCACGGTGGCCGCCGGGATGATGAAGATGGCCACCGGTGATGGTTTCCCCCTCCGACGGAGTGCCGGAAAGGGCTCTAGATTGTATCTCATGGACTACAAAGCCTTGCGGCAGTGGAACTTCTTATCTAGGTCTACCCTGAGGGTTTTTGGAATATTTGTGAATTTATAGGGTAAAGAGGGGGTGCGGGAGGCCACCGAGGTGGGCACAACCCAATTGGCCATGACAGGGGGCCCGACGCACCCTGGTGGGTTGTGCTCCCCTTGAGGCACCCCCAGGTGCAGCTCTGGCCCATCCTGGGTGTTCTGGCCCATAAAAATTCGCCAAAAAAATTCGCGGTGTTTGGGCTCCGTTTGATATTGATTTTCTGCGTTGTAAAAAACAAGCAAAAAATAGCAACCGGCACTGGGCACTGGGTCAATAGGTTAGTCCCAAACAATGATATGAAATTGCTATTAAATGATTGTAAAACATCCAAGAATGATAATAAAACATCATGCATACTTCATAAATTATAGATACGTCCGAGACGTATTAGATTGCTACTGCCGGTCCCGAAGATGAACTCGGCTCAAGGCCGGCGTCTGAGATCCCGGTGCTTGACCTAGATGCGAAGATCACTGGATCTACCTCTAGGGTCTGCTCCAGGGAGAGGGTGGATCCGAGGATCCCATCGCAAGCCAACTCCGGGGTCACGGAGTCGGAGGGGTTTTCAAATTGACCTAGGGTCCATCCTGAAAAGACCAGATCACCTGGGGCGTCCGCGGTGTACTCAAGGCTTTCGAATGGGATGACTTGATTTGTAGCGTAGCTCTCGACCCGACCTAGATAGCTGGTCAGACCGGCATGTAGCACAATGCTGCCAAAGGTGAAAAGCTAGCTGGGGACAAAGATTTCACTGGAACTAGTACTGCTATCGATCTGCGTAGAGCCATCGACCCTTGGTGACCAAACAACGAGCTCTCAATGAAAGTGCCAATGTTAGTGTCAAAACTGGCAGACCTCGGGTAGGGGGCCCCGAGCTATTAGATAGATCGATGGGTAACAAGAGACAGAGGACATGATGCTTTACCCAGGTTCGGGCCCTCTCTAGGTAGGTAATACCCTACATCCTGCTCTTGCTTCTATTATGAGAGTATCAAATTACAGAGTTGATCTACCTCGAGATTTTAAATCATGGTCTGCACCCTAGGGGTATGACGACGATGAATCTATGAATGGATGAATGCCTCGACAAACTAAATCCTCTAGTTTATATAGGCACTAGGGATATCTAGGGTTACACATGGCTTGTTGCCATCTAGGGATTACATGCCGAATCTATTAAACCTTCTGGAGTACACACCAAGTCCTTCGTGAACCTCGATATGCATAGGTTGGAGGCCACTGGAGTCCCTTCGTATTAACGGGCCATCAGTTCGGCCCCTTTTTTTGCCTCTTTTGCACCATTGGATCCACTTGTCATCCACACACACACTCCCATGTACATACACTCTCCGCCACGAGGGCCCACTAGCCAGTCCAATGGCTAGGAGTAGCCTGGGTACACAAAGCATTTTATCCGTTTTCTTTTCTGTTTTTCTTTTCCTTTTTCGTATATTCATTTTCCTTGTCTTTTATTAAATGCATTAATTGAACTAAAACTTGACCAATTCATATCTGCCTAAATTCAATTTGCACATAGGCATGTATTATATATCAAAATGGGGTATAAAACCCCATGTGGCAAAACGACAAATCTCTTCAATAACTCCTCTCCAGCGCTGCGAAGGGAAGGAAAATAGGGAGCGACTGACTACCACACGCATGGCCCACCTCGGGCCTCAGCATGGTGTCGTTCGCGTCCCCTCCAACTGCCAGAACCACGGGTGGCCCGACGGAGAGCAAGCCAGAGTTGCCACCCCCGATGTTGTTGCCGCGCTGCCCGAGTCCTCCTTTCGAATCCAGGAGAAACTTCAACATAGAGCCCAGGGCACGGCCCCAGGCTCTCTTTCCTAACATAACCAGCAAGAGCAGAAGACAGAGGATGAGGAATGCGAGGATGGGTGACTCTGTCCTCCTCCACCCATCCTTTTATAGGCAGGCCAAGGAGGGGAGTCGCCCCCTCAATAGGCGACCATCGTCCTCCTCCACCAATTCAAGAAGACCGGGCCCTCGCCTTGATGCTCTCCCACGCCACTCGCCACCTCTACCTACCCCGCGCGATGCATGCAACATATGTGGCTAAGGATAAGGGCGTAGTGGGAGGAGTGAATTGGCAGTTTCTATCCCGTGCATTAAAGTCATTCATGTGCCATTACTAGAGCGACCCCACCGCTGTTGGCTTTACAAGATGCGCGGGGAAACCGGAAACTAGCCCGAATTCAAGACTCATGAAGAAGCAAAGAAGACCTCAAGAAACTAGCCTCTTCAGCACCCTGCCCGTGCACTTATTAGGCCCTACCCCAACGACGCTTGGCACTGCGTTTGGGGCAGGCCCGGGGGCTTCTCTCGGTGCAACAAACCCTGGGTCTGTTGCCCTGACTGTGCACATGCATGGGAGCAAGATTGAAGCACCAACCCAAGTCAGAGTACAAGAAACCTAGAGGTTTGTGGAACCAACAAGCAGATCAAGGAGACCAAGGCCAAGCCGGAGAAGCAAGATATCGTCAAGAGAAAGGCCTCCCTTGCCAGGCAGGCGAGCCCGGCAAGGGGCAAGACCACCCCCAGAGAAAGATAACCAAGGTATCCCGACAGAGCATGCCGGGACTCGTAGAGGCTAAACCACCTCACCAACCACTCCTCCATGACTCACATCGTCAATCAGTGCGGTGTCAAGCCGCAAATTGACTAAGTGGCAGCCATTAGCCACATGTCATCCTCTCCCTACAGGAAGAACCCACAGATGACACCCGTCCTGCAACGTGTCAAGCAAGCAGGCGCAGAGCTGGCGAGATAGCCCAACAAGCCTTGCCGGGCAACCGATGATGTGACATTAAGTGGTGCATTTAATGCACACGGTCAGCCCGCAGAGTTAGGTATGATAGCACTGTTGCTATCATATCAGTGCATAATGACTACTTTGCCACTATGGTGACCCCTTAGTCTATAAAAGTAGGCCCATAGCAACCGTAGACGGGGTTAGATGATTCGATAACTCACACCCCCATACGTGCGTAGTCGCTGCTGCCCTGAGGCAACCCTTGCCGGGCAAGTGTACTATGGTCCACCACCATCAATCCACCAAAGTAGGAGTAGGGTCTTACGCCACATTGGCGGCCCGAACCTGGGTAAAAATGTCCGCGCGATCTCTGCCATGCTGTCCCACACTCGTCTGCTCTTTGTGCAACATGACGTCCCCCTGCCGAACCAGCAAGGGACCTCCTGGTCCCATAGGTGGTCGTGGTTTTCCCTGACATCTTTGGCGCACCAGGTAGGGGGGTCGCAGTGCATCATCCTCATCGTCGTATTCATCTTCAACGGTGCCATCGACCATGGCGCCCAAGAAGAAACCAGCTTCTTCGGCTCGTCCGTCTACCTCAAAGGATCCATAGCCCGCGGCCTCTAATGCTGCAGGAGGTGCGGAGGCATGCGAGGATGCTGATGCTGCTGGGGATGTGGTTGGAGCAGGCGGCACCGTCACCACTTCCCCGCGGCCTACACGGGAGCAAGAGGCACCGGAGGAGAGCATCATCAGGAACATCCTTACGGCCATGCTCCCCAAGGCCCCCAGCAAAGGGGTTACTCCATCTGCGCCCCTTCCGCCCACCGATGAGCACAACCGCAGCAACGGCGCTCAGACCGAGGCGAATCTCCACCCTCCGACCGTTCCCACCACTAGTGCGGTCGTAGCACGCGTGCCTCCCCGGGATGGGTCGACCAAGCCATTGCACTTGACGGAGCCACTAGCCCTCATGCGCATTCACCGAACCGCCCTGCCATCCAGCGGGCCGCCCCGCAGCAGAGGGGGCGCAGTGCTGCCGCCGCTGGCACCGTAAGGAGCCGGGCGACGGTACGATCGACTTCTTCAGCACCCATGCCATGTACAGCTTTGGAGGCCATGGCGCGGGTTTAGCTGCTACTGAGGTTTCTGCCAGCGGCCGAGCAAATGGACGAATGGCGTGCCACTATCCAAATTCTACTCGGTTTCACCGAAGCTGGGGGCTCACGGCGAGCTGACCCGCCGCAACCTCCCCAAGCGACAACAATGGCTTGTGCTGGCCATACCGAAAGAGCCGTCCCCACGGTGCAGTCCCTGCCATGGAGCTAGCGCAAGCGCGGTAGAATCAAGACCCCGACGATGTATCGATGGCCTCTTATGACCCTCGAGCGTGTCCAGGCCAGCGCCGAGCCCCGGAGGACGGGCGGAGAGGAGACGCGTGCGTCGCTGTCGAGCAACGCCGTGGCAACCTCCGCCGGACCGAAGGGTGCGACGGCCCCGACGTCGGCGAGCCCGCACTCGGTATCGGTAGGTGCCTACCTTTCGAGGTTGGCTGCCCTGCCTTTACTCGTGAGCTACGGCAAGTCCGTTAGCCGTCCGTTCGCATGTTCAAGCCAGATATACCTGAGAAGTACGACGGGAGGCTGAACCCGGCAGAGATCCTGAGCATCTACTCCATCGCTGTTCACGCTGCCGGGGGAAGAGATGAGAAGGTGTTTACCAACTACTTTGCTTTGACCCTCAAGTCCAATGTGAGATCTTGGCTGATGCACCTGCCGGAGAACTCCATTTCGTCATGGGCTGACCTATGCCACAAATTCATCAGCGCCTTCACTGGTGGCCACCAAGAACCAGGCAGGCCCAGCGACCTGCAGCTTCTCCAACATAAGGAAGGAGAAACCCTCTGTAACTATTTACAAATATTCAACAAAGTTCATAGAAATATTCCAAATATCCATCCGGCAGCTGTGATAGCCGCCTTCCAGTCCAATGTGCGCAACCGCTAGATTCGTTCTAAGATGAACGTGCGGTTGCCCAAGACTGTGAAGGAGCTCTACACCCTGGTGGATAAGCGTACTCGGATGGAGGAGGGAAGGAAGTTGTCTGGAGAGGAAGATTGCATCAATGTTGATTCAGAAGATGACGATGAATCAACTAGCCAGAAGAAGAGCAAGAAGCACAATAAGAAGCGGAGAGATAAGGAAGTGATGACCGTCAAAGGATCAGGTACGCCTAGTACCGACAAGAAGGCCAAAGCTGAGGCCCCCGGCAAGGAAGCTGCCGTGTGCACTAACTGCCGGGAAGCTGCTGCTGCCGAGAAAGCCGGGAAAGGTGATGGGTCGTACTTCAAGATTCATCGAACCAAGGGCCACGACCTTCAAGAGTGTCATCAGGTTGAGCAGCTTGTCAAGAGACAAAAAGCAGAGTATGAGAAGCGTGATAAGGAAAAGGGTCAGAATGTTGCTGGCGGTAAGGGCCGAGGTGGTGAAGTAAATCACCCCAGCAAACCCCTTTGAAACCAAGGAAAGCCCACCAGAGGTAGAGAAAAGGGAGTCTGTAATGATGAGAGTGATGGAGGGGATGGAGAGGAAATCAGTGAGCAAGAGTTTTAGAAGGCCACTGATGCCCTGTGCATTGACGGAGGTGCATCTTTGCAAGCCTCTCACTGTTAACTCAAGCGATGGGCACGAGATGTCAATGCCATGGAGCCAGCGCCAGAGGCCCAGAAGCCGCTCAAATGGCCCCGTACACCCATCATCTTTGATGAGGAGGATCATCTTTGCCGTACCACTACGGTAGGATGCTTGCCGTTGTTGGTCTCCCCAACAATTTGCAACCTCAAGGTCACAAAAATGTTGGTGTACGGTGGGGCCGGGTTGAATGTGATTTCCCCAGCAGTTATCAACAACCTTCATATAACAGAGGAAGAGCTAGAGGTTACCAGCATGTTTCAAGGAGTTAATCCCGACAGGAGTCATCCTAAGGGAAAGACCACGTTGTCGGTAACGTTTGGGGGGATAATTGAACAACCGGACTGAAAGGATTGTGTTTGATGTGGTTGATCTCCCCCTGCCATTCAATGGGATTCTTGGACGCCCGACACTAGCTAAATTCATGGCGGCATCCCACTATGCCTACAATACCTTGAAGATGCCTCGGCCACTAGGAGTTATCACTATCCCATCAGATGAGAAGGATGCAATCATTAGCGTGGATAAGATGTACCGGGACATAGTTTCCTCAGAGGCAGCGGTAGCAGCAGTTCCCGCCAAGGAAAGTAAAGGAAAGAAGAAGGATTGTAGGACCTCCAGCAAGGAGTTCGGGAAGCGTGTCCCCAACGAGTGCACGACACCCCTTGACAACGTGACGGAATGTTCCTACAGCAAGAGATCCAGGGTTGCTGCACCGCAAGTTAAAAAGGTCCCGGTAGGGCTGGCTGGCATTGATGGTACCTTTACTATCAGCGCCACCCTCGATGACAAATAGGAAAGCGTGCTCGTTGCCATCCTGCGGGCGAATATCGATGTGTTTGCCTGGAACATCTGATATCCCTGGTGTTCCCAAGGAGGTAATCGATCACCACTTTGCTGTCTACCCACATGCCCAACCTGTCAAGCAGAAAGTCCGGAAGTAGGCCCTAGAGAGGCAGCAATTCATTGCAGAAGAGATCAAGAAACATGAGGCAGTTGGTTTGGTCAGAGGAGTGCTACATCCAACATGGTTGGAAAATCCAGTGGTAGTCCGGAAGGCTAACGGGAAGTGGAGGCCTTGCATAGATTTCACAGATCTCAACAAGGCTTTCCTGAAGGACCCATTTCCCTTGCCGCGTATTGATCAGATTGTGGATTCCACTTCAGGTTGTGATTTTCTCTCCTTCCTGGATGCATACTCTGGATATCATCAAATCTTCATGTCCAAAGAAGATGAAGAAGACGTTGTTCATCACTCAATGTGGTTGTTGGGGAACGTAGCATGAAATTTCAAAAAAAATCCTACGCTCACACAAGATCTATCTAGGAGAAGCATAACAACGATACGGGAATAGTGTGTCTACGTACCCTCGTAGACTGAAAGCGAAAGCGTTATATTAACACGATTGATGTAGTCAAACGTCTTCGCGATTCAACCGATCAAGCACCGAACGTATGACACCTCTGAGTACTGCACAGGTTCAGCTCGATGACGTCCGACGAACTCTTGATCCAGCAGAGTTTCGGGTAAGAGTTCTAGCAGCACGACGGTGTGGTGACGGTGATGGTGATGTTGATCGTGCAGGGCTTCGCCTAAGCACTACAACAATATGACCTGAGGTGTAAACTATGGAGGGGGGCACCGCACACGGCTAAGAACAATTGATGTGCTTTGGGGTGCCCCTGCCTACGTATATAAAGGTGGAGAGGATGAGGAGGCCGGCCTAGAGGCGCGCCATGGGGGGAGTCCTACTAGGACTCCACTCCTAGTAGGATTCGCCCCCCTTTTTTCCCTTTCTTTGGGAGTTGGAAAGAGGGAAGGAGAGGGAGAGGGAAAGGAAAGGGGGGCCGTGGCCCCTTTTCCTTGTCCAATTCGGACAACCCATGGGGGGGGGGGCGCCACCCCTTGTGGGCTCCCCTCTCTCCCCTATGACCCATGTAGGCCCAATACTTCCCCAAGGGGTTCCAATAGCCCCTCGGTACTCTAATAAATATCCAAAATGTCCCGAAACCATTCCGGTGTCCAAATACCATCATCCAATATATCAATCTTTACCTCTCGATCATTTCGAGACTCCTCGTCATGTAAGTGATCTCATCCGGGACTCCGAACAATGTTCGGTCACCAAAAACACATAACTCTTAAATACAAATCGTCATCGAACGTTAAGCGTGCGGACCCTTCGAGTTCGAGAACTATGTAGACATGACCTAGACACATCTATGGTTAATAACCAATAGTGGAACCTGGATGCTCATATTGGCTCCCACATAATCTACAAAGATCTTTATCGATCAAACCGTAATGAAAACATACGTTATTCCCTTTGTCATCAGTATGTTACTTGCCCGAGATTCGATCATCAGTATCTTCATACCTAGTTCAATTCATTAGCAGCAAGTCTCCTTACTCATTCGGTAATGCATCAGCTCACAACTAACTCATTAGTCATATTGCTTGCATGTCTTCTTAGGATGCGCATTACCGAGAGGGCCCAGAGATAACTCTCCGATACTTGGAGTGACAAATCCTAATATCGATCTATGCCAATGCAACAAACACCTTTGGAGATACCTATAGAGCATCTATATAATCACCCAGTTATGTTTGGACGTTTGATAGCACACAAGGTATTCCTCTGGTATTCAGGAGTTGCATAATCTCATAGTTTGAGGAATATGTATTCGACATGAAGAAAGAAGTAGCGATAAAACTAAACGATCAATACGCTGAGCTAACAGATGGGTCATGTCCATCACATCATTCTCCTAATGATGTGATCATGTTAATCAAATGACAACACGTCTATGGTTAGGAAACTCTACCATGTTTGATTAATGAGCTAGTCTAGTAGAGGCTTACTAGGGACACTGTGTTTTGTCTATGTATCCACACATGTATAGAGTTTCCGGTTAATACAATTCTAGCATTAATAAAAGAAATTTATCATGATATAAGGAAATATAAATAACAACTTTATTATTGCCTCTAGGGCATATTTCCTTCAGTCTCCCACTTGCACTAGAGTCAATAATCTAGATTACATAGTAATGATTCTAACACCCATGGAGTCTTGGTGCTGATCATGTTTTGCTCGTGGAAGAGGCTTAGTCAACGGGTCTGCTACATTCAAATCCGCATGTATTTTGCAAATCTCTATGTCTCCCTCCTTGACTTGATCACGGATAGAGTTGAAGCGTCTCTTGATGTCTTGTGGAACCTGGATTCCTTCGCCAAGGCAATTGCCCCAGTGTTGTCACAAACGATTTTCATTGGACCCAATGCACTAGGTATTACACCTAGATCAGATATGAACTCCTTCATTTGCTGCTTCCGAAGGAGCTATGTACTCCGCTTCACACGTAGATCCTGCCACGACGCTCTGCTTGGAACTGCACCAACTGACAGCTCCACCATTCAACAAAAACACATATCCAGTTTGTGACTTAGAGTCATCCAGATCAGTGTCAAAGCTAGCATCGATGTAACCATTATGATGAGCTTTTTGTCACCTCCATAAAAGAGAAACATATCCTTGGTCCTTTTCAAGTACTTCAAGATGTCCACGACCCCTGTCTAGTGATCCACTCCTGGATTACTTTGGTACCTCCCTGCTAGACTTATAGCAAGGCACACATCAGGTTTGGTACACATCATTGCATACATGATAGAACCTATGGCTGAGGCATAGGGAATGACTTTCATTTTCTCTTTATCTTCTGCAGTGGTCGGGCATTGAGTCTGACTCAACTTCAAACCTTGTAACACAGGCAAGAACCCTTTCTTTGACTGATCCATTTTGAACTTCTTCAAAACTTTATCAAGGTATATACTTTGTAAAAGTCCAATTAAGCATCTTGATCAATCTCTATAGATCTTGATGCCCAATATATAAGTAGCTTCACCGAGGTCTTTCATTGAAAAATTCTTCTTCAAGTATCCTTTTATGCTATCCAGAAATTCTACATCATTTCCAATCAACAATATGTCATCAACATATAATATCAGAAATGCTACAGAGCTCCCACTCATTTTCTTGTAAATACATGCTTCTCCAAAAGTCTGTATAAAACCATATGCTTTGATTACCTCATCAAAGCATATATTCCAACTCCAAGATGCTTGCACCAGTCCATATATGGATCGCTGGAGTTTGCACACTTTGTTAGCACCTTTAGGACCGATAAAACCTTCTGGTTGCATGATATACAACTCTTCTTTGAGAAATCCATTAAGGAATGCACTTGACATCCATTTGCCAGATTTCATAATCATAAAATGCAACAATTGCTAACATGATTCGGACAGATTTAAGCATCGCTATCGGTGAGAAGGTCTCATTGTAGTCAACTCCTTGAACTTGTCGAAAACCTTTCGCCACAAGTCGAGCTTTGTAGACAGTAATATTACCATCGGCATCAGTCTTCTTCTTGAAGATCCATTTATTTTCAACGGCTTGCCGATCATCGGGCGAGTCAACCAAAGTCCACACTTTGTTCTCATACATGGATCCCATCTCAGATTTCATGGCCTCAAGCTATTTCGCGTAATCTAGGCTCATCATCCCTTCCTCATAGTCCGTAGGTTCGTCATGGTCAAGTAACATGACTTCCAGAACAGGATTACCGTACCACTCTGGTGCGGAACGTACTCTGGTTGACCTACGAGGTTCGGTAGTAACTTGATCTGAAGTTTCACGATCATCATCATTAGCTTCCTCACTAATTGGTGTAGGCATTACGTGAACGATTTTCTGTGATGAGCTATTTTCTCATTCGAAAGAAGGTACAATTACCTCATCAAGTTCTACTTTCCTCTCACTCACTTCTTTCGAGAAACTCCTTCTTTAGAAAGGTTCCATTCTTTGCAACAAAAGTCTAGCCTTCGGATATATGATAGAAGGTGTACCCAATAGTTTCTTTTGGGTATCCTATGAAGACGCACTTCTCCGATTTGGGTTCGAGCTTATCAGGTTGAAGCTTTTTCACATAAGCATCGCAACCCCAAACTTTAAGAAACGACATCTTAGGTTTCTTGCCAAACCACAGCTCATACGGTGTCGTCTCAACGGAGGATTCTAAGCCACCACCGTAGAACGTGTCCGTCAGAAATGACAAAATGGGCTCGATGGCATATAAGGATCGCAAATCCTTGACTGCTTGGCGGAGGAGAGCAGTGGCAGGGCCATCGAAGAGATCGACGGCGGTTGAACCAGAGGGGATGGGGATGGACCATGTAACATGTGACATGGCTTGTGTGAAGCCGTCGCTATCGACGAGCTTGATGTCGTAGCCAGCTTTCTCGAGATACAGTAGTAGGCAAACCCGCTGACATGAAGCCTTCGGCATGGCAACGTAGTCAACGTCTTCGCCGGCTTCCACGATGACATGTTGCTCCGGGATCGACAGCTCGGGGCGAACAACGACCACCTCGCCAACGTCTGCCGGAGAGTCCATGATAAACCTCTTCTTGGCCGAACACTCGTCGGGCTCCCCGGGATACGTGGTCGAGCTTAGGCTGCGACATTCTAGAGCAGGGGATGTGGATCTGGCGGGGAGGGACACCGCAAGCCTCATCTAAAAACTCAGGGGAGTGGGGTGATGGTATGGGAATCGCTGGGTAACCTGAACTTTATTATCTAAGCTAGGAGGAACGGGTAGACCGACATGGGTTGGCGGCGGGGGCGGCGAGCTAGGGTTCGAGGGGGAGGGGGCCGGGTGGGGGGACTGTGGAGGGGGGGATGGTGGTGTTTGAGGATACGCCGCGGGTACTAAATTTTTTAGTAATGGTGGGTGGAGATGGTGGTGGACGAGGGAGGGCGACGGTTCAAATGCCTCGGCTACTGCAATTTTACTATAAGATCAGTGCTGGAGGAGTGTGGGCAACGGTTGAAGTACGACGACTACTAAAATTTGGGTAAAGGAATTGATGCAGGGCGGGAGTGCCCAAGATCGCGCACGGTCTAATAAGAATATGCATGTATGATAATAAGGAAAAGTGGCGGAACCGCCGATTTTTGCAACGCTCAAGGCGGGTAGTTTGTTTTTATATTTCTAGCTAGCTGGTCTATCACACACGGTTCATCCTAATTTCTAAATAAACTTACCCGCCTTTAGCTTGCGCAGTCGTGGTGATTTTACACCGCACTTGCATCGCACACTGTTAAGCCAGTATGTCCACCATTTGATCGCGCTTGCGCAGTCGTGGTGATTTTACAACAAAAAATAACCTATAGAAACATAGTCTACGATTAGCAAAACTAGGATCCCAAGGTTTATATAATCATCATGTCAGGTCATTATAGAGATAAGCTAACTATAGAGATATTTATCTGTTTATCTCTATAATGACCATGTCATGGCGATTAAATGAATCTTGAGATATGTAACTTCCCACCGGGTCATCCATCTTTGGACCACACCAGCCCAAGCACGCTTAACTTCTGCGTTCTATTCGACCAGGCTAGCAGATGGGAAGCGGTACCTTGCTGATAGGAATTTCCTCGTTGTCTTTAAGGCATTTCACGCTGGTCACCCTATGAGACCTACTCCCTCCTATCACACACATTTGTGCTGTTAGAAACTATGTGCGATATTTACATGGCTCCTGTGTCAGGGAAATGACACCTATGGGATCCTGGGGATCCCTTTTGATGCGGTTGTGGGGCATAGAGTTGTGCAAAGAGCGGGTCTAGGCGATCAACACGTGGGAAGTTTTACCCAGGTTCGGGCCGCAAGATGATGCGTAAAACCCTAGTCCTGCTTGTCTGTGTATATTTGGTGTTCTTGAGCTCTTGAACTGGCCTCTATGCGTGGGTGTCCAAAAAGTCAGAATCCTCTCTCAGTATGCCTTAGGCCTCCTTTTATACGTCCAAGAGGTTGCCACAGTGACACACATGAGGTGTAAAGCTACTACAGTGTACAAGGTTATCCCCTGACATCTTAGGACAAACACATTTAATGCGCCACCCGTGTGTCCCCTAGCTTTATTGGGGATGGCAAGAAAGCTTGTCCTGCCCATTGCCGCCTCACCTCGCTCCGACACGCATCCAGGCTGACGAGGCGCGGTGCCACGCTGGCTGCCAGCCGCTGTGGTGGTAGGGTCTTCACGAAGATCTGCAAGCCACCACGCAGGTGCTTGTAGTTGGCGTAGGAGTCGCATGCTGCCATGTATGTGCTTGCCGAGTCGGTGAGCCGGTCGTCGCGTAGGACTGGCCGCGGGGCGGTGAAACCTTGGCGGGCGCGGGCCTGGCTGTGGCCCCACATATGCCCCCGACAGAGAGGGTCTTGCCAGGGTCATGTGGCCGTCCCCGACAAGGATCTTGCCGGGGGTCTTCGGTCGTACCTGGCAAGGCTCTTGCAGGGGGTCTTCGCCTTCTGGTCCCTTGGACTTACAAGGTTGGCGAGTCACTGCACATGTGCCCCTTGAATCTTGGCCTTGACGTTGTCGATGGTATCGGGGCTCTCAGACCCAAGGGTGGTGGGCCTGCTGGTGTTTGGGCCTGCTCTCAGACCCAAGGCTCTTGCCGGGGTTGCGTAGGTTGCCCCGGCAAGGGTGTTGCCGGGGGAGGAGCCCACCTTGCCCCTCTATCCTTCATGTCTCTGGCTTGAGAGTTGCCTCGGTGGCCTCGTGCCTTCCTTCTCCTGCTCCACCAAGCGTGGCCGTAGGCGCAGCTCCAACTGCCCATGCACAAGTAAAGGGGTGCAAAAGGACCCCTACTTTTGTACACCAACGGGAGCCCCCGGGCCTAGGCCACACATAAGCGTGGAGCGTTGTTGGGCCAGGCCCAGAACGGTGTGCGGGCACGCGTGGTAGGTTTTAACTGTGGGGATTCTTTCGCCGGTTGTGCTTCCCCACGACTCGCGTTAGTGCGTGACGTGGGGGTCGTGCGTGGGGCGGCTGTAGCGTGCTTGCATCACGTCACGGCGAATAGTAAAGAGGCGGCCCATGTCTTCCCCCCCCCCCTAAGTGGGAGACGCAGGGGCGCTGCACATTTATGGTCGCCCCACCTATCCTCTTGACTCTGGTTCACCCACCACGTGCCCCCCATGCGTTAGGGAGGGTAAGCGGTGGATGTGGGGGGCGCAATCATTAACGCCGAGGCGGGAAACCGGGTGTCGCTGATTGGAGTAGCGGGTCGGTCCTGGTTCCCTGCGCCTCTCGAGACTGGATTGGCCGAGTGGGGTAGCTGCTCTCAGGTTGGGGGGGCCGAGCCCCAGCCCGTCCCTCTATAAAAGGGGAGAGGGGCAGCGTCTTCCTTCATTCATCTCCTTCTCGCACGATTCTTCCCTTCCAGCAGCCATGGTTAGAGGGTGCGCCGGCACTCCAATGATGACGACGAGGGCTTTTTCTTGACAGCGTGTCCCCCCTGCTTCGGAACTCATAGAAGTGGAGACCACTGTGGGAGGAAGAGGGAGAGGGCGAGGCCGAGGTCGACGCGGTGCTCGGGGGAGAGGAGGACGGGGCGGCGCACCGGCCGTGCTCCCGCCAGCTGCTCTTCCCCCGCTGGAGGGCCATGTCGGGGACCAGCCTCGTGAGTTCTTCATCAGGCTGTACAAGCCATAGTGTGGTCATCTTCGCCTCCCCAGCTTGTTTGCTCGAGAGATGAGGCTCGACCCGCCGCATGCCTTGAGGCTGCATATGAGGGGCTATGGGAATGGCATCACGTTGGTCGACGTCGACTTCCCCACCCCTCACGTTATGTATCTCCGCCGTGGGTGGAAGACCTTTGCCCACGCCCATAGCTTGTTGGAGGGGCACGTTTGCCATTTCAAATTACTGGAGAGGAGCCTACTCTCCGTCAAGGTTTTTGGGTGTTCGGGAATCCACTTAGGGTGCTGCGTGGAGAGTTCCACCAATGACGAAACCTTCTCCTTGAGTGATAGTGATGAGGAAGACATCGATGGCGAGGACGGCGATGGCGGGCGGGAGGACGCCGATTCCGGCTCCGACTGACTGCCGGCGGCAGCACCATCATCTACACCGCCCTCCTTCCTTGGCTGCGCGTCTAGCCGAGGGTCGCCTCTGCCATGCTCTCCATGGGTGCGTCCCATCGCACTTCCCTTGCCTTCGACCACGATACCTGGGAGGAAAGGGACAAGAACGGAGATTGCGAGGCGCTTATCTTTCTTTCTGTATGTAGGCACTTGCCGAATCTTAATTTCTAAAAGAAATGTAATCTCTCGAGCCCATGCATGTGTCCTGTAACATCTGTACTCGTATCGGCATGTTAATGAAAAAGACAAGTCTTGCTGGGGCCCGTGCATGTATACGTCCATGCAGAGGCGAAACGCCTCCTTAATGCAAATAAACGAGTTTTGCCGGCAAGCTGTCCCGCCGGCACCCCTCGTGCCTGCCGGAGCATCACATCTGCCAGGTTGCAGACAGAGGGTCCAGCCCCCCGCCAACCTTCTTTTAGTAATGGGCACTGCAACCGCCCTGACCGAAGCAGCGTTCAGGTCCAGGACGGGAGCACGTAATTTTTAAAGAGAACGACAGGGTTTTCTAATGCACAAGCCACATGTCACGAACATGAACGGGCAAGAGGTGAACTTTATCTGTTTGTTCCACCGGGAGTCGATGTGCCTAGCTGCCCTTCCAACTTCTTGCCGGGGCCGGGTCCTTGGCGGGGTCGAGGATCCTTGTCGTGGCTGGGGAGAAGAGAGGACATGAGAATGGGAGCTTGGCAGTCTATTAACACTTGATGGAATCAAAAAGTAGTACAATACCCTGGACAAGCATGTATATACGCATATATATATAAACATGGAAATCAATGGGAAACTGTACATACTAAAGGGTTCCTTTTCCCTAACTGCGCACAGGGTCTGCACCTGGCTTTGTACATAGGGTTACATGCCTTGCTGACAAGGTTAGTACAAAAAAGGGGGTCGCCGGGGCTCCCGGCAACCGCGCCTTAGGGGTAAAACTTGCGAAGATGTTTGATATTTCAGGAATTGCTCACCGGAATGCCATCTTTGGTCTCTAGGCGGACTGCGCCGGGCCTGGTGACTCGTATTACCCGATAAGGGCCTTCTCACTTTGGCGTCAACTTGTTTGAATTTTTGGTGGATTGGATCCACCGAAGAACAAGGTCGCCTTCCTCAAGACTTTTGGCGTGAACCTTGCGGCTATGATAGCAGCGCAAGGCTTGCTGGTAGCGAGCGGCTCGCACAAGAGCCTGAAGATGATCTTCCTCAAGGAGCGTTGAATCCTCTTGGCGCAGCTGCTCTTGCTCAAGCTCATCGTAAGAGAGCACTCGAGGTGACCCGTATATGAGTTACGTGGGGAGAACTGCTTCTGCCCCGTATACCAGGGCAAAGGGCGCCTGGCTAGTGGCTCGATTTGGTGTCGTCCTGATTGACCAAAGAACCATTGGCAACTAATCAACCCAGTGTCTTCCGCACTTGTGCAGCCTGTCAAAAGTCCTGGTTTCGAGACCTCGCAACACCTCTGCGTTCCCCCTCTCAGCTTGGCCGTTACTTTTGGGATGGGCAACTGAAGCAAAACAAACCTTGCTTCCGAGTTCCTGGACGTACTGCATGAAATCGTTGCTCGTGAACTGTGTGCCGTTGTGGGTGATGACCCTATTCGGTACACCAAAACGACAGACTAGTCCCTTGAAGAACTTGATGGCTGATTGCGCTGTCACCTTCCTCACCAGCTCCACTTCCGACCACTTTGTAAACTTGTCGATCGCGATGTACAAGTACTCAAAGCCCCCGATGGCATGGGGAAAGGGGCCTAGTATGTCGAGCCCCCATACCGAAAATGGCCAGGAAAGAGGGATCGTCTGAAGAGCTTTGAGCTGGTTGATGAAGCTTCTTTGAATGGAACTGACACGCTTCACACTTGGCTACTAGCGCAGTTGCATCCTGGAGGGCGGTGGGCCAGAAAAAGCCTTGCCGGAATGCCTTGCCGACAAGGGCTCTTGACCCTATGTGGGAGCCACACATGCCTCCGTGTATCTCTGCCAACAGCTCCAGTCCGTCGATCCGAGGAATGCACTTCAATTTCACACCGTTCGGTCTCCTTCTGTATAGGGCATTATCCACAGACTAGTACATGCTGGACCAATGGGCTACTTTCTGAGCCTCTTCTTGTTCCTCAGGGTATTCTCATGTCTGGAGGAAACGGACGGTGTGCTACGCCCATGCCGGAGCCTGGGGCTCGACGGCAAGGACTAAAGGCTCATCTTCGGTCGTGGGGGTGACCGCCTCTAAGGTCGGGGCTTGGGCCCCTGCCGGAGGTTGCTGATCCCTGGCAAGGTTGGGGTGCCCGGCAACATCCTCGTCGGCGGATCCGGGGAGCTCAGCGGAAAAGTACTGGCCAGGGCCCATCTTCCTTCTTTTGTTCTGCCCCGCAGATGGCTCAACGGATGGTTGGGTCAATTGAATCACAAAGGTACCTGGTTCCACAGGTAGCTTGAGGGCAGCGCATTTAGACAAGTCGTCGGCAATGCTGTTCTCTGCTCGGGTAACATGTTTTGCCTACAAACCGTCGAAGCGCTCCACCAACTTCCTCACCTCATCCACATAGGCCTCCATCAACGGGCTTTGGTAATCTTTGTTAACTTGCCTAACGACAAGCTACAAATCACCCCTGACGATAAGCTCTCTAATTCCGAGGTCTGCCGCGATCCTGAGACGAGCAAGCAGTCCCTCGTACTCTGCATTGTTGTTTGTTGATTGTTCCCGGGGAAAGCGCATTTGGACTATGTTCTTGAGGCGCTCTCCGGTGGGTGCGAAGAGTAGCACGCCAGCAGTAGCACCTTGCAATGAGAAAGCTCCATCAAAGTACATAATCCAGTCACGGCTCGTCCTCTTGCCGGGAAGGGTGATCTCCTGGGCCTCTTCGTCAGGCGCTGAGGTCCATTCTGCGATGAACTCCACCAAGGCTCGGCCCTTGATGGTTGAGGTACTTTCAAACTTGAGGTCAAAGCTTGACAGATCCAATGCCCATTCCACAATCCTCCCAGTTGCATCTGGGTTATGTAGGACCCATTGCAAAGGGAGGCGGGTGATGACGGTGATCTCGTGTGCTTGGAAATAGTGGCGCAGCTTCCTTGAGGCCATAAGGAGGCCGAAAAGTAGCTTCTGCATACCAGAATACCTTGATCTAGCCCCCCGCAAGAGGGAACTGAGAAAATAGACCGGGTGCTGCACCATCTTCTTCTTCTTTTGGGGGACCTCGCCTTCTTGCGCAGATTCCGCCTTGCCGGGATCGAGCCCTGCCGGGGAGGGCTCTGGTCCACCATACGATGAATCCTCCGCCACCGCTGCCTCTTCCTCAAATTCCCTTTGTGCCACTAGCACATCATCGACCACTTGATTCGTCACCGCTAGGTATAGCAGCAACGGCTCTCGCGGTTTAGGCGCGACTAGTGTTGGTGTGGAGGAGAGGTATTTCTTCAAATCTTGCAGCGATGCCTTTGCCTCCGGAGTCCATTTCATTGGGCCCCCTTTTTCAAGATTTTGAAAAAGGGGAGGGCGCGCTCAGCAGATTTGGAGATAAACCTTCTTAGTGCAGCAATGCAGCCGGCGAGCTTACGTACGTCCTTGACTCGTTTTGGCGCCTCAATCTACTCAATCGCTTTGATCTTGTCGGGGTTTACTTCAATTCCGCGTTGAGATACAAAGAACCCGAGGAGTTTGCCGGACGGGACCCCGAACACATGCTTCTCTGGGTTGAGCTTGAGGTTGATCTTGTGCAAGTTTGCAAACGTCTCCTCTAGGTCTTGCGAGCGTGGCTTTGTCCTTGGTTTTGACCACTATGTCATCCATATAGGCTTCCATGTTTCTATGTAGTTGGGGCTCAAAACCAATTTGGACCCCTCGGGCAAACATTGAACCAGCGCTCTTGAAAGGATTGAGAAGAGGTGTCTAGAGGGGGGTGAATAGACTCTTAGCAAGAAAAGTGGCAGTTTTTAAATACTTCAGGTTGATGTGGAGTTTTAGCAAATGTTTAAACTTTCACAATACACATCAAGCAAGCACGACAAGAGTATATGTGCAGCGGAAAGTTAAGCATGCAACTTTGACTACTTGACCAAATAAAAAAACCTAGCCTTTTCTCAATTTTAAGTCTGGCAGATTTTAGCAACTAAGGACAAGTCAAGCAATCAACCTACACATGCAATTCTAAGAGCATAGCAGTGGAATGTAAAGCAATTGCATATGAAGGTAAAGGGAGGAGTTTGAGGGAGCAAACATAATGTAGACACGGAGATTTTTTACGCGTGGTTCCGATAGGTGGTGCTATCGTACATCCACATTGATGGAGACTTCAACCCACGAAGGGCAACGGCTGCGCAAGTCCACAGAGGGCTCCACCCATGAAGGGTCCACGAAGAAGCAACCTTGTCTATCCCACCATGGCCGATTATTCCTCTCAACAACTCCATTTTGTTGAGGCATGTACGTAGCTGAACACTCATGTGAAATTCCTTCTTCGTCAAGAAAGGTATCCACATTTGCGTTCTTGAAATCCGTTCTGTTGTCGCTGCGAATCTTCTTGATCTTCACTTCAAATTGATTTTGGGCCTTCCTAGCAAAGTTTTTGAAGATCTTTTGGACCTGCAATTTATCATCAAGAAAGAACACCCATGTAAATCTTGAAAAATCATCAACAATGACTAATCCAAAATAGTTACCACCAAGGCTTTTGTAAGCATTGGGACCACAAAGATCCATATGAAGTAGCTCAAGTGGTCTTCTCGTCGTCATGATGTTCTTCACGGGATGACTTCCTCCAACTTGTTTTCCTGCTTGACAAGCACTACAAAGTCTATCCTTGTCAAATATAACATCTTTAACACCAAGGATATGATCACCTTTAATAAGCTTATCAAGATTTCGCATGCCCACATGACCTAACCTTCTATGCCACAACCAACCTTTAGAAGATTTAGCAATAAAACAAGTGCGAGGTTGGGCTTTCTTAGTGAAGGCAACAATGTATAGGTCACCTCTACGAATGCCGGTAAATACCATATTGTGATTATCTCTACAAAAGACTTGGCAGTCAACATGAGTGAATAGCACATTTAAACCAAAATCAGCTAATCTAGACACAGAGAGAAGATTATATCCGAGAGATTCTGCAAGCATGACATTCTTAATTGAGCTATCGTTGGATATGACCACCTTACTAAGGCCAACAACTTTACCCTTAGAGTTGTCACCAAAGGTAACATACTTTCGTGGACTATCATTTCTAGCAAGCTCATCAAACATGTCCTTATATCCGGTCATGTGATCCATGCAACCACTATCAAGCACCCATTCCTTTCCTCCGACTGCGTAACCATGAAGATTTGCCATAAGACCAAAATGTCTCATTTGTTCATCAAGATCATAGTCACTGTCACCATCCTCATCATAGTATCCATGTTCAGTATCGTCATGTGAGTGATCAACACCTAGAGAGAGTGATTCATTAGAAGTATGACCATAAAAATGTTCATCTCTATGAATTCTAATGACTTCGGAAATGATATTGCTTTTGGCACGCATGAGATCACGAAGCTCAAATAAGAAATCACTAAACTTAGGATCACTAGTAATCATCCTATTCAAGGCAATAGACTTATGGAGAATCTCATCTAGATTCTTCAAGGAATAATTTGGGAATCGTTCCTCTAGGAATCACCATATGGTGTAAGCACAATCTAGAGTAGGTAAGCTAGCAACCAAATTTTTGGGCAATCCTTCAACACTAAGATTGATAGTTCTAAGATTGTGAATCATATCAAGATCCTCATCGGGTGTGGGATGCATAGGATCAACAAGGCGAGCACAAGGAGTAGTAATGTACTTGTTCAAATGATATTCATTGAAAATCTCAAGCATCTCATTTATCCATTCATGACAGTAGTCTCCATCAAGCATATGCACTCTATGTCTAAGACTCCCCAACGTAGACTCATCCATCTCCCTCCAATGGTGATTAAACCAAAGCAATGGAGACCAAAGCTCTGATACCAATTGAAAGGATCGAGAAGAGGTGTCTAGAGGAGGAGGGGGTGAATAGAATCTTAGCAAGAAAAGTGGTATTTTTTAAATACTTCAAGTTGATGCGGAGTTTTAGCACATGTTTAAACATTCACAATACACATCAAGCAAGCATGACAAGAGTATATGTGCAGCGGAAAGTAAAGCATGCAACTTTGACTACTTGACCAAATAAAAAAAACCTAGCCTTTTCTCAATTTTAAGTCTTGGCAGATTTTAGCAACTTAGCACAAGTCAAGGAATCAACCTACACATGCAATTCTAAGAGTATAGATGCAGAATGTAAAGCAATTGCATATGAAGGTAAAGGGAGGAGTTTGAGGGAGCAAACGCAATGTAGACACGGAGATTTTTTACACGTTGTTCTGATAGGTGGTGTTACCGTACATCCACGTTGATGGAGACTTCAACCCACAAAGGGTAATGTCTACATGAGTCCACGGAGGGCTCCACCCACAAAGGGTCCACGAAGAAGCAACCCTGTCTATCCCACCATGGCCATGGCCCATGAAGGACTTGCCTCACTAGGGTAGATCTCCACGAAGTAGGCAATCTCCTTGCCCGTACAAACTCCTTGGTTCACCTCCACAATCTTGTCGGAGGCTCCCAAGTGACACCTAACCAATCTAGGAGACACCACTCTCCAAAAGGTAATAGACGGTGTGTTTATAATGAAGTCCTTGCTCTTATGCTTCAAATGATAGTCTCCCCAACACTCAACTCTCTCTCACAGATTTGGAATTCGTGGAAAGATGATTTGAGTGGAAAGCAACTTGGGGAAGGCTAGAGATCAAGATTCATATGGTAGGAATGGAATATCTTGGTCTCAACACATGAGTAGGTGGTTCTCTCTCAGAACAGTGAATAATGGAAGTGTAGGTATGTTCTGTTGGCTCTCTCCACGAACAAAGAGTGGGTGGAAGGGGTATATATAGCCCCCACACAAAATCTAACCATTACACACAATTTACCAAACTCGGTGGGACCGATTCAGACAACTCGGTCAGACTGATTTAGTTCATAATTTGACCGTTAGGCATTTCGGTGGGACCGATATGATCAACTCGGTAGGACAGATTTCATTAGGGTTACGGCATAACGTAATCTCGGTGAGACCGATTACACAAACTCGATAGGACCGATTTTGGTAATAAGCACATGATGACACACAAGTATAGGGGATCTGTCGTAGTCCTTTCGATAAGTACGAGTGTCGTACCCAACGAGGAGCAGAAGGAAATGATAGGCAATTTTCAGTAAGGTATTTTCCGCAAGCACTGAAATTATAAGTAACAGATAGTTTTGTGATAAGGTAATTGGTAGCAAGTGACAAAAGGTAAAAGTAAATAAAGTGCATCAAGGTGGCCCAATCCTTTTTTGTAGCAAAGGACAAGCCCGAACAAACTCTTATATGAAGGAATGCGCTCCCGAGGACACATGGGAATTATTGTCAAGCTAGTTTTCATCACGATCATCTGATTCGCGTTCGGTACTTTGATAATTTGGTATGTGCGTGGACCGGTGCTTGGGTGATGTCCTTACTTGGACAAACCTCCCACTTATGATTAACCTCTATTGCAAGCATCCGCAACTACAAAAGAAGTATTATGGTAAACCTAACCATAGCATGAAACAAATGGATCCAAATCAGTCCCTTACGAAGCAACACATAAACTAGGGTTTAAGCTTTTGTCACTCTAGCAACCCATCATCTACTTATTACTTCCCAATGCCTTCCTCTAGGCCCAAATAATGGTGAAGTGTCATGTAGTCGACGTTCACATGACACCACTAGAGGAGAGACAACATACATCTCATCAAAATATCGAACGAATACCAAATTCACATGACTACTAATTGTCGGTGTATTGGAACGACACCTATGGGATCACAAGAATCCCTACTATGGTTAGCGGGGCGCGGGGTTGAGAGAAGAGCGGATCAAACAGATAGCACACGGTTTGTTTATCCAGGTTCGGGCCGCGAGGATGCATAAAACCCTACTCCTGCTTTGGTGGATTGTATATCTGCGTTCTTCAGCTAGCTATGGGGCGTGAGGAGCTCCAAAAAGCCGAATCCTCCTCCTGGTCACCTCGGGCCTCCTTTTATAGAAAAAGGGGTTGCCATAGTGGCACACAGGAGGTGGAAAGGGTACAGTGATGCGAGTTTATCCCTCGCATTACATGACAAGGCGCATTTAATACGTCTTGCTTAGGTGTCCTTATTTTATCGGGGACGGGGGAGAGATCTGTCTCGTCCGTCGCCGCTCCTTCTCGTGTCGACACGCCCCATGGCCAGTGATGCCTGAGATGCCATGTAGGTAGGCAGGCAGCTGAGGTGGCGCAATGGTGGGTCTTCACGAAGATCTGCATGTTGCCACGCAGGTGCCTACCCAGCTGGTTGGATCGGCAGCTGCATAAGGCGGTGGTAGTTTAGTCGGCGTGGGACTGATGGTGGCCCTGCGGACGTCTTTGGCAAGGGCCTTGCCGGGGCCCCGACAAGAGTCTTGCCGCGGCGCCTGCTGCAATCCCCGGCAAGGTGCTTGTCGCGGCGCCTGCTGCCATCCCCGGCAAGTTGCTTGCCGGAGGTCTTCTGGTCTCCCTTGGCTAGGATCCCGCCAAGGGTCGTCGTCTTCTTAGTGTGTATCTGGTCTTGAATGTCTTCACAAAGATCTGCATGCCACTATGGGGATATCTCACGAATTCTTGCCCCATGGAGGCAGTGGACTCAAGGGTGATTTGCTCCGTAGGCGAGGGGCGAGTTGCCGCGACAAGGGTCTTGCCGAGGCTGCTAAAGCCGGCCTCGACAAGGATCTTGCCGGGGGAGCCGGCCTCATCCCTTGGTTCTTTGTGGTCTTGTTCTAGTTCTCTTGAGCTTCGGTCTTACCCTGGCTTACCTCCCTTGCCTTGCTTGGTGCGGCAGTGCCCGTGGCTCAGACTGCCCGTGCACAGTCATAGGGGTACAAAAAGTGTAACCCCCCTTTTTGTACACCGACAGGAGCCCCGGGGCCTGGGCCACACACAAGCGTGACGCGTTGTTGGGCTAGGCCCAGAACGGTGCGCGGGCAGGCGAGACCGTTTTTATCGCGGTAAGATTTTCCGCGCGCTGCGCCTCCCACGATCCGCGCGCGTGGCGCGGTGTGGAGGGGTGTGCGTGACGTGGGCGGCATCCGTGGGATTGGTTCCCGCAGGCATGCGTCACATCATAGTAAAGGGGCGGTTCACGCCTTCCCCATAAACGGAGGGAGGCATGGAGGCGCGGCCCATTTACTGAATGGGGCCGAGGCGCGGTCCTCAAGGCGTCCACTCCCCACGATCACGGGGTGGGGAGAGGTCGCCTCACCCGTCCCCTTGGTTCTGCATGTCTCCCACGTGTCTCCCATGCGCTTGGGGTGGCAAATGGTGGAGGCGGGAAACCGAGCCGTCGCTGGTTGGGGCGGCGGGTCGGTCCTGGCTCCCTGCGCCTTCAGTGTCTTGATTGGCCGAGCGGGGCAGTCGAGCCCCAACCCCATTCCTTTATAAAGAGCGGGAGGGGAGGGACGGCTGTAATGCCCCGGATGTAATACTTTCCCTTTTGGGCTTATAATAAATCTCCGGCTTCATCTATTTCCATTTCGGGTTCTTTGTCTTTCGGGCTTTCGTCGTTTTTGTTGTGTGAGTGTGTGGCATTCATTCATAGCATGTAGACATGTGCATTGCATTGCATTTGTGTTGTGGGTTGCATCCGGTTCGTGGCGTTTCTTCCCGTTGTCCGTTTCGTGTTCCGGAGCTCCCTCACGTGCCCGTGACGTCCCGTAGGCCTACTTTGTTGTTCGGGTGTTTTTCGTTACCGGTGTGCCGCGAGGTTGTGTTGTGTGTTGTTGTTTTGTTGTGTGCAACCCGCCTCTCAAATCTCGTCTCGTTTGGACTCCGTTGACTTTTCCCTCCGTTGTCCGTGTGGGTCCGAAGTGCCCTTACTTCGTGTCCCGGAAATACCCCTACTGCTTTCTTTTATCTCCGTCTGGTCCTTTTAAATCATCCCCGCGATCGGATCCGTTGGATCACGATCGGAGGGCTCCTAGCGCCCCTAATCCCCTCCTAACCCTAAAAATTCTGCTACTAATAGACCCCCCTAGTCTATTTTGGGCATCTCTATCCCCTTCTTCTTCCTCCTCTAGTTCCTTTCTTTTTTTCCCTTTTCTACTCCAGATCCAAGAAATCCTGGCCGGATCCCGAAGGATCTGTCGATCCCATCCCGCAGGCGCCAGTCGAGGCAAGTCAACGCCAGCCGCCGCTCGGCCTCGATCCCTCCGCATCGAGCTGGGGGTCCGATCGGGCCAGATCGGGAGCGCCCCAGCCGATCGCTTCGATCGCCACCGCATCGGGCTGAATCCACCGCAGCCGGCCCGTACAGCTCGACCGCGTCGGGCTGAGGGACCACTTCCCCTTCCCCGCGTCGGCGTCGCTCGCCGCATCGGGCCCTCCCGCACGCCTCCTGCTCCGCGTTGCGTGGCCCGCCTCGGCCTCAGGCGCTGGGCCGCCTCAAGCCGGCCGCCTCCACACGCCTCCGCTCCCGTGGGCTTCCACCGCTTCCCGCCGGCCGCCGCTACGGGCCGGGCCCGTACTCCTCCAGCCTCCCGCGCCTCCCCGAGGTACCGTCCGCGCCGGCCCAGGTCCACGCGCCGGCTGGGCCTTTCCGCCTCAGCGCCCCGTGGGCCGCGCCGTCGTCACCGCGCGCCTGGGCCGCTCCCGCGCCGCGCCGGGCCGACGCCTCCGCCGCTACTGTTCCAGCCGCGGCCCAGTTCTCCGCGGGCCAGATCCGCACTGTTCATCATCCCAGATCTGATCTGAGGTCTTTTTCAACCCTAAGTCCCTGATGCATTTGATCTGTGATGCTAACTTTGACCTGCCCTAACTTTTTACCTGTAGCTCCGTTTTGCGCGTGTAGCATGTCCAGATGTTCGTGGAGATGCCCTCTACGTTTTACCTGTTGTAGTCATGCATGTTAGATGTCATCTTGACATATGTTTTGCTGTTACAAGAGTGCATGATGATATAAACTGCTGTTGTGTGTTATTTTTGTGCCACCTTTGACGTGTGACAACTTTTAGCTCGTTTGTCCAAACGATGCAATTGACATGTCCACGTGTTCGTCTCGTCACGAACTACGTGTTGTGTGTGATATGTTGCATGGTAGATTTATTGTTTCCTTGTTATCATCGTTGCAAAGTGCCATGTTCACATGTTGTGTTTTCACTTGTTATGAAATGCCATCTTGTTGAGCTCGTTGCAATCGGTGTGTTCACCACATTGATGCATGCTTGTGTGTTTCGGGATCACCGTCATATGTATTTTGATGAGGTGCTTACCCTTTGCCATGTTTAGATTCGAGGTGTCTTAAACATGCTCTTTTTGTTGCTATGATGATGTTGCTGTTTTAGGACTTAGTGAAATTTCACTAAGTCTGAAATCTGTAACGTTCCGATGCCATGTTCGTGTGATGTTGTAGGACAAAGCATGATAGTTTTGGGGTGGATTTTGATTGTTCCATGAAGTATATATTGTTGTCTTTCCATCCATGTCCTCACATGTCCATTTGAGTGGCTGTAGCATGCTTATCTTTTGCTCCAAACTTTCAATAAAATTCTGCTGCCAGAATTTTATTTCAAAGTTCAATATGTCCAAGATCATTGCTAGTGATCCGTGACTCCGTTGGGGGTGCACTTTGGACCTAGTTGCTGTACATTATATCTAGTTTATGTTCATGTCCTTGCCATGCTTTTGGGGTGCTGTAGATTAATTATTTTGAGCTCCCAAGATGCTATGTTGCTGTAATTTGCAGTTTTCGCTCAAATCTTGTTTCGGGCATAACTTTTAGCCCGTAACTCCGATTTCAGCGAATCTTATATCAAACTTGGGTGATTTTCTGTGTAGATTAATAATATCAGGTTGTTATCTTGTTTTGAGGTGTTTTGCTTGAGTGATGTTTTCCGTGCTCCATGTGCATCTCTAGTGCATCCATCATGCATACATGTTTTTCGAGTGCGCATTGCATCGTGTTGATTGGTGCTTGGTGTGTTTGTCTTGTTTAGAGCCGGAAGTTGAGCACGAGTTTTCCAACGAGGTTGATCACGAGGTTTCCAACGAGTTTGAGCACGAGGACCCTTCTTTCGATCCGAACTTCTTCTCTTCAGGCAAGATGACCGAACCCCGATAACTTTACTATCTTCGTCTTTTGCTAGTAGTCTCGATCTATAGTTTTGCCTCGATGCCCATGTTCTTCTTGTCAGCCTCCTACTTGTAACCAATTGCCATGTTTAACCACCCTACCTCTGCAAACCGTTGCTTGGCTAAGTACGCTTCGCTCAGCCCTTCTTATAGCGTTGCTAGTTGCAGGTGAAGTGAAGATGCTTGCTCCATGTTGAAGTTTGGTTGGGTTATATCACACTATATAAATGCTTTAAATGAAATCACCTATATATTGGCAAGGGTGGAAGGCTAAGCCTTTTGCTTGGTGTTTTGTTCCACTCATGCCGTTAGGATCCGTATAAGCCGGTTTTATGTTCCTTGATTATGCGTTCCTAACACGGTTGGGGTGTATGGGACCCCCTCGATAAACCGCTAAGTGCTAAGTCTTTTCCAGCAAATCCCAACATTGGTACTATTTGCCTAATAACAAACTAAACTTGCATAGGGAGTTATAAACCCTTTTCTTAATCAACAACCCCGGGCCAGTGCTCCACATGAGTGTTGGTCCGAAACGGGGGTTACGCGGGGCCACCTCGAGGAAACTCAAGGTTTGGTAAAAACCCGTGGGATCGCCCATCCGGTCGTGTCCTGAGACCTAGATACGCGCGGCTACGATCAGGGTGTCGACACGCCGGGAGGATTTGCTGGATTAGCCTTACCTTAGTTCGGTTTAACTTGAGCACGGGATTCCGAGGACACTCGGGTCTTCCCACTTTGGAGTTGCGACTCCGCGGATCGTGGGCTTGTAATGGGTCAAGTTGGAACACCCCTGCAGGGTTTGAACTTTCGAAAGCCGTGCCCGCGGTTATGTGGCAGATGGGAGCTTGTTAATTCCGGTTGTAGAAAACTTGACACAATGATACTAATACACTACCAGCGTGTGTTCCGTGACTGTCAATTTCCGAATAGGGATTCGGGAGTTGAACACGGAGGGGTTATGTTTGTGAGCTTGTAGCTAGGATCACTTCGTGATCACTTCTCGCTTTGCCTTCTCTTCTCGCTCTCTCTTGCGTAAGATAGTGCTAGTTGCTGCTGCAGACTCTTTGTTGTTCCTTCACCTCATTTCTTTCTTCAGCCTTTTCCCTCACCTAAAGGCTTTGATAGTTCTGTTACCCGGGAACGGGATTGCTGAGTCCTCTGTGGCTCACAGTTACTTCACACCAGATGCAGGTCCAGCCGTGAGCTATCCAGGTGATGGCACCGAGCTGGATTGGGAGTACGACGAGGAGCGTAGTCGTTACTACGTGCGCTACCCGGACGATCAGTAGTGGAGACTCTTACTAGGATTCGATCCGCCTGTGGTTGTTTATTTATCTGAGTTTGGTACTTTGACATTTGGCTTTTGCCCTTAGAGGGTTGTAGTGATCTTATTGTATGATGTTTGAGACTTGTACTGTTATTCTGTGACGTGGCGATTGTAAGCCAACTATTTTCAGTTTACTATCCCTCTTTTACATGAGTTGTGCAAAGATTACCAAACTTGAGATCATTCTAGGATGGACTTATGCCTTTAAGTCGTGCCTCGACACGTAGGAGGTATAATTCCATCCTGGGCATTACAAGTTGGTATTCAGAGCCTTCTCCGACCTAGGAGCCCCCACTGTTTGATCGAACCGTTGACGGTTGAGTCTAGGCACACACTGAAAAACTTTTTGAGTCCTATATTATATCGGAGAGTAGGAATTCTTTGCTTCTCATCCCCTTTCTCTCTGGTGAGGACTCCTGACGTCTACTCTTGTCTCTCCTATTTTCAAAATTTGCACAATTTTTTTTTTTTTAGGATTCCCGCGAGTATTCTGGGATTGTTTCGATGTTCTTGTGACAAGGATATTGTTCCTGATGCCTCCTGTTACCGAGGAGTTGAGCTTCGGGGTATCATTGTAACAAGCATATCGCGACAGTACTAAATACTTAAGACGGCCGACATCGAAAATCTCCCCTATACGGCCAGTGGCACGATAACCCCGACATCACCCAGTACTGGGGAGGTAGTTCGGGAGTATTGCCATAGCTTGTTATAGTGGATGCTTTTCGAAGGTCCGAGGTACACAGTTTTCGAGAAAGACTGGTTATGTGTTGAAGGATGGATACACCTGGATGTAGGTTAGAGTTGATTGCGCGGTGCTTCCCGTGTATCCCCAACACCTGATTGCATAACTGGAATCTTTCGGAAAGCTATAGGTGGGTTTTATCCAGTAGATCGTAGGCATTCTTCCAACGAATGCAGGTTAGTGAGTTCGGGGTTCGACATTGAGTGAAGGGGTTATATGACCGAGGTTACTATCAGGAGTTGCATCTTAAAGGGTCCTTGGCTATGCTGATCCGGGGATTGCAAAACCTTTTCGTAACGCGTTCATATGCTTTCAGCACAAAGATGTTAGAACGAAACTCCTCTCTTGTGTTTGTTCCCGTCTGTGCCTTGTTGTTTTATTTATTTTATCCTTTTGATCCCTATATAGCTTCTCGTGAAGACTGATGTTATCAATTAACTGAGAAATTCATTCGTTCCTCTTGTTCGGATGATTTCATTCGTTCTTATTGTTCGAATGATTATTGTGAAGACTTGTTGCAATTCATTCCATTGATTCAGCTTATTCCTTTTGTCAATCAATTGCTGATTCGTGGTCATCTCTTACAGGATGGCTCCGAAAAAGGTTCCGAATGCTAACCCAGAGGTGGAAGAGGTCCCGGAACGTCCTCCTTCCCCTCCTCCTCCGCCTGAGGCTTGGAGAGCAATTATGCAGACTACTGCTCAGAACACTCAGTTGATGATGCAGATGATGCAGATGATGCAAGCTAATCAAGCTAATCAAGCTAATCAGGGCATTCCAATGAACCAAGGCAACTTCTTCCAGCAGCACCATGCTACCCTCAACCAGTTCTTGGCTAACAATCCTAAAGCTTTCAGTTACTGTGTCGACCCTCTTGATGCTGAGGATTGGCTGACCGATATCAAGAAGCATTTTGAGTGCAGTAACGTGAAAGAAGATGACTATGTGAAGTTTGCAGCCTTCCAACTGAAAGATCAAGCAGCTGATTGGTGGCAGCAGTACAAAGACTCAAGGCCGGGTCAAGTGATCTCGTGGGAGAACTTCTGCAGGGATTTCCGCTCGCATCACATTCCTACAAGTGTCATTGAGGGTATGCGTGAGCAATTCCGCAACCTCAAGCAGGGCTCCATGTCAGTCTATCAGTATAATGTCAAGTTCCAAAACCTCGCTCGCTATGCAAAGCAAGACATACCTGATGCAAAGAGCAAAATCTATCAGTTCCGTGGAGGTCTCAAAGATGAACTTCAGCTTGCTCTCACTTTGTTCGAGCCAGACGAATTCGATAAGTTCTATAATATGGCTTTGAAACAAGAAGCAGCTCAGCTTAAGATGGAGGCTTCTAAGAAGAGAATTCGAGATGCTGTTCACTCTACCTCGTCGTCTCAGTTGGCTGCGAAACAACAGAAATTCTGGCTTCCTCCTCCTCCAATGATTCGAGCTCCATACAACAACTCCAGCAACTTCAACAACTCCAACAACAAGAACTCTAGTGGCCGTGGTTTCTCCCACCCACCCAACCCAAGCAACCAGTCGAAGAAGCAGTTTCAGTCTCAAGGCTCCAAGTCCAGTGGCTCTCAGTTCCGTCCTCTCTCAGAAGTGACTTGCAACAAATGCACTCAGAAAGGTCACTATGCAAACAGATGTCCGAATCCGAAGCGTCTTCCTCCTCCACCACCTATGAGTTCAGCTATTGTCAAGCATGATCCAAAGTCTGCAAGGGTTAATCTGATGAATGCAGCACAAGCAGAGGCTTCTTCTGATGTCATTCTGGGTAACCTTCCAGTGAACTCTTTTCCAGCTAAAGTGTTATTTGATTCGGGTGCTTCTTGCTCTTTTATGTCATATCCATTTGCATCCAAGCACAACATCGTCACCAGAAGTTTGCCAAGAGAATTGTCAGTTGTTTCTCCAGGCAAATTATTGCATTCAAAGATATTTGCTCCGGATATTTCTATTCGCATGGGTGATTATCGATTTTTGGCTTCTCCGGTGGTTCTTGGTCATTCTGATATTGACCTCATTCTCGGAATGGATTGGCTTTCTCAGCACGATGCTCACATTGATTGTGCTCAAAAAGAAGTCAAGATGACTCATTCTGATGAAGATGTGATTATCTTCGCCTCCAGGGATAATACTATTCGGCTTTTCTCTCTTAATGATAAGGGTGAAATTAATGCCATAGAGCAAATTCCAGTGGTGAATGAATATCAAGACGTCTTTCCAGAAGAACTTCCAGGCATGCCTCCACACCGTCAGGTGGAGTTTGTCATTGAACTCGAGCCGGGCACCGAACCTGTTTGCCGGCGTCCATACAAGCTCTCTTCAGATGAATTGAAGGAATTGAAGAAACAGTTGGATGAACAGGAGCGTATGGGTCTCATCAGACCGAGTACATCTCCGTGGGGCTGTGGTGTCTTATTTGTCAAGAAGAAAGATGGCACGGAGCGTCTCTGTGTTGACTACCGGCCACTGAACAAGAAGACGATTAAGAATAAGTATCCGCTCCCCAACATCAATGAACTCTTTGAGCAGCTCAAAGGAGCTAAAGTATTCTCTAAGCTTGACCTCCGAATGGGCTATCATCAAATTCGCATTCGCGAGGAAGACATTCCCAAGACGGCGTTCAGAACGAGCTACGGTTCATATGAGTATACCGTCATGTCCTTCGGTCTCGCCAATGCTCCTCCTACCTTCTCAAGGATGATGCATTACATCTTCAACCCCTATACAGGCGAGTTTGTGCTAGTGTATCTGGATGATATTCTGGTGTTTTCCAAGAATGAAGAAGATCACGAAAAGCACTTGCGTCTGGTTCTTGATCGACTCCGAGAGCACAAATTCTATGCCAAGTTCTCCAAGTGCGAGTTTTGGCTCGATAAGGTTTTGTACCTGGGCCACATTATCTCAGCTGACGGTATTGCGGTTAATCCCGAGAAGGTTGAAGCAATTGTCAACTGGGAAGCTCCTCAGAACGTCAAGCAGCTCCGCAGTTTTCTGGGTCTTGCCAGCTATTGCAGAAGGTTTGTGGAGAACTTCTCCAAGATTGCCAAGCCTCTTTCCAACCTCCTCCAGAAGAATGTCAAATACTTTTGGTCTCCCGAGTGTGAAGTGGCTTTCAAAACCCTCAAAGAGAAGCTTGTCTCAGCTCCAGTTCTGATTCCTCCAGATGAATCCAAGCCCTATGAAGTGTTCTGTGACGCTTCTCTTCAAGGCCTTGGTGGTGTGCTTATGCAAGAGAAGAGAATTGTGGCATACACTTCACGTCAGCTCAAGCCGGCTGAGAAGAACTATCCCACACATGATCTCGAGCTAGCAGCTGTGGTACATGCTCTGATTACGTGGAGACATCTGTTGTTGGGCAGAAAGGTCGACATCTTCACCGATCACAAGAGTTTGAAGTACATCTTCACACAGCCGCATCTGAACCTCCGCCAGACTCGTTGGGTCGAGATGATCCAAGAGTACAACCCCAGCATTGAGTACACTCCAGGCAAGGCGAATGTGATTGCAGATGCTCTGAGCAGAAAGGCATATTGCAATAGCCTTCTTATCAAACCACACCAGCCTGAGCTTTGTGAAGCTTTCAGGAAGCTCAACCTCCAGGTTGTTCCGCAGGGATTTCTTGCAAATCTCCAAATTGCTCCTACCTTGGAAGATCAAGTCCGTGAGGCCCAGCTCAGTGATCCCATGGTGAAAAAGGTGAAACATGGCATTGCAAAGGGCACTCCAAAATATAAGTGCTTCCGTGTTGATGAGAGAGATACCTTGTTCTTCGAGGACAGACTCGTTGTTCCCAAAGGTGATCTCAGGAAGCTCATAATGGAAGAAGCTCATGACTCTCTCCTTTCCATTCATCCTGGCAGTTCCAAGATGTATCAAGACCTCAAGCAATCTTACTGGTGGACACGCATGAAAAGGGAGATTGCCCAATTCGTGAATGAATGTGATGTATGCAGAAGAGTGAAAGCAGAACATCAACGTCCAGCCGGTCTTCTCCAACCTCTTCCTATTCCTGAGTGGAAGTTCGACCACATTGAAATGGACTTCGTCACTGGCTTTCCTAAATCCAAGCGAGGCAATGATGCTATCTTTGTGGTGATTGACAAGCTTACCAAAGTCGCTCACTTTCTTCCAGTCAAAGAATCAATCAATGCAGCTCAACTTGCAGAGCTGTACACTTCCAGAATTGTGTCCCTACATGGCATTCCTCAAGTGATATCCTCAGACCGTGGCAGCTTGTTCACATCAAAGTTCTGGGAATCCTTTCAGTCCGCCATGGGCACGAAGATCAGGTTCAGCACTGCCTTTCACCCTCAGACTAGTGGTCAAGTCGAGCGTGTGAATCAGATCCTTGAAGATATGCTCAGAGCCTGTGTCATCTCCTTCGGCATGAAATGGGAGGACTGTCTTCCATTTGCAGAATTCTCTTACAACAACAGCTTTCAGGCGAGTGCAGGCAAAGCACCGTTTGAAATTCTCTATGGCAGAAAGTGCCGTACCCCTCTCAACTGGTCTGAAACAGGTGAACGCCAACTTCTTGGCAATGATTTGATCTCTGAAGCCGAAGAAATGTGCAAAGTCATACGTGAGAATCTCAAGGCCGCTCAGTCGCGTCAGAAGAGTTACTATGACGGAAAGCATCGTGATTTGGCTTTCGACATCGGTGATCATGTCTATCTCCGAGTTTCTCCGATGAAAGGAACCCAAAGGTTCGGTATCAAAGGAAAGCTTGCTCCTAGATACGTCGGTCCTTTCAAAATTCTTGGCAAAAGAGGCGATCTAGCCTATCAGCTCGAGCTCCCTTCCAACTTTGCAAATGTTCATGATGTCTTTCATGTGTCTCAGCTTCGCAAATGCTTCAAGGCACCTGAGCGTATGATTCCGTTTGAGGAGATTGATCTTCAACAAGACCTTTCCTACCGAGAGCATCCAGTTGCAATTCTCGAAGAAACTGAACGCAAGACTCGCAACAAGACCATCAAGTTTCTGAAAGTCAAGTGGTCACATCACACAGACCGAGAAGCTACCTGGGAACGAGAAGATCATCTTCGTTCCGAGTACCCTTCCTTTTTCCAGTCCTAGATCTCGGGACGAGATCTTTTTGTAGTAGAGGAGAGTTTGTAATGCCCCGGATGTAATACTTTCCCTTTTGGGCTTATAATAAATCTCCGGCTTCATCTATTTCCATTTCGGGTTCTTTGTCTTTCGGGCTTTCGTCGTTTTTGTTGTGTGAGTGTGTGGCATTCATTCATAGCATGTAGACATGTGCATTGCATTGCATTTGTGTTGTGGGTTGCATCCGGTTCGTGGCGTTTCTTCCCGTTGTCCATTTCGTGTTCCGGAGCTCCCTCACGTGCCCGTGACGTCCCGTAGGCCTACTTTGTTGTTCGGGTGTTTTTCGTTACCGGTGTGCCGCGAGGTTGTGTTGTGTGTTGTTGTTTTGTTGTGTGCAACCCGCCTCTCAAATCTCGTCTCGTTTGGACTCCGTTGACTTTTCCCTCCGTTGTCCGTGTGGGTCCGAAGTGCCCTTACTTCGTGTCCCGGAAATACCCCTACTGCTTTCTTTTATCTCCGTCTGGTCCTTTTAAATCATCCCCGCGATCGGATCCGTTGGATCACGATCGGAGGGCTCCTAGCGCCCCTAATCCCCTCCTAACCCTAAAAATTCTGCTACTAATAGACCCCCCTAGTCTATTTTGGGCATCTCTATCCCCTTCTTCTTCCTCCTCTAGTTCCTTTCTTTTTTTCCCTTTTCTACTCCAGATCCAAGAAATCCTGGCCGGATCCCGAAGGATCTGTCGATCCCATCCCGCAGGCGCCAGTCGAGGCAAGTCAACGCCAGCCGCCGCTCGGCCTCGATCCCTCCGCATCGAGCTGGGGGTCCGATCGGGCCAGATCGGGAGCGCCCCAGCCGATCGCTTCGATCGCCACCGCATCGGGCTGAATCCACCGCAGCCGGCCCGTACAGCTCGACCGCGTCGGGCTGAGGGACCACTTCCCCTTCCCCGCGTCGGCGTCGCTCGCCGCATCGGGCCCTCCCGCACGCCTCCTACTCCGCGTTGCGTGGCCCGCCTCGGCCTCAGGCGCTGGGCCGCCTCAAGCCGGCCGCCTCCACACGCCTCCGCTCCCGTGGGCTTCCACCGCTTCCCGCCGGCCGCCGCTACGGGCCGGGCCCGTACTCCTCCAGCCTCCCGCGCCTCCCCGAGGTACCGTCCGCGCCGGCCCAGGTCCACGCGCCGGCTGGGCCTTTCCGCCTCAGCGCCCCGTGGGCCGCGCCGTCGTCACCGCGCGCCTGGGCCGCTCCCGCGCCGCGCCGGGCCGACGCCTCCGCCGCTACTGTTCCAGCCGCGGCCCAGTTCTCCGCGGGCCAGATCCGCACTGTTCATCATCCCAGATCTGATCTGAGGTCTTTTTCAACCCTAAGTCCCTGATGCATTTGATCTGTGATGCTAACTTTGACCTGCCCTAACTTTTTACCTGTAGCTCCGTTTTGCGCGTGTAGCATGTCCAGATGTTCGTGGAGATGCCCTCTACGTTTTACCTGTTGTAGTCATGCATGTTAGATGTCATCTTGACACATGTTTTGCTGTTACAAGAGTGCATGATGATATAAACTGCTGTTGTGTGTTATTTTTGTGCCACCTTTGACGTGTGACAACTTTTAGCTCGTTTGTCCAAACGATGCAATTGACATGTCCACGTGTTCGTCTCGTCACGAACTACGTGTTGTGTGTGATAGGTTGCATGGTAGATTTATTGTTTCCTTGTTATCATCGTTGCAAAGTGCCATGTTCACATGTTGTGTTTTCACTTGTTATGAAATGCCATCTTGTTGAGCTCGTTGCAATCGGTGTGTTCACCACATTGATGCATGCTTGTGTGTTTCGGGATCACCGTCATATGTATTTTGATGAGGTGCTTACCCTTTGCCATGTTTAGATTCGAGGTGTCTTAAACATGCTCTTTTTGTTGCTATGATGATGTTGCTGTTTTAGGACTTAGTGAAATTTCACTAAGTCTGAAATCTGTAACGTTCCGATGCCATGTTCGTGTGATGTTGTAGGACAAAGCATGATAGTTTTGGGGTGGATTTTGATTGTTCCATGAAGTATATATTGTTGTCTTTCCATTCATGTCCTCACATGTCCATTTGAGTGGCTGTAGCATGCTTATCTTTTGCACCAAACTTTCAATAAAATTCTGCTGCCAGAATTTTATTTCAAAGTTCAATATGTCCAAGATCATTGCTAGTGATCCGTGACTCCGTTGGGGGTGCACTTTGGACCTAGTTGCTGTACATTATATCTAGTTTATGTTCATGTCCTTGCCATGCTTTTGGGGTGCTGTAGATTAATTATTTTGAGCTCCCAAGATGCTATGTTGCTGTAATTTGCAGTTTTCGCTCAAATCTTGTTTCGGGCATAACTTTTAGCCCGTAACTCCGATTTCAGCGAATCTTATATCAAACTTGGGTGATTTTCTGTGTAGATTAATAATATCAGGTTGTTATCTTGTTTTGAGGTGTTTTGCTTGAGTGATGTTTTCCGTGCTCCATGTGCATCTCTAGTGCATCCATCATGCATACATGTTTTTCGAGTGCGCATTGCATCGTGTTGATTGGTGCTTGGTGTGTTTGTCTTGTTTAGAGCCGGAAGTTGAGCACGAGTTTTCCAACGAGGTTGATCACGAGGTTTCCAACGAGTTTGAGCACGAGGACCCTTCTTTCGATCCGAACTTCTTCTCTTCAGGCAAGATGACCGAACCCCGATAACTTTACTATCTTCGTCTTTTGCTAGTAGTCTCGATCTATAGTTTTGCCTCGATGCCCATGTTCTTCTTGTCAGCCTCCTACTTGTAACCAATTGCCATGTTTAACCACCCTACCTCTGCAAACCGTTGCTTGGCTAAGTACGCTTCGCTCAGCCCTTCTTATAGCGTTGCTAGTTGCAGGTGAAGTGAAGATGCTTGCTCCATGTTGAAGTTTGGTTGGGTTATATCACACTATATAAATGCTTTAAATGAAATCACCTATATATTGGCAAGGGTGGAAGGCTAAGCCTTTTGCTTGGTGTTTTGTTCCACTCATGCCGTTAGGATCCGTATAAGCCGGTTTTATGTTCCTTGATTATGCGTTCCTAACACGGTTGGGGTGTATGGGACCCCCTCGATAAACCGCTAAGTGCTAAGTCTTTTCCAGCAAATCCCAACATTGGTACTATTTGCCTAATAACAAACTAAACTTGCATAGGGAGTTATAAACCCTTTTCTTAATCAACAACCCCGGGCCAGTGCTCCACATGAGTGTTGGTCCGAAACGGGGGTTACGCGGGGCCACCTCGAGGAAACTCAAGGTTTGGTAAAAACCCGTGGGATCGCCCATCCGGTCGTGTCCTGAGACCTAGATACGCGCGGCTACGATCAGGGTGTCGACACGCCGGGAGGATTTGCTGGATTAGCCTTACCTTAGTTCGGTTTAACGTGAGCACGGGATTCCGAGGATACTCGGGTCTTCCCACTTTGGAGTTGCGACTCCGCGGATCGTGGGCTTGTAATGGGTCAAGTTGGAACACCCCTGCAGGGTTTGAACTTTCGAAAGCCGTGCCCGCGGTTATGTGGCAGATGGGAGCTTGTTAATTCCGGTTGTAGATAACTTGACACAATGATACTAATACACTACCAGCGTGTGTTCCGTGACTGTCAATTTCCGAATCGGGATTCGGGAGTTGAACACGGAGGGGTTATGTTTGTGAGCTTGTAGCTAGGATCACTTAGTGATCACTTCTCGCGTTGCCTTCTCTTCTCGCTCTCTCTTGCGTAAGTTAGTGCTAGTTGCTGCTGCAGACTCTTTGTTGTTCCTTCACCTCATTTCTTTCTTCAGCCTTTCCTCACCTAAAGGCTTTGATAGTTCTGTTACCCGGGAACGGGATTGCTGAGTCCTCTGTGGCTCACAGTTACTTCACCACACCAGATGCAGGTCCAGCTGTGAGCTATCCAGGCGATGGCACCGAGCTGGATTGGGAGTACGACGAGGAGCGTAGTCGTTACTACGTGCGCTACCCGGACGATCAGTAGTGGAGACTCTTACTAGGATTCGATCCGCCTGTGGTTGTTTTATTTATCTGAGTTTGGTACTTTGACATTTGGCTTTTGCCCTTAGAGGGTTGTAGTGATCTTATTGTATGATGTTTGAGACTTGTACTGTTATTCTGTGACGTGGCGATTGTAAGCCAACTATTTTCAGTTTACTATCCCTCTTTTACATGAGTTGTGCAAAGATTACCAAACTTGAGATCATTCTAGGATGGACTTATGCCTTTAAGTCGTGCCTCGACACGTAGGAGGTATAATTCCATCCTGGGCATTACAACGGCGCCCTGCATTCTTCCATCTTCTTCCCCCTTCAGCTTCTGCTCCTCTCTTCCATTCGTCATGGAGAGAGGAAATCCCGGCCCTTCAACGGTAGTGGCGAGGTTCGCCGCTCGAGAACGCGTCCCCCCTTCTCCTGCGCCTGCGGTGGCAGAGCAGGCCGCGAGGGGAAGGTGGAGAGGGCGAGGCCGGGGCGCTCGGGGAAGAGGAGGACGGGGTGGCCCGCCGGCCTCGCCCCCGCCAGCAGCTCCTCCTCCAATGGAAGGCCATGTTGGGGATGACCCTTGTGAGTTCTTCGTCAGGTTGCGCCGACCGCCGCGTCGTCGCCTTCGTCTCCCGACTCCATTTGTGCAGGAGATGGAGCTGGATCCGCCGGAGTCATTGCGGCTGCACATGAGGGGCTGCGGGACCAGTGGCACGCGGGTCCGCGTCGGCTTCCCTGCTCCTCATGTGATGTATCTTCGTCAGGGATGGAAGACGTTTGCTCGTATCCACAGCTTGACGGATGGGCTCACTCTTCATTTTAAGTTGATGGAGGGTGGCCTTCTTTCCGTCAAGGTCTTCGGGCACTTCGGGACTCGTGCAAGGTGTTGCATGGAGAGCTCTTCTGATGACTAAGATTCCTCCTCGAGCGAGAGTGACAAGGAGGACAGCGGCAGCGACGACGAGGGCGGTAGGTGGCAGGATGACGGGTCCGACTAGGTGTCGGGCACCGCTCCTGGTGGCACAGGCGACCCCATCATCCGTGTCGCTAGCCCCTTGAACTTCTCGGGGCCGTCCCCTTGGGCGGCTGGCGTTGGGGGGCTGCAGAAGAGGAAGAGGGCGGGCGGCAACGCCATCATGTCGGAGTACGCGGGCACCGACGCCTTCGACGCGTACTGACGTCATGCCGCCTCGTCTTCGAGCTCTACTTCCGGCGCCGCCATCACCATCCAGCCTTTGGGCGGCCACCAAGATGCCCTCTTGGTGTCTTCTGCCACCCGTAGCTCGCCTAGGCACTCCTTTTGCCCTTCTCGCCTCCTTGACCTGCCTCCCGAGGAGAGGGACAAGAAAGGGATTATGGGCATCTTATCTCTTTTTAGTTTGTAAGCCTTTGGGCATCTGTTAAATTTAAAACTTGTAATCCCCTTGTTCATGTTTTTCATTCCCTATGGGCTGTACCTGAGTGGGATGTTTTTAATGAAAAAGGGATGTTTGCCGGGTCATTTGTTTGTGGGTGAAACCTACGACAAGGAATAAATCCTTGATATCTTTAAGATAAACACTTCCTCGCCCGGCAACAGGCCTTGCCGTCTCCCCACTTCGCTCTACCTTTCTCACACCTTTGGCGGAGGCAGGGATGAGGCGGGTTTAGGCTCCTTGTTTCATCCTTTCGCTGCCGCGACTACGACCAAACTTGGTCCCAGGAACGAGCCCTAGGGCCTAGAGTTATGGGAGCACGGTAGTTTAAGGAAAAACGAGGTTTCACATACCTCAGTCCATAATGGAATGCATGATAAGGGATGAAGAACTTATCTGAAGCTGCAGCCCCCGACAACCCTGGTTTGCCGTGGGTGAATCTTTGCTCTTGCAGCCCCCGGCAATACTGGCTTGCCGGGGCTTAGATGCTGGTTTGTTCCTTTTTTCTCCCCAAGTGGTTTCGGCAAGGATATATGTATGTCCTGTGAACCAAACAAGATAAAAGAAAGACAAAGAGATGCAAACTCGACCTCCAAGCTAGGGGTTAGCCGCAGCTAAGCACTATCAACCCTAACCAAGGACGAGACTCGACCTAGCATGCATGCTATAACTTAGGGCACCAGCGCTTCATTTATTTATGCTCAGGGTCTGCGCCTGGCTTTGTACAAAGGGTTACATGCCTTGTCGGCAAGTCTTGTACAAAAGGTGGCTTGCCGGGGGGCCCGGCAAGCCGCACCTCACGGGTAAAACTTACGAAGATGCTCAATGTTCCAGGTGTTGCTCACCGGAACGGCATTTTCGGTCTCCAGGCGGACTGCGCCAGGCCTAGTGACTCTTATTACCCGATAAGGGCCTTCCCACTTCGGCGTCAACTTGTTGGTATTCTTGGCCGATTGAACGTGCCGAAGAACAAGGTCGCCTTCCTCAAAGCTTCGGGCACGGACCTTGCGGCTATGGTAGTGGCGCAAGGCTTGTTGGTAGCGTGCTGCTCTCACAGCCGCCCAAAGACGATCTTCCTCCAGGAGCGTTGCCTCATCTTGCCGTAGTTGCTCTTGCTCAAGCTCATCATAAGCGAGTACTCGAGGTGACCCGTATATGAGTTCAGTGGGGCGAACTGCTTCTGCCCCGTATAATAGGGCAAAGGGTGTCTGGCCAGTGGCTCGATTTGGGTGAGCAACAGAAGCGAAACAGACTTTGCTGCCGAGGTCTTGGGTATATTGCATGAAGGTGCGGCTTGTGAACTGTGTGCCATTGTCGGTGATGACCCTGTTGGGTACACCAAAACGGCACACTAGTCCCTTGAAGAATTTGATGGCTGACAGAGCTGTGACCTTCCTCACTGCCTCCACCTCTGGCCACTTTGTGAACTTGTCGATCGCGACGTACAAGTACTCAAAGCCCCCGACAACACGGGGGAAAGGGCCCAGTATGTTGAGCCCCCAGACCAAGAAGGGCCAGGAGAGAGGAATGGTTTGAAGGGCTTGAGCCGGGTGATGAAGTTTCTCTGAATGGAACTGACACGCTTCACACCTGGTCACCAGTGTCGTCGCATCCTGGAGGGCAGTGGGCCAGAAGAAGCCTTGCCGGCAAGGGCTCTTGACCCTATGTGGGATCCACATATGCCTCCATTTATCTCTGCCAACAGCCCCAGTCCTTCCTCTCGAGGGATACACTTCAATTTCACGCCGTTCGGTCTCTTTCTGTACAGGACGTCATCGACGAACTGGTACATAGCAGATCGACGGGCTACTTTTTCTGCTTCTTCTTGCTCCTCAGGAAGTTCCCCAGTTTGGAGGAATCAGACGGTATGCTGTGCCCATGCTGGAGCCTGAAGCTCGACAGCGAGGACTAAAGGCATTTCCTCCACTATAGGAGCAGCTGTCTCGACGACAAGAGCTTGATGCTCCGCCGGAGCTAGCCGTCCCGTGGCGGGCTCAGTGTCCCCGGCAACATCCTTGCCGGCGGCTCTGGGGAGCTCGGAGGGAAAGTACTTGCCGGGCCCTGATTTCCTCCTCTTATTTTGCTCTGTTGATGGATCATCGGATGGCTGAGAAAGCTGAAGCACAAAGGTACCTGGTTCCACAGGTAACTTGAGGGCAGCGCGCTTTGACAGGTAATCGGTGATGTCGTTCTCTGCTCGGGGAACGTGCTCTGCCTGTATACCATCAAAGCGCTCTTCTAGCTTTCTCACTTCATCGACGTAGGCCTTCATCAACGGGCTCTGGTAATCTTTGTTGACTTGTTTGACGACAAGCTGCGAATCGCCCCTTACAATGAGTTTCTTGATTCCGAGGTCTGCCGTGATCCTAAGACCAGCAAGCAGCCCCTCATATTTGGCAGTATTGTTCGTTGATACCTCCCTGGGGAAATGCATCTGGACCACGTACTTGAGGTGCTCTCCGGTGGGCGCGACAAGTAGTATGCCAACCCCGGCACCCTATAAGGAGAAAGCTCAATCAAAGTACATGATCCAGTCGCAACTCGCCTCTTTGCCGGGGAGAGCAGTTTCCTAGGCTTCTTCATCAGGCGTCGCGGTCCATTCTGCAATGAACTCCGCCAGGACTCGGCTTTGAATCGTCGAGGTACTTTCAAACTTGAGGCCAAAGCTGGACAGCTCCAGTGCCCACTCTACAATTATTCCCGTTGCATCTGGATTGTGCAATATCCGTTGCAGAGGGAGGCGAGTGACGACAATGATCTCATGTGCTTGGAAGTAGTGACGCAGCTTTCTCGAGGCCATAAGAAGGCCGAAGAGCAATTTCTGCGCACCGGAGTACCTTGATCTAGCCCCCTGCAAGAGGGAGCTAACAAAGTAGACCGGGTGCTGCATCATTTTCTTCCTTGGCGGCACTTCAACCGGCCGTGTCGTCTCTGCACCAACGGCATCAGGCTCTATCGCTGCTATTACCTCGTCATCAATTTCTCTCTGTGCCACTAGTGCGGTGCTGACCACCTGGTTCGTTGCCGCCAGGTATAGCAGCAACGGTTCTTGTGGCCTAGGCGCAACTAGTACTAGCGTGGAGGAAAGATACCTCTTAAAAATTTTGCAATGCTGCTTCGGCTTCTGGCGTCTACTCCATTGGGCCCGCCTTTTTCAAAATCTTGAAAAAGGGGAGGGCGCGCTCGGCAGACTTGGAAATGAATCTGCTCATGGCGGCAGTGCAGCCAGCAAGCCGACGCACATCCTTGACCCGTTTGGGTGCTTCAATCTGTTCTATAGCTTTGATCTTGTCCGGATTGGCCTCTATCCCACGCTGTGACACAAAGAACCCGAGAAGCTTGCCGGACGGGACGCCGAAAACGCACTTCTCAGGGTTCAGCTTGAGATTGATCTTGCGTAGGTTTGCAAACGTCTCTTGTAGATCCGGTATGAGGGTTGCCCTGTTCTCGGTTTTGACCACTATATCATCCATATAAGCCTCCATATTTCTATGGAGTTGGGGTTCAAAACCAATCTGGATTGCCCTTGCAAACGTTGAGCCAGCACTCATCAACCCGAAAGGCATTCGTACGAAACAATACTTGCCACATGGGGTGATGAATGATGTCTTCTCTTTGTCTTCTCTTGTCATGAAGATCTGATGGTAGCCGGAGTAGGCATCGAGGAATGACAACAGGTCACACCCAGCCATGGAGTCAACAATCTGGTCGATGCGCGGCAACGGGAAGGGGTCGTTGGGACAAGCCTTATTGATATATGTGTAATCAATACACAGCCTTCACTTCCCATTCGCCTTGCACACTACCACTGGATTGGCCAACCACGTTGGATGGAGCACTCCTCTTACCAAACCTGCTGCTTCCAGTTTCCGGATCTCCTCTGTGATGAACTCTTGTCGTTTCAAAGCTTGCTTCCTGACCTTCTGCTTGATGGGCCGTGCATGAGGACAGACAGCAAGGTGGTGCTCAATCACCTCCCTGGGAACACCGGGGATGTCAGATGCTTGCCATGCAAACACATCGACATTTGCCAGGAAGGTGACGAGCGCGTCTTCCTATTTGTCGGCAAGGGTGGAGCTTATCGTGAAAGCCCCTCCTGTGCCGTCCTCCTTGACAGAAACCTTCTTGGTTCCCGGCGGTGTGGCCCTGGACTTCTTGTTTCAGCCGATGGAGCTCTCTGGCACGTCCTCGACGGGAGCACTACACTCTGAAGAGGTGCGCTTGCCGGAGTGGGTGCCCGAGGTCTCACCGGTCTTCTTCTCCTTCTTCCCGCCCGAGGCTCCAGTGGCAGGAGCAAGTGCCCTAGTGGCGGCAGCTGCTGCAACTGCTTGTTGGTATAGTTGGTCAGTGTAAATCAGCGCATCTTTCTTATCGGATGGGATGGTGATGATCGTCACAGGCCCTGGCATCTTCAGGGTGTTGTAGGCGTAGTGTGATGCTGCCATGAACTTGGCCAGCGCTGGGCGGCCAAGGATCCCGTTGTAAGGCAAGGGGATCTTGGCTACATCGAACACGATCCATTCTGTCCTGTAGTTCAGATCACTTCCAAAAGTCACGGACAGCGTGACCTTCCCCTTTGGTTGACTCCTTCCCGGGTTGATCCCCTGAAACATGCCCGTCTCTTTGAGGTCTCCGTCAGGAATCTGCAGCTTCTTGATCACGGTAGGCGAGATTAAGTTCAGACCGACCCCGCCATCGACTAGAAACTTTGTCACCTTGAGGTTGCGTATTTGTCGGTGAAACCAACAATGGCAAGCACCCAACCGCGGTAGTGCGATCAGGGTGATCCTCAGCGTCAAAAATGATAGGCGTGCTGGACCATTTCAGCGGCTTTTGGGCACCAAACGACGGCTCCGCCGCTGTAATCTCACGTGCCCACTGTTTAAGCTGGCGGTGAGAAGTATGCAACAAGGCGCCGCCATCGATGCACATGGCCTCCATGGCTTTCTGAAACTCTTGGTCGCCGGACTCGTCGTCCTCTTCATGATCGTCGTCTTCTGGCTTCCTGTCACGGTCTCGGGCGGGCCTCTCCTGCTGTTTATCCTTGCCGCGACGGCCTACTTGGCCGTCACGCTTCTTGCCGGACCCCTCAGCACCGTCCCGACCCTTCTCCATGTCCCGCCTCTCATATTCAGCCCTCTGCTTCTCAGCAAGGAGCTCAACCTGTCGGTAGTTCTCGAGATCATGGCCTTTGGTGCGATGGATCTTGCAGTACCGCTTGTCGGAGTTCCCTGGCTTCTCAGCAGCCGCCAAGGCCCGGCAGGCGACACACCCAGCAATTTCCTTGCCGAGGTCATCCGCCTTGGTTTTCTTGGCGGAGCCGGCGTCATCAGATCCCTCGACGGCAAGCACGGCTTTACCTTTGCGCTTCCTACTGCGGCGCCAGCCTTTCTTCGCCGGGGCGGCAGTATCCTCATCACTAGGCAAGGGTGTGTGTGTGTGTGTGTGTGTGTGTCGGATTACAGGCTCTTCAAAACCCAGAAGTTCGAACACAGGGGCGTGAACGAAAATCTCTCCCACTCACGTCTACCTAGCGTCTCGCCCTTGCCTAGTGAAGAGATTCAAGAAAACAACAAGTGAAACACGCAAGAGTTTACCAAGGTTCGGGCCACCTTGTGGTGTAAAACCCTACTTCCTACTTTGGTGGATTGGCCTCAGGAGGGCTGGAATATGAACTAGTACAACGATTCCTGAGGTCAGGAGGCGAGCTCATGAGGGTCAGGAGGCAAGTGTTCTTGCTCCTTTGCGTGGTGGCAGAGTTTATGGATCTGCTCCACTTGACTGGACTTGGCCTAACTTAACCCCCTCTCATAGTGGGGATCCTAGCTACTTATATAGGCAGACAGGGTCCTCTTCCCCCGAAATGTTTAGGCGGGAAGGGATCCCACAACGGCCATTTTTGAGCGGGAACACAAGGACGTTCCTACCCTGACAAAAGCAGTCTTCGCCTGCAAAAGGATCAGGTGGTGACGCGGTGGTGACATCCTCCCTGTCGTCCTTGTGGTCTTCGGTCTTGTTGCACCAAAGGAGAAACCTTTGTCCCGCTCCTCGGGAACCTACGCCTACGCTGCCTCATTTGCACCAAAACGGCAACTGCGCCGCTGGCGGGCGTTGGCACCCACTGGTGCGGTGCGTCACTGCTTACGTCGATGCCTCCTCCTGAGGCAGGCTTGGCCTTGGGTTCTCCACCCCTCCGGAGTACCTTGCCGAGGCCGCTCCCGAGGGGGTCTTGACATTGTTCTCCTCGCGAGGGTCTTGAGCAACTGGTCGATCAGTTGGGCCGTACCAGGCCGTGATAGGAGCGCGCTACGGCCCATAGACAGGCAAGTCAGGGTACCCTGGTTCCTAGGACGCTGACAATAGCCCCCGGGCCCAAGGCGCGCATGGAGTTGGCTTCGAGGCGAAGCCTTAGTCGAGGACGAAGCGCCGTGGGCCCCAAAAGGCTGCTGGCTAGGCTGGCGCATGATGGTTGGATGGGACGTGGCGACTCCGCTCCCCACGCAGTGCTGGTAATCACGTGACTTGACAACTCCCCGGCCCAGACGACTGGGCTGTTGTGGCGGCGATGCCAGTGGCTCGCGGTTGGGCTCCTCCGCCCTATAAATGGGACTAGGGGGGAGGAGCCCCCAAACCATCTTCAAGCCAGCGCCGTCTTCCTCCTTGCTTGTTCCCCGTTCGCCCTCTTGCTGCGAGATCTCCATGGCGCCGCCGAGGAAGCCGTCCGCCGCGGAGAAGGGGAAGGCCTCAAAGGATCTGACCCTGCTGCCGCCGAAGAGGGGCCGCGGGCGTCCCCACAAGCATGCCGCTGCGCCCGCAGCGACTCCTCGGGGAAGCGGGCGCCGCCTTCCGGGTTCTGTCGCGGCCGTTGGTGAGAGGCGCGGTACGTCCTCTCGTAGTGAAGGTGCTCGCGGCCGTGGTGGGAGACGAGGTGCGAGACGCCGCATGGTGGTCGCGCATCCTCCGCGCTCGCAGCTCCACTCCTTCGACGTGTTGTTGGAGTTCGTGGTGTGGGTGGAGAAGCCTGGTGGCTCGTGGCTCCGGCTTCCCTGCTCGTTCAGCGACGTGTTACCAGCCGGAGGCCCCGGTGGTGTCTGGCTGCAGGCTGACGGTTGCAACAATGGTGTGTCCTGGGTGGAGGTTGATGTGGCTCCCTCGGGTGATGTGTTACTGGAGCGCGGCTGGCAATCGTTTGCTCACGCGCGCCGGCTGCAGGGGAGGTGTGCGCTCCACTTTAGGTACGATGGCGCCTCCACATTGTTTGTCAGGGTCTTCTTAGAGGAAGGGAGGCGCCTTGGGTGCTGTCCCGAGGCAGATGACAAAGAGGACGACGGGGATGGCGTCCGGAGGAGCACCTCCTCCTCCGGAGATGATCTTAGTCCTGGGGGCGCCGTGGGTCCCCCCTCTGTGGTAGCAACACCTCCTCCAGCAGTGGCGGCCACGACGAGCCACCACGCCGCCGAGCTCGGCCTGGCAAGGGGTGGAGGGGGTTGCCGCGCCGCTGTGGCTCGGTGAAGCCGGAGGAACTGGGAGACTCCGACTGAGCGGGAGCGGCCTCTGCTTCTTCTCCTTCTTTTTCCTTTGTGTCCTTTCTGTGTCAAAATTTCAAGTTGCCTCAAGAAGGCGTGTAATGGACTGTGATATATGTATGAAGCGAGAACTTGCTGTCATGATTTTTTGGTGCCTTGGTGAGATTACTCAGCTTTTATGCGTCGCGACGTCTTGAGGCGGAGTCCTCCTGACTCTTTGGCGTCATGAGCCCCATCGGGTCATGAGGACGACCAAATCTAGAGACCTCGTGCAGCCCCCGAGCATGGGTGAGCCGTTGAGAGCGCCGAGCACGGGTTAAAGCACCAAAGCCCGAGCCGGCTTGGTAGGATAGGTTGCACGGACTGAGAAGCCCGACGCCAGAGCCAGAGCCGGTTTGGCCAGGCGAGGTAACGGGGCCGTGGCAGACAAAGGCCGGTGACTGACCGTGCCCCAGTCCCCACGCGCGAGGCGCGCGAAGAAAAGCGGGTGGCGCAGCCCTGCTGAACTAAAAACCGGCGAGAAAGATCCCAAACAAGACTTTCAACAAAATGCAAGAAGCGCGAGAAACACGAGAACTTCATAGCAAGGGGTAGAGGAAGGGCTGATAGCCAAGGAAGTAGAAAAGGCTGACAGCCAAACACCAAGCCAAAAAAGGAAAAAGGTCGTGTTCGACCCCTACACTACGTCTTCTTCCCAACGCGGAGCTAAGGACTGCCACTGGGGCGTGGGTGGGAGCCCCGTCTGAGGGCCCGTAGGCAATGCACAGGAGACTCCGAGGCATGTACAACCCAAACTCATTATTACATGAGAGTGTCACGGGCGGAAACCTTCATGGGCACAGAGCCTTGATTACGGATAGAACCTCCTGAGGTGTTTGATGTTCCAGGAATTCTGGATAGGTAACCCATCCTGCGTCTCCAGGCGCACAACACCGAGCCTAGAGACATGGGCGATTCTGAACAAGCCTTCCCACATGGGTGAGAGCTTGTGTAACCCCTCCCGGGAGAGGACCCGCCTCAGGACGAAGTCACCAACTTCAAGTGTTCTTGCGCAAACCCGACACTCATTATTACGTGAGAGTGTCACGAGCGGAGATCTTCTGACGTGCCCGCCCCTTCGCTTTGAGGGCCCCGCCCCGCGCTAGTCCGCTCCCGCCATGAGCTCACCACAAGCCGGCGTTCATGAGGTGGGACGTGGGGGCATGGGACCTTGGCTATAGGCCGCCTGCAGAGCACTAGGCACACCGCTTACGCGACCTCTGGGCGCGCTTCGCCCCGGGGGGCTAACGTCATTCGGAGGCACGGCGTCCTGAGGTGTGAGGGGTCCCCGCCCACTAACGCTCCTAATGACCCCTGCGCCCTCCTGATCAGGGCCGGGCGCAGAGGGTATGGGATTACGTGAGCGGGGGGAAGAAGCCGCGGTCTTGGGCCCTCCTTGCGTGCATAGGATGGGCTACCGTACCGCCTCCAGACGTACCCTCCACAGCCCGGGGGATAGTACATGAGGAGGCACGGCGTCTTGAGCTTGAGTGGAGGGAGAGGAGGCCCCTCCCCACGCGCATCATACCAGCCGCCGGCGAGCCCCTGGTGAAATCCAGGGCGGGCCCATGCGCGACGGGTCACACGTGAGGGGAAGAGGGCCTGACCCGGGCCTTCCTTCCCTTTCTGTCTTGATGCGGCATCATGACCTTAGTGGCGGTGAGGACGCCAAGCATATAGGTAATGCAAGTAGGGAGAAACAACTATCCTTGATTTATGCGCAAAAGAGACAGTTGTGGGGTCAGCACCCAGCAGCTCGAGCACTGCTGTGGGGGTGAGCCCCCAATAGCTCGAGGATGATGCAGCCCCGGGGCGCCCTCGATTGAATACCTGAGACATCACCTGATACTTGTCGTTGAAGAAGAGTTGGGGTAGCTGAAGACGTGAGTTGTGCGGGTCGCTCCTGGGGATCGCCGGGCTCCTAAGGCCCAGGGGCTCCGGAGGCCCTTAGTGGTTACGGGGGTCCGGCTCCTGCTCCGTCAGTACTGCGTGCCACTAAGACTCCTGAGCCCCCAAAGCCTGCCGTGTGTGGTATTGGAACGTGGCAGCCGTGTTGCGGAAGCCGAAGAGCGTGCGAATGTAATTGCAGGGGGAGTCCACCTCCAGCCGACAGCCGTCGGCTAGAAGGGCCCCAGAGAAGCGGCTCGATCCAGGCCTGCGATGTCGACGCAGACGCAGAATTGGTTGCTTGGGTTGCGGGTAGGTGAGCTTGGTGACGCGCGGTTGCGCCCACCGCAGATGAGCCTTGCATACTGAAGTTCCTCGGTAAGCTGGTCGATGAAGTCCTGAGACCCCAGCGCTGTATGGCTCACGCTGGGCTCACAAAAATGCGCGTCGAGACACGCCTGCATGTGGTGCCCAAACACCTCCCTCGTGACGCTGGCCAGACCAGAGGCACTCCAGAGGAGAGCCCCCAAACCTGTCCCGAGAAGGGCATTGGGCGCGCCTCCCTATGCGAGGGTGCGGGGTGCCTTGTCAGCAGGCTCGGGAACCGACGTGGTGCCGTCAGGAGCCCCTGCGTCCTGAGATCCGTTTGCGGGCAGGTGCCTCTTCTTCTTGGGGGTGGTCTGCAGGGCGAAGACGGCTCCATCCCCATCGGAGCTCTCGACTGCTGCAGTCTGGTAGGCGCGCTCCAGGGAACGCACTGCTTCCTTCTCGTAGCAGGCGATCGTGATGACTGCGCCACTCCCGAGCATCTTGAGGACGTTGTAGCCGTGATGGGTCGCCGCCATGAACTTGGTGAGGGCCAGATACCCTAGGATGGCGTTGTACATGAGGTGAATGTTGGCAACGTCGAAGTCGATGAGCTCGGTGTGATAGCTGTCGCGATCGCCGAAGGTGACGGGGAGGCGGACCTGCCCCGTCGGGAGTGTGGAGCCATCTATGACTCCGTAGAATGGCTTGGTTGGGTGCAGCTGATCCAGCGGACGACCCGGGGGCTGGGGCGTCTCGAAGGAGAGGACTTTGAGCCCTGCTCCACCATCGATGAGGGTCTTGGTCACGAGGACGTCGCTGATGGCCGGAGTGAAGAGCATCGGGAGAGTGCCTGGGGCTATGGTGCACTTGAGCTGGTCCTTGGGGTCGAAGGCGATGACCTGCTTGGTCCACCTGAGGTTGCGTGCGGCGTCAGGCCTGGGGAGCACCGCGTTCACCTCATGGGCGAATTGCTTGAAGATGCGGTGGGAAGCCGGAGCATGGGCTCCTCCCAGGATGCATGCAACCGCGCGTGGCTCCTGAAAGCCCCCTTCTTCGTCTCCCTGGTGGTCGTCATCGTTCCTTCTTGGCGGTGCTCGCAGCGGAGGCAGGCCTCCATTGCCCTGAGGGCAACCCTCACGAGGCTGGTCGCGCCAGGGGGCGTCACGAGGCTGCTCCTGCCAGTGGTCTTCACGAGGCTGCTCCTGCCACCCTTGGCGCGAGTTCCTGCCGTCCCAACGTCCTCCACCTCGGCCTCCTCCACGGCCGTAGCCACGGTTGTCGCGCTCAGGGCGCTGCCCGCCACGCCCGCCGCGCATCGCCCTGAGCTCCTGGCAGTCGTTACTGTTGTGGCTGTGGATGTTGTGGAAGACGCAGTACGGACGGTTGTCTGTGGGGGGGTCATCGTAGCCGCAGCTACGCATCACTTCTGGCTCCGGAGCCAGCACGGCGGGCCCCTTGCGCTTTCCTTCTTTGGACTTGGTCTTCTTATCGTCCGCCTCCGCCTCAGGCAGCTCCTGGAGGGAGAGGCGTCCATCCTCCGCCCTGGCGCACTTTGCCGCGAGCTTGAACATCTCGAGGGCTGTGCACATGTCCTCGTGGATGGCGAGCTCCTCCCTCATGCTGGCGTCGTGGACGCCGTTGGAGAACGCTGAGATGATGGCCTCGTCCGAGACCGTAGGGATCCGGAGGGGCATAGTGTTGAAGCGTTGGATGTACTTTTGCAGGGTCTCTCCCGGCTGCTGTCTCACGTGGCGCAGATCCATAGCCCCGGGGCTCGGTCGCGGGTGCCTTGGAAGTTGGCGACGAAACACTCACGAAGCTCCCCCCAGGAGGCTATGGATCCCACGGGGAGGTTCAGGAGCAAGGAGCGTGCGCCATCCTTGAGAGCCATGGGGAACCAATTTGCCATGACCTGCTCAGTGCCGTTGGACGCCTCGATGCTCAACTCATAGAGTTGGAGGAACTCCGTGGGATCAGTGGTGCCGTTGTAGCGCCGAGGCAGGTCCGTCTTGAACTTGTCGGGCCAGACAAGGCGCCATAGCTCAGGAGCTAAGGCACGACATCCAGCCACGCTCATGATTGTAGGCGCCCCCTGCGCCTGCGGTGCTGGTTCTTGGGCATTGGCGCCACCACCTCCTGCGGCGTGTGGTCTTGGCGCTGCGGGCCAGGGGGCCCGCGAGCCCCTTCGTAAGGATGCAGAATAACCTGGCAGCTCTCCTCGTCGTGTGCATGGGCTCCGAGGGGCGCTCACGCCACGGAGCCTCACGCCGGACCTCCTGGCTAGCGCCGTAGAGTGGAGGCGGAGCCGGGACTCCGTGGCCTTCGTTCCCCGCCAGTGGCGACGGGGGATGGGAGGAGTGCATTGGTGCAGGTGCTTCCCCAGCGGCGTTGACGAGCTCGGTGATGCGGTGGAGCCACTCGTCGTAGAGGTCATCTGCCGGGCGGTAGCGCAAGAGCTCCCGCGCCATCAACAGTGCAGGCTGCTGGTAGATCGGCCCGCGGTGGACCAGCGAGGACGACGCCGCGGCCAGTGAGGGTGAAGGCGTCGCCGTGCGGCCATCGCACCGCACGGATAGCGGCAGCGACGAGTCCTGCTACTCGTGGACGACCAGGTCGATGGCGGTGTTGGCGACCGGCGAGTTGGGGCGGAGCGGTGCACCGGTGCCCGCGGGAGCCGTCTGAGCGACGTTCGCGGAGCGGAGGGCGGCACGAGCTCGGCGTGTGTCCACCATGGCTGTGGAGCGAAGCCGACGACGAGAACGGGACGAGGTCGTCGGAGAGGTGAGATCTTGACACGCCCCCTACCTGGTGCGCCAAATGTCGGATTACAGGCTCCGCAAAACCCAAGAAGTTCGAACACGGGGGCGCGAACGAAGATCTCTCCCACTCACGTCTAACTAGCGTCTCGCCCTTGCCTAGTGAAGAGATTCAAGAAAACAACAAGTGAAACACGCAAGAGTTTACCCAGGTTCGGGCCACCTTGTGGTGTAAAACCCTACTTCCTGCTTTGGTGGATTGGCCTCAGGAGGGCTAGAATATGAACTAGTACAGTGATTCCTGAGCTCAGGAGGGTCAGGAGGCAAGTGTTCTTGCTCCTTTGCGTGGAGGCACAGTTTATGGATCTGCTCCACTTGACTGGACTTGGCCTAACTTGACCCCACCCCCTCATAGTGGGGATCCTAGCTACTTATATAGGCGGCCAGGGTCCTCTTCCCCCGAAATGTTTAGGCGGGAAGGGATCCCACAACGGCCATTTTTGAGCGGGAACACAAGGACGTTCCTACCCTGACAAAAGCAGTCTTTGCCTGCAAAAGGATCAGGTGGTGACGCAGTGGTGGGCCTGATGATGACATCCTCCCTGTCATCCTTGCGGTCTTCGGTCTTGTTGCACCAAAGGGGGAAACCTTTGTCCCGCTCCTCGGGAACCTGCGCCTGCGCTGCCTCCTTTGCACCGAAACGGCAACTGCGCCGCTGGCGGGCGCTGGCTCCCAATGGCGCGGTGCGTCACTGCTTACGTCGCTGCCTCCTCCTGAGGCAGGCTTGGCCTTGGGTTCTCCGCCCCTCCGGAGCACCTTGCTGAGGCCGCTCCCGAGGGGGTCTTGACGTTGTTCTCCTCGCGAGGCCTAGCCCCCTCGCGAGGGTATTGAGCAACTGGTCGATCAACTGGGCCGTACCAGGCCATGGCAGGAGCGTGCTGCGGCCCGCAGACAGGCAAGTCTGGGTACCCTGGTTCCCTGATACGTCCAAAACGTATCTATAATTTCTGCTTGCTCCATGCTTCTTTTGTGTGACATTGCTATGATATTGATGCACTTCCATACACTTTTGATCATATTTGGACTAACCTATTAACTCAGTGCACCACAGTGACAGTTCCTGTTTTCTGCTATTTTTCTATTTCAGGTTTCCCCCATATTAAAAGTGCTCCAAAAATTCCAGGAAAAATATAGGAAAAATCAGCGTACAGGAAGCTTCGCGAAGAACCAAAAATGGGCCAGAGAGGATCCAGGGGAGGCCCAGGCGGCCACCTGGCGCGGCCCCACCCTTGGCCGCGCCAGAGGGGCGCCTGGGGCCCCTGCACCGCCTCTGGCTGCCCCCCATCGCATATATATCCCTCTCGTCCCGAAACCCTCGAGGACAGAACCCTTTTTCGCGATCTCTCCTCTGTTCCGCCGCCGCAGCGCTTCTAAGATCGGGAGCACCAGGAGAACTCTTCCCGGCACCCTGCCGGAGGGGAGAACCACCACCGGGAGCTTCTCCACCACCATGGACGCTTCCCGGATGAGTCGTGAGTAGTCCACCTTGGACCATGGGTCCATGATCAGTAGCTATGTGATGTTCTCCTCCCCTCTTTGCTCTTCATGGTTTAGACCTCGTGAGCTGCCCTACATGATCGAGGCACATATGTAATCTTTCTGCTGTTGCTTTGCTGAGTTTGCTGGGATCTGATGGATTATGAGACTATGTTCAGATTGTGTTTGAGTAATATATTTGATTCACCTCTTTTATATCTTTGTTCTTGAGTAATTCTTGCATGTTCTTCGTTGCTGTTTATTGCTTTGGCCAAGTAGTAGGTAGTAACTCCAAGAGGGAGGGTTATGCTTGATTGAGGGTTCATGCCCCCTGATGACTAGCTTGAGTGACAGAAACATGAGTCTAGGGGATGTGCTGTTGCCACAAGGGAGAAAACAACGGTGCTTGTACTTGCGGGTGCAAGGATTGTTTACTTTACGCAAAGTTCTTTTAATGCAGTTGTCTATTGCTTTGAGTTTACACTTTGGGTGGGATTCGCAACTTAATACCAGCAAGATGTTCTGGATAGATATCTCAAGGTGGATGATTAGTAGTAGATGCAGATGGATTTCGGTCTACTTGCCTTGGCGTACCGCCCATGCTTTTGAGCCTCTACCTTTCTTTGCAGCATAGTTAGCATTGGTTTGCACACATAATCTTGTCAATTGCCCAGTTGTAATTTGTTTACCTCGCTTTGCTGTTTTATCGTCTTTTGGGAGAGAGACATCACTAGTGAACATCATGGGACCCCGGTCCATATTACCACAGCTGATCACACCTTCTATTTACTTCCTGTTTTTATTTCCTAGTTGCAGTCATAGCTATCATTATTATCTCTTGTGTTTGATCCTTTGTAAACAACAAGGCCGGAGGGATTGACAACCTCTCTGTACTCGTTGGGAGCAAAGTTATCTGTATCTGTGTGCAGGTCCCGTCAACCGCAAAGTTTCTGGCGCCGTTGACACCTACTTGTCGACCCTCGGAGTCTCACGGGATTCGATCCTTGGTACCTTTGCCAAGGGAAATTTGCCGCTACGCTACATCTCAACCTTCCACTTGGGGTAACCAACGAGGGGCGAGAAGCCATCAAGCAAGTTTCTGGCGCCGTTGCCGGGGACTCCACTCTTCAAGATAGGGGAGTTGCACGCTATCTTTTATCTTTGCTTTTTAGTCTTGTTAGTTTACCTTTCAGTTTTTGCTTTAGTGTCCCTTACCAAAAAATCACAAAAAGAGTTATCTTGCTTGCTGCTGCTATGGGTTCTACCAAAAACACTAAGTTTGAGGAGTACACCCCTTCTTCCATCACGCCAATCACCACTGTCAGGATCTACAAAAGTAATAAACCTTGTGATTATGTTAGTTTTAATGGAGAGTTATGCCCATGGCATGGTCTTCCAGGAAAAAAGTATGAGCCTCTGTTTAAAGTTGCTCCCACACTTCCCCAAACTTGGGAAGACGTCCAAACTCTTATAATAGAGAGCAATTCAAACAAAGAAGATGACACTACAATTCTGCTCAATAATGATAAAATTGATTTTGATAATTGTAGTCTCTCAGAAGTTGTCACCTTTTTACAAAGAATGGCTAAAGACCCCCACACTAGCACACTTAACCTTGCCTTCACAGAGCATATCACCAATGCTCTTACCAAAGCTAGGGAAGAAAAGCTCAAGCTTGAGACTTCCATCCCTAGGAAGCTAGAAGATGGTTGGGATCCCATAGTCAAAATTAAATTGAACAACTTCTCTTGCTATGCTTTATGTGATGTTGGAGCTAGTACCTCCGTTATGCCCAAAAGAATGTATCATATGTTTGAATTGAAACCTTTTGATCCTTGTTCTTTTGGTGTTCGTCTTGTTGATTCTTCCGTAAAGAAACCTTTGGGGAAGATCGACGATGTTCTTATCATTGTCAATGACAATTATGTTCCCGTTGATTTTACTATTATGGATATTGAATGTGAACCTTCATGTCCAATTATTTTGGGACGTCCTTTTCTTCGTACCATTGGTGCTATCATTGACATGAAAGAGGGGAATATAAAATTCCAATTCCCTCTCAAGAAAGGGATGGAACACTTCCCTAGAAAGAAGATTAAGTTGCCTTTTGAGTCCGTTACACGGGCTAGCTATTCTCTTACTCTTGATAAAACTTGATCTTCTCTTTTTGCATCATGCCTAGCTTAAAGGCATAAAAGAAACCGTTTTTGGGAGGCAGCCCACAATGAATTAGGTTTTATTTTGCTTTTGTTGTGTCTTGATGTTTGTTACTACAGTAGCATCATCATTGTATCTTTTCTTTTCAGCTTTGTGCCAAGTTTAGCCTCCGATTGCAAGAAGGTTCAAAAGTAGTGACGTGCTGTCCAGAAAACAGATTCTGTCCTTAGACAGAAAAATTTGAATAAAATCACCAGATCATCTTTTTGATCTGATTTTTTTTGACAGCTTGCTCTATACATTTGGATTTCGAGCGTCTGTTCTGAGTTTTTTTATTTGAGTTGCAGAAGTGCCCCGAAAAAATTATTTACTACCTGCTGGTCTGTTTTTCACAGATTCTATCCTGTTTTGCCTTTTCTTCGTTTTGTGAACCTTGAGCTTGCTTTTTCTTTTCAAAAACCTTTTGGCAATCTTGAGAAACAGTAGCTCTTCAAGATTATCTTTATTTCCAGTAGGGAAAAATTATTTTATTGTGGGTACTAACCTCGCTAATCAGATTATGATGAGTTATGTATGAAGGGAGTTTTCAAGTGTGCGAGGGAAGATGATAAAAGAAGATTCAGGAGGGTCAAACGCTCAAGCTTGGGGATGCCCCCGTGCACCCCCAAGAAATATTCTAGAAGACTCAAGCGTCTAAGCTTGGGGATGCCCCCATGCATCCCCTTCTCCATCAACAATTATCAGTTCGTCTTTCGTTCCACTATAATTTTATCACTTCATGCGTTATGTGCTATGCTTGGAGCGTCTTGCTCTTAGTTTCTTTTTTTTAGTTTTCTTTAGCTTTGCTTGCTGTTCATAACAAGTTAGAACCCAACTTTCTTTGTGTCGGAGAGAAACATGCTCCACTTCAACCAAGAACACAACATAGGATTTTCATGCTTATCTTTGTTGTGTGTGTTCTTTGTCTTTCCATAGCTGCTGTCATGTTTAGCTCTTAGTTTTCATGCTTTTCTTTTTAAAGAGCTTTGGTTTAGTTGGTTGCTGAACTCTCTTGAGTTTTCATGTTCATCTTGTTAAGAGAGTTTGCCTGTTGCACTGAGTTGTGTGTCTTAACTTAAAGTAGATAATTGAGGTTGCTATTTAATTTTAGTAGTAACTTGCAATAGTTTTGAGGTATTGCCATGAGTAATGTCTGAACTTTTGGTGTCAAGAGCTTTAGCCTATTAGTGATAGATGTCGTATTTTGGGCAATCCGTGTTTATTTTCGAAAACCTACAAAATAGTTGAGAACTTTAGCTACTAGATGGATCACTAATCTTTGGAGGGATCGAATATTAGAGTACACTCACGTACCATGAGTCGAGGATGCGCAAGGATAACCAAACCCCCATACACTCCTCCTCGGGGTACTTGTCTCTTTGTGAACCTCCTAATTAGATTGAGAGTTACCGATAATAAGTGCATGAGTTCTTCGGACTAATGTGAGTATTCGAAAGTTGACACTTCCACCTAGCCATATTTTTTCTAGCCTCTTCGGTACCGTGCATTGCCCTTTCTCACCTCGAGAGTTGGCGCATACTTCGCCGGTGCATCCAAATCCTTGGCACGATACGCTCTGTCATCATAAGCCTCGTTATATCCTTCCTCAAAACAGCCACCATACCTACCTATCAAGGCATTTCCATAGCCTTTCCGAGATACATTGCCATGCAACATCCATCTTCTCATGACTTGATATTCATGTCATACATGTCTTTTGCTTGATCAATGAGCCGCATGCTAGTTGGGCCTTGCCCTAATCATTGCTACATGACGCGCTAGTATCATTGCATATCCTGCTACACCGGCAGAGGCATACATTTGCATACATCATGATAGTTTCATTTTCTTTATGTTGAGTACTTTTTTAAAGTGTGAAAGATCTTCTATAATTCTTGTAATATATAGAGTGTTGCCCCTAAAGTGAGGAAAAGATCCCAAAGAGGACAAAATCAAAATATCCCAAAGAGGACAAATGAGAGTTAAATAGAAAGAGCCATTGAGGCCACAAAAAAATAAAAAAAGAGAAAAAGGAGAAAAAGAAATAAAAAGAGAGAAGGGGGCACACTACTATTCCTTTTGAGAGATCCACACTCGTACTCCATCTAATACCTTGTACTCCATAGAGATTATCATTCATGCATATAGCTATGTGGGGACCTTCACACTATAGAACTTGGCTTGTATATTCCAATGATGAGCCCCCTCAAAAGAGCTCTAGGTCTTCTTGAGCAAGCAAGTTGGATGCACCCCCACTAGTTCCATTGGAGAGCTTACCTTAGCTCATATGTGCATCCGTTGCATGGTAATCCCTACTCCTCACATCATATCTATCATTTGGCTTTCTCTCGCCTATGATTGTCCTCATTGATGTGAGCCTTTCACACTTTTTTTGTCTTCCCCCTTCATCATTTTTCTCTCTTTGCCATCCCAAGTGTCAACTTTCTTGCTTACGCTCATCCATTGCATGAGTGCTCAAAATATCAAAATGGAGTGGATCATTTCGACTTGTACCTGGCTAGTGGTCTAGGGATGAGTCAAGATAAGATTCCAAAGAAGACCAAGTGTGAAACTTTAGTAGATTAAGTTCTCAACAATACAAAAACTATGTTTTACTCTCTCGTATATCCCTATCCCCTTTCTTGCACACAAACACCATTTGGAGACATTCGAGTCACGGACAGCGAGAGCTCTTGCACCTTTATGTTCTTATGTTGCTTGTTACAATGCTAATATAGACTCTTTCTTGTTATGACTTGAATTGAATTACATGCCTTGATTGCTTTACTTAAAAAGTTCTTATATGGTTGGTAGCATGTCACCACAGAAATTATGCTTGTTATCATTTACCTACTCGAGGACGAGCAGGAATTAAGCTTGGGGATATTGATACGTCCAAAACGTATCTATAATTTATGCTTGCTCCATGCTTCTTTTGTGTTATATTGCTATGATATTGATGCACTTCCATACACTTTTGATCATATTTGGACTAACCTATTAACTCAGTGCACCACAGTGCCAGTTCCTGTTTTCTGCTGTTTTTCTATTTCAGGTTTCCCCCATGTTAAAAGTGCTCCAAAAATTCCAGGAAAAATATAGGAAAAATCAGCGTACGGGAAGCTTCGCGAAGAACCAAAGATGGGCCAGAGGGGAGCCAGGGGAGGCCCAGGCGGCCACCTGGCGCGGCCCCACCCTTGGCCGCGCCAGGGGGGCGCCTGGGGCCCCTGCACCGCCTCTGGCTGCCCCCCATCGCCTATATATCCCTCTCGTCCCGAAACCCTCGAGGACAGAACCCTTTTTCGCGATCTCGCCTCTGTTCCGCCGCCGCAGCGCTTCTAAGATCGGGAGCATCAGGAGAACTCTTCCCGGCACCCTGCCGGAGGGGAGAACCACCACCGGGAGCTTCTCCACCACCATGGACGCTTCCCGGATGAGTCGTGAGTAGTCCACCTTGGACCATGGGTCCATGATCAGTAGCTATGTGATGTTCTCCTCCCCTGTTTGCTCTTCATGGTTTAGACCTCGTGAGCTGCCCTACATGATCGAGGCACATATGTAATCTTTCTGTTGTTGCTTTGATGAGTTTGCTGGGATCTGATGGATTATGAGACTATGTTCAGATTGTGTTTGAATAATATATTTGATTCACCTCTTTTATATCTTTGTTCTTGAGTAATTCTTGCATGTTCTCCGTTGCTGTTTATTGCTTTGGCCAAGTAGTAGGTAGTAACTCCAAGAGGGAGGGTTATGCTTGATTGTGGGTTCATGCCCCCTGATGACTAGCTTGAGTGACAGAAACATGAGTCTAGGGGATGTGCTGTTGCCATAAGGGAGAAAACAACGGTGCTTGTACTTGCGGGTGCAAGGATTGTTTACTTTACGCAAAGTTCTTTTAATGCAGTTGTCTGTTGCTTTGAGTTTACACTTTGGGTGGGATTCGCAACTTGATACCAGCAAGATGTTCTGGATAGATATCTCAAGGTGGATGATTAGTAGTAGATGCAGATGGATTTTGGTCTACTTGCCTTGGCGTACCGCCCATGCTTTTGAGCCTCTACCTTTCTTTGCAGCATAGTTAGGATTGGTTTGCGCACATAATCTTGTCAATTGCCCAGCTGTAATTTGTTTACCTCGCTTTGCTGTTTTGTCGTCTTTTGGGAGAGAGACATCACTAGTGAACATCATGGGACCCCGGTCCATATTACCACCGCTGATCACACCTTCTATTTACTTCCTGTTTTTATTTCCTAGTTGCAGTCATAGCTATCATTATTATCTCTTGTGTTTGATCCTTTGTTAACAACAAGGCCGGAGGGATTGACAACCTCTCTGTAATCGTTGGGAGCAAAGTTATCTGTATCTGTGTGCAGGTCCCGTCAACTGCTAAGTTTCTGGCGTGTTGACACCTACTTGTCGACCCTCAGAGTCTCACGGGATTCAATCCTTGGTACCTTTGCCAAGGGAAATTTGCCACTATGCTACATCTCGACCTTCCACTTGGGGTAACCAACGAGGGGCGAGAAGCCATCATTCCCAGGACACCGATAATATATATATATATATAT
>LR738709.1:157727028-157823073 GCA_902687465.1 Secale cereale
GCCCCCATCCCCGCAACTCTTCCCCCACCTCCCTCGATGCCTCGGCCCCGCCCCTCTGTGGCCTACCAACCGCTCGCTCCTCACCTCCCTGCTCGCCCCCGGCGCCCTCGTGGCCTTCGCTTCCTCCCACAGGAGATGGGTGCGCGACCGTGGGCGGATCCACACACACCCGCCCCAACGATCTCCTCCACGGGACCAACCTCCTCCGCCACGCTCCTCCCACCGGCATCCATCGCGGGACTGACCTCCTCCGCGTCCCCTTGTTGAAGTTCACTTGAGACTAAATCAGCCCCTCCTCCTCCCCTTGTAGCCCAGATGCCCCGGACTTGCAGTGCACGGGGCACGCGATCCGGTTCGCCGTGCCTGGCTGTGTAGTTGACGGCTCCGATGACATGTTGATGGTGGTGGTGGAAACTCACACGGATCTCATCGCGGGAACGGAGGCCATGCGTGCACGGCGGCGGCGAGCAGAGGAAGAAGTCTAGAGGCAGGGAGGAAGAAGGTCCTCTCGCGGGTCTGCAACCGACGTCCGTCATGGTGAGGATCCACGCTCCTCCCACCATCACGCGGTCCGTCGCCACGGGCTTCCCCGTGCCTCCCTCCCGGTCAACGGGGGACTCCTCCATGGTTGTCCGTGCGGAAGTTCAGTACTTATTTTCGTGTGTTTCATATATTGTTTTGTTGCAGTTCAGTAAGGTTTTTACTTTTCTTTTAAATGTGTTTGGCATTGCTGCATCTCTCTCAGGGGCCATAGATGGCAGGTGCGGAGATCGCTAGCATCAACTAAGGTTCATGGTGATGTACTATGGTCCAGTTGCCGCTGGAGTAAGAGCTGTAGTTCGCTGTTAGTGCACTGCAATATGCTGTTTTTGTTCTTGAGGTTTACTTTTCTTCTTTTTGCAGATAAAAAACAACCAGCAAAAAGAGGGAGGAGACATGTTCACTGCACTCTCAGACGAGACTGAAAAAGAAAGAAGTGCACTGCACGCTACTCGTTAACTTGTGCTTTATCTCTGTTCTTTTTCAGTTGTAGTGTGTGAAGTATTGGTTTTGTTTCTCAGGGATGCAGAGAGAAAAGAGAAGTAAGAATGGATATAGTTCGGCTTAAAAAGAGCAATTCAATTTCATGCAAGATGGATGTGCGCACTAGGGAATCTGCGTGGTGTAATTTTTTTAATGCATGTACTCGTAGTTTCTGTTCACCAAGAAATTCAGTTCGGACGTGACAAACAAAATTGCCATGTAGTTTAGTTTAGTTTAGTTGGTCACGATGCGGTTTGCTTACGGTTGCGCAGCAGCCCACTTCCACCTGGCTCGCAGTTCAGGTGCCCGTTCGAAAAAATGAACCCCAATACACACGTGTTTCATGTTTTTCACCACTGTGTATGTAGAACATTTTCAAAAGAGATATGAAAAAAGAAGGTTAAATGGCGTGCAACAGTAGTGCACATTTTGAAAAAATAAAGCCTAATGTAGTTGACTAACGTGAGTGTGGATGTATGTTTCGAAGCTCACTTGTCTCACGTAGTTTGCTTAAAACTCCTCCGTGGTTCACTTGGTATTAAAACTCCGTTTCTTAAATCTCGGGTCCGGCGGTCCACAACATGTGCGTGAAGTGCGGCGCGTGGGTGTGTACAGTGCTCAACAAGGTTCAAACGGAAGAAGAAAAGCCGGGGTCAACGCCACTCTGCCGCATGCAGTGCACTTCGTCTCATGAGTGGTTGCAATTGAGAGAGCGTGTGCGTGCAGAGGAGGACATGTGCTTGCAGTTGAGAGAGTTTGTGCGTGCAGTGCGCCCATTTTGGATCACTTATACACTTTTTGATGTGGTTCATTTTGTGTGTAGCAGCTCATTACCCCTTTGTATGAAGTGCAATTTATTTCGTGTGTTTCAAAACTCACTCAACTAAAATCAACACCTGCAGTGTGTTTGGTCCTTGGATGTGGTTCACTTTTGAGAGTGATGTTGTTCACTTGCGCCCAACATTCAAATATGTTTTTTTAGCGAAACAACGAAAAAGTAATGTGGTTCGCTTAAATAAATGTTGCGGTTCACTTGCCTCGTCTCTGCTGTCCACTCTTGTTCATAAAAATTGTTGAAAAAAGACAACAAAAACTTGTCTGAGAAATTCTATGCCCGAGAAAAAGAAATCATGAAGTTCAATTGACTATCTGATGCAGTGTGGTTTTCAGTTTGAAGCAGTGCGCTTTTCTGTCCAATGCAGTGCATGCGTCAATTTTGGTGTCGCGGAAAATAGAGTGTCCGCATTTCGACAAAATCAAAATTGCTCTTAAACCGTAATGAATTAGAGGGAGTGTTCTACATGAAAAAGTAGCATCTCCACGATATCTTTCCAACGGTGTACCATTTGAATCAATCCAATGAGCGGTTTGTAAAAATTTCGCGAAAAACGTCCGCTGCATATCATGGTCAGCCACACGATTATCAAAATTAACTAAAAACCGTAAGGAATCTCAAAAACATTTCAACATAGGAAAGTTGCGCCTCGTTCGTAGCTTTCCAACGGCGTATCATACGCCTCGTTTTGACAAACGGTTAAAAACTGAAGCTAAAACAATACCGAAAATTGCAAAAAATTCAAAAAAGCATAATTCCGCGATTTGTTAAATTCAAAACTGCTCTTAAACCATAGCGAATTAGAAAAAATAATAGATATGAAAAAGATGTGCGCCGACGATATCTTTCCAACGGTGTATCATATGCTTCATTCCGATGAGCGGTTCAGAAAAAACGCTCGCTGCCATTATTCGTCGGTCGCACCGTTTTCAAAACTGCTCTTAAACCGTGCGGAATCTCGAAAAGTGTTCAACATGGCGAAGTAGCGCATAATGCATACCTTTTCAACGGTATATTACACGCATTGTTCCGACAAATGGTTAAAAAACTAGAGCAAAAAAGGTACCGAAAAAACAACACGTACAGTTTTTTCAACATGAAGTTCACTGGTCTCTGTGTTGCATTATGCGTGCAGTGCCCTCGTGTTATGCGTGCAGTGCGGAAGTGTTATGAGAATATTATTATCATAATGTTATGAGAATAGACCGGCTGTATATAGCCAATGAAGAAAATGACGGAAAAGGTGAAGACAATGCAAAGTTGAAGAACATGAAAAACTAAGGAATTTCAGAAAAACTCAAATTGAAGATTTTCAACTTTGGTGGTGGCGTGACCCACCGTATAAGAATGATGATTTCAGACACCGCGTACAATTATCGTAGGGTTCTGAGAATCAAATTCTTCGTTAATTTCTTCACACTTAGAGCATTGTTCTTCATTGATTGAAGAAAAACATTTCTTCATGTGTTGCACATCTAAGTCATCAATTTTGCATAAGTGTTAGGATGAGTGTCCTATTCAAAGAACATTCAAAGATTTAAAGATATTTAGCTCACACCGTAACTTGCTAAATCTCTTCTCATCCAAGGGCTTTGTGAAGATATTGGCTAGCTGTTCTTCAGTCTTCACATGCTCAATAGAGATGTCGCCCTTCAACACATGATCACGAAGAAAATGATGACGAATCTGAATGTGCTTTGTCTTCGAGTGCTGAACTGGGTTGTGAGCAATCTTGATGGCACTCTCATTGTCACAGAAGAGAGGCACATTCTTCATGTTGATGCCATAGTCCTTGAGAGTTTGCTTCATCCACATCAATTGAGCACAACAAGAGCCAGCAGCAATATACTCAGCTTCAGCAGTAGACAATGATACGTAGTTCTGTTTCTTTGAAGACCAACAGACCAAAGATCTTCCGAGGAAGTGACATGTACCAGGTGTTGACTTGCGGTCCACACGATCACCAGCATAGTCAGAGTCTGAATATCCAATGAGATCAAAAGCCGAGCCCTTGGGGTACCATAATCCAAGTGTTGGTGTGTGAGCTAGATATCGAAGAATATGTTTCACAACCTTATGTTGTGATTCCTTCGGTGTAGCTTGAAATCGGGCACACATGCAAACACTAAGCATTATATCTGGCCTAGATGCACATAAGTACAATAAAGAACCAATCATGGAGCGGTGTACCTTATGATCGAAGTCAATGCCATTTTCATCAGTGCACAGATGGTCATTTTTGGGCATAGGAATCTTGACGCCTTTGCAATCTTGCATGCCGAATTTCCTCAGTACATCCTTGAGGTATTTTTCCTGAGATATGAATATGCCATTGCATTGTTGACGAATTTGAAGACCTAAGAAGAATTTCAATTCTCCCATCATAGGAATTTGATATTCTTCACTCATCATATACGAAAATTCATCACTATAACGTTGTTCAGTACAGCCAAAGATAATATCATCAACATATATTTGGCACACAAATAATTCACCATCATAAGATTTAGTGAAGAGAGTAGGATCAAGTGAACCGGGTTTGAAGCCTTTCTTCATTAGGAATTCCTTCAAAGTATCATACCATGCCCGAGGTGCCTGCTTGAGGCCATAGAGGGCCTTATTGAGTCTGAAGACTTTGTCAGGATTCTTTGGATCTTAAAAACCTGGGGGTTGAGCAACATATACTTCTTCCTCAAGCTTACCATTGAGGAATGCACTTTTCACATACATTTGATATAGAGTGATATCATGATGGTTAGCATAAGTAAGTAATATGCGAATAGCCTCAAGTCTAGCAACAGGTGCAAAAGTTTCAACGGAATCAATTCCTTCAACATGTGTGTAGCCTTGAGCTACAAGCCGTGCCTTATTCCTTACCACAAGACCATTTTCATCTTGCTTGTTGCGGTAGATCCACTTTGTGCCAATGATATTATGCTTGCGAGGATCTGGACGTTTGACCAGTTCCCAGACGTTGTTGAGCTCGAATTGATGTAATTCTTCTTGCATGGCTTGAATCCACTCAGGCTCCATAAATGCTTCATCTACCTTAGTGCGCTCTGTGATAGAGACAAAAGAAAAGTGCCCACAAAAGTTAGACAAATGAGAAGCTCTTGAGCGTGTGAGAGGACCTGGTGCTTCAATGTCGTCGATGATTTTCTCAATCTGCACTACTTTTGCAACGCGAGGATGAGCTGGTTGTCGTCGAGGAATTTGATCAGTATTTTCTCCAGCACCATTTTCTTCAGCATTTTCTTCAGGTGCATTAGCTCGACGTTCTTCACATTCTGGAATGAATTCTTCAGCAGATTCTTCAGTCGGACTGACATCCTCAGTAGCATTGAATTTGATAGTTTCCTCAGGTGCTAGTTCATCATCACAGAAGGTAGGTGCTCTCTTTGCGAGCCATTAGTTTCATCGAACCGCACATCTACAGTTTCAACAACCTTGTGAAGAACGTTGTTGAAGACTCTATAGGTGTGCGGGTACTTTTCGTAACCAAGCATAAACCCTTCATGTGCGTTAGGTGCAAATTTTGATTTGTGATGAGGATTTCTAATCCAACATTTAGCACCGAAGACTTTGAAATAACTCACATTGGGTTTCTTGTCAGTGAGGAGTTCATAGGCAGTCTTCTTGAAGAATTTGTGAAGGTATACTCTGTTGATGATGTGGCACGCAGTATCAATTGCATCAATCCAGAAACGACGAGGCGTTTTGTATTCATCAAGCATAGTGCAAGCCATCTCAGCAAGAGTCCTGTTCTTGCGCTCCACGATGCCATTCTACTGAGGAGTATAAGGAGCAGATAACTCATGAGTAATACCAAGTTCATCAAGATAGTCATCAAGACCAGAATTCTTGAACTCAGTTCCATTGTCACTTCTGATGTGCTTGATCTTCACACCAAAGTTGGTTGAAGCCCTCGAGGAAAATCGTTTGAAGACTTCCCGCACTTCATGTTTGTAAGTAACAATGTGTACCCATGTGTATCGAGAGATATCATCAACAATAACAAAGCCATATTCAGATGCATCATTTGAAACTGCAGAATAATGGTTCTGACCGAAGAGATCCATGTGAAGCAATTCAAATGGTCAAGTAGTAGTCATGATAGTCTTTGCTGGATGCTTGGCCTTGGTCATCTTTCCAGCTTCACAGGCTCCACATAAGTGATCCTTGAGGAATTTGACATTCTCAATGCCAATGACATGCTTCTTCTTCGCAAGCGTGTGCAAATTCCTCATGCCTACATGACCAAGTCGTCGATGCCATAGCCAGCCTTCTGAAGCTTTTCCAAGTAGACACACAGCTGGTTGAGGTCCTGTAGAGAAATTAACAACATACAAGTCTCCTCTCCTAAAGCCTTCGAAGACTTTGAAATTGTTAGATTCCATGATCACAACACAATGATACTTGCCAAAGACTACAACCATATCAAGATCGCATAGCATTGAGACAGACATGAGGTTGTATCCTAAGGACTCGACAAGCATGACTTTGTCCATGTGTCGATCCTTTGAGATCGCAACCTTACCTAGACCCAATACCTGACTTTTGCCTTTTTCAGCGAAGATGATATGCTTCAGATGAGATGGAGATAAGGGAGCATCCATCAATAGATTCTTGTCACCAGTCATGTGATTTGTACATCCACTACGGAGGACCCACTCAGAGGCTTTGGGTTGATCATCCTACAGATGAATTAGTGTAGCTTACAAACTCATATACTTCATCAGTGAAGAATACGACATCAAATCATCAGATCAATTTCATCAAGCAATGCAAGAGATAAAGCAGTATGATGACGTGAGAAATGAGAGTTCATTTCTTCATGATTAGCCTGCGTCCTTTCAGGCACTTTTCAGGTCTCCAGCAAATTCTTCCGATGTTTGAGCACGTCTGGAGACCTGACCCTGCAGAAGAGATTAGTTTTTTTCTTCACCAGCCACATATGAAGGGGTGGCAAAGAGTTCATCACTCTGCGAGCTCCATATGAGAAAGGTGGCATAGAAGCTAGCCCATTTCGTTTCACATAAGAGGAGTTAGGATAAGCATATGAATAGGCAGAGAAATTCTTGAGGACTTATGAACATAGTGGTTAGAAGAATAATGCTCATATTCATAGCCCTTAGCTCTTCCCTGCGAAACAGAGTTGTTAGCATGATGATATTCATATGAGGACTTTGATCCTTTTGAGGAATTTGATCCACGTGAGGAATTTGGTCTGTATGAGGATTTGAATCCATCTGAAGATTTTGATCCATATGAAGAATTGGATCTAGGGTTCCTATTCCTCACACGAGGTGTCATGAGGACATTCACTTGAAGATTTTCAAGGTGCCTCGTAGGGACCCAGATTTTCTTCATAGGAGGACCATTCCTGCAGTTAGTTCCAACATATCTAGCAAATACTTCACCATTCTAATTTTGAACATTTTATAGTTGGAGTCAAATGACTCATTAGAAGAATGAGGGGATTCACATGTAAAGCCAGATAAACTGGATGGATCAACTAGAGGTCCCTTTGTAGCAACCCATGAGGTTTTGGTGTACTGCTCAGGCTTCCAATATGTACCATCAGCATTGAGATTCCTCTCAAAGGCAATACCCTCTTTCCTAGGGTTCCTGTTGAGGATCTGCTTTTTAAGCACATCACAAAGAGTCTGATGCCCTTTGAGGCTTTTGTACATGTCTGTCATGTACAATTCCTTCAACCCTGCATCATCAGTGATACTAGCAATGTCCTCAGATGAGGAATTAGTGATAGCAGAGACATTTGAAGAATTTGTAGCATTAGAAGCATTTGAGCATTCAGGTGAAGAATTAGCAGTTTCACGTTCAATGTATTTAAGTCATGGGGGAATGAATTCCTCCTGGTAAGCGCTAATTTGTTGAGCAAGTAATGAATCGCGCTCCTTCTGAAGATCTTCATAACTTACTCTTAGCTTTTCATGGTCTTTGTTTTGAAGAAATTCATAAGAAAGCTTCTCATGATGAGATAAGAGAGTGTTATGATGACCTCGAAGATTATCAAACCTAGACTGAAGTCTCTGAAGATTTTCAATCAAGATTTTAGTGCGATCCATTTCTTCACCCAACATATCATTACTTTTATCTAGCATGTTTTGAACCTTTTCAAAAGCCTTCCGTTGTTGCACAACAATCTTAGCAAGTTTAGAATAGCTGGGCTTGAAGTTTTCATCAGATTCATTCTCACTAGATTCAGAGGAGGTATATTTGAGTACCTTGGCACCCCTTGCCATGAAGCAATAGGTGGGAGCATAGTCATCACTGCCTTCATCAGCCTTGTTGGTGAAGCCATTTTCTTCAGGGTTGAAGATAGACTTGCTGAAGAATGCAGTAGCGAGAGTGTAATGCCTAGTATGGGACTATACCTCCTACGTGTCGAGGCACGACTTAAAGGTATAAGCCCATTCTGGAATGATCTCAAGTTCGGTATCTTTTCACATCTCATGTAAAAATAGGGATGAAAAACAAAAGAGATAGTTGGCTTACACTCGCCACGTCACACAATTCATTACATAGCAAAACATCATCCAAATAACATCACAACCCGACTAAGGGTGAAGATCCAAATGAAAGATACCAAATACATAAAGCCACAGGTCCGAATCACCCCTAGTAGAAACCACTACTGATCATCGAGATAGTACACATAGTAACGGCTACGTTCTTCATCGTACTCCCAGTACAGCTCCGTGCCATCACCTGAGTAGTTCACCATAGTACCTGCATCTGGTGTGGTGTAGAACCTGTGAGCCACGGAGGACTCAGCAATCCCGTTCCCGGGTAGCAGAACTATCTAAGCCTTGGGTGTGGAACAAGGCTGAAAAAGAATAAAAGGCTGCAGCTGCACTAGCACTAGCTTACGTATTTAGAGCGAGAAGAGAAGTGCCACGAGCGTCAAAGTGATCACGAAGTGATCCTATCTAAAACACGTCAATCATAACCCCACCGTGTTCACTTCCCGAACCCTTTCGGAAAATGACCGTCACGGTTACTCACGCTGGTAGTGTGTTCTGAACATGGTGTCAAGTTTTCTACAACCGGATATTAACAAATTCCCATCTGCCACATAACTGCGGGCACGACTTTCGAAAGTTCAAAACCCTGCAGGGGTGTTCCAACTTGGCCCATTACAAGCCCATGATCTGCGGAGTCACAACTCCAAGGTGGGAAGGCCCGAGTATTCTCGGAATCCCGTGCTTAAGATACTCCGACTAAGGTAAGACTAATCCAGCAAATCCTCCCGGCGTGCCGACACCCTGACAGTAGCCGCACGTATCTAGTCTCAGGCCACGACTGGATGGGTGAAGCTATGGGTTTTTACCAGCCCTCGGGTTTCCCCAAGGTGGCCCCGCAGGCTCCCCGTTTCGGACCAACACTCATGTGGAGCACTGGCCCGAGGTTGTTGATTAAGAAGAGGGTTAATTACTCCCTATGCAAGTTTTTAGTTGTTTAGGCAAATGGAGTACCAATGTTGGGACTTGCTGGAAAAGGCTTAGCGCTAAGCGGTTTATCGAGGGGGTCCCATAACCCCAACCGTGTGAGGAACGCATAATCAAGGAACATAACACCGGTTTATACGGTTCCTAGGGCGGCATGAGTGGAACAAATCACCAAGCAAGAGGCTTAGCCTTCCACCCATTACCAATATATAGATGGTTTAGTTTAAGAGTTTATATAGTGTGATATCCCAACATAACTTCAACATGAAGCAAGAATCTTCAATCTTCTCCTGCAACTAGCAACGCTATAAGAGGGGCTGAGCGAAGCCTACGTAGCCAATCAAAGGTTTGCATAGGTAGGGTGGTTAGACAGATTCATGGTTACAATAGGAGGCTGACAGACAAACATGGGCATCGAGGCAATAAGCTAAAGAGCGAGACTTCTAGCAATAGGCAAAGATAGTACTGATATCTGGGTCAGGTCATCTTGCCTGTCGAGTCGTCGATGGGATCGTAAGACGGCTCCTCGATCTCAACCTCGGTAGTAACCTCGTTCTCGTACTCGATCTCGGCTTCCAGCTCTACTCCACACAAGAACACACGAGGCACGAAATCAAACAAGATGCAATGCGCAAACTACAAGATGCATGTATGATGCACTTAGGAAGCACTGCAGATGCACATAGGATGCACAACATGACAACATAGGAAGCACAGAGAAACAGCACAAGAACAAGACAATATACTCAAGCAAGTAGGATGCAAGACAAGTCCATTTAGGATGCAAAACATGGCAAGGTAGGAAGCACAGAGAAACAACACAAGAAACAACAGGTTTAAATGAGCCCGGAAACTACTTAAGACAAATCCGGTAAGTCCTCATATGCATAGTTTGAAATTAGTCCAGATCTGAACAAACCTTAAGTTAATGTTGTTAAACAGCAAGTTAACATGCACCATGAAAATCTACACGAAATTCTAGTCAAGTTTCATATAAAGTTTGTTTAAATCGGAGCTATGGTCTAAAAGATACGATCAAAACAAGATAAGCATGGCAACGGTGCAAGATGCACCCAAACATCAAGCAAAACATACTCCAAACATGTTAACAAGAAGATATTATGATTCTACATGCAAAATCACACAAGTTTCATATAGGGCACGCTCAAAACGGAGCAACGGGCTAAAAGATACACCCGAAACAAGAAACAAAGCAAAGTTGAAATTAACAACCACATAGCAACTTGGAAGCAAGATATATATACTCTACATCACTCAAACATGGTGACAAGAAGCATGGACATGAAGTAGACATATCGTACAGCAAACAACTCCATTGGAGCAACTCCATAGGAGGCATGGATCAATATCAACAAGCTACAACATTTTGATCATGACAATAAAAACCTGACAGTAATATTTTATAGCAACTTGGGAGCAAGAATTAAATATGCTACAGCAACCCAAATGAGCATGTGAGGACATGGATGGATAGACAACAACATATAAAACAAGGAATGATCAAGGGCCATCCCAAAACTAACATGGATTTGCCTAGGACAACAAGCAAACATAGCATCAGGATAAGACAGATTCCAGACTTTGTGGAATTTCACTAAGTGTTAAAACAGTAAAATTATCATGGCATGTTTGCAAGCATGTTTAAGTCATCTTAAAGCATAACATGGCAAATGTTTTGCACCACAGCAAAGAACACATGATGGGGAATCTAAAACATCTAGGCATGTGACAAGGGGACAAACACAACAATAGCAACGAGCTCCTTAACTAGGCATCTCGTAACAAGTTACAAAACCTAACAGCCACATGCACTTTTGCAACAGAGATAATCATGGCAATAATAACTCTAACATGCATGCTATAGCAACCAACATGTAGAGCATGTCATGATGAACATTTTGACATATCATTTGCTTCATTTGGATAGACATGCACCAAGTTATCACCTCTCAAACATGGCATAAAAATAACAAGTAGCAGCAGTTTATATCAAGTAGCACTCTTGTCATGATGATTAAGACATCTAGATGGACTCAAACAAGCATGACACAATGGAACAAAACATAGTATACATCACCACGATCATTTTGACATATCATATGCAACAATCGGACAAGCACAGTAAAAGTTATTGCCATCACAAGAAGCCATCAGACAACTAAAATATCAGGTACTTAGCAAAAAAAAACAGGGGGGACACCTCGCGGATCGGGCTCACTGTGCGGATCGGGCGATGCGGGTTGCGGGCGTATGGGCAGCCAGCCCGTTAGGGTTTTCGGCCCGGTTGGAGACTCCGATCAGGATCGGACGCTCGATCCCGGCGGCGGCCTTGGCTCTGCTCCGGCCGGCGACGGTGCCGGAGGAGACCGGCGGGGGCCCGGCGGCGAGGGCCCGGAGGAGGAGGCCGCGGGCCGGCGGTGAAGATGGGCGGCGGCGGAGGCCTCGAAGGCGGCGGTGAAGATGGGCGGCGGCAGATCCGGCGATATCCCGCGAGAGGCGAGCCGGGCGGCACCAGCGGTCCGCGGCGGCGGCGACGGCGGTCCGCGGCGACCGGCGGGAGGCGGGACGTCGAGCGCGGCGTCGGGGAGCGAAGCGGCCTCGGGGAGCGAAGAGGCCCGCTCGGCGGCGGCGGCGGGCCGGGAACGGGCCTGCGGGCCCGCGCGGCAGCGGAGGCGGATGTGTACGGTGGCGGACGGACACGTCCGCCCGGCATGGTTTTCGAGGCGAGGCTGGAGGAGGAAGGAGACTAAGGTTTTGGACGCGAAAAAATGAGGGGGGTGGACGTTTTTATAGGCACAAGGAGCTAGGAGACTCCAAATGGGGAGCGGTTTTCGGCCACGCGATCACAATTCGACGACCGAGATGATGGGAAGGGTTGTGCTGGGTTGGTGGGCTGTTGTAGAGGGGGTATTGGGCCTCAAAGAGGAGGTACTTTTAGCCCACTAGGTTAACCGTTGGAGTACCAAACGACCTCCAAACGCGACGAAACTTGACAGGCGGCCTACACGTACCAAAACAACATCGCACGACAAGTCTCGCGTCATTCCAGAAATGTTACACAGCCACACACGAAAGAAGGACTCGGGGATGCCACGGGCACGTGTGAGAGCGTCGGAACTCGTAACGGACAACGGGAAGAGACGAGTGGGACCGGATGCAAGTGACAACACAAATGCAATGCAATGCACATGACAACATGACATGGATGAAATGCACACACGCACACGACAAAACGAAGAACCCGAAAAGAACGAAGAACCCGGAAGGAAATGATGAAGCCAAACTTTATATATTGCCATATAGGGAAAGTGTTACATCCAGGGCATTACAAACTCTCCTCTACTACGAAAAGATCTCGTCCCGAGATCTAGGACTCGAAGAAGGAAGGATACTCGGAACGAAGGTGATCTTCTCGTTCCCACGTAGCTTCTCTGTCGGTATGGTGTGACCACTTAAATTTCAAGAACTTGATTGACTTGTTGCGGGTCTTGCGCTCGGTTTCTTCAAGAATAGCAACGGGGTGCTCACGATAAGAGAAGTCTTGTTGAAGATCAATCTCCTCGAACGGAATGGTGCGTTCAGGTGTCTTGAAGCACTTGCGGAGTTGAGACACGTGAAACACATCATGAACATTAGCGAAGTTGGAAGGGAGCTCAAGTTGATAGGCTAGATCGCCTCTTTTGCCAAGGATCTTGAAAGGGCCCACGTATCTAGGAGCAAGCTTGCCTTTGATACCAAATCTGTGGGTGCCTTTCATAGGAGAAACACAGAGATAGACATGATCCCCAATGTTGAAAGCCAAATCATGATGCTTGCCGTCATAGTAGCTCTTCTGACGCGACTGAGTGGCCTTGAGATTCTCACGTATGACTTTGCACATTTCTTTGGCTTCTGAGATCAAGTCATTGCCAAGAAGTTGACGTTCACCAGTCTCGGACCAGTTGAGAGGAGTACGGCACTTTCTGCCATAGAGAATTTCAAACGGAGCTTTGCCGACACTTGCTTGGAAACTGTTGTTGTAAGAGAACTCGGCAAACGGAAGGCAATCTTCCCACTTCATGCCAAAAGAGATGACACAAGCTCTGAGCATGTCTTCTAGGATCTGATTCACTCTCTCGACTTGACCACTAGTCTGAGGGTGAAATGCAGTGCTGAAATGGATCTTAGTGCCCATGGCAGACTGAAAGGAGTCCCAGAACTTGGACGTGAACAAACTTCCATGGTCTGAGGAGATAACTTGAGGAATGCCACGTAAGGACACAATTCTGGAAGTGTACAACTCTGCCAGCTGAGCTGCATTGATGGATTCTTTGACTGGAAGGAAGTGAGCTACTTTGGTTAGCTTGTCAATCACAACAAAGATAGAATCATTCCCCTTCTTAGACTTGGGAAACCCAGTGGCGAAATCCATTTCAATGTGATCAAATTTCCACTCGGGAATAGGAAGAGGTTGGAGGAGACAGGCTGGACGTTGATGCTCTGCCTTCACTCTTCTGCAGACATCACATTCATTCACGAATTGGGCAATCTCCCTTTTCATGCGAGTCCACCAGTAAGATTGCTTGAGGTCTTGGTACATCTTGGAACTTCCAGGATGAATCGAGAGGAGGGAGTCATGTGCTTCGTTCATTATGAGCTTCCTGAGATCACCCTTGGGAACCACAAGTCTGTCCTCAAAGAACAAGGTATCTCTCTCATCAACGCGATAGCACTTGTATTTGGGAGTACCCTTTGCAATACCATGTTTCACTTTCTGCACCATAGCATCACTGAGTTGGGCCTCACAGATCTGATCTTCCAAGGTAGGAGCAACTTGAAGATTTGCAAGAAAGCCTTGCGGAACAACTTGGAGGTTGAGCTTCCTGAATGCTTCACAAAGCTCAGGCTGAAACGGCTTGATAAGGAGACTGTTGCAATATGCCTTTTTGCTCAAGGCATCTACAATGACATTGGCCTTGCCAGGTGTGTATTCGATGCTTGGATCATACTCTTGGATCATTTCAACCCAACGAGTCTGGCGAAGGATCAGGTTCGGCTGTGTGAAGATGTACTTCAAGCTCTTGTGATCGGTGAAGATGTCGACTTTTCTGCCCAACAGAAGGTGTCTCCACGTGATCAAAGCGTGTACCACAGCTGCTAGCTCGAGATCATGTGTGGGGTAGTTCTTCTCACTTGGCTTCAATTGACGAGAAGTGTATGCCACAATCTTCTTGTCCTGCATTGGCACACCACCAAGTCCTTGAAGAGAAGCATCACAGAAAACTTCGTAGGGCTTGGACTCATCTGGAGGGGTAAGACCTGGAGCAGAGATGAGCTTTTCTTTGAGAGTTTTGAATGCCACGTCACAATCCGGAGACCAGTTGTACTTGACATTCTTCTGCAGCAGGTTGGAGAGAGGCTTGGCAATCTTGGAGAAGTTCTCAACGAATCTTCTGCAATAGCTAGCAAGACCAAGGAAGCTTCGGAGTTGCTTGACGTTCTGAGGAGGTTCCCAGTTGACAATCGCTTCAACTTTCTCGGGGTTGACCGCAATACCGTCAGCAGAGATGATATGGCCCAGATACAAGACCTTATCGAGCTAGAATTCACACTTGGAGAACTTGGCATAGAACTTATGTTCACAGAGTCTGTCGAGAACCAGACGGAGGTGCTTTTCGTGATCCTCTTCATTCTTGGAGAATACCAAGATGTCATCCAGATACACAAGCACAAATTCGTTGGTGTAGGGGTTGAAAATGTAGTGCATCATTCTCGAGAAGGTAGGTGGAGCATTAGCGAGGCCAAAATACATGACTGTATATTCATAGGAGCCGTAGCTCGTTCTGAAGGCAGTCTTGTGGATATCTTCTTCATGCATGCGAATTTGGTGATAACCCATCCGGAGATCGAGCTTTGAGAACACTTTAGCTCCTTTGAGCTGCTCGAACAATTCATTGATGTTGGGAAGCGCATACTTGTTCTTTATTGTCTTCTTGTTCAATGGCCGGTAGTCAACGCAAAGGCGTTCTGTGCCATCCTTCTTCTTGACAAATAAGACACCACAGCCCCAAGGAGACGTGCTAGGCCTGATTAGACCCATACGCTCTTGCTCATCGACCTGTTTCTTCAACTCCTTCAACTCTTCAGGGGAGAGCCACAAGCCAAATATGAGCGACTCCACGATGAGCGACAAGAAGCAACTAGTGCTATTTGCCACCAAAAGTGAGATGCGAGAGGTGTGTGAGAACCCATCGAGTGTCTTTCACCTTGTGCTTCTATGCAAAGGGGAAGCCAAACCTACTAACACTTCACCACCTCTACCTTTAGTGTTGTCTCAATTGTTGCAGGAATTCTCGGACGTCTTTCCCGATGAACTACCTCCGGGTCTACCTCCACTTCGCGGAATTGAACACCGCATCGACCTCATACCCGGCGCACCACTTCCAAACAAGGCTCCCTACCGCGTCAACCCCGAGGAAACCAAGGAGATACAACGGCAAGTGCAAAAACTCATCGACAAAGGTCATGTACGTGAAAGCTTAAGCCCTTGTGCCATTCCGGTTATTCTTGTGCCTAAGAAAGATGGAAGTTTTCGCATGTGCTCCGATTGTCGACCTATAAATGCTATCACCGTTAGATACCGTTATCCCATACCACGCTTAGAAGACATGCTTGATGAATTATGTGGTGCCACCATCTTTTCAAAAATTGATCTTAAAAGTGGTTACTACCAAATTCGCATGCAAGAGGGTGATGAGTGGAAAACGGCTTTCAAAACCAAGTTTGGGTTATATGAGTGTCTCGTTATGCCAATGGGCTTATCGGAAGCACCCGGTTCATTTATGCGTCTTATGCATTTTTGTCTACGACCCTACATAGGCGTCTTTGTAGTGGTTTACTTTGATGACATCCTCGTTTTTAGCAAGACGCTAGAGGACCATGTGACACACATCCGTATGGTTTTACAAACCCTTCGGAAAGAGCGCTTATATGTTAATGTGGAGAAATGCACTTTTGGCGTTGACAAGGTCGTCTTCCTAGGATTTGTCGTTTCTTCACAAGGTGTTCACGTTGATGACACTAAAATTGAAGCAATTAAAACTTGGCCTCAACCAACGAATCTCATGCAAGTGCGTAGTTTCCTTGGTCTAGCCGGTTTCTACCGACGTTTTGTGAAGGACTTTAGCACTATCGCTATGCCTTTACACGCCTTGAGCCAGAAGAACGCACCCTTCATTTGGGGTCCTTCGCAAGACACCGCGTTCAATGAGCTAAAAAGCTTGCTTACACGCCCCACTTCTAGTCCTACCAAACTTTGATAAACCTTTTGAGATTCATTGTGATGCTAGTGGTACCGGCATAGGTGGCGTGCTAATGCAAGAAAAGCGCCCAATTGCGTACTTTAGCGAGAAGCTATCCGGAGCGCAACTTAACTACCCCATCTATGATAAAGATCTTTATGCCTTGGTGAGAGTTTTACGTGTTTGGGAACATTATCATAGACCTCATGAATTCATTCTTCATACGGACCATGAGACTCTCAAGTATCTCAAGGGTCAAACTAAGTTGAACAAGCGTCATGCTAAATGGAGTGAGTTCATTGAGTCTTTTCCTTATGTCATCAAATACATCAAGGGCAAAGAAAATGTTGTGGCGGACGCGCTTTCACGCAAATGCATGCTTGTAACACAACTTGAGTTGAATGTGATTGGCTTTGAGCACATAAAAGATTTATATGAGCATGATCCTTTCTTTGCAAATGCTTATGCTAAGTGCTTGACTCACACTTCTTGGGAAAGTTACTACCTAAAGGATGGATATCTTATGAGAGCTAACAAACTTTGCATTCCCGAGTCTTCGCTTCGTTTGCTCCTTTTGCAGGAATCTCATGGAGGAGGACTCATGGGACACTTTGGACGCGACAAGACATTTGCTACGCTCTCAAAGAACTATTTTTGGCCCAAGATGCTCCGTGACGTCTCACGCCTCACCAACCGATGTTCTACATGCTGCAAAGCTAAGTCCAAAGCTCAATCTCATGGTCCTTACATGCCTCTTTCTATTCCATACCATCCATGGGAAGACATAAGCATGGATTTTGTACTTGGATTGCCTAGGACTCAAAATGGCAAAGATTCCGTGCTAGTTGTCGTGGATAGATTCTCTAAAATGGCTCATTTCATTCCTTGTAACAAGATCGACGAGGATTCACATGTTGCAAATCTTTTTTGTAGGGAGGTCATTCGTCTACATGGCGTGCCCAAAACGATTGTGTCGGACCGGGACGTCAAGTTCTTGAGCTACTTTTGGAAAACTCTATGCGCTAAGCTTGGAATCAAGCTACTATTCTCTTCGGCGTACCATCCACAGACCGACGGCCAAACGGAGGTGACGAACCACACGCTTTCGACGCTTCTTCGCGTGCTGATCAAGAAGAACATCAAGGAATGGGAGCAGTGCTTGCCCATCACTGAGTAAGCCTACAACGGCGCAAGACATTCGACCACCGGCAAGTCCCCTTTTGAGGTCATCTGTGGCTTCAACCCGTTGTCCCCATTGGACATCCTACCTCTACCTCTCCAATAGTGCACGAACATGGACGCAAGTGCACGAGCAAGCTATCTCAAGAAGGTGCATGAAGATACAAGAGCAATGATCGAACGACAAGTACATCGTCTCGCCACCAAGCTCAACATCAACAAGGCACCAATGGTGTTCCAACCGGGAGATCTTGTTTGGCTACATCTTCGCAAGGACCGTTTTCCACAAGAGCGCAAGTCCAAACTACTACCTCGCGCCGACGGACCTTTCAAGGTGCTAGCACGATACAACAACAACGCCTACAAGATCGACATCCCAAGAGACAAGTACTCCGTGAGCGATACTTTCAACATCAAGGATCTCTCTCCTTTCCATGGTGATGAAGATTTCGATCCGAGGTCGGATCTTTCCCAAGGGAGGGGAGATGATGCGGAGCATCTCGAGGTCATCCCCATGGACCCTCCTTCACCTCGTCAAGTGCCTCAAGGACCAATGACACGTGCTCGTGCTAGAGCTCTCGAGACCGAGGTGACGTCGCTCCTAGCCCTACTTCCATACGAATCTTGTGATACATGGTTGCTACCTCAGACGGATGTGTTTTGTGTGCTAAGGTGTGAAGAAGACCACATTGGAGATGTGCGTGAAGATGGACAAGTCCCCAAGTTCACGGACGAGGTTTTTCATCGAGAAGGGCTGAAGAAGGCTCCAGGCCCCGGACATCCGGCCCCTGGACAATCATCTACAGAAGGCCACCAGCGGTCGAAGCTACAGGGCCCGGACATCCGGCCAGGCCCCGGACATCCGGCCAGGCAAGGCCCAGACATCCGGCCGCGGGCCCGGAAATCCGGCGCCACTCTACAGAGGACACCCAAGACTCAACCCCTCCAACCCGGACATCCGGCCCCTCGCCCCGAACATCCGGCGCCCCGTGAAGCCCCGGACATCCGGCCCGTCGCCAGGACGTCCGGCCCCTGAATGCCTGCGAGCATCCCTTTGGGCCGAGGCCCGTGTATCCCTTCGCTCCGTACACTATATATACTCCTTTCCCCACATCGTTTATGGTCAGCTTTTGGATAGCTCATTCATAGATCTTTGTGGTTCCTCTCCACGAGACTACGGCCTCTTCGGAGAAGATCCACCTCGGATTCAAGGCCTCCACATCGGAGAAGATCCCACGGGATACCCAAGACCTCCCTTGGGAGAAGACTACCTTTGTACCACCGAGATTTGACTATGGATCGTGTATCTTGATGTGTATCGTGGATCTAGCACTTGTGTGATCATATTTGTGTTGTTTTGAGTGATTCTCCTCTTGTTTTCATCCGTTCCCTCCTTGTGTTCTCCATGTTCATTGGGGGATAACCTCCGTTCGTGAAAGATCTGATGATTAGGGTTCCACCCTACATCAGCTGGGCTGCCTCTTGCTTAAGTGCCATGTTATAGAATTGATCAAACTCATCAGGCTCGAACAAGGTGAGAGCTAGTTGGAGTTCATCCTTCAGACCACAGCGAAACTGATAGATCTTGCTCTTGGCATCTGGGATGTCTTGCGTGGCATAGCGGGCAAGGTTCTGGAACTTGACATTATATTGGTAGACAGTCATTGAGCCTTGCTTCAGGTTGCAGAATTGCTCACACATACCCTCGATGACACTTGTTGGAATGTGATGAGAACCAAAGTCCTTGCTGAAGTCATCCAAGGAGATTACACGCCCTGCTCTGGAGTCTTTGTACTGCTGCCACCAATCAGCGGCTTGGTCCTTGAGTTGGAAGGCTGCAAACTTCACATAGTCCTCGGGCCTGACGTTACTGCACTTGAAATACTTCTTGATATCTGTTATTCAGTCTTCTGCATCTAGAGGGTCCACACGGTAACTGAATGCTTTTGGTTGGTTTGCCAGGAACTGGTTGAGCGTAGCAAAGTGAGGTTGGTTGAACAAATTGCCTTGGTTCCCATGAGCACCCTGATTTGCTTGATTTGCTTGAATGTTCTGGATCATTTGCATAAGCATCTGGGTGTTCTGGTTCATCGCTTGCATAATTGCTCTCCATGCCTCAGACGGAGGCGGAGGGGAAGGAGGACGATCAAGAACCTCTTCACCCTCTGGGTTAGCATTGGGAACCCTTTTAGGAGCCATCCCGAATGAGATGACAACTATTAGCCATTGATTGAAAGAATAAATAAGCTGAATCAACGGCTAGAATTGCAGCATAAGTCTTCACAAGAATCATTCGAACAAGATAAACGAATAAAATTCACAGTTTAATAGTAACAACATTCTTCACGAGAAGCCACTTGGGAGACAAAAGGTAAATTAAACAACAAGGAGCAGATAGAACAAATACAAGATAGAAGCTTCGTTCGACATATTCGTGCTGAAAGCTTATGGAACATGTTACAAAAGGGTTTTGCAATCCTCGGATCAGCATAGCCAAGGACCCTTTAAGATGCAACTCCCGATCGGAACAATGGCCATAAAACTACTTCACTCAATGTAGAACCCCGAACTCCATATCATGCATTCGTTGGAGGAATGCCTATGAGCTACTAGATGAACCCACATATTAATTTCCGAAAGTTTCCGATTATGCAATCAGGTGTTGGGGATACAGGGGAAGCATCGCGCACTCAACTCTAATCCTACATCCAGCTGTATCCATCCTTCAACACATAACCAGTTATTTCCGGAAACCGTCTACCTCGGACCTTCGAAACGCATCTACTATACAAGCTATGGCAATACTCCCGAACTACCTCCCCAGTACTGGGTGACGTCGGGGTTATCTTGCCACTAACCGCATAGGAGAGTTTTCGATGTCGGTCATCTTAAGTATTCCAGAACTGATGCGATATATTTGTGACGACAACACCTCGGAGCTCAACTCCCCGGGACACTGCCACAACCCCTAATGACAGGAGGCATCGAGAACAATGTTCTCGTCACAAAGACATTAGAACAATCCAAACAATACTCGCGAGATTCCTAAAAAAAATTGGTGAAATTTTTGAGAGTAGAAGAGATAAAAGTAATCGTCAGGAGTCCTCACCAGAGAGAAAAGAGATGAGGAGCAAAAATAAATGCTACTCTCCGATATATATATATATAGGACTCAAAACATTTTTAGTTTGTGCCTGGACTCAACCGTCAACGATTCGATCAATAAGTGGGGGCTTCTAGGTCGGAGAAGGCTCTGAATACCAACTTGTAATGCCCAGGATGGGACTATACCTCCTACGTGTCGAGGCACGACTTAAAGGTATAAGCCCATTCTGGAATGGTCTCAAGTTCAGTATCTTTGCACATCTCATGTAAAAATAGGGATGAAAAACAAAAGAGATAGTTGGCTTACACTCGCCACGTCACACAATTCATTACATAGCAAAACATCATCCAAATAGCATCACAACCCGACTACGGGTGAAGATCCAAATGAAAGATACCAAATACATAAAGCCACAGGTCTTAATCGCCCCTAGTAGAAACCACTACTGATCATCGCGATAGTGCACATAGTAACGACTACGTTCTTCATCGTACTCCCAGTACAGCTCCGTGCCGTCACCTAAGTAGTTCACCATAGTACCTGCATCTGGTGTGGTGTAGAACCTGTGAGCCACGGAGGACTCAGCAATCCCGTTCCCGGGTAGCAGAACTATCTAAGCCTTGGGTGTGGAACAAGGCTGAAGAAAGAATAAAAGGCTGCAGCTGCACTAGCACTAGCTTACGTATTTAGAGCGAGAAGAGAAGTGCCAAGAGCGTCAAAGTGATCACGAAGTGATCCTATCTAAAACACGTCAATCATAACCCCACCGTGTTCACTTCCCAAACCCCTTTCAGAAAATGACCGTCACAGTTACTCACGCTGGTAGTGTGTTTTGAACATGGTGTCAAGTTTTCTACAACCGGATATTAACAAATTCCCATCTGCCACATAACCGCGGGCACGGCTTTCAAAAGTTCAAAACCCTGCAGGGGTGTTCCAACTTGGCCCATTACAAGCCCACGATCCGCGGAGTCGCAACTCCAAGGTGGGAAGGCCCAAGTATTCTCGGAATCGCGTGCTCAAGATACTCCGACTAAGGTAAGACTAATCCAGCAAATCCTCCCGGCATGCCGACACCCTGACAGTAGCCGTGCGTATCTAGTCTCAGGCCACGACCGGATGGGTGAAGCTACGGGTTTCTACCAGCCCTCGGGTTTCCCCAACGTGGCCCCGCAGGCTCCCCGTTTCGGACCAACACTCATGTGGAGCACTGGCCCGGGGTTGTTGATTAAGAAGAGGGTTAATTATTCCCTATGCAAGTTTTTAGTTGTTTAGGCAAATGGAGTACCAATGTTGGGACTTGCTGGAAAAGGCTTAGCGCTAAGCGGTTTATCGAGGGGGTCCCATAACCCCAACCGTGTGAGGAACGCATAATCAAGGAACATAACACCGGTTTATACGGTTCCTAGGGCGGCATGAGTGGAAAAAATCACCAAGAAAGAGGCTTGGCCTTACACCCATTACCAATATATAGATGATTTAGTTTAAGATTTTATATAGTGTGATATCCCAACATAACTTCAACATGAAGCAAGAATCTTCAATCTTCTCCTGCAACTAGCAACGCTATAAGAGGGGCTGAGCGAAGCCTACGTAGCCAATCAAAGGTTTGCATAGGTAGGGTGGTTAGACAGATTCATGGTTATAATAGGAGGCTGACAGACAAACATGGGCATCGAGGCAATAAGCTAAAGAGCGAGACTTCTAGCAATAGGCAAAGATAGTAATGATATCTGGGTCAGGTCATCTTGCCTGTCGAGTCGTTGATGGGATCGTAAGACGGCTCCTCGATCTCAACCTCGGTAGTAACCTCGTTCTCGTACTCGGTCTCGGCTTCCGGCTCTACTCCACACAAGAACACACGAGGCACGAAATCAAACAAGGTGCAATGCGCAAACTATAGGATGCATGTATGATGCACTTAGGAAGCACTGCAAATGCACTTAGGATGCACAACATGACAACATAGGAAGCACAGAGAAACAGCACAAGAACAAGACAATATACTCAAGCAAGTAGGATGCAAGACAAGTCTATTTAGGATGCAAAGCATGGCAAGGTAGGAAGCACAGAGAAACAACACAAGAAACAGCAGGTTTAAATGATTGAAGGTACGGTCTAAAAGATATGATCAAAACAAGATAAGCATGGCAACGGTGCAAGATGCACCCAAACATCAAGCAAAACATACTCCAAACATGTTAACAAGAAGATATTATGATTTGTACATGCAAAATCACTCAAGTTTCATATAGGGCACGCTCAAAACGGAGCAACGGGCTAAAAGATACACCCGAAACAAGAAACAAAGCAAAGCTGAAATTAACAGCCAAATAGCAACTTGGAAGCAAGATATATATACTCTACAACACTCAAACATGGTGACAAGAAGCATGGACATTAAGTAGACATATCGTACAGCAAACAACTCCATTGGAGCAACTCCATAGGAGGCATGGATCAATAGCAACAAGCTACAACATTTTGATCATGACAATAAAAACCTGACAGTAATATTTTATAGCAACTTGGGAGCAAGAATTAAATATGCTACATCGACCCAAATGAGCATGTGAGGGCATGGATGGATAGACAACAACATATACAACAAGGAATGATCAAGGGCCACCCCAAAACTAACATGGATTTGCCTAGGACAACAAGCAAACATAGCATCAGGATAAGACAGATTCCAGACTTTGTGGAATTTCACTAAGTGTTAAAACAGTAACATTATCATGGCATGTTTGCGAGCATGTTTAAGTCATCTTAAAGCATAACATGGCAAATGGTTTGTACCACAGCAAAGAACACATGATGGGGAATCTAAAACATCTAGGCATCTGACAAGGGGACAAACACAACAATAGCAACGAGCTCCTCAACTTGGCATCTCGTAACAAGTTACAAAACCTAACAGCCACATGCACTTTTGCAACAGAGTTAAACATGGCAATAAGAACACTAACATGCATGCTATAGCAACCAACATGTAGAGCATGTCATGATGAACATTTTGACATATCATTTGCTTCATTTGGATAGACATGCACCAAGTTATCACATCTCAATCGTGGCATGAAAATAACAAGTAGCAGCAGTTTATATCAAGTAGCACTCTTGTCATGATGATTAAGACATCTAGATGGACTCAAACAAGCATGACACAATGGAAAAAAACATAGTACACATCACCAAAATCATTTTGACATATCATATGCAACAATCGGACAAGCACAGTAAAAGTTATTGCCATCACAAGAAGCCATCAGACAACTAAAATATTAGGTACTTAGCCAAAAAAAACAAGGGGGACACCTCGCGGATCGGGCTCACTATGCGGATCGAGCGATGCGGGTTGCGGGCGAACGGGCGAACAGGCAGCCGGCCCGTTAGGGTTTTCGGCCCGGTTGGAGACTCCGATCGGGATCGGACGCTCGATCCCGGCGGCGGCCTTGGCTCTGCTCCGTCCGGCGACGGCGCCGGAGGAGACCGGCCGGGGCCCGGCGGCGAGGGCCCGGAGGAGGAGGCCGCGGGCTGGCGGTGAAGATGGGCGGCGACGGATCCGGCGATCTCCGGCGAGAGGCGAGCCGGGCGGCGGCGGTGGTCTGCGGCGGCGGCGACGGCGGTCCGCGGCGACCGGCGGGAGGCGGGACGTCGAGCGCGGCGTCGGGGAGCGAAGCGGCCTCGGGGAGCGAAGAGGCCCGCTCGGCGGCGGCGGCGGGCCGGGAACAGGCCTGCGGGCCCGCGCGGCGGCGGAGGCGGATGTGTCCGGTGGCGGACGGTCACGTCCGCCCAGCACGGTTTTCGAGGCGAGGCTGGAGGAGGAAGGAGACTAGGGTTTTGGACGCGAAAAAAATGAGGGGGGTGGACGTTTTTATAGGCACAAGGAGCTAGGTGACTCCAAATGGGGAGCGGTTTTCGGCCACGCGATCACAATTCGACGACCGAGTTGATGGGAAGGGTTGTGCTGGGTTGGTGGGATGTTGTGGAGGGGGTCTTGGGCCTCAAAGAGGAGGTACTTTTAGCCCATTAAGTTAACCGTTGGAGTACCAAACGACCTCCAAACGCGACGAAACTTGACAGGCGGCCTACAGGTACCAAAACAACATCGCACGACAAGTCTCGCGTCATTCCGGAAACGTTACACGGCCACACACGAAAGAAGGACTCGGGGATGCCACGGGCACGTGTGAGAGCGTCGGAACTCGAAACGGACAACGGGAAGAGACGAGTGGGACCGGATGCAAGTGACAACACAAATGCAATGCAATGCACATGACAACATGACATGGATGAAATGCACACACACACACGACAAAACGAAGAACCCGAAAAGAATGAAGAACCCGGAAGGAAATGATGAAGCCAAAGTTTATATATTACCATATAGGGAAAGTGTTACATCCGGGGCATTACAGAGAGCTAGACTCGCCACACAAGATTCAGACTCCTCAGATTCCTCCTCTTCCTCATGATCCTCAGATTCAGCCTGAGAGTCCATTTCCTTGCCAATGAATGCCCGGGCTTTCTTGGAGCTGCTCTTCTTGTGAGATGATGACTTTGAGGATTTTGATGATGAAGATTTTGACGATTTCTTCTTCTTCTTCGCATCATCAGAACTGTAATCCTTGTATTTCTTCTTCTTAGAATCCTTTTCCCACAGAGGGCAATCTTGAATGTAGTGACCATGTTTCTTGCATTTGTGGCATAGCCTCTTATTGTAGTCACTGGATGAGGAATCATTTCTTCTTGAGAATTTTCCAAACGAGCACGTCTTGAGAACCTTTGGAATTTCTTCACGAGCAGTGCTAGCTCATGGCTCAGTTCTTCAGGATCACCAAGGCTACTACCAGAATCTTCACCTTCAGATTCAGAGGTGACCTTGGCCTTCAGGGCACGTGATCTGCCATAGCTCGGACCATAGAGATCTCTCTTTTCAGCAAGATGGAACTCATGAGTATTTAGCCTTTCGAGAATATCAGCGGGATCAAGTGACTTGTAATCACCACGCTCTTGTATCATCAATGCCAGAGTATCAAATGAGGAATCAAGCGATCTCAGCAATTTCTTCACCACCTCATGGTCGGTGATGTCAGTGGCACCAAGTGCTTGAAGCTCATTTGAGATGTCAGTGAGGTGATCGAAGGTTTGCTGAACATTTTCATTGTCAAGTCTTTTGAAGTGGTTGAAGAGATTGCGAAGAACATCAACTCGAGAGTCACGCTGTGTTGAGAATCTTGTTGGAAATATGCCTAGAGGCAATAATAAAATGGTTATTATTATATTTCCTTGCTCATGATAATTTTCCATTGTTCATGCTATAATTGTATTATCCGGAAATCGTAATACATGTGTGAATACATAGACCACAATATGTCCCTAGTGAGCCTCTAGTTGACTAGCTCGTTGATCAATAGATGGTTACGGTTTCCTGACCATGGACATTGGATGTCATTGATAATGGGATTACATCATTAGGAGAATGATGTGATGGACAAGACCCAATACTAAGCATGGCACAAGATCGTGTAGTTCGTATGCTAAAGCTTTTCCAATGTCAAGTATCTATTCCTTAGACCATGAGATTATGCAACTCCCGGATACCATAGGAGTACTTTGGGTGTGCCAAACGTCATAACGTAACTGGGTAGTTATAAAGGTACACTACAGGTATCCCCAAAAGTATCTGTTGGGTTGGCACGAATCAAGACTGGGATTTGTCACTTTGTATGACGGAGAGGTATCTCTGGGCCCACTCGGTAAGACATCATCGTAATGAGCTCAATGTGACTAAAGGGTTGGTCATGGGATGATGTGTTATGGAACGAGTAAAGAGACTTGCCGGTAACGAGATTGAACAAGGTATCGGGATACCGACGATCGAATCTCGGGCAAGTACCATACCAGTAGACAAAGGGAATCGTATATGGGATTGATTGAATCCTTGACATCATGGTTCATCTGATAAGATCATCGTGGAACATGTGGGAGCCACCATGGGTATCCAGATCCCGCTATTGGTTATTGGCCGAAGAGATGTATCGGTCATGTCTGCATGGTTCCCGAACCCGTAGGTTCTACACACTTATGGTTCGATAACGCTAGGGTTATAGGGAATATATGTACATGGTTACCGAATGTTGTTCGGATTCCCGGATGAGATCCCGGACGTTACGAGGAGTTCTAGAATGGTCCGGAGGTAAAGAATTATATATAGGAAGCGAGGATTTGGCCACCGGAAGTGTTCCGGGCATCACCGATAATGTACCGAGACCACCGGAAGGGTTCCGGGGGTCCACCGGGAGGGGCCACCAGCCCCGGAGGCATGCGTGGTCCAAGAGTGGGAAGGGACCAGCCCCTAGGTGGGCTGGTGCGACTCCCACGAAGGCCCAAGGCGCAGGGAAGAGGAGAGGGGACAAACCCTAGGCGCAGATAGGCCTTAAGGCCCACCCTAGGCGCGCCCCCCTCTCTCCCCCCTCTGACCGCACCCAGATCCAATCTGGGGCTGCCGCACCCCCTAGGGAGGGAACCCTAGATGGGGGCGCAGCCCCTCCCCTCCCCCTATATATAGTGGGGGGTTTGGGGCTGCCAGACACGAGTTCCCTCTCTCTCCGCGCAACCCTAGCCCTCTCCCTCCTCGTCTCTCGCAGTGCTTGGCGAAGCCCTGTTGGAGTGCCACGCTCCTCCACCACCACCACGCCGTCGTGCTACTGCTGGACGGTGTCTTCCCCAACCTCTCCCTCTCCCCTTGCTGGATCAAGGCACGGGAGACATCACCGGGCTGCACGTGTGTTGAACGCGGAGGCAACGTTGTTCGGTGCTTAGATCGGATTCGGCCGCGATCTGAATCGCTTCGTGTACGACTCCACCAACCGTGTTCTTGCAACGCTTCCGCATCGCGATCTTCGAAGGTATGAAGATGCACTCCCCTCTCGTTGCTACTAAACTCCATAGATAAATCTTGGTGATGCGTAGAATTTTTTTGAATTTCTGCAACGATCCCCAATAGTGGCATCATGAGCTAGGTCTATGCGTAGTTTCTATGCACGAGTAGAACACAAGGTGTTGTGGGCGTAGATTTTGTCAATTTACTTGCCGTTACTAGTCTTATCTTGATTCGGCGGCATCGTGGGATGAAGCGGCCCGGACCGACCGTACACGTACGCTTACGTGAGATAGGTTCCACCGACTGACATGCACTAGTTGCATAAGGTGGCTAGCGGGTGTCTGTCTCTCTCACTTTAGTCGGATCGGATTCAATGAAAAGGGTCCTTATGAAGGGTAAATAGTAATTGGCATATCACGTTGTGGTTTTGGCGTAGGTAAGAAACATTCTTGCTAGAAACCTATAGCAGCCACGTAAAAACTTGCAACAACAATTAGAGGACGTCAAACTTGTTCTTGCAGCATGTGCCGTGTGATGTGATATGACCAAAAGGATGTGATGAATGATATATATGTGATGTATGAGATTGATCATGTTCTTGTAATAGGAATCACGACTTGCATGTCGATGAGTATGACAACCGGCAGGAGCCATAGGAGTTGTCTTATTTTATTGTATAACCTGTGTGTCATTGAAAACGCCATGTAATTACTTTACTTTATTGCTAACCGTTAGCCATAGTAGTAGAAGTAACATTTGGCGAGACAACTTCATGAAGACACGATGATGGAGATCATGGTGTCATGCCGGCGACGATGATGATCATGGAGCCCTGAAGATGGAGATCAAAAGGAGCAAAATGATATTGGCCATATCATGTCACTATTCGATTGCATGTGATGTTTATCATGTTTTACATCTTATTTGCTTAGAACGACGGTAGCATAAATAAGATGAACTCTCACTAAAATTTCAAGAATTGTGGTCCCCCTAACTGTGCACCGTTGCTAAGGTTCGTTGTTCCGAAGCACCACATGATGATCGGGTGTGATAGGCTCTAACGTTCGCATACAGCGGGTGTAAGCCAGATTTACACACGCAATACAGTTGGGGTTGACTTGACGATCCTAGCATGTACAGACATGGCCTCGGAACACGGAAGACCGAAAGGTCGAACATGAGTCGTATAGAAGATACGATCAACATGAAGATGTTCACCATTGATGACTAGTCCGTCTCACGTGATGATCGGACATGCCCTAGTCGATTCAGATCATGTATCACTTAGATGACTAGAGAGATGTCTATCTGAGTGTCACACCCTGATTTTCATGTCATTGCTTAAGCTAATTTTCATGTTAAAAATGTGGATTTGCAAAAACTTTTGAGTGTTTTTGACTTTGCTTGATTTGACTTTTGTCTGCTGTTGTTAGTGCTCTAAAAATCAAATAAATCCTCCAACTCTTATACTTCATCTCCTTGACCCAAAACCTTTTCCCAATGATCATGCCATGTGTATAGACCAGTATAGAATTTTCTTATAAAAATATTTTGGCCAAATGGTATTTTCTAAAATTAGTTTTCCAAAAACCCCTGAATTGAGGTTTGCACTGCAAGTACCTTATTTAGGGTGTGAAAAATCTTTCAAAAAGTATATTTGAATCCTATTAGGTATAGGACTCCCAGAAACCACAAAAGTATAATTTTAAAAGTTATTTTTATATTTTATTTAAAAGCTTTTTCTTAAGGCCAGAAATGGTCTTTAATAGGAAAAAATTATTTAATCATTTCAAAAATATTTGCCAAAATTCAGGGAGACTCATAGGACATATATTGTCCATATATAAGAGTTTCAGCACATGGTCATGTTCAAAATATTGGGCAAATCCTTCCAAAACCCTTTCTGGATATTTCAAGCTTTTGAAATATTTACAAAGGAAATATTCTCCAAAAATTCCAGGGAAATTCTATCATGACATATATGACATATTTGATGATCTTGCAAAGCCTCGTGCCTTGAAGATCAAGGAAACATCATTTAGTCCCCTCAAAACCATTATGTCCATATTTGAAGTTTGAGCAACTCTACATTGCCAAAATTGTCCAAATGCTCTCAAATTTGGTGCACATGCTAGAATGGCCTAATAAGGCATCTAGACCAAATGGCACAATATTTGGAATAGAGCAACCTGATCAGATCACCCCAAAACCACTTCTGTTCAAATTCAAATTTGAACAACTTTACATTGTCAACTTTTTATCTGGAGCCTCAACCTTTGTGGGCATGTTCATAACCCCAAATGATGATGCTACACCAAGTGGTGCATCAAGGGGAGATGAATTGCTTGACTCAAACATGGTGAAACCATTTCTGTTGATTTCTAGGGTTCACCAAAGTTACATTGGCCACTTTGCCCAAATGAGCTCAAATTTGGTGTAGGGGCCTAATTATATGTGACATTTGATCCTGTTAAGTCCCATGCCAAGTGGATGTCATTTGCTTGACCAAACACTGATCAAACACCTTCTGGCTTTTTACTAAAACCCTCATCTTGATCACTTTTACTTTTCTCCATGGCCTCAACTTTCTACCACATGTTCATTTAGTTACTGGCTACCCCCAGTAACTTCCCCAGCACCCCAGCTCCATGATTGAGGGGGTAAAACCCCAATTCACTCTCCTGGACAGCAGTAAACTCCCTCTCCTTCACCTCCCTCCTCATCCCAGTGGTTCCCTGGAGCATCCAAGGCCACAGGCCATTTCTTTACTCCACTTCTAACCTTCTAGACAACCTTTGGCTTGTTGGACACGACCAGAGCGGCGAGGTCACGACCATGTCTGCCAAACGCATGCTCTGGAGCGCGCTATAGTGCACTCCCGCACTGTAGCCGCCCCCAATCGACTGCTTCCGACAGCATCGGGCCTCCCCCTCGTGTCCCTCGAGGCGGCCTCGACGTCCGCAACCTGCCAGGCGGTCGGCCCCCTCCTTTCTCCTCCTCCCTCACTCCTGCTCGCACGCGCGTCGTGGCCGCCCGAGCGCTCCAGTGAGCAAGCTCACACGCGCGGCCCTCTGACGCCTCCCCGCTCCTCCTTTCTCTTCCTCTAGGCGTGGACCAGCTCCAGGAGCGCCCCGGACACGCTGCGGTAGGCTCGCGTGGCCCGCAGCAACAGCAACGGCCTCGCCGGCGCACGGCGCCTCGGTGGACCGGCGCCCACCTATAAATAGGGCACCCCCGAACCCCCTTGCACCTCCTTTGGCCTTTCCCTTCTCTCCTACGCCTCCCAAGCCGTCCCACTCATCCTCCCGTGCCCTCCAGCCTCCTCCTTGGCCGGAGCAGAGCCGCCGGCCGCCGCTCGAATTCGGGCAACCCCGAGCTCCTCTCTTCCTCCTAGCCACTCCAGTGCCACCGCTCGACCTCCAGGGAGCTCCCCGCCTCCGCCAAACCTCCCCAAGACGCCCCTATGCTCGAAGCTCAAGATGACCGGAGCCCTCCTCCGCCACGGTTGGACGCCTGCTCGCCCTGGTCCTCCCCGACAGGCGTGCTACCCACGGTTGGATGCGCCTCTCCGCGCTGGTCACTCCGGTGGCCGGAGCGTCGCTGGAGATGGCCCGAGCCGACGGGGCCACGACGGCGAGCGCTCGGCCGCACCTCCCCTGTTCCCCGTCGAACCGCGCGGGAGGAAGAAGAACCTGCCGCTGGGGCCCGCGCGTCTGCGACCCAGTGGGCGGGCCCCTCCGTTTAAGTCGAGGCGGATCTGGCCACGGCCGCTTTCCCCGCGCAGAAGCGCCTTTCCTGGCGGGCGCTTTCGACGTGGCCGAGTCCCTGCGCGCTGCTGTGCTGATGGGCCGGCCCAGTCACGGTGCAGCTATTCTTCGCTCTGCGCGCAAGGGTATAACCCCCTTTTTCTTTTTATTTTCTGTTTCCAGTAAACTTCAAATATCTCCCAAATATTCATATGAACTCCAAACTTGATGATTCAAATTTCCTATGACTCAATAAATCATGCTCTATCTGTTGGTGCTAAATGCACATTATTCCAGAAACCTTTCTTTCACAAATATTTATCCAATGCCTTTATTTCATTTCTGTGATGAACTTTAGAAAATCACAGAGAGCTCAATCTTGATCCAAATTCAGTGATTCAAATTCCTAGATGCTTGTCATGTCCAAACTTAGTTTTGGAACATTTTTAATAATAGTTTCTGTACCCCACCAAATAGTGAGCCATTTCTCCATATTTATCAGCTTTGCAAAATCCTAGGAAATTCATTTCAAATCCAAATCCAGTGAAACCAACTCCTAAATGCTTCTAAAATCATGACTTGATGATGGGTACCTTTGCTCATCATTCAAGGAAATATTTCTGTATACTTCTTCCAAATCCATAAACCCTTTGGTTCCATCATATTGGAATGTTCCAAATCACCCATTGATCCAATACCTATGAAACCACCTTGGTTATTTCTAATATGACCAAAGGTATCCTAGAAAATTCCAACTCCTATTTTTAGAGCACTTTTATTTTTGCTTTGATTGTGTTGCTTATTATGATTGTTTCCATCGTTAGTTGACGTAATAAGCGAAGTACTCGGAGATGGACCAGAAAGTTTGAAGACTCAGAAGAATAAGGCAAGCAGCCCTTTGACCATGTTCAAGAGACCTTTTTATGCATGTCTCATAACACCTTATTATTCAATGCATCGGAATCATGTTGAGGTGGAAACCACTTTGGTTGCTACCTTTGTTACTTTACTGTTGAAACTTGCATCAAATATGACCCTACCTTCCTATGAGGGTTATGTGGGTGGGAATAGTTAGGTTGCTTTAATAGTGGCTACGCAAATGGGACGGGTATATGCATGGTGACGGAGGCAGGATGCTTTCAAAAGACTTTTCGAAAACCCCGTCGGGTGCCATTTATGCCCGAGGGAGATGGTGAGATGGGTAACCACTTGATGACGAAGTGGTGTACCGAGGCAAGTGTGTGTGCTGTTTCGAAAACGGATTGGTTTAAGTTGCGACCGTTATTCCAACCTTACATGCGCAACCACTCTACCCTTATATGGGAAAGGGCATTATTGATTACCTAGGTCGATACTAGCATGGTGCCCGCATTACTAGTGACGGGAGTGACATGAGGTCACTCTTGGGACGGGGTCGTACTTGGATAGGCGGCCATGACTGTTTTCACAGGGCACCGGACACACCGTTGGTACCCCGTGCTTGTGATATGTGATGAATACGGAGCGAGTCTCCACAAACCTTGAGATGTGAAATGTTTGGCACGGGGCTGCTACCAATCGAGTGGACTCTATGTTAGTGTCGTCTAGGGAAAGATAGTGATCGGGTGCTTACCCCGGGTACTTGAGGTACCGCGGGTCGTGGATGACACGGAAGTTCCCCGGATCTAGTGGGTAAAGTGTGCAACCTCTGCAGAGTGTAAAACTATTCGAATAGCCGTGTCCACGGTCAAGGACAGTTGGGTAACCGCTCTTGGGCTACGTCCAATGTTTGCGAAACCTGGTGTGTGTGTGTGTGTGTGTGTGAGGAAACAACACGATTCAGAGATATTGATGATGTGATTGTGAGGAAGTCACAATGAGCTTGTACATGAGTTGATTACAACTCTTTCTCGATATTGATGTCTGTGACCTCCTGATACTTGTTACAGACACATGCATATCCATGTTGCATGTTGATCATACTTGCATATGAAAAACTAGATTTTCGCAAAACTGCCAACCTAGCAGTAGAGCCTTGCATAATTATTCTGTTACCACACTTGGGTTGCTTGCGAGTACATTCAATGTACTCATTGGCTTGCCACTGGTTATTTTATTAGCCAGGCAGGAGAGAACAGGTTATGATGAAGTTTTCTTGGTGACGAGCATGCGAGCTAGGACGCTTCCCAGTCAGAATGCCTGTAGGGTTAAGGCAGATGGCATGGGTCCATGTTGTCATTGAAGATTTTCCGCTGCGATGTTATACTCAAGACTTGACCACTATGGTCCTATTTGTGTAATACGGTATGTATGTATGTAAGACTCTTGTTATTCAGCTTCTGTGTGTTCAGTGAGCATTGATCTCTGGGATCACTGTACACGTGCATTCGGTGATCACGACTTATGAGTCGGGGTCCCCACAGAGCTGGTATCAGAGCCATCCTGACTATAGGAAGCCTTAGTTAGCATGGTCGTTAGTTAGGGTAAAACTATTTCCAAAACTATTAGTATATTTCAAAACTATCTATACTTCTCTTCCCTTCTCAGTTTTTTTTCGAAAACTAGGCTATACATGATCTCTTCCCCTTCAAAACCTTGGTCGCTAGAACCCTTATGCCCCAGACCACCGGATTTTCTGTAATCCTCGTGGAGTGCACCTTGCCAAACACTCACCGACCACTTTTGCCCGCAAGATTGGTGACACCACGACAAGACGATACCAACGGAAGTTACATCCTCGATGGATAAGGACATGAAGACCCAGAAGAAGGGGGACACCCTTGACAAGAGCCCCCAAGATGGTGCAACTTTGGCCTATAAATGACCAGGGTATAGGTTATGCAAAAATCATGATATGCATCGCTAATGGAGTAATCCTGTCACTACCGTTGTTGTATCGACAACCACCGGTGGATGAGAACCTTGCCATTTGGTCCGCCTCACTATGGTGAGCAGGAAAACGGTTCTCTTCGTCCCCCGCTCTTGGTGTCGATGTTTTCATCAACGAAACCGACATGTTGGACCTCTATTATGCCTTGTTATTGTCATTGCATATGGATTGCCTACCTGGAACCCTCGACGCCCCAGAAGGCACAAGGGATCGTCATGGTTAAAGAGACAAGAGAAGACCAAGTCAACGCCAGCTACAAGGAGGCACCTTCACCACCTCACCTCATCAGGCGAGAAGTTGTTGAAGATTCTTCAGGCTCAACCCGGATCATTCATCAAGCAACTACAAGGGGCATAGCAACATCCGAGGAAGCTCAGAAGACTGCACGAGGCACAAGTCACGACACTGAGTCCGAGAACCCCTAGGGTAGGATGAGTCGTGTACCCCCTATGCGCAGTCGAGTCCATATGATGGTTCGAATAGAACCATGATTGTGTGTTGTTTGCTTTTATTCGTTTGTGTTTTGATATAAGTCGCACTTTTGCCCCAGGCAACAAGTGCATGGCTATATCACCTTCCTTGCCTTGTTTCTTTTGTTTCGGCCTTTTTGCACCTGTTTGCTGCACCTGCACTATACAACCCCCTTTAGGCATTTCCCTCCTCTACGCTGCTTCTTCCCTCTATTCTCTCTCTCCCCAATTGAAGACCCGCGAGACAAGATGCACCAAGGATTCTACCTTGACGGCCAACTGGCACCGAAGACTTCTGCTACAACCTCCACGATCTATTGCAACTCCGTAGAGTTATGTTTAACCCTCCAGACTAGTAACCCTCTTCCTAGACCCTTTGAGACTTCCCGAGACACTCCAGCACGAATCCTTAACCATGTGCCTAACCCATGGTAAAGCAAGAGAACCTGTTAAGCCTTTGTAACCTTGCACAACACTGGGTTCGTAAAGGAGTTAGTGTACACGATGAGTGAACACATTTTCATCCTGATATAGCACGAGGTCTGACGATGCCATAGATAGACCAGTTCGAGGATATTGGACAGATGACTTGTGGTTTGTATCAGTGACTTCGAGGGATTATCTGAGACCTCGATGGATAGTGAGGTTTTCATATTGGTGGGATCATGACTTTGGGAAAGCATGTAGGAGTGCCCGTTGGACATGAGATTTGGATTTATGTAGGTGATTCTGGTTGGTATAGATGCTGGATATGTCTGCATGGTTCGGAGTAAGATTGGATTTAGACCTATGATCCTGATTATGATATCATGCTTCTCGGTGGACAATAACCTAGGAGATTGGATTATTTGTCGGAATAGATTTGGGGATCTATATAGTCGTGATCTTGGAGTTTACTGACCCGGATGATGAGAATTTGGTGGATTTACTATCGTGATGCATAGTCCTTCTGAGTATTTGGGGATTATAGGGACTTGAGATCTTGTGGAACACCGTAGACATCAGATTTGTAGACTTGTTGGATTATGTGGAGATTGATGGAGTTACCGGGCTATTGGAGTTGATCTATAGGAAGGAAACAAAATCTTAGAATGGCATATGACGTGTTTCCTTAGATTAGAGATGCATTATCTTGAGCCTTGCAAGAATTGGTTGAGTGCTTGGATTATGGAGTTTAATTTCAGCTTAGCAGCATGTATGATCTACCTTTGGATTTTAGAGGTAGACGTACATATGGATTTGGGGATCGTAGACAAGTATAATTTTGTGAGACCATCTCTTGAGAATCATGAGGATATGTATGGCAATGAGTGGTGATTAAAGTTGGTCTATGCGAGAGATGCTTTTTCGTTTGGAGTACTAGATGGAGCTATTGGCATCTCAGAAACTGTGCTTAAGGATAAGATGATATAAGTTCACTCACTCACTAGAATCCTTGAAACCCTTAAGCCCCACCGAGCCACCACCTGGTCAGATTCTGACCACGGGCCTTGACTCAGAGTCAGGAAGGCCTCTGCAAATACTCAACCGAGACCACCACCAATACCCCAGCTTACCTTGCGTACCCCTTAGACCTCATGGAGTAAGTGGACAAGTTGGGTAACATCATTATTTGATGGCCTACTTGTCTGCCCGAAGACAAAGAAGAGACGGACAGCTGGATAGAAGACATTTGAAGACCGCCCTGTCAAGAAGGAAGATCTACACCAACCACCGTCATCAAGAAGTAAACTTCCGCGTCGAAGACCGGGCGTATCTGCAAACCACTCCTCCCGGAGGAACCGAGCAATTCCGTGTCGAAGGAACGCTCACACCAAGATTGTATCAAGACTTGAAGGCACGATTCTGGTGGCACATGATGAAAAGAGAGATTGCAACCTATGTTGCAAAGTGTGATGTGTGCCAAAGGGTCGAGGCTGAACGTCAGCAACCCGCTGGATTGCTTCAACCACTCAAGGTTCCTGAGTGGAAGTGGGATAAAGTCGGAATGGACTTCGTCACTGGATTACCAAGGTCGGATAAGAGGACATGGCTCTATCTGGGTCATAGTCGATCCTTTGACCAAGGTGGTCTATTTCATTCCGTCAAGACCACTTATGATGGCAACCGGCTGGCAGCTCTCTACATCGACCGAATCGTAAGTCTTCACGGCATTCCCAAGGAGATTGTGTCAGGTCGAGGAACCCAGTTCACCTCAAGGTTCTGGAAGAAGTTCCGAGAAGCCTTGGGAACCAAGTTGTCTTTCAGCACGGCTTTCCACCCCCAGACCGGAGGTCAGACTGAACGAGTCAATCAGATTCTCGAAGTCATGACTCCGAGCCTGTGTCTTGGCATATGGAGCCAAGTGGGAGGATTGTCTCCCTTTTTGCCGAGTTCTCCTATAACAACAGATACCAGTCGAGCCTTCTGATGGCACCATTTGAGGTGTTGTACGGACACAGATGTCGCACACCCCTCAACTGGTCAGAGACTGGAGAAGGGCTAGTCTTTGGACCGGATATTCTCCGCGCAGCGGAAGAGCAAGTCCAACTAGTTAGAGAACGTTTGAAGGCAGCCAAGTCAAGGCAAAAGAGCTATGCTGACACTCACCGTCGGAACATGAGTTTCCATATCGGGGACCACGTGTACCTGCGGGTAACTCCTCCGAAGGGAACCAAGCGTTTCCACGCCAAGGGGAAGCTCGCACCTAGGTTCATTGGACCCTTGAGATCACTGCAAGTCATGTAGTAGACGGCTCCCCAGCTAGATCTACTACCTGAGGTACCCTCCGTGCACTAAATCTTCCACGAGCCCCCACTCTGGAAGTACTTCTTACCTCCTAGCTAGCCCGATGCCCGCAAGGACATCGATCACCGAGCCTTTGACAGCTGACCCATTCTAACCTATGCAAGAGACCCCTCAGCAACCTCCATCAAGGAAGGCATCAAGCAAGAAGCCATACCATCAAGCACTTCAAGATTCCAAGGAGCACCGCTCGGAAGCGGAACCAACAAGAAGAAGTGAAGACTACCCCGTATCCAAGACTCCGCTTTTCTTTCCACGCCTAGTCTGGGAATCTCGGGGACGAGATTCTTGTAAGGGGGGTAGGTCTGTCACACCCTGATTTTCATGTCATTGCTTAAGCTAATTTTCATGTTAAAAATGTGGATTTGCAAAAACTTTTGAGTGTTTTTGACTTTGCTAGATTTGACTTTTGTCTGCTGTTGTTAGTGCTCTAAAAATCAAATAAATCCTCCAACTCTTATACTTCATCTCCTTGACCCAAAACCTTTTCCCAATGATCATGCCATGTGTATAGACCAGTATAGAATTTTCTTATAAAAATATTTTGGTCAAATGGTATTTTCTAAAATTAGTTTTCCAAAAACCCCTGAATTGAGGTTTGCACTGCAAGTACCTTATTTAGGGTGTGAAAAATCTTTCAAAAAGTATATTTGAATCCTATTAGGTATAGGACTCCCAGAAACCACAAAAGTATAATTTTAAAAGTTATTTTTATATTTTATTTAAAAGCTTTTTCTTTAGGCTAGAAATGGTCTTTAATAGGAAAAAATTATTTAATCATTTCAAAAATATTTGCCAAAATTCAGGGAGACTCATAGGACATATATTGTCCATATATAAGAGTTTCAGCACATGGTCATGTTCAAAATATTGGGCAAATCCTTCCAAAACCCTTTCTGGATATTTCAAGCTTTTGAAATATTTACAAAGGAAATATTCTCCAAAAATTCCAGGGAAATTCTATCATGTCATATATGACATATTTGATGATCTTGCAAAGCCTCATGCCTTGAAGATCAACGAAACATCATTTAGTCCCCTCAAAACCATTCTGTCCATATTTGAAGTTTGAGCAACTCTACATTGCCAAAATTGTCCAAATACTCTCAAATTTGGTGCACATGCTAGAATGGCCTAATAAGGCATCTAGACCAAATGGCACAAGATTTGGAATAGAGCAACCTGATCAGATCACCCCAAGACCACTTATGTTCAAATTCAAATTTGAACAACTTTACATTGTCAACTTTTTATCTGGAGCCTCAAACTTTGTGGGCATGTTCATAACCCCAAATGATGATGCTACACCAAGTGGTGCATCAAGGGGAGATGAATTGCTTGACTCAAACATGGTGAAACCATTTCTGTTGATTTCTAGGGTTCACCAAAGTTACATTGGCCACTTTGCCCAAATGAGCTCAAATTTGGTGTAGGGGCCTAATTATATGTGACATTTGATCCTGTTAAGTCCCATGCCAAGTGGATGTCATTTGCTTGACCAAACACCTTCTGGCTTTTTACTAAAACCCTCATCTTGATCACTTTTACTTTTCTCCATGGCCTCAACTTTCTACCACATGTTCATTTAGTTACTGGCTACCCCCAGTAACTTCCCCAGCACCCCAGCTCCATGATTGAGGGGGTAAAACCCCAATTCACTCTCCTGGACAGCAGTAAACTCCCTCTCCTTCACCTCCCTCCTCATCCCAGTGGTTCCCTGGAGCATCCAAGGCCACAGGCCATTTCTTTACTCCACTTCTGACCTTCTAGACAACCTTTGGCTTGTTGGACACGACCAGAGCGGCGAGGACACGACCATGTCTGCCAAACGCATGCTCTGGAGCGCGCTACAGTGCGCTCCCGCACTGTAGCCGCCCCCAATCAGCTGCTTCCGACAGCATCGGGCCTCCCCCTCGTGTCCCTCGAGGCGGCCTCGACGTCCGCAACCTGCCAGGCGGTCGGCCCCCTCCTCTCTCCTCCTCCCTCACTCCTGCTCGCACGCGCGCCGTGGCCGCCCGAGCGCTCCAGTGAGCAAGCTCACACGCGCGGCCCTCTGACGCCTCCCCGCTCCTCCTTTCTCTTCCTCTAGGCGTGGACCAGCTCCAGGAGCGCCCCGGACACGCTGCGGTAGGCTCGCGTGGCCCGCAGCAACAGCAACGGCCTCGCCGGCGCACGGCGCCTCGGTGGACCGGCGCCCACCTATAAATAGGGCACCCCCGAACCCCCTTGCACCTCCTTTGGCCTTTCCCTTCTCTCCTACGCCGCCCAAGCCGTCCCACTCATCCTCCCGTGCCCTCCAGCCTCCTCCTTGGCCGGAGCAGAGCCGCCGGCCGCTGCTCGAATTCGGGCAACCCCGAGCTCCTCTCTTCCTCCTAGCCACTCCAGTGCCACCGCTCGACCTCCAGGGAGCTCCCCGCCTCCGCCAAACCTCCCCAAGACGCCCCTATGCTCGAAGCTCAAGATGACCGGAGCCCTCCTCCGCCGCGGTTGGACGCCTGCTCGCCCTGGTCCTCCCCGGCAGGCGTGCTACCCACGGTTGGATGCGCCTCTCCGCGCTGGTCACTCCGGTGGCCGGAGCGTCGCCGGAGATGGCCCGAGCCGACGGGGCCACGACGGCGAGCGCTCGGCCGCACCTCCCCTGTTCCCCGTCGAACCGCGCGGGAGGAAGAAGAACCTGCCGCTGGGGCCCGCGCGTCAGCGACCCAGTGGGCGGGCCCCTCCGTTTAAGTGGAGGCGGATCTGGCCACGGCCGCTTTCCCCGCGCGGAAGCGCCTTTCCTGGCGGGCGCTTTCGACGTGGCCGAGTCCCTGCGCGCTGCTGTGCTGATGGGCCGGCCCAGTCACGGTGCAGCTATTCTTCGCCCTGCGCGCAAGGGTATAACCCCCTTTTTCTTTTTATTTTCTGTTTCCAGTCAACTTCAAATATCTCCCAAATATTCATATGAACTCCAAACTTGATGATTCAAATTTCCTATGACTCCATAAATCATGCTCTATCTGTTGGTACTACATGCACATTATTCCAGACACCTTTCTTTCACAAATATTTATCCAATGCCTTTATTTCATTTCTGTGATGAACTTTAGAAAATCACAGAGAGCTCAATCTTGATCCAAATTCAGTGATTCAAATTCCTAGATGCTTGTCATGTCCAAACTTAGTTTTGGAACATTTTTAATAATAGTTTCTGTACCCCACCAAATTGTGAGCCATTTCTCCATATTTATCAGCTTTGCAAAATCCTAGGAAATTCATTTCAAATCCAAATCCAGTGAAACCAACTCCTAAATGCTTCTAAAATCATGACTTGATGATGGGTACCTTTGCTCATCATTCAAGGAAATATTTCTGTATACTTCTTCCAAATCCATAAACCCTTTGGTTCCATCATATTGGAATGTTCCAAATCACCCATTGATCCAATACCTATGAAACCACCTTGGTCATTTCTAATATGACCAGAGGTATCCTAGAAAAGTCCAACTCCTATTTTCAGAGCACTTTTATTTTTGCTTTGATTGTGTTGCTTATTATGATTGTTTCCATCGTTAGTTGACGTAATAAGCGAAGTACTCGGAGATGGACCAGAAGGTTTGAAGACTCAGAAGAATAAGGCAAGCAGCCCTTTGACCATGTTCAAGAGACCTTTTTATGCATGTCTCATAACACCTTATTATTCAATGCATCAGAATCATGTTGAGATGGAAACCACTTTGGTTGCTACCTTTGTTACTTTACTGTTGAAACTTGCATGAAACATGAGCCTACCTTCCTATGAGGGTTATGTGGGTGGGAGTAGTTAGGTTGCTTTAATAGTGGCTACGCAAATGGGACGGGTATATGCATGGTGATGGAGGCAGGATGCTTTCAAAAGACTTTTCGAAAACCCCGTCGGGTGCCATTTATGCCCGAGGGAGATGGTGAGATGGGTAACCACTTGATGACGAAGTGCTGTACCGAGGCAAGTGTGTGTGTTGTTTCGAAAACGGATTGGTTTAAGTTGCGACCGTTATTCCAACCTTACATGCGCAACCACTCTACCCTTATATGGGAAAGGGCATTATTGATTACCTAGGTCGATACTAGCATGGTGCCCGCATTACTAGTGACGGGAGTGACATGAGGTCACTCTTGGGACGGGGTCGTGCTTGGATAGGCGGCCATGACTGTTTTCACAGGGCACCGGACACACCGTTGGTACCCCGTGCTTGTGATATGTGATGAATACGGAGCGAGTCTCCACAAACCTTGAGATGTGAAATGTTTGGCACGGGGCTGCTACCAATCGAGTGGACTCTATGTTAGTGTCGTGTAGGGAAAGATAGTGATCGGGTGCTTACCCCGGGTACTTGAGGTACCGCGGGTCGTGGATGACACGGAAGTTCCCCGGATCTAGTGGGTAAAGTGTGCAACCTCTGCAGAGTGTAAAACTATTCGAATAGCCGTGTCCACGGTCAAGGACAGTTGGGTAACCGCTCTTGGGCTACGTCCAATGTTTGCGAAACCTGGTGTGTGTGTGTGTGAGGAAACAACACGATTCAGAGATATTGATGATGTGATTGTGAGGAAGTCACAATGAGCTTGTACATGAGTTGATTACAACTCTTTCTCGATATTGATGTCTGTGACCTCCTGATACTTGTTACAGACACATGCATATCCATGTTGCATGTTGATCATACTTGCATATGAAAAACTAGCTTTTCGCAAAACTGCCAACCTAGCAGTAGAGCCTTGCATAATTATTCTGTTACCACACTTGGGTTGCTTGCGAGTACATTCAATGTACTCATTGGCTTGCCACTGGTTATTTTATTAGCCAGGCAGGAGAGAACATGTTATGATGAAGTTTTCTTGGTGACGAGCATGCGAGCTAGGACGCTTCCCAGTCAGAATGCCTGTAGGGTTAAGGCAGATGGCATGGGTCCATGTTGTCATTGAAGATTTTCCGCTGCGATGTTATACTCAAGACATGACCACTATGGTCCTATTTGTGTAATACGGTATGTATGTATGTAAGACTCTTGTTATTCAGCTTCTGTGTGTTCAGTGAGCATTGATCTCTGGGATCACTGTACACGTGCATTCGGTGATCACGACTTATGAGTCGGGGTCCCCACAGAGCTGGTATCAGAGCCATCCTGAATGTAGGAAGCCTTAGTTAGCATGGTCGTTAGTTAGGGTAAAACTATTTCCAAAACTATTAGTATATTTCAAAACTATCTATACTTCTCTTCCCTTCTCAGTTTTTTTTCGAAAACTAGGCTATACATGATCTCTTCCCCTTCAAAACCTTGGTCGCTAGAACCCTTATGCCCCCGACCACCGGATTTTCTGTAATCCTCGTGGAGTGCACCTTGCCAAACACTCACCGACCACTTTTGCCCGCAAGATTGGTGACACCATGACAAGACGATACCAACAGAAGTTACATCCTCGATGGATAAGGACATGAAGACCCAGAAGAAGGGGGACACCCTTGACAAGAGCCCCCAAGATGGTGCAACTTTGGCCTATAAAATAACCAGGGTATAGGTTATGCAAAAATCATGATATGCATCGCTAATGGAGTAATCCTGTCACTACCATTGTTGTATCGACAACCACCGGTGGATGAGAACCTTGCCATTTGGTCCGCCTCACTATGGTGAGTAGGAAAACGGTTCTCTTCGTCCCCCGCTCTTGGTGTCGATGTTTTCATCAACGAAACCGACATGTTGGACCTCTATTATGCCTTGTTATTGTCATTGCATATGGATTGCCTACCTGGAACCCTCGACGCCCCAGAAGGCACAAGGGATCGTCATGGTTAAAGAGACAAGAGAAGACCAAGTCAACGCCAGCTACAAGGAGGCACCTTCACCACCTCACCTCATCAGGCGAGAAGTTGTTGAAGATTCTTCAGGCTCAACCCGGATCATTCATAAAGCAACTACAAGGGGCATAGCAACATCCGAGGAAGCTCAGAAGACTGCACGAGGCACAAGTCACGACACTGAGTCCGAGAACCCCTAGGGTAGGATGAGTCGTGTACCCCCTATGCGCAGTCGAGTCCATATGATGGTTCGAATAGAACCATGATTGTGTGTTGTTTGCTTTTATTCGTTTGTGTTTTGATATAAGTCGCACTTTTGCCCCAGGCAACAAGTGCATGGCTATATCACCTTCCTTGCCTTGTTTCTTTTGTTTCGGCCTTTTTGCACCTGTTTGCTGCACCTGCACTATAGAACCCCCTTTAGGCATTTCCCTCCTCTACGCTGCTTCTTCCCTCTATTCTCTCTCTCCCCAATTGAAGACCCGCGAGACAAGATGTACCAAGGATTCTACCTCGACGGCCAACTGGCACCGAAGACTTCTGCTACAACCTCCACGATCTATTGCAACTCCGTAGAGTTATGTTTAACCCTCCAGACCAGTAACCCTCTTCCTAGACCCTTTGAGACTTCCCGAGACACTCCAGCACGAATCCTTAACCATGTGCCTAACCCATGGTAAAGCAAGAGAACCTGTTAAGCCTTTGTAACCTTGCACAACACTGGGTTCGTAAAGGAGCTAGTGGACATGATGAGTGAGCACATTTTCATCCTGATATAGCACGAGGTCTGACGATGCCATAGATAGACCAGTTCGAGGATATTGGACAGATGACTTGGTGGTTTGTATCAGTGACTTCGAGGGATTATCTGAGACCTCGATGGATAGTGAGGTTTTCATATTGGTGGGATCATGACTTTGGGAAAGCATGTAGGAGTGCCCGTTGGACATGAGATTTGGATTTATGTAGGTGATTCTGGTTGGTATAGATGCTGGATATGTCTGCATGGTTCGGAGTAAGATTGGATTTAGACCTATGATCCTGATTATGATATCATGCTTCTCGGTGGAAAATAACCTAGGAGATTGGATTATTTGTCGGAATAGATTTGGGGATCTATATAGTCGTGATCTTGGAGTTTACTGACCCGGATGATGAGAATTTGGTGGATTTACTATCGTGATGCATAGTCCTTCTGAGTATTTGGGGATTATAGGGACTTGAGATCTTGTGGAGCACCGTAGACATCGGATTTGTAGACTTGTTGGATTATGTGGAGATTGATGGAGTTACCGGGCTATTGGAGTTGATCTATAGGAAGGAAACAAAATCTTAGAATGGCATATGACGTGTTTCCTTAGATTAGAGATGCATTATCTTGAGCCTTGCAAGAATAGGTTGAGTGCTTGGATTATGGAGTTTAATTTCAGCTTCGCAGCATGTATGATCTACCTTTGGATTTTAGAGGTAGACGTACATATGGATTTGGGGATCGTAGACAAGTATAATTTTGTGAGACCATCTCTTGAGAATCATGAGGATATGTATGGCAATGAGTGGTGATTAAAGTTGGTCTATGCGAGAGATGCTTTTTTGTTTGGAGTACTAGATGGAGCTATTGGCATCTCAGAAACTGTGCTTAAGGATAAGATGATATAAGTTCACTCACTCACTAGAATCCTTGAAACCCTTAAGCCCCACCGAGCCACCACCTGGTCAGATTCTGACCACGGGCCTTGACTCAGAGTCAGGAAGGCCTCTGCAAATACTCAACCGAGACCACCACCAATACCCCAGCTTACCTTGCGTACCCCTTAGACCTCATGGAGTAAGTGGACAAGTTGGGTAACATCATTATTTGATGGCCTACTTGTCTGCCCGAAGACAAAGAAGAGACGGACAGCTGGATAGAAGACATTTGAAGACCGCCCTGTCAAGAAGGAAGATCTACACCGACCACCGTCATCAAGAAGTAAACTTCCGCGTCGAAGACCGGGCGTATCTGCAAACCACTCCTCCCGTAGGAACCGAGAAATTCCGTGTCGAAGGAACGCTCACATCAAGATTGTATCAAGACTTGAAGGCACGATTCTGGTGGCACATGATGAAAAGAGAGATTGCAACCTATGTTGCAAAGTGTGATGTGTGCCAAAGGGTCGAGGCTGAACGTCAGCAACCCGCTGGATTGCTTCAACCACTCAAGGTTCCTGAGTGGAAGTGGGATAAAGTCGGAATGGACTTCGTCACTGGATTACCAAGGTCGGATAAGAGTACATGGCTCTATCTGGGTCATAGTCGATCCTTTGACCAAGGTGGTCTATTTCATTCCGTCAAGACCACTTATGATGGCAACCGGCTGGCAGCTCTCTACATCGACCGAATCGTAAGTCTTCACGACATTCCCAAGGAGATTGTGTCAGTTCGAGGAACCCAGTTCACCTCAAGGTTCTGGAAGAAGTTCCGAGAAGCCTTGGGAACCAAGTTGTCTTTCAGCACGGCTTTCCACCCCCAGACCGGAGGTCAGACTGAACGAGTCAATCAGATTCTCGAAGTCATGACTCCGAGCCTGTGTCTTGGCATATGGAGCCAAGTGGGAGGATTGTCTCCCTTTTTGCCGAGTTCTCCTATAACAACAGATACCAGTCGAGCCTTCTGATGGCACCATTTGAGGTGTTGTACGGACACAGATGTCGCACACCCCTCAACTGGTCAGAGACTGGAGAAGGGCTAGTCTTTGGACCGGATATTCTCCGCGCAGCGGAAGAGCAAGTCCAACTAGTTAGAGAACGTTTGAAGGCAGCCAAGTCAAGGCAAAAGAGCTATGCTGACACTCACCGTCGGAACATGAGTTTCCATATCGGGGACCACGTGTACCTGCGGGTAACTCCTCCGAAGGGAACCAAGCGTTTCCACGCCAAGGGGAAGCTCGCACCTAGGTTCATTGGACCCTTGAGATCACTGCAAGTCATGTAGTAGACGGCTCCCCAGCTAGATCTACCACCTGAGGTACCCTCCGTGCACTAAATCTTCCACGAGCCCCCACTCTGGAAGTACTTCTTACCTCCTAGCTAGCCCGATGCCCGCAAGGACATCGATCACCGAGCCTTTGACAGCTGACCCAACCTAACCTATGCAAGAGACCCCTCAGCAACCTCCATCAAGGTAGGCATCAAGCAAGAAGCCATACCATCAAGCACTTCAAGATTCCAAGGAGCACCGCTCGGAAGCGGAACCAACAAGAAGAAGTGAAGACTACCCCGTATCCAAGACTCCACTTTTCTTTCCACGCCTAGTCTGGGAATCTCGGGGACGAGATTCTTGTAAGGGGGGTAGCTCTGTCACACCCTGATTTTCATGTCATTGCTTAAGCTAATTTTCATGTTAAAAATGTGGATTTGCAAAAACTTTTGAGTGTTTTTGACTTTGCTAGATTTGACTTTTGTCTGCTGTTGTTAGTGCTCTAAAAATCAAATAAATCCTCCAACTCTTATACTTCATCTCCTTGACCCAAAACCTTTTCCCAATGATCATGCCATGTGTATAGACCAGTATAGAATTTTCTTATAAAAATATTTTGGCCAAATGGTATTTTCTAAAATTAGTTTTCCAAAAACCCCTGAATTGAGGTTTGCACTGCAAGTACCTTATTTAGGGTGTGAAAAATCTTTCAAAAAGTATATTTGAATCCTATTAGGTATAGGACTCCCAGAAACCACAAAAGTATAATTTTAAAAGCTATTTTTATATTTTATTTAAAAGCTTTTTCTTTAGGCCAGAAATGGTCTTTAATAGGAAAAAATTATTTAATCATTTCAAAAATATTTGCCAAAATTCAGGGAGACTCATAGGACATATATTGTCCATATATAAGAGTTTCAGCACATGGTCATGTTCAAAATATTGGGCAAATCCTTCCAAAACCCTTTCTGGATATTTCAAGCTTTTGAAATATTTACAAAGGAAATATTCTCCAAAAATTCCAGGGAAATTCTATCATGTCATATATGACATATTTGATGATCTTGCAAAGCCTCATGCCTTGAAGATCAAGGAAACATCATTTAGTCCCCTCAAAACCATTCTGTCCATATTTGAAGTTTGAGCAACTCTACATTGCCAAAATTGTCCAAATGCTCTCAAATTTGGTGCACATGCTAGAATGGCCTAATAAGGCATCTAGACCAAATGGCACAAGATTTGGAATAGAGCAACCTGATCAGATCACCCCAAAACCACTTTTGTTCAAATTCAAATTTGAACAACTTTACATTGTCAACTTTTTATCTGGAGCCTCAAACTTTGTGGGCATGTTCATAACCCCAAATGATGATGCTACACCAAGTGGTGCATCAAGGGGAGATGAATTGCTTGACTCAAACATGGTGAAACCATTTCTATTGATTTCTAGGGTTCACCAAAGTTACATTGGCCACTTTGCCCAAATGAGCTCAAATTTGGTGTAGGGGCCTAATTATATGTGACATTTGATCCTGTTAAGTCCCATGCCAAGTGGATGTCATTTGCTTGACCAAACACTTTCTGTCTTTTTACTAAAACCCTCATCTTGATCACTTTTACTTTTCTCCATGGCCTCAACTTTCTACCACATGTTCATTTAGTTACTGGCTACCCCCAGTAACTTCCCCAGCACCCCAGCTCCATGATTGAGGGGGTAAAACCACAATTCACTCTCCTGGACAGCAGTAAACTCCCTCTCCTTCACCTCCCTCCTCATCCCAGTGGTTCCCTGGAGCATCCAAGGCCACAGGCCATTTCTTTACTCCACTTCTGACCTTCTAGACAACCTTTGGCTTGTTGGACACGAACAGAGCGGCGAGGTCACGACCATGTCTGCCAAACGCATGCTCTGGAGCGCGCTACAGTGCGCTCCCGCACTGTAGCCGCCCCCAATCAGCTGCTTCCGACAGCATCGGGCCTCCCCCTCGTGTCCCTCGAGGCGGCCTCGACGTCCGCAACCTGCCAGGCGGTCGGCCCCCTCCTCTCTCCTCCTCCCTCACTCCTGCTCGCACGCGTGCCGTGGCCGCCCGAGCGCTCCAGTGAGCAAGCTCACACGCGCGGCCCTCTGACGCCTCCCCGCTCCTCCTTTCTCTTCCTCTAGGCGTGGACCAGCTCCAGGATTGCCCCGGACACGCTGCGGTAGGCTCGCGTGGCCCGCAGCAACAGCAACGGCCTCGCCGGCGCACGGCGCCTCGGTGGACCGGCGCCCACCTATAAATAGGGCACCCCCGAACCCCCTTGCACCTCCTTTGGCCTTTCCCTTCTCTCCTACGCCTCCCAAGCCGTCCCACTCATCCTCCCGTGCCCTCCAGCCTCCTCCTTGGCCGGAGCAGAGCCGCCGGCCGCCGCTCGAATTCGGGCAACCCCGAGCTCCTCTCTTCCTCCTAGCCACTCCAGTGCCACCGCTCGACCTCCAGGGAGCTCCCCGCCTCCGCCAAACCTCCCCAAGACGCCCCTATGCTCGAAGCTCAAGATGACCGGAGCCCTCCTCCGCCGCGGTTGGACGCCTGCTCGCCCTGGTCCTCCCCGGCAGGCGTGCTACCCACGGTTGGATGCGCCTCTCCGCGCTGGTCACTCCGGTGGCCGGAGCGTCGCCGGAGATGGCCCGAGCCGACGGGTCCACGACGGCGAGCGCTCGGCCGCACCTCCCCTGTTCCCCGTCGAACCGCGCGGGAGGAAGAAGAACCTGCCGCTGGGGCCCGCGCGTCAGCGACCCAGTGGGCGGGCCCCTCCGTTTAAGTGGTGGCGGATCTGGCCACGGCCGCTTTCCCCGCGCGGAAGCGCCTTTCCTGGCGGGCGCTTTCGACGTGGCCGAGTCCCTGCGCGCTGCTGTGCTGATGGGCCGGCCCAGTCACGGTGCAGCTATTCTTCGCCCTGCGCGTAAGGGTATAACCCCCTTTTTCTTTTTATTTTCTGTTTCCAGTCAACTTCAAATATCTCCCAAATATTCATATGAACTCCAAACTTGATGATTCAAATTTCCTATGACTCCATAAATCATGCTCTATCTGTTGGTGCTACATGCACATTATTCCAGAAACCTTTCTTTCACAAATATTTATCCAATGCCTTTATTTCATTTCTGTGATGAACTTTAGAAAATCACAGAGAGCTCAATCTTGATCCAAATTCACTGATTCAAATTCCTAGATGCTTGTCATGTCCAAACTTAGTTTTGGAACATTTTTAATAATAGTTTCTGTACCCCACCAAATAGTGAGCCATTTCTCCATATTTATCAGCATTGCAAAATCCTAGGAAATTCATTTCAAATCCAAATCCAGTGAAACCAACTCCTAAATGCTTCTAAAATCATGACTTGATGATGGGTACCTTTGCTCATCATTCAAGGAAATATTTCTGTATACTTCTTCCAAATCCATAAACCCTTTGGTTCCATCATATTGGAATGTTCCAAATCACCCATTGATCCAATACCTATGAAACCACCTTGGTCATTTCTAATATGACCAGAGGTATCCTAGAAAAGTCCAACTCCTATTTTTAGAGCACTTTTATTTTTGCTTTGATTGTGTTGCTTATTATGATTGTTTCCATCGTTAGTTGACGTAATAAGCGAAGTACTCGGAGATGGACCAGAAGGTTTGAAGACTCAGAAGAATAAGGCAAGCAGCCCTTTGACCATGTTCAAGAGACCTTTTTATGCATGTCTCATAACACCTTATTATTCAATGCATCAAAATCATGTTGAGGTGGAAACCACTTTGGTTGCTACCTTTGTTACTTTACTGTTGAAACTTGCATCAAACATGACCCTACCTTCCTATGAGGGTTATGTGGGTGGGAGTAGTTAGGTTGCTTTAATAGTGGCTACGCAAATGGGACGGGTATATGCATGGTGACGGAGGCAGGATGCTTTCAAAAGACTTTTCGAAAACCCCGTCGGGTGCCATTTATGCCCGAGGGAGATGGTGAGATGGGTAACCACTTGATGACGAAGTAGTGTACCGAGGCAAGTGTGTGTGTTGTTTCGAAAACGGATTGGTTTAAGTTGCGACCGTTATTCCAACCTTACATGCGCAACCACTCTACCCTTATATGGGAAAGGGCATTATTGATTACCTAGGTCGATACTAGCATGGTGCCTGCATTACTAGTGACGGGAGTGACATGAGGTCACTCTTGGGACGGGGTCGTGCTTGGATAGGCGGCCATGACTGTTTTCACAGGGCACCGGACACACCGTTGGTACCCCATGCTTGTGATATGTGATGAATACGGAGTGAGTCTCCACAAACCTTGAGATGTGAAATGTTTGGCACGGGGCTGCTACCAATCGAGTGGACTCTATGTTAGTGTCGTGTAGGGAAAGATAGTGATCGGGTGCTTACCCCGGGTACTTGAGGTACCGCGGGTCTTGGATGACACGGAAGTTCCCCGGATCTAGTGGGTAAAGTGTACAACCTCTACAGAGTGTAAAACTATTCGAATAGCCGTGTCCACGGTCAAGGACTGTTGGGTAACCGCTCTTGGGCTACGTCCAATGTTTGCGAAACCTGGTGTGTGTGTGTGTGTGTGAGGAAACAACACGATTCAGAGATATTGATGATGTGATTGTGAGGAAGTCACAATGAGCTTGTACATGAGTTGATTACAACTCTTTCTCGATATTGATGTCTGTGACCTCCTGATACTTGTTACAGACACATGCATATCCATGTTGCATGTTGATCATACTTGCATATGAAAAACTAGCTTTTTGCAAAACTGCCAACCTAGCAGTAGAGCCTTGCATAATTATTCTGTTACCACACTTGGGATGCTTGCGAGTACATTCAATGTACTCATTGGCTTGCCATTGGTTATTTTATTAGCTAGGCAGGAGAGAACAGGTTATGATGAAGTTTTCTTTGTGACGAGCATGCGAGCTAGGACGCTTCCCAGTCAGAATGCCTGTAGGGTTAAGGCAGATGGCATGGGTCCATGTTGTCATTGAAGATTTTCCGCTGCGATGTTATACTCAAGACTTGACCACTATGGTCCTATTTGTGTAATACGGTATGTATGTATGTAAGACTCTTGTTATTCAGCTTCTGTGTGTTCAGTGAGCATTGATCTCTGGGATCACTGTACACGTGCATTCGGTGATCACGACTTATGAGTCGGGGTCCCCACACTGAGTGGGAGTTCATTAAATTTGATTAGATGAACTTAATTACCATGAACATAGTATAAAATCTTTACAATATGTATTGTAGATCCAATGGCCCACGCTAATGTTGCCCTCAACTTCAACGCGTTCCTAGTGAAAACCAAGCTGAAACACGATGGTAGCAACTATACGCATTGGGTCCGTAACTTGAGGATCATCCTCATAGCTGCCAAGAAAGCATATGTCCTTGAAGCACCGCTAGGTGACGCACCCGTTTTCCCAGCAACTCAAGACGTTATGAACGCCTGGAAGTTGCATAGTGATGATTACTCCCTATTTCAGTGCGGCATGCTTTACAGCTTAGAATCGGGGCTCCAAAAGCGTTTTGAGCAGCACAGAGCATATGAGATGTTCCAAGAGCTGAAAATGGTTTTCCAAGCTCGTGCCCGAGTAGAGAGATATGAAGTCTTCGACAAGTTCTCAGTTGTAAGATGGAGGAGAATAGTTATGTCAGCGAACATATACTCAAAATGTGTGGGTTGCACAACCGCTTGTCTCAGCTGGGAATTAATTTCCCAGATGACACGGTCGTTGACAGAATCCTCCAGGCGCTCCCACCTAGCTACAAGAGCTTTGTGATGAACTTCAATATGCAGGGGATGGAGAAATCCATTCCCGAGGTATATTCAATGCTGAAATCAGTGGAGGTGGAGATCAAAAAGGAACATCAAGTGTTGATGGTGAATAAAACCACTAAGTTTAAGAAAGGCAAGGGTAAGAAGAACTTCATGAAGGACGGCAATGGAGTTGCCGCGCCCGGTAAGCTAGTTGCTGGGAAGAAGCCAAAGAATGGACCCAAGCCTGAGACTGAGTGCTTTTATTGCAAGGGAACGGGTCACTGGAAGCGGAATTGCCCCAAATGCTTAGCGGATAAGAAGGCCGGAAACGTCAAAGGTATATGTGATATACATGTTATTGATGTGTACCTTACCAGCGCTCGTAGTAGCTCCTGGGTATTTGATACCGGTGCAGTTGCTCACATTTGTAACTCAAAGCAGGAGCTACGGAATAAGCGGAGACTGGCGAAGGATGAGGTGACGATACACGTCGGGGATGGTTCCAAGGTCGATGTGATCGCCGTCGGCACGCTACCTCTACATCAACCTTTGGGATTAGTTTTAAACCTCAATAATTGTTATTTAGTACTAGCTTTGAGCATGTACATTGTATCTGGATCTCTTTTAATGCGAGATGGCTACTCATTTAAATCTGAGAATAATGGTTGTTCTATTTATATGAGAGAAATGTTTTATGGTCATGCCCCGCTAGTCAATGGCTTATTTTTATTGAATCTCGAACGTGATGTTACACATATTCATAATGTGATTGCCAAAAGATGTAAGGTTGATATTGATAGTCCCACATACTTGTGGCACTGCCGCCTTGGTCATATTGATGTCAAACGTATGAAGAAGCTCCATGCGGATGTACTTTTGGAGTCTCTTGATTATGAATCATTTGACACGTGCGAACCATGCCTTTTGGGCAAGATGACCAAGACTCCATTCTCCGGAAGAATGGAGCGAGCAACCGACTTTATGGAAATCATACATACTAATGTGTGTTGTCCAATGAGTGTTGAAGCTCGCGGTGGCTATCGTTATGTTCCCACCCTCACTGATGACTTAAGTAGATATGGGTATGTCTACTTGATGAAACACAAGTCTGAAACCTTTGAAAAGTTCAAGGAATTTCAGAATGAGGTCGAGAATCAACGTGACAGAAAAATAAAGTTCTTACGATCAGATCGTGGAGGAGAGTATTGAAGTCAGAAATTTGGCACGCACCTAAGGAAATGTGGAATTGTTTCACAACTGCCGCCGCCTGGAACACCTCAACATAATGGTGTATCCGAACGTCGTAATCGTACTCTATTAGACATGGTGCGATCTATGATGTCTCTTACCGACTTACCGCTATCCATTTTGGGGTTATGCTTTAGAGACTGCCGCATTCACTTTAAATAGGGCACCGTCTAAATCCGTTGAGACGACACCGTATGAACTATGGTTTGGGAAGAAACCTAAGTTTTCGTTTCTAAAAGTTTGGGGATGCGATGCTTATGTCAAGAAACTTCAACCTGAAAAGCTCGAACCCAAATCGGAAAAATGCGTCTTCATAGGATACCCTAAGGAAACTATTGGGTATACCTTCTACCTCAGATCCAAAGGCAAGGTCTTTGTTGCCAAGAATGGATCCTTTCTGGAGAAAGAGTTTCTCTCGAAAGAAGTAAGTGGGAGGAAAGTGGAACTTGATGAGGTGATTGTCGCCCCTCTCGAACCGGAAAGTAGCGCAGTGCAGGAAGATGTTTCTGTGGTGCCTGCACCGACTAGAGAGGAAGTTAATGATAATGATCATGAAACTTCAGATCAAGTTACTGCTGAGCTTCGTAGGTCCACGAGGAGACGTTCCGCACCAGAGTGGTACGGCAACCCTGTCCTGAAAATCATGTTGTTAGACAACGGTGAACCTTCGAACTATGAAGAAGCAATGGCGGGCCCGGATTCCAACAAATGGCTTGAAGCCATGAAATCTGAGATAGGATCCATGTATGATAACAAAGTATGGACTTTGGTTGACTTGCCCGATGATCGGCGAGCCATAGAAAATAAATGGATCTTTAAGAAGAAGACTAACGCGGATGGAAATGTGACCATCTATAAGGCTCGGCTTGTCGCTAAAGGTTATCGACAAGTTCAAGGAATTGACTACGATGAGACTTTCTCTCCCGTAGCGATGCTGAAGTCCGTTCGAATCATGTTAGCAATTGCCGCATTCTATGATTATGAGATATGGCAGATGGACGTCAAAACGTCATTCCTTAACGGCTTCTTAAGGAAGAATTGTATATGATGCAACCGGCAGGTTTTGTCGATCCTAAGAATGCTAACAAGGCATGCAAGCTCCAGCGCTCCATCTATGGGCTCGTGCAAGTATCTCGGAGTTGCAACATTCGCTTTGATGAGATGATCAAAGCGTTTGGGTTCATACAGACTTGGGGAGAAGCCTGTATTTACAAGAAAGTGAGTGGGAGCTCTGTAGCATTTCTCATATTATATGTGGATGACATATTGTTGATGGGAAATGATGTAGAACTCTTGGAAAGCATAAAGACCTACTTAAATAAGTGTTTTTCAATGAAGGACCTTGGAGAAGCTGCTTACATATTAGGCATCAAGATCTATAGAGATAGGTTGAGACGCCTCATTGGTGTTTCACAAAGCACATACCTTGACAAGATATTGAAGAAGTTCAATATGGATTAGTCCAAGAAAGGGTTCTTGCCTGTGTTGCAAGTATGAGATTGAGCACAGCTCAATGCCCGACCTTGGCAGAAGATAGAGAAAAGATGAGTGTCATCCCCTATGCCTCGGCCATAGGTTCTATTGTGTACGCCATGTTGTGTACCAGACCTGATGTGAACCTTGCCATAAGTTTCGTGGGGAGGTACCAAAGTGATCCTGGAATGGAACACTGGACAGCAGTCAAGAACATCCCGAAGTACCTGAAAAGGACTAAGGATATGTTTCTCGTTTATGGAGGTGACGAAGAGCTCGTCGTAAAGGGTTACAAACCAGATACATGTATATTTTGAATGGTGGGGCAGTCAGCTGGTGCAGTTGCAAGCAAAGCGTTGTGGCGGCATCTACATGTGAAGCGGAGTACATAGCTGCTTCCCAAGCAACACATGAAGGAGTCTGGATGAAGGAGTTCATCACTGACCTAGGAGTTATTCCAAGCGCGTCAGGCCCGATGACTCTCTTCTGTGACAACACTGGAGCTATTGCCATTGCCAAGGAGCCCAAGTTTCACAAGAAGATCAAGCACATCAAGCGCCATTTCAAATCCATTCGAAATTATATTCAAGATGGGGACATAGAAATTTGTAAAGTTCATACATATCTGAATGTCGCAGATCCGTGGACTAAACCTCTTCCACGGGTAAAACATGATCAACACCAGAACTCTATGGGTGTTCGATTCATCACAATGTAACTATATTATTGACTCTAGTGCAAGTGGGAGACTGTTGGAAATATGCCCTAGAGGCAATAATAAAATGGTTATCATTATATTTCCTTGTTCATGATAATTGTCTATTGTTCACGCTATAATTATATTATCCGGAAATCGTAATACATGTGTGAATACTGTTGGAAATATGCCCTAGAGGCAATAATAAATTGGTTATTATTATATTTCCTTGTTCATGATAATTGTTTATTATCCATGCTAGAATTGTATTGATAGGAAACTCAGATACATGTGTGGATACATAGACAAACACCATGTCCCTAGTGAGCTTCTAGATGACTAGCTCGTTGATCAATAGATGGTTACGGTTTCCTGACCATGGACATTGGATGTCATTGATAACGGGATCACATCATTAGGAGAATGATGTGATGGACAAGACCCAATCCTAAGCCTAGCACAGATCGTGTAGTTCGTATGCTAAAGCTTTTCTATATGTCAAGTATCTTTTCCTTTGACCATGAGATTGTGCAACTCCCGGATACCGTAGGAATGCTTTGGGTGTACCAAACGTCACAACGTAAATGGGTGGCTATAAAGGTGCACTACAGGTATCTCCGAAAGTGTCTATTGGGTTGGCACGAATCGATACTGGGATTTGTCACTCCGTGTGACGGAGAGGTATCTCTGGGCCCACTCGATAGGACATCATCACGTGCACAGTATGTGATCAAGGAGTTTATCACGGGATGATGTGTTACGGAACGAGTAAAGAGACCTGCCGGTAATGAGATTGAGCAAGGTATCGGTATACCGACGATCGAATCTCGGGCAAGTGCTGTACCGATAGACAAAGGGAATTGTATACGGGATTGATTGAATCCTTGACATCATGGTTCATCCGATGAGATCATCGTGGAACATGTGGGAGCCAACATGGGTATCCAGATCCCGCTGTTGGTTATTGGCTGGAGAGTTGTCTCGGTCATGTCTGCATGGTTCCCGAACCCGTAGGGTCTACACACTTAAGGTTCGATGACGCTAGGGTTATAGGGAAAGTATGTACGCGGTTACCGAATATTGTTCGGAGTCTCGGATGAGATCCCGGACGTCACGAGGAGTTTTGGAATGGTCCGGGGGTAAAGATTCATATATGGGAAGTCCCGTTTTGGTCACCGGAAAAGTTTTGGGCACTATCGGTAGCGTACCGGGACCACCGGGAGGGTCCCGGGGGTCCACCGGATGGGGCCACCAGTCCCGGAGGCATACGTGGGCCAAGTGTGGGAGGGGACCAGCCCCAGGTGGGCTGGTGTTCCCCCTCACCAAGGCCCAAGGCGCCTCCAAGAGGGGAGGGGGGCAAACCCTAGGGCAGATGGGCCCTAGGGCCCAATCTGGTGCGCCCCCCTCTCCCTCTCCCCCTCTGGCCGCCACCCTCAGATGGGATTGAGCTGGCCGCACCCCTAGGGGTGGGAAACCCTAGAGGGGGCGCAGTCCCCCTTCCCCCTATATATATGTGAGGTTTGGGGCTACCCATAACACGGTTTTGACCTCTCTCGCTTGGCGCAGCCCTACCTCTCTCCCTCCTCGTCTCTCGCAGTGCTTGGCGAAGCCCTACTGGAGTCCCGCGCTCCTCCACCACCACCACGCCGTCGTGCTGCTGTTGGATGGAGTCCTCCCCAACCTCTCCCTCTCTCCTTGCTGTATCAAGGCATGGGAGACGTCATCGGGCTACACATGTGTTGAATGCGGAGGCGCCGTTGTTCGGCGCTTAGATCGGAATCAACCGCGATCTGAATCGCAGCGAGTACGACTCCTTCATCCGCATTCTTGCAACGCTTCTGCATCGCGATCTACAAGGGTATGTAGATGCACTCCCCTCTCCCTCGTTGCTTGATTACTCCATAGATAGATCTTGGTGATGCGTAGGAAATTTTTTGATTTTCTGCTACGATCCCCAACAGTGGTATCAGAGCTAGGTCTATGCATAGTATCTTGCACGAGTAGAACACAAAGTAGTTGTGGGCGTGGATTTGTCAGTTTACTTGCCGTTACTAGTCTTATCTTGATTCGGCGGCATCGTGGGATGAAGCGGCCTGGACCGACCTTACACGTACTCTTACGTGAGACAGGTTCCACCGACTGACATGCACTAGTTGCATAAGGTGGCTAGCGGGTGTCTGTCTCTCCCACTTTAGTCGGATCGGATTCGATGAAAAGGGTCCTTATGAAGGGTAAATAAAAATTGTCATATCACGTTGTGGTTTTGGCGTAGGTAAGAAATGTTCTTGCTAGAAACCTATAGCAGCCACGTAAAAACTTGCAACAACAATTAGAGGACGTCTAACTTGTTCTTGCAGCATGTGCCGTGTGATGTGATATGGCCAAAAGGATGTGATGAATGATATATATGTGATGTATGAGATTGATCATGTTCTTGTAATAGGAATCACGACTTGCATGTCGATGAGAATGACAACCGGCAGGAGCCATAGGAGTTGTCTTATTTATTGTATGACCTGCGTGTCACTGAATAACGCCATGTAATTACTTTACTTTATTGCTAAACGTTAGCCATAGTAGTAGAAGTAATGTTTGGCGAGACGACTTCATGAAGACACGATGATGGAGATCATGGTGTCATGCCGGTGACGATGATGATCATGGAGCCCCGAAGATGAAGATCAAAAGGAGCAAAATGATATTGGCCATATCATGTCACTATTTGATTGCATGTGATGTTTATCATGTTTTACATCTTATTTTCTTAGAACGACGGTAGTGAATAAGATGATCTCTCACTAAAATTTCAAGAATTGTGTTCCCCCTAACTGTGCACCGTTGCTAAGGTTCGTTGTTCCGAAGCACCACGTGATGATCGGGTGTGATAGGTTCTAACGTTCGCATACAACAGGTGTAAGCCAGATTTACACACGCGATACACTTAGGGTTGACTTGACGAGCCTAGCATGTACAGACATGGCCTCGGAACACGGAAGACCAAAAGGTCGAACATGAGTCGTATAGAAGATACGATCGACATGAAGATGTTCACCGTTGACGACTAGTCCGTCTCACGTGATTATCGGACACGGCCTAGTCGATTCGGATCATGTATCACTTAGATGACTAGAGAGATGTCTATCTGAGTGGGAGTTCATTAGATGAACTTAATTGTCATGAACAATAGTCTAAGTTGTCTTCGCAAATTATGTTGTAGACCAATAACTGCGTTGTAGCTCCCTGTTTAATACGATCCTAGAGAAAGACTAAGTTGAAAGATATTGTAAGCAATGATGCGGACTGGGTCCGTAGTCCGAGGAGTCTCCTCCCTGCTGCATAGAAAGCTTATGTCTTTGATGCACCGCTCGATGTGCAAACCCCTACAACGTTGTCTGTGGATGTTGTGAACACCTGACAGACACGTCCTGATGACTACTTGATAGTTTAGTGCACCATACTTTACGGCTTAGAATCGGGATTCCAAAGACGTTTTGAACGTCATAGAACATATGAGATGTTCTAAAAGCTGAAATTGGGATTTCAGGCTCATGCCCGTGTTGAGAGGTATGAGACCTCTGACAAGTTCTTTTGCCAAAAAGATGAAGGAGAATAGCTGAACTAGTGAGCATGTGCTCAGAATGTCTGGGTGCTAAAATCACTTGAACCAAGTGGGAGTTAATCTTCCAAATGAGATAGTGATTGACGGAAGTCTCTAGACACTATCACCAAGCTACCAGAACTTTGTGATGAACTATGACATGCAAAGGATGGAGATGATCCCGGAGCTATTAGCGGTGCTTAAGACCGCGGAAGTAGAAATCAAGAAGGACCATCAAGTGTTGATGGTTTAACAAGACCACTAGTTTCAAAAGGGGCAAGGGCTAGAAGGGAAACTTCATGAATGGCAAACCAGTTGTCGCTCTAATGAAGGAACCCAAGGTTGAACCCAAACCTCGAGACTAAGTGCTTCTATTGTAAGGGGAATGGTCACATGGTAGCGGAACTACCCCAAATACATGGTAGATATGATAGCTGGCAACTTCAACAAAGTATATTTGATATACGTGTTACTGATGTGTACCTTACTAGTTCTCCTTGTAGCACATGGGTATTGGATACCGGTTCAGTTGCTATTATTAGTGACTTGAAGCAAAAGCTACGGACTGAACGGAGACTAGCTAAGGGCGAGGTGACGATGTGTGTTGGAAGTGTTTCCAAGGTTGATAAGATCACCATCGCACGCTCTCTCTACCTTCGGGATTAGTGTTGAAACTAGATAAATGTTATCAGGTGTCTACGTTGAGCATGAATATGATTAGATCATGTTCATTGCAATACGGTTATTCATTTAAGTTAGAGAATAATGGTTATTCTGTTTACATGAATAATACCTTTATGGTCATGCACCCAATGGTTTGTTGAATCTCGATCATAGTAATACACATGATGATAATATTAATGCCAAAAGATGTAGAGTTAATAATGATAGTACCACTTTCTTGTGGCACTGCCGCTTAGGTCATTTTGGCATAAAATGCATGAAGAAACTCCATGCTGATGGATGTTTGGAGTCACTTGATTTTGAATCGCTTGACACATGCAAGCCATGCCTCATGGGCAGGATGACTAAGATCCCATTTTCAGGTACAATGAAACGGGCAAGTGACTTGTTGGAATTCATACATGCTGATGTGTGTGATCTAATGAGAATTAAGGCGTGTGGTGGATATCGTTATTTTCTCATCTTCACTGACGATTTGAGTAGATATGGGTATATTTACTTAATGAAGCAAAAGTCTGAAACGTTTGAAAAGTTCAAGCAATTTCAGAGTGAAGTTAAGAATCATCATAACAAGAAGATCATGTTCCTACGATCAGATCAAGGGGAGATTTTCCGAGTTGTGAGTTTGGCAATCTCTTAAGACATTGTGGAATTGTTTCGCAGTTGAAGCCACCTGGAACACCACAGCGTAATGGTGAGTCCGGACGTCGTAGTCGAACCTTATGAGATATGGTACGATCTATGATGTCTCTTACCGATCTACCTCTATTATTTTGAGGTTGTGCATTGGAGACATCAGCATTCACTTTAGATAGGGCACCATCTAAGTCCATTGAGACGACGCCGTATGAACTATGGTTTGGCAAGAAACCAAAGTTGTCGTTTCTCAATGTTTGGGGCTGCGATGCTTATGGCTTCAGCCGGAAAAAGCTCGAACCCAAAGCGGACAAATACATCTTCATGGGATACCCAAAGGAACAGTTGGGTATACCTTCTATCTCAGATCCAAGGATAAAATGTTTGTCGCTAAGAACGGGTCCTTTCTCGAGAAGGAGTTTCTCTCGAAAGATTTGAGTGGGAGGAAGATAGAACTTGATGAGGTTGTCGAACCCTCACTTCAACCGGAGAGTAGTGCCACACAGAAAGATGTTTCTGTGGAACCTACGACTGTTGAAGAGGAAACTAATGATAGTGATCATGAAGCTTCAGATCAAGTTGCTATCGAACCTCGTAGGTCGACAAGGATATGTACTACTCCTGAGTGGTACGGTGATCCTGTCTTAGAGGTCATGTTGTTGGACAACTATGAACCTATGAACTATGGAGAAGCGATGGTGGGCCCATATTCTGACAAATGGTTAGAAGCCGAGAAATCCGAGATAGGATCCATGTATCAAAACAAAGTATGGACTTCGGTGGACTTGCACGATTATCGGCAAGCCATTGAGATAAATGGATCTTTAAGAAGAAGACGGACGTGGACGATAATGTCACCGTCTATGAAGCTCGACTTGTGGCAAAGAGTTTTGCACAAGTTCAAGGAGTTGACTACGATGAGATTTTCTCACCCGTAGCGATGCTTAAGTCCGTCGGAATCATGTTAGCATTAGCTGCATTTATGAAATCTGGCAGATGGATGACAAAACAAGTTTCCTTACCAGTTTTCGTAAGATTGTATGTGATACAATCAGAAAGGTTTTGTCGATCCTAAGGATGCTAAAAGGTATGCTAGCTCCAGCGATCCTTCCATGGACTGGAGCAAGCATCTCGGTGTCGGAATATACGCTTTGATGGAGTGATCAAAGTTTTTGGGTATACAAAGTTTGTTAGAAACTTGTATTTACAATAAAGTGAGTGGGAGCACTACGACATTTCTGATACGTATATGTGAATGACATATTGTTGATCCGAAATGATGTAGAATTTCTCGAAAGCGTAAAGGGTTGTTTGAAAGGAGGTTTTCAAAGGAAGACCTGGATAAAGCTGCTTATATAATTGGGCATCAAGATCTATAGAGATATATCAAGATGCCTAATGAAACTTTCAAAAGAACACACACCTTTGACATGATTTTGAAGGAGTTCAAAATAGATCAGTCAAAGAAGGAGTTCTTACCTGAGTTGTAAGGTGTGAAGTTGAGTAAGACTCAAAGCTTGACCGCGACAGAAGGAAGAGGAAGGACGAAGGTCGTCCCCTATGCTTTTGTCATATGCTCTATACGGTATGCCATGCTGAGTACCGCGCCTGATGTGTGCCTTACCACATGTCTGACAAGAGGGTACAAAAGGTGATCCAGGAGTAGATCACCAGATAGCGGTCAAAATTATCCTTAGAGGAATAAGGAAATGTTTCTCGGTTATGGAGGTGATAAAGAGTTTGATGTAAAGAGTTACGTCGATGCAAGCTTAACACCTATCCGGATAACTCTGAGTAGAGACACCGGATACGTATAATGGAGCAATAGTTTGGAATAGCTCCAAGTGGAACGTGGTAGCAGCATCTACGATATGACATAAAGTTTTGCGAAGTACATAGGGATCTGAATGTTGCAGACCCGTTGACTACAACCTCTCTCACAAGCGTAACATGATCAAACCCAGAACTCATTGAGTGTTATTCACATATTGATGTGAACTAGATTACTGACTCTAGTAAACTCTTTGGATGTTGGTCACATGGCGATGTGACCTGTGAGTGTTAATCACATGGCGATGTGAACTAGATTATTGACTCTAGTGCAAGTGGGAGACTGTTGGCAATATGCCCTAGAGGCAATAATAAATTGGTTATTATTATATTTTCTTGTTCATGATAATTGTTTATTATCCATGCTAGAATTGTATTGATAGGAAACTCAGATACATGTGTGGATACATAGACAAACACCATGTCCCTAGTGAGCTTCTAGATGACTAGCTCGTTGATCAATAGATTGTTACGGTTTCCTGACCATGGACATTGGATGTCGTTGATAACGGGATCACATCATTAGAAGAATGATGTGATGGACAAGACCCAATCCTAAGCCTAGCACAGATCGTGTAGTTCGTATGCTAAAGCTTTTCTATATGTCAAGTATCTTTTCCTTAGACCATGAGATTGTGCAACTCCCGGATACCGTAGGAATAATTTGGGTGTACCAAACGTCACAATGTAAATGGGTGGCTATAAAGGTGCACTACAGGTATCTCCGAAAGTGTCTGTTGGGTTGGCACGAATCGAGACTGGGATTTGTCACTCCGTGTGACGGAGAGGTATCTCTGGGCCCACTCGGTAGGACATCAACATGTGCACAATATGTGATCAAGGAGTTGATCACGGGATGATGTGTTACGGAACAAGTAAAGAGACTTGCCAGTAATGAGATTGAGCAAGGTATCGGTATACCGACGATCGAATCTCGGGCAAGTGTTGTACCGATAGACAAAGGGAATTGTATACGGGATTGATTGAATCCTTGACATCGTGGTTCATCCGATGAGATCATCGTGGAACATGTGGGAGCCAACATGGGTATCCAGATCCCGCTGTTGGTTATTGGCCGGGGAGTTGTCTCGGTCATGTCTGCATGGTTCCCGAACCCGTAGGGTCTACACACTTAAGGTTCGATGACGCTAGGGTTATAGGGAAAGTATCTACGCGGTTACCGAATGGTGTTCGGAGTCCCGGATGAGATCCCGGACGTCACGAGGAGTTCCGGAATGGTCCGGGGGTAAAGATTCATATATGGGAAGTCCCGTTTTGGTCACCGGAATAGTTTCGGGCACTATCGGTAGCGTACCGGGACCACCGGGAGGGTCCCGGGGGTCCACCGGGTGGGGCCACCAGCCCAGGAGGCATACGTGGGCCAAGTGTGGGAGGGGACCAGCCCCAGGTGGGCTGGTGCGCCCCCCCACCAAGGCCCAAGGTGCCTCCAAGAGGGGAGGGGGGCAAACCCTAGGGCAGATGGGCCATAGGGCCCAATCTGGTGCGCCCCCTCTCCCTCTCCCCCTCTGGCCGCCACCCTCAGATGGGATTTGAGGTGGCCGCGCCCCTAGGGGTGGGAAACCCTAGAGGGGGCGCCGCCCCCCTTCCCCCTATATATATGTGAGGTTTGGGGCTGCCCATAACACGGTTTTGACCTGTCTCGCTTGGCGCAGCCCTACCTCTCTCCCTCCTTGTCTCTCGCAGTGCTTGGCGAAGCCCTGCTGGAGTCCCGCGCTCCTCCACCACCACCACGCCGTCGTGCTGCTGTTGGATGGAGTCCTCCCCAACCTCCCCCTCTCTCCTTGCTGGATCAAGGCATGGGAGACGTCATCGGGCTGCACGTGTGTTGAATGCGGAGGCGCCGTTGTTCGGCGCTTAGATCGGAATCAACCGCGATCTGAATCACAGCGAGTACGACTCCTTCATCCGCGTTCTTGCAATGCTTCCGCATCGCGATCTACAAGGGTATGTAGATGCACTCCCCTCTCCCTCGTTGCTATATTACTCCATAGATAGATATTGGTGATGCGTAGGAATTTTTTTGATTTTCTGCTACGATCCCCAACAAATACATAGACCACAATATGTCCCTAGTGAGCCTTTAGTTGACTAGCTCGTTGATCAATAGATGGTTACGGTTTCCTGACCATGGACATTGGATGTCATTGATAACGGGATCACATCATTAGGAGAATGATGTGATGGACAAGAGCCAATACTAAGCCTAGCACAAGATCGTGTAGTTCGTATGCTAAAGCTTTTCCAATGTCAAGTATCTGTTCCTTAGACCATGAGATTGTGCAACTCCCGGATACCGTAGGAGTACTGTGGGTGTGCCAAACGTCACAACGTAACTGGGTGGCTATAAAGGTACACTACAGGTATCCCCAAAAGTATCTGTTGGGTTGGCACGAATTGAGACTTTGATTTGTCACTTCGTATGACGGAGAGGTATCTCTGGGCCCACTCGATAAGACATCATCGTAATGAGCTCAAAGTGACTAAAGGGTTGGTCATGGGATGATGTGTTACAGAACGAGTAAAGAGACTTGCTGGTAACGAGATTGAACAAGGTATCGGGATACCGACGATCAAATCTCAGGTAAGTACCATACCGGTAGACAAAGGGAATCGTATACGGGATTGATTGAGTCCTTGACATCGTGGTTCATCCGATAAGATCATCGTGGAATATGTGGGAGCCACCATGGGTATCCAGATCCCGCTGTTGGTTATTGGCCGGAGAGATGTCTTGGTCATGTCTGCATGGTTCCCGAACCCGTAGGGTCTACACACTTAAGGTTCGATGAAGCTAGGGTTATAGGGAATATATGTACATGGTTACCGAATATTGTTCGGAGTCCTGGATGAGATCCCGGACGTCACAAGGATTTCCGGAATGGTTCGGAGGTAAAGAATCATATATAGGAAGCGAGGATTTGGCCACCGAAAGTGTTCCGGGCATCACTGGTAATGTACCGGGACCACCAGAAGGGTTCCAGGGGTCCACCAGCCCCAGAGGCGTGCGTGGGACAAGAGTGGGAAGGGACCAGGCCCTAGGTGGGCTGGTGCGCCTCCTACCAAGGCCCAAGGTGCAGGGAAGAGGAGAGGGGACAAACCCTAGGCGCAGATAGGCCTTAAGGCCCACCCTAGGCATGCCCCCTTTCTCCCCCCTCTGACCGCCCCTAGATCCAATCTGGGGCTGCCGCACCCCCTAGGGAGGGAACCCTAGATGGGGGCGCAGCCCCTCCCCTCCCCCTATATATAGTGGGGGTTTTGGGGCTGCCAGACATGTGTTCCCTCTCTCTCGGCGCAGCCCTACCCCTCTCCCTCCTCGTCTCTCGTAGTGCTTGGCGAAGCCCTGCTGGAGTGCCACACTCCACCACCACCACCACGCCATCGTGCTACTGCTCGACGGTGTCTTCTCCAACCTCTCCCTCTCCCCTTGCTGGATCAAGGCGCGGGAGACATCACCGGGCTGCACGTGTGTTGAACGCAGAGGCACCGTTGTTCGGTGCTTAGATCGGATTCGGCCGCGATCTGAATCGCTTCGTGTACGACTCCACCAACCGCATTCTTGCAATGCTTCCGCATCGCGATCTTCAAAGGTATGAAGATGCACTCCCCTCTCGTTGCTAGTAAACTCCATAGATAGATCTTGGTGATGCGTAGACTTTTTTTGAATTTCTGCAACGATCCCCAACTACTCCTTCATTGACTTTGGACAACCTATCCTAGATAAGCTTAGCAGTTTCCTAAGCACTCACTTTTCCATACTGTCCTTTGCTCAGATGGCCACAAATGATATTCTTTGCTTGAGAATTGAGTTGCTTGAATCTCTTCACATCAGCAACATTCAGAGAAGGTGAAACTGAGGGAACACCATTTTCCACAACATACCAGAGATTGTTATCAATTGCCTCAAGATGCATTCACATCTTATTCTTCCAGTAGGGGTAGTCCGTCCCATCGAAGGTAGGACACCCAGCAGAGACCTTGATCATACTTGCGGTCGACATAACTAAAACTCCAGGCGGTTAAACCAAAATCACACAAAACAAGGCAGTACCTTCCTCTGATACCAATTGAAAGTGCGTTATATCGACTAGAGGGGGTGAATAGGTGATTTTTATGAATTCTTCATTGAGGAATTTGCGGGTGAGGAAATACCTTAGCAAAGAAAAACTTGCAGCGGAATAAGTACTCAGAAGTAAACATAATAGAACACAAGCATGGTCATCATGATGAAATGAAGACAAACATAGAGTACAGAAAGCGTAATCACAGGATAACACAGGATGAAGACAAACAGATTGAAGAAATTGAACTGAGGAAATTGAGAAAGTCTTCAGTCAAAATCTTCAAATAGATACGAACAAACACACAACACAGATATGAGGAAATGAAAGAGTTGAGGAAATAGAACTAGTAAGCTTGGTGAAGAAAATGATTTGTTAGACCAGTTCCAACTGCTGTCTTAGTTGTACATCTGGTTAGGGCGGCTAGCTATTTAAACCTGAGGACACACAGTCCCGGACACCCAGTCCTGGACACATAGTCCAAGACACCAAGTCCTCACAGTATTCCCCTTGAGGTAAGGTCACACAGACCTCTCCCAATCACTCATGGTAAGTCTTCACAGGTGACTTCCGAACCTTCAGAAACTCGGTCAATCGGCGATCCACAATTCCTCTTGGATGCTCTAGACCATGACGCCTAACCGTCTGGAAGAAGCAAAGTCTTCAAAGGTAACAAGCGTCGGATCCACTCAGGATCAATCTCTTCAGTGATGCTCAATCACTTTTGGGTTTGTAGGTTTTGGGTTTTTCCTCACTTGATGATTTTCACTCAAAGTCATCGGAGGATGGGTTGCTCTTCTGACAAGTGTCAGTTTCTCTCAAAGAAGCCAACCAACTAGTAGTTGTAGGGGGCGGCTATTTATAGCCTAGGGAGCATCCCGACATGATAAGACATAAATGCCCTTAATGATATGACCGTTAGGTAGGTAGATATTTTGGGACAGCTAGCGCGTAGCACAACAACGGTCGGAAATTTGAGTTTAAAATTCCTCAGGGCTATCATGTTACTCACTTGTAGGAAATCCGCACTGGCGAATTCCTAACTCCCCAGTCAGAACAAATTCCTCAAAGACCAAAAGAACTTCGTCTCTGTCACTAAAGAATATGACTGAACTATATGAGATTTCCAATGGCTTCACCCGAAGGGATTGGTAGGTGTAGGATTTTGAGTTGAGCATCAAATGGAAATTTTTCCTTAGTATTTCATCGACCCCTTTAACAGTACAGTGTTTTCTATGACTCAAGAAAGAGAAAATGAAACTACGAAAACAAAAGTCTTCACGCTTCATGTTCCTCAAATGATTACCAAGTCTTCCAGGTCACACCAATTTCTTCACTTTCAAAGTCTTCAGAAAGTCTTCAGAAATCCAAAGTCTTCAGTCGAAGAACTTCATTTTTAGGGGCCGACTTTCTCTGTAAATATCAAACTCCTCATAGACTTATAGACCTATGTACACTCACAAACACATTAGTCCCTTAACCTATAAGTCTTCAATATACCAAAATCACTAAGGGGCACTAGATGCACTTACAGTTCTCAGCTCCCTTTCTATCAATAATATGCAAGTCAAATTCTTGCAGCAAGATAACCCATCTAGTAAGTCTATGTTTAGCATCTTTATTTTCCATGAGGTATTTGATAGCAGCATGATCAGTGTGAATAGTTACTTTAGAATCAACAATATAAGATCTAAACTTATCACAAGGAAATACAACTGCTAAAAATTCTTTCTCATTAGTAGCATAATTTCTCTGGTCACTATCTAGAGTTTTACTAGCATATTGGATAACATTTAACTTCTTATCAACTCTTTGCCCTTGGGCATCACATACAGCATAATCACTAGCATCGCACATAATCTCAAAGGGTAAATTCCAGTCAGGAGGCTGGACAATGGGTGCAGAGATCAATGCTTTCATAACTATTTCAAATGCTTCTAGACAATCACCATCAAAGACAAAAGGAATATCTTTTTGTAAGCGATTAGTCAGAGACCTGTAGATTTGGGATAAGTCCTTTATGAACCTCCTATAAAACCCGGCATGACCAAGGAAACTTCGTATACCTTTGATGTCCTTGGGGCACGTCATCTTTTCAATAGTATCAACTTTAGCCTTGTCAACTTCAATACCTCTTTCAGAAATTTTATGTCCCAAGACAATGCCTTCATTAACCATGAAGTGGCACTTCTCCCAATTCAAGACAAGATTGGCGTCTTCACATCTCTGCAAAACTCGATCAAGGTTGCTTAAGCAATCATCAAATGAATTCCATAAACGAAGAAGCCATCCATGAAAACCTCAACAATCTTTTCACAAAAATCAGAGAATATAGCCATCATGCATCTTTGAAAGGTAGCAGGTGCATTACATAAACCAAAAGGCATACGTCTATAAGCAAAAGTACCGAAAGGATAAGTAAAAGTGGTCTTTTCTTGATCCCCTTTTGACACAGGTATTTGTGTGAAACCAGAATAACCATCTAGAAAGCAAAAGTGAGTATGTTTGGATAACCTTTCTAGAATTTGATCAATAAAAGGCAAAGAATAATGATCTTTCTTAGTAGCTTTATTTAATTTGCGGAAATCAATTACCATCCTATAGCATGTAACTATTCTTTGCGGGGTCAATTCATCTTTGTCATTAGGAATAACAGTCATACCTCCTTTCTTAGGGACACAATGGACATGACTTACCCACTGGCTGTCAGCAACTGGATAGATAATACCTGCCTCTAGAAGCTTTAGAATTTCCTTCTTTACCACTTCTTTCATCTTAGGATATAACTGTCGTTGATGATCAATAACCGGTTTAGCGTTTTCTTCCAATTTTATGTTGGCATAAAGTGGGACTGGTGCCCTTAAGATCATCGAGAGTATATCCAATAGCAGCATGGTGCTTCTTCAGAGTTTTCAATAATTTTTCTTCTTCCTGCTCTGAAAGGTTAGCACTAAGAATAACAGGATATATCTTCTTTTCATCAAGATAAACATACTTAAGATTATCAGGCAAAGGTTTAAGTTCAAACACGGGATCACCCTTGGGTGGAGGAGGATCCCCAAGGATTTCAACAGGCAAGTTGTTTTTCAATACGGGTCCCTGATTAACGAATATTTCATCTATTTCCTTCTTTCATTCATATGCATATCATTTTCATGATCTAGCAAATATTGTTCTAAAGGATCATTAGGAGGCACATCAATAGAAGCAAGACCAATAATTTCATCCTTACTAGATAATTCTTTATCAAGGGGCTGTCTATGGAATTTAGCAAAGTTAAAATCACGAGACATATCCCCTAAACCAACTGTAACAATATCTTTCATGCAGTCTATCTGTAATGCCCAGTATGAGACTATACCTCCTACGTATCGGGGCACGACTTAAAGGCATAATCTAGAATGATCTCAAGTATGGTATCTTTGCACAACTCATGTAAAAGAGGGATGAAATTGTAAAAGAGTAGTTGGCTTACACTCACCACGTCACACAATGCATACAATAGCATACATCATCCAAATAACACAGGGTCCGACTACGGACGAAAATCCAAATGAGAAAGATACCATAAAACACAAGCCCGGATCATCCCTAGTAGGAACCACTACTGATCGTCGGAAACGTCACATACATACGGACAAACTCTTTATCGAGCTCCCAATGAAGTTCTGAACCATCTCCTGCATTGATCTCAGCGGTACCTGCAACTGGTGTGTGTTGAATCTGTGAGCCACGGAGGACTCAGCAATCCCGTTCCTGGGTAGCAAAACTATCCAAGCCTTTGGTGAGGGAAGGCTTTAAAAGTGTTTGCAGAAAGCACTAAGCAACTAACTTACGAGTTCAGAGCGAGAACAGAGTAAGAGCCAACGATCGTCAAAGTGATCACGAAGTGATCCTAACTACTCACGTCAAACATAACCCCACCGTGTCCTTCTTCTCGAAACCCCTTCGAGAAGAGACAATCACGGAACTCACACAGTAGTGTATTCTTAAGGATAGAGTGTCATGTTTTCTACAACCGGATATTAACAAATTCCCATCTGCCACTTATCCACGGGCACGGCTTTCGAAAGATCAAAACCCTGCAGGGGTGTCCCAACTTAGCACATCACAAGCTCACGATCTGCGGAGTCGCAACTCCAAGGTGGGAAGACCCGAGTATTCTCTGAATCCCGTGCTCAAGATATTCCGACAAAGGTAAAACTAATCCAGCAAGACTTCCCGGTGTGCCGACACCCTGATAGTAGCTGTGCGTATCTCGTCTCAGGCCATGACCGGATAAGTCATCCTACAGGTTGTTACCAGCCCTTGAGTTTCCTCGAGGTGGCCCCGCAGTCTGCTCAGTTTGGACCAACACTCAAAACGAGCACTAGCCCAGGGGGGTTAATTAATAAATCCTCGGGTTAATTACTCCCTCAGCAAGTTTTAGTTGTTAGGAAAATGTAGAACCAAAGTTGTGCCTTGCTGGAAAAGCTTTAGCACTAAGCGAATTATCAAGGGGGGCCTATCGTGGATTTAGCACGACAGATGTCCTAGCAAAAGGACTTAGTCGTGAGGCCATCGCTCGGGTTAGCTTAAAGGGGTTAAAGCGGATGAAGGACACAGGGATTTTATACTAGTTCGGCCCCTTCGATGAAGGTAAGAGCCTACGTCTAGTTTGGTGTGGTATTGCTTAGGCTTCGATGACCAGGGAGCGAATCTGCTTTGCCTATGTCTCGAGCTGTTGTTGTTTGTCCTAAACCGTCGCCGGGTCGTCCCTTTATATAAGAGGTGACACCCGGTCCAGTTTACAGAGTCCCGAGGCCGGCTCATAAACGTGTCCGCCTCGGTCTCTACTCTTTCTATCTTACATCCCAAGTTACATAGTATGACGGTTTACAAATCATGGGCCCTAACATATGGGCTCTAAACCTCTTGGGCTACAATCTTATACTCCGCTGGGTCTCTGATAATACAATCCTGATAACGTAAACCAGACCCTCCTGGCCGGTTTATACCTGGTAGTAATATCCTTCACATTAGGCCCCAGATTGATTTGAACTTGTTCATGTCAATCTCCAAAGTTTTGTACAGATTTTCCCTTCTGCAGCTTCAGTATACTTTGGTAAACGGGCATGACATCATCCCTTCACGTCGCTTTAAACCGTCGTGATGCCATCTGCGCATTTAATGCCTGTACCTGTTTTTTACCTTTACTTATTAAAGCTCCAAAGATCGAGGCGACAGCTCGATCCATATCTGATATTTGGTCTCCTCGATTCCCGCGCTTGCCGTTTTATCTCCTTGGCCTATAAATAGGGCCGAGGGCCATCTCTTTATCCCCTTCGCTTTCTTCTTCCTCTGACCTCCAGCGCTCAAGCTCCGCCGCCGTTCTTCGAGCTCGTCGTCTTCATCAAGCCCGACCGCTGCATCAACCTGAGTGTGTCCAGAAATTCGTCACCGTCCTTCCGCTTCTGCTGCCTCAGGTACGTTCACTCCTTCTTCCCTGTAGATCTCAGTTATAGGGTTCCTCGGGAGCTCGCCCACGAACCCTTGTTCTTCGCAGTTCATCACCATAGGCAGTTCTTAGCTGTAGACATGAAATGTTTAGGTCGACCCTCGTGCGCATGACTCTGCTCTGTTTCTATAATTTCAGTTCCCCCAATACTGCTAGTTAGACTGGATCTGTAAAGACCTCCGCTGCCTTCGACGAATATAACTTTAAATTATCTTGAGTTTTCCGCATGCTGTAGATCCAAATTTTGTTGTTGCTAGTGTTAAAGTTGTTTCCCACACTTTAGATCTGCGTCTCATTTGCCTATGTCGATGGTTCAACCTTGAATCTGCGCCTCATATGCCTGTGTCGACGGTTTAATTTTAGATCTGTATTTCACCTGCCTGTGTTTGGCGGTTTAACTTTTCCTTTCTAAGCTTCATAATCCAGTAGCTGTCTCATTCATAGTTGTTCCGGATCAGTAGATACCATTAGTCCCCTGCTTAAACCGCCAATGTAGATCAATGCCTTCATAGAACATGACGGTTTAAATCCGTGTGGATCGTAAACCGGATCTTGTATTGTGTTTTTCAGCGTCCCCCCTTTGAAAAAGGATGACTTCCGCGGCTAAGCAGTTCGTTTCTTGCATCTGGGTCCCATCCCGGATTACCGAGGATGACTTAGAAAAGATGGCCTCAATTGGCGCTTTAGGCCCCAAGGAGGTTCTGCACTGGAGGGCTCCTGGGAAAGAGTGCCCTCCTCAGCCTAAAGAAGGAGAAGTTATAGTCTTCTTTGATCACCTGGCCCGGGGCTTTAACCCTCCAGGGTCAAAATTCTTCCGCGACTTATTCACAGACTTTCAGCTCCACCCCCAAGACATAGGTCCCAATTCCATATCAAACAATTGCAATTTTCAAGTCTTCTCAGAAGCCTATCTACAAGAGGAACCATCCGTAGAGTTATTCCGGGACTTCTTCCATCTGAATCGCCGGACTGAATTCCATGACGGGCCCAATACTGCACTTGGCGGAATGAGCATCCAGAAGAGAAAAGATGTCAGTTTTCCTCACGCCACTCTTCACATCCATCCCAAGGAGTGGAATCAGACTTGGTTCTACTACGTCGACACTTCACCAGAAGGAGAAAATCCACTGCCGGGTTACCATTCTTATCGTCTGACAGCGGATCATCCCTTCCCGCAGCGTCTGAGTGCCCAAGACCGGGCCCGATATGCCTCCCGACTTTCCAAACTCAGGGCTTTTGTGGCCAACGGGTTAACTGGTGTTGACTTTGTCCGCTGTTGGCTCTCTTGGAGCATTCTGCCGTTAAGCCGGCGCTCCGGCTCAATGTGCGAGTATACTGGTAATCCGAAGGACCCTCAGCGTCACACATATATGGTGCTTCCAGACAATGAAGTTACTGAGTCTGCGAAGAAGATGTTGAATATTCCTCTGGAGGAGTGCAGTCGAACCGGTTTAGCACTCTTCTGCGTGAACAATAAACCGCCATCGGTAAGTTTCTTCTGTCCATTTCTCTTTGTTTTAATCCGTCCATATTACTTGTCTTCAACATATTTTTATTCCTTTACACAGGACAATAAACCCTTCTGGAAGCGGAAAGCCGAAGACAAACCGGCGAAACCATCTCGCAAGAAGAGTCTGGCCGTGAAGAGGCACAAAAAAAGACCTGCCGCTGCTTCCGGTTCAAACACCGAAGAAGATGATCCAGCCTCTGAGGTACTGCTTGGTTCCTGTGCTTTTTAATTTTCCCTTGCCTGTATTTATATTAACAATGATTCTTCCCAGGATCCGGCGAAAGGCAGTAAAGCGGATGAAGTTGAGGTAATCTCTCTCTCCTCTGATTCAGAACCATTGCCACCCAAAGTCCGTTGGGTAATCCGAAAATATCCATTTTCTCATCCTTATGCTCAATTGGATCCCAATTTTCTTTTGAAGAAGCAGCAGCATGAGGCTCGCCGCATCACACGTCATAGCGGTCATGTGGTCGAGTCGACCGGATTGACCCATACTCCGGCTCGAAGACGCCGGTTTTACTTACTCCAACTCTTCTCCGTCCTGAAGCGGGTCTTTTCCGTAAAACACTTAAACCGTCTGATCCAAATTACCAGGAAGCTCCTCTGCCATCCTCCGGCGAGTCAACCGCCACGCAAGTCCCGGTGCTCAAGACTGTTCATGGGTAAGCCGTCTTTCAGTATATCCGGTTTATCCTTTTATTTTGACTTGTGATTTTCATTATTCCCTTAATCTTTTCAGTATGCCCAAGCCTAGCAAGAAAGCAAAGCTGAATAAACCGGTGGCCGAAAATACTTCTGAACCGGCAGAGGATCCTGTAGCCACCAATCCGTTGGAATAAAACATTGAAGTCCCACATGACGATCCTTCCCCTATGGACCGAGAAGACGTTGCTGCTCCGGGGGATGACCCCATAGAAAATCCTGCTGAACCGGCCATCCCTGCTCGGACTAGCCCTGCTCGGGTTAGTCCAGCCCCTGCTAGTCCGGTTCACACCAATCCCGCTGCTGCTGCTGATCCGACCAGGCCAACTACTGCCTCAACAGACGATGTCGTGATCACTGGGACCGTTTTTACCACCCCGGCAGAACCGGTTGTCTTGGCCAGACATACGGCCAAAGAAGAAATTCTCCATAAGGACAAAGGCAATTGGAGCACTGACCTATCTAGTTGTGCCCAACTCAGTGCCCAAGAACTTCATTCAGGGTACCTGAACCGTCTCTTCACCAGTCGTGACCATGAGGCCAGTTTGGTGAATTTAATGAAAGAAAGATATGAGGTAACTTATTTTCCTTTGCTCTTCATTTCTGCTTGTATCTTGTAGATGTACCTTTAGTCCATTGTAGCCCCCAACTGCCAGTTTGGCCTTTAGGGTAAACCGGGACTTTGATAGATCAACTGTAATATTTTGATTTGCACATGTAGCCCCCAAGGGCCGGTTTACTCCATTGTGGGTGAATCGGGATGTCAGGACCCCGCTCCTAAGTCACACCGGTCTAGCACGTAACACACCATATCACTTTGCGGCCTCACGCACGGTATCCCCACGGGTGCCACCTTACCTGGCCCGGGACTGTTTGCGCATTTTGGCTCACGTATATGATAGTGTCGCTAGCATCCATATGACAGAGAACCCGGGCCGACATGACTAGTTATAATCCCAAGGTGGCGCTAACTTACAGGGACAGGCATTCATGACCCAGCAATGAACGTGTCGGTCATCAACATATGAACCCAAGTCGTAGCAAGGTACAAGGATTTAAAGGAACAAAGCGTGACATTTCCCCAAAGGGACAGACACAGGAACGAAGAAGGACACATGCCGGCCAGCCTAAGTGTTCCGGAGCAGTAGCAAGCTACCAAGGCTCAGTGGAAGCACTAGGAGACATTTCCCCATAAGAGAGGCTACCAAGAGGAAACAACTAGGTTGTCGGATCCCACACATACCAAGAATTTCAATAACATACACACAATATGCTCGATATGTGCAAATACAACATGGAATCACAACAAGACTCTATGAAACAAAGTATTTATTCATTAGGCTCCGAGGAGCCAGATATTACAAACATGGATCTCATGACCCAACATTCAGAGCATACAAGCAACAAGCGGAAGCATAACATGTCTGAGTACAGACAACTACCAATGAAAAAGGTTGGAGAGCCTGACTATCTACAACACTCGTACAAGATCGTAGCTGAGGTAACAAGCTACTTGTCGAAGTCCAAGCGGAACTACTAGTGAGACAGAAGTCTCATCTGCAAAACATAAATTAAGCAAACATGAGTACAAAGGTACTCAACAAGACTTACATCAGAACCTATCATACATGCATTTGTGTCAAGATGGCAAAGTGGGGTTTAGTTGCAGCAAGCCAGCTTTGACTCTGTGGCTATCCTGTACTACGACTGTTGGTAACTCTTGAGGTGGCGCACACGAGTCCACTAATCACCACTCAATACACCACTATGGATTCATCCCCGACTCCCTACGAGGAGGCCATCCATAGCACTCACACTTGTCTTGAGTATCCACTTCCAGTTGTCTATGTACCACGTAAGCATCCAAGAAGTCCATAACCGTGGACTCGCTATTTGAATAGATCATGAAAAACCCTGCAGGGGTGTACTTCTTCACACACGCTCTCGCCACTTACTGCCAGGTACACGTCGTGTATCTCGGCAACCTTCAGGCGGAAGCCTGGCGAGGGTATCGGCCACGACCTGACTAACCACACAAGACTCTAGTCCAGGTTTATCGCCTATTCGGGTTCCATCCGCAAGGGAGTCCGGCCGAGGTTTCCATCACGGCCCCAAACGATGTGTACAGGGTTCCCGAGCCCACCATCCGGGTGCCACTCGGTACACCGGGCCACGTGTGCCTGGTCTGTCCCAAGCCCACCCTACCGGGTGCCACTTGGTAGAAAAATAACACTACCTACAAACACCAGAAACTAGTTGTGACTCCTGGAGAGAGATCAAGTTGATTAATAAGCCGAGAGGGGCCGAGTTACCGGAACCCAATGTGTGGTAGTAGCTAGTCATTGGACAACATGCACAGAACTAAGTGCTTAAGGACGGTTCCAGTGAGACAACCCACCATGTACTCCTACATGGCCTCTCACCGCTACCTTTACCAAAACGTATTCACACACTTAACTCTCAGCATCAGAACATATCACTGCACTCCAATTCATTCCCAATGAATCAGACCTGACACACTCTAAGCAATAGCAAGCAAGGCATGGTAAGAACACAACATGGCTTCAATCAACTCCGACACATGCTAGTGGGTTTCAACTATTTACTGTGGGAATGACAGGTCATGCAGAGGAATGGGTTCAACTACCGCAGCATCAAGTAGCAGTTGAATCGTTGTTGTCCTAATGCAATAATAGAGAGCAGGAGCGAGAGAGTGGGATTGTATCGGAATGAACAAAGGGGCTTTGCTTCCCTGATAGATCAACAGGGGGGCACTGCTCCTCTGACAGGTACTTTGGAACGGTCTCCGGAGCAGGACCTATCGAGAAGGACGGTGCCAACAATCAAACACAAACATATGCAACAATATGATGCATGAATAAGGCATGAAGATATGATGTTGTTTGAGTTAATGCAACTAGCATTTATTTGGTTGAAGTCCATTTGAACCAAGGGTTCAAATGCAACTCCAAATTAAGCATTTAAAAAATGCCATTTGTGTGTTTTCATATATTCAGTAGGTATAACTTCATTTGTCATGCATGAAAATGGTACAGATGGATAGATTGAATTTTTCTGATAAAATCTCATATATAAATTATTTCATTCTGACCTACGGTTGAATTTTTGTGATTTTTTGAAGTTTAAACCAATTTCTGAAATAAATAAATCATTTAAGATTTATTTAAATCCCAGAAACGGATTACTGCGTCAGCATGACCAAAGCATGACGTCAGCAGGTCAACCAGGCTGACCAGAGTCAAACCTGACAGTGGGGTCCACTGGTTAGTGACTCTACTAATTAAGTGAGTTTAATTAGTGCTAACTAATCCTAACCAAAATGTCAGCAGGGCTGGGCCCACAAGTCAGTGACTACACTAATTAACTAACATTAATCGGGGTCAACTAACTGGGGGGGACCCACCTGTCATTGACCCACAGGGTCAAAGCATCAGCGGGGTCAAACCCGCCGGCGTTAAGCCGCCGGCAGCAGCAAACGCGGCGGAGGGCATCGGAAACGCCGCTCTGGCGACCATTTGGGTGGCAGAAAGAACCTACGGGCTATGGAGCCTCGTTCGCATCGATCTAAGCCAACGGGAGGCTGCGGGGCGCTGGAGTTGGCCGGAACGAAGCTCGTGGCGGCGCCGGAATTCGGGTCTCATCGGAAACGGCTCTACGATGGACTAGAGGACGAGCAGAAGCTCGTTCGGGGCTCCTGGGACCATGCTGAGCACGGTGGTGTGCTCAGTCGCGGCTCTGGGTGACGGTGGCCACAGCGGCAGCATGAACGGCGGCGAGGAGGTCTCGGCCTCGGCGGGGAAACGGGGCTGGAGCTCGCAAGGACGAGGGAGAGAAGAGGGGTTCGACGCGGCGGCCTCAGCGGGCTCGTGGTGGCGGCAGAGACGGCGTAGGGTTGACGGCGATCTCTGGCGCTGGAGGTTGAAGAAGACGGCGGTGACAGCTCCTCAGGTCGTCCGGCGACGCGTGGCTCGACGGAGAGGTGGAAGACGACGTGGCGGAGCTCTTGGGCACGTTGGCTGGCCGTGGAGTGGTATGTGGCCACGGCAGCGGCGAGCGACGGCGACGAGAATGTTCGATGGTGCGAGAGAGAGAGCGAGGGAGAGGAGGGGAAGCCACAGTGAGTGTGCGAGACGGCCGGGGCGTTCCGTGGCGTCTTCCAGGGCGTCCAGAGCGGCGAGGGAGAGGGCAGGCAGGCAGGGAGGAGGTGGCAGCCATGCGCTCGGCGGTGGCGCGTGCCCCTGCCTCCTGACGTCGCCAGGAGGACGACGACTAGCAGATGGGCCGGCCCAGCTAGGCCGCACAGCGCCAGGCCAGCAAGTGGCCTAGGTAAGAACTTTCCTTTTTCTTTCTGTTTTCTATTTCTGTAATTCTGTTTTGATTTAGTTTCTAAACTAAAACATTTATTTTCTTCTCGCACTTTTTTTGCAGGGACCTAAGGAATTAATCCAAAGCCCCTCACAATAAAAATCAGAATTTTGGACATATATAAAATATATATCCAAGGCAAATAATTATTGCATTAATTCCAAATGCCCAAAATAAATATTTATGAGCACCTGAAAATATTGGTTTGAAATTTTACCACTGACCAATATTTTCAGAGAATAACATGAACATTTTCTTGGACCCTTTTGGAGCAATTTTTATTTGGGTCATTTTTCAAAAGGGTTTCTGAGGGTTTCACAAGTCCCCAATTCAAATTCATTTGAAAACTAAACATGATGCAAACACCAAGCTAGCCTAGTGCATACCAGAACTAGGGTTGTGACACGGGACTTCTCCTATGTTTGAGAATGACATTACATTAGCCCCCAAGTGTCAAGGACATAACTTGTTATGTGCTTGGGACTTGTGTGAAAAAGTTGTTTTCTTTCACTTCAATTGTACATTATCCCCCAAGTGTCAAGTGCATAACTTGTTATGTGCTTGGGACTTGTCTGAAAGGATTGCTGTAGAAATCTGACATATTTTATCCTTGGCAGACTGATTTGAAACGGAGGGCCACTGAAATTACTGAGCTCCAGAATAGCCTATCCTTCCAAGAGACTGCTTCGACTAAAGCCAAGGAGGAACTTACTCTTGATTTAGTTAGTATGGAGAAGCTCAAGAAATATTTTGAAGCGGAGCGGTCCACTTGGGAGGTACAGAAGGCTGCTTTAGAGAAAAGAGCCAAGGATGCTGAGGCTGCTCTTAACCCGGTGACGGAGGAGTTATCCGGGTTAAGGCAGCATATAGAAGATATGACATCTGCTATCTTCGGTAAGTACTTGTTTTCATACGCTTTATCCTTGCTATCTTATGCTGCTCCGGCTTAACTCAACACTTGTACACATGGAGGCGCGTCACTCATCTCGGGGATGATGTGCGGAAGAAGCTGAAGGCTGCTTATACCTTGGTGGAACAACTCTATGCTGGTGCTCAGAGGGCCATCAGTGCTATTTCTCATAATAAACCGGCGCCAACCACTATCCAAGCTACTCTGGAAAAGCTATCCATCTTGCCTGCCCGTATTGTCGAGGTGAAGAAATCTTCTGCAAGAGCTAGCTCCCTCATGGCATTAACCCGGGCCAAGGCATGGGTTCCCGACTTTGATCCGGCAGAGGCCATGAATGGTTATCCCAGTACGAAAGAAGACGGGTCAGCTTTCTCCGCTGAAGATCTTCGCGCCTTAACAAAAGACATGCGGCCTCTTGCGAGTAAGCTTGCTGATGAAGCAGACTTATCAAGGTATCACCCGGGTTATGATCTAGAGAATGTGCGGGTGGAGCGGGCGTCTTATGACATCAAAAATCTTATTCCACCCGTTCGTAGGCATACCTTCGCCCCTGACATTGAACCGTCAGAACTTATAAACGATGAAGTGTATTTCCACGCCCTTGCCAAGATTGACTGGAGCACCCCTGATTTCCAGCAGCTGCCCAAAGTCGTCGAAGATCCAGAACACGCTGACCCTCAGTCTTCCCAACGAGCCGTAGCGGAATCCTAAACCGGCTCCGGTTAGCCTTATATGTTGAATACTTTGCGAGAAAACTGATATTCTTTTAGGCCTGCCAATGCCTTGTAATAGAATAGTTGAGATACTGTATTTGTCCCACTCTATCTTTGATGGTATTACTTTGTTTGGCAACTCCTAAATTATCTCCTGCTTGCAATGCTTCGACAGTTTATATTACTTGTGTCTGCATAAACAAAGCTAAAAAATGTCCTGGCGGTTTACCACCGGACGGGTTATACTGCCCAAACACATGATCTATGTAAATAACTTGAACTGTGTATAAGATAGAAGCACGTGTCGTACCTGCGATTCAGTGTATATGTAAACCTTAACCCTGCAGGAACAATCCAAGGCGTGAGTATTGATGACTCCCTTGGCTCTCTGTCGGCTTATTATGAAAGCTGATCCGTGTTACAATGAACGCCGGTTTAACTGTAAACTAGTACTGGTGTTTATAACCGAGACTATAGCTGTGTAAATACACATGTAGTGACAACTTTGTAGTTGTCCAGTCTTGCATCAATGGACTTGGTTGAAAAACCAATGACCTTGAGGATAAAGATTTGAGAAAACATAAAAAATGAAAAATAAAGATTTTTGGGCAAATAAGACCATGTAGTCGAGGCTTTTAACGAGCTGCCAGGCTCCAAATTCGAGGCTTTTTATGAGCTGCCAGGCTACTGTATTAACCATTTTAGCAAAGGCTGTTAAGATGATCCACAATGTTTAACCAAATCATCAATGTCAAATTCTACCAATGTTCAAAATCTCATAAAGATTTTGGCTTGTGTAATCACTTGATGATCGTCAATTTAACGTGACCAAGTTCAGGGTCCCGAAGGATTGACTTGTGTTATGTTCGACGGGTCATACCAGGTTTACCTGGACGGTGCGATTTACTTGATGCAGGTAGGTTAATCCGGGGTTTTAGGTGTATACATCGGGCTTCCAAGCCGTGTTCACTACAAGAGTTTTCAACTCGCTGATGAACTTGCATCAGGAGCCCCCAGGTAGCGTGTGAGCATTGCTCGTCGGGGCCTATGTTTGAGTTGTGCTAGGCATCAAACCCTCTTTTGCCCCTCATCATCATGAGGAAATTGCCGAAGCAACCAGAGTAGTGCTCTTATGATGGTCTTGATATGGCCGTCGGTTTAAGAGGCCATGGCAAACTTCCTTGCCCGCGGAAGCCCCCATGTGATTCTTTTTTTGTACAGAAAGGACGGCTGATTCCTTGATTTATCAAGGGCGCTGATTTAAGAGGCCAAGGAAAACTTCCTTGCCCACGGAAGCCCCCATGTGATACTCTTTTTACCCAGGAAAGACGGTTGATTCCTTGATTTATCAAGGGCGCCGGTTTAAGAGGCCATAGAAAACTTCCTTGCCCACGGAAGCCCCCATGTGATACTCTTGTGGAAAAGATGGCTGATACCCCAGTTTACCGGGGGCGCTGGTTTATTCTATTAAAAGTAATATATACATTGTACATAAAGCGGAGCCGATGGCTCACGTATAGTAGGGTCGAAGAAGAGTGATGTTCCACGGCCGCTTGGTCTCCTCCTCCGCCGTGCGTGAGTCCTTATGTTCTCGAACGTCGACGAGGTAGCATGATCTGCTGTGCAGGTTCTTGCTGACCACAAAGGGTCCTTCCCAAGGTGGGGATAGCTTGTGCATGTCCGTCTGGTCTTGGATGAGCCGGAGCACCAGATCTCCTTCCTGAAACGTCCTGGTCTTAACCCGGCGACTATGGTACCAGCGCAGGTCTTGGTGATAAATCGCCGATCGAGCTGCTGCCGTGTCCTGTTCCTCGTCCAGCCGGTCCAAGGCGTCTTGTCTTGCTTGTTCGTTATCCGCTTCAACATAAGCCGCCACCCGCGGCGAGTCGTGACGGATATCACTAGGGAGGACCGTCTCAGCTCCATATACCATGAAGAAAGGCGTGTACCCTGTGAATCTGTTAGGTGTAGTGTTGATGCTCCATAAGACAGAAGGCAACTCCTCTACCCAACATCCTGGTGTTCTCTGCAAAGGAACCATAAGCCAGGATTTGATGCCTCTCAAGATCTCTTGATTGGCTCTTTCGACTTGGCCATTAGACTGGGGGTGAGCCACCGATGATACATCAAGACAAATATGCTCTTGTTGACAGAACTCCTCCATAGCCCCCTTGGATAGATTGGTGCCATTATCAGTTATAATATTGTGTGGACAGCCAAACCGGAAAATCACCTTTTTGATGAACTGAACCGCTATTGCTGCATCACACTTACTGACAGGCTCCGCTTCAACCCATTTTGTAAACTTGTCCACTGCTACCAACAGGTGGGTTTTCTTGTCTTGGGATCTGTCACACCCTGCATTTTGTAACATGTTATTTGTAACTTTGAAGCATGAAAATTTGGACCAGCAAATTTTTTTAGCATCATTTGGTTTTATTTGGAATTGAGTTTTCTTCATTTTGCTATTTCATGTGCTCATTAAAGTCAACTATGACCTCTTGTAGATTCCACCTCCATACCCCAAACTTCTGCCCAATGATCATGCCAAGTGTTATATAACAGTATAGTATTTTCTTACAAAATTATTTTGGCCAAAAAGTATTTTATGAATTTAGTTTTCCAAAAACCCCTGAATTGAGATTTGCACTGCAAGTACTTGATTTAGGGTGAGAAAATTATTTCAAAAGGTTTATTTGAGACCTAGTAGTCATAGGACTCCCAGAAACCACAAAGGTAGAATTTTAAAAGTTATTTTCCTATTTTATTTAAAAGCTTTCTCTTAAGGCCAGAAATGGTCTTTAATAGGGAAAAATTATTTAACTGTTTCAAAAATATTTGCCAAAATTCAGAGAGACTCATAGGACATATATTGTCCATATATAAGAGTTTCAACACTTGGTCATGTTCAAAATAATGGGCTAAACCCTCTAAAACCCTTTCTGGATATTTCAAGGTTTTGAAATATTTACAAAGGAATTTTTCTCCAAAAATTCCAGGGAAATTCTATCATGTCATATATGACATATTTGATGATCTTGCCAAGTCCCATGCCTTGGGAAGCAAGAAAACATCCTCAAACCCCTTCATAACCATTCTGTACATATTTGAAGTTTGAGCAACTTTACATTGCCAAACTTGTCCAAATGCTCTCAAACTTGGTGCACATGCTAGAATGACCTAATAAGGCATCTAGACCAAATGGCACAAGATTTGGAGTAGAGCAACTTGATCAGATCACCTCAGAACCCTTTCTGTTCAAATGCAAATTTGAACAACTTTACATTACCAACTTTTTATCTGGAGCTTCAAACTTTGTGAGCATGATCAATACCCCAAATGATGATGATACACCAAGTGGTGCATCAAGGGGAGATGATTAGCTTGACTCAATCAAGATGAAACTGTTTCTGTTGATTTCTAGGGTTCACCAAAGTTACATTGGCTAGTTTCTTCAAATGAGCCCAAATTTGGTGAAGCACCCTATTTTCTCATGTCTTTCAACCCTGTTAAGTGCCATGTCAAGTAGAGTTCATTTACTTGACCAAACACTAATCAAACACCTTCTGCAGAATTTCTAAAACCCCCAACTTGATCACTTTTACTTTTCTCCATGGCCTCAACTTCTTACCACAGGCTCATTGAGTTACCAGCTACCTCCAGTAACTCCCCCATCACCTCAGCTCCATGATTGAGGGGTGAAAGCCCTGATTTACCTTGCTGTACAGCCAGCTTCCACCATTTTACCAGCCATCTCCCTCCCTCTCTGCATCTCCAGGGCATCCAAGGCCTCAGGCCCTTTCTTTACTCCTCCCACAATGTGCTAGACACTGCTGTACACGTTGGGTTTGACCAGAACGGCGAGAGCGCGGCGATGCCAGCCATACGCACGCTCTGGAGCGCGCAACAGTGCAGACCAGCACTGTAGCTTCGGCCAATCGGCCTCCCCCGACAGCCTCGGGCCTCCCCCTCGCGCCAGTCGAGGCCCCTCGACGTCCGCGACCTCCCCGGCGCTGCCCCCCCTCCTCCTGCGCCCTCCAGTGGCCGTCGTCGCACGCGCGCTGGCCGCCCGCGGCGGCCACTCCTCTGCCTCACACGCGCGCTCGCCTCTGATGCTCCCCCGCTCCTCCTCTCACCACTACTGGACGTGGAGCTCGTCCAGGAACTCCACGGACTCACTCCCCTAGCTTCCCGTGCGCTGTAGCCTCGAGCCGGAGCTCGCCGGCGCACTGGACCACGGGTCTCCGTCGAGCCCCTATAAATAGCCCCTCCCGAGCCTCTCCAACGGCACCATAAGCCTCACTCCACTCCTCTGAGCCCCCCAGCACCTCCAGTTCGACCCCAAGAGGTCCCAGTGCTCGGGATCGACCGGAGCTCCGCCGCGTCGGGCCGCCGGCGATCTCGAGGTACGGGCCTCGCCTGCCTCTCCTTCCACCCGTTTCGGAACCGCCGCACCTCACTGACCATTTTCCCCTCGTTTCCCCTCTCTGTGGCAGCCGGAAACAACCCCAACCACGACCCTCCGACGAGCTTCCGCCGTCCCACCTCGCCGCCGGTGAACCGGACCTCCCCGCCGTGCCGCACCACCACCACAGCAACCGCAACACGACGCTGGTCACGTCCCTGGCCTCCGTTGCCGTCGCCGTGGCCGGAATCCTCGCCGGTGAGCTCACCGTCGCCGTGGCCGTGGGGTTAGAGATGACAGGCGGGCCCCGCCTGTCATCCCCCCACCTCTCTCCCCCTCCTCTGTGCCGCTGACCCACGGGCCCCGCCCGTCAGGTTTGAAAACCTGACGTGCGCCCGCAGGCTCCCGTGCGGCCGGGCCGATCCATCTGGGCCGTGCACTGTGGCCTCCTCTGGCCCAGTGCACAGGACCCTTTTTCCTTTTTCTTTTCTGTTAATGTTTTAAACATTTCTACAGAAAAGAATATTGGTCCAAATTAAATAATTCCAACTCCTAAAATCTTGTAATATTCCAACCTATTTAATGGTACTACTTTCATTCAAATCCATGAAACTTTGTTGTACTGTTCAAATTTAAATTCAAATTTGGGCAGTCATACTCCTGTTCAAAAATCAATATATTCTATTCTGTAACTCCAAAACTCCAACTAAGATTTTTCCCCATCTTAGAAATCCCTCTAGTATTTTACAAAAATGAGTTGACATTTTTCTGAGCACTTTGATTTTTCTGTTTTGTTTGTATTCTTATTTTCCGTGGTTATTATGCGACGTATAGATCCCGTATTTGACGAAGTTGCTGTGGAAGAAGAAGGAGAAGGATTTGAAGACTTTGAAGACCAAGCCAATCCAGGCAAGCAGCCCTTTGACCATGATACACTTGTTCCTCGGAACCCGTTTGTTTCCGATGCATGATGATAGGGTTACGATGGTAACCTAGATGAACCACCACATGAAGCATGCTTTATTGTTGATCTTGCTATATGCTAGATGACATGCAATAGATGGTCATGATGCTTATATGATGCATGTGTGATATGAACCCTCGTAGTTGAAATCTTTGCATGAACCCATCGGGTGCCCCTAATGCTCGAGGGTGAGGATGTGTTAGGTCATCACTTGATAAAGAAGTGATGTGCCGGTAAATCATGTCCATGGTGAAACGATGGATTAGATTTATGTGTGACTACCGTCCCAACCAAACATGTGCAACCACACTACCCCTTATGGGACGGGGCTTTATTGATTACTTAGGTCGATACTAGCATGGTGCCCGCATTACTAGTGACGGGGAGACTTGAGGTCTTTCCCGGGACGGGGTCGTGCTTGGATAGACGACCATGACTGTTTTCACAGGGCACCGGACACACCGTTGGTCCCTTCGGGTACGCGTGACATTGAAATTAGGGCAAGTCCCGTGATCTATTGTTGTACCCGAGGGCCGTGTACCAACGAGTGGACTCTATGTTAGTGTCGTCTAAGGAAAGGTAATGACCGGGTGCTTACCCCGGGTACTTGAGGTACCGCGGGTCGTGGATGACACGGAAGTTCCCCGGATCTTGTGGGTAAAGTGCGCAACCTCTGCAGAGTGTAAAACTATTCGAATAGCCGTGTCCACGGTCATGGACAGTTGGGTGGTGCTACTTAAACTATGTCCAGAATTTTACTTCATCGGTGATAATATGTGTGTGATAAGTCAAGGATGGTGACTTGACTCGATGAGTTGAATCATTTTCATGTTGATATCGGTAACCTGTCTTCGAGGTTACGCGAGGTTATTGATGCATAAACTTGATGATAGCATATTGTTCTAGCTTTCTGCTAGATCGTTCATTATTGTTCCATTGCATTGTTACCACATCATGGGTTGCTTGCGAGTACATTCAAAGTACTCATTGGCTTGCCACTTGTTATTTAATTGGCCAGGCATGGAAGAACAGGAATATGAGGAAGAGTTCTTTGGAGACGAACATGCGAACTAGGACGCTATCCCAGTCAGAATGCCTGTAGGGTTAAGGCAGACGGCATGGGTTCTACCCGTTTATCGAAGACTTCCGCTATTTGAGTTATTTCCTATTCAGCCCGTGAGGCTCTATCTATGTAAGACTTGGCCATAATGGCCTTAATTCGTGTAAGACTATTTGTATGGATGTAAGACTCTTGTTATTTCAGCTTCTGTGTGTTCAGTGAGCATTGATCTCTGGGATCACTGTACACGTGCATTCGGTGATCTCGACTTCTAAGTCAGGGTCCCCACAGGATCTCTTGAAGGGTCCAACCATATCAAGCCCCCAAGTCACAAACGGCCAGGTAATTGGGATCATTCTCAACTCCTGCGCTGGTATATGAGCACGTCATGAGAATTTTTGGTAAGCATCACATTTTCTGACCAAGTCCTCTGCGTCGGCGTGAGCCATCAACCAATAGAAACCATGACGAAAATCTTTAGCCACCAAAGATTTTGAACCGGCGTGATGACCACAGTCCCCCTCATGAATCTCTCTAAGAATATCGCAGCCTTCTTCTGATGATACACACCGCTGAAAAGCTCCATAAACACTGCGATGATGAAGTTCTCCATTGACAATAGTCATAGATTTAGACCGCCGGATTATCTGCCGTGCCTCGACTTCATCATCTGGTAACTCACCTCGATTCATGTATGCTAAGTAAGGGAGCGTCCAATCTGGAATGACATGAAGTGATGCGACCAATTGTGCTTCCGGATCAAGAACAACCAAGTCCTCCTCTGAAGGTATCTGCACCGACGGATTATGTAACTCATCCAAGAAGGTATTAGGTGGAACCGGTTTATGCTGGGAACCCAGCCGGCTTAACGCATCAGTCGCTTCGTTTTTCCGCCAGTCTATATGATCCACCTGATATCCTTTGAAGTATCCAGCGACAACGTTTACCTCTCATCGATATGCTGCCATGAGCGGATCCTTGGAGTCCCACTTGCGAGAGACCTGCTGTGCCACCAGATCTGAATCGCCAAAACACTTGACCCGACTCAAGTTCATCTCCGTGGCCATCCGCAGACCATTGAGGAGAGCTTCATACTCAGCAGCATTATTAGTACAAGGGAACATTAAACGGAGGACATAACAGAGCTTATCACCTTGTGGGGAAGTTAACACGACTCCAGCCCCCGAGCCCTCCAATTGCCTTGAACCGTCAAAATGAATAGTCCAGTATGTATGATCCGGCTTCTCCTCAGGTGCTTGCAATTCTGTCCAATCATTGATGAAATCCACTAGTGCTTGGGATTTTATTGCAGTACGAGGCACATATTTTAATCCGTGCGGGCTAAGCTCAATGGCCCACTTTGCAACCCGACCAGTAGCTTCTCTCTTCTGGATTATATCCCCTAACGGAGCTGAACTGACAACTGTGATTGGGTGGCCCTGAAAATAGTGCTTTAGCTTCCGGTTTGCCATGAACACTCCATACACCAGTTTCTGCCAATGTGGATATCTCTGCTTTGACTCAATAAGCACCTCGCTGATGTAGTAAACCGGCCGCTGAACCGGATATTCTTTCCCTGCCTCCTTGCGCTCTACCACAATGGCAACACTTACTGCACGGGCGTTAGCAGCCACGTATAACAACAGTGGCTCATTGTCAACTGGGGCAGCAAGGACCAGTGGCTCTGCCAATTGACTCTTTAGATCCTCAAACGCCACATCAGCTGCATCACTCTAGATGAAACGGTCTGCCTTTTTCATCATCTGATAAAGCGGGATTGCCTTCTCCCCCAAACGGCTGATAAACCGGCTGAGTGCTGCAATACGCGTTGTACATCATTGATACACGCCGGTTTTGCCAGGGACGTAATCGCCTTGATCTTCTCCGGATTAGCTTCGATTCCTCTGTTTGATACTAAGAACCCCAGGAGCTTGCCTGTCGGAACACCAAAAACACACTTCTCCGGATTGAGCATCATTTTATAAACTCGGAGATTGTCAAAAGTTTCCTTCAAATCATTTATCAGCGTTTCTTCCTTCCTGGATTTCACCATAATGTCATCGACATATGCATGAACATTCCGCCCAATTTGCCCCTGTAGGCAGTTCAACACACAACGCTGGTAGGTTGCCTGGGCACTCTTAAGCCCAAATGGCATAGATACATAGCAGAAGGCTCCAAATGGAGTTATAAAGGCTGTCTTCTCCTGGTCCTTAACTGCCATCTTGATCTGATGATAACCTGAGTATGCATCCAAAAAACTTAGCCGCTCACATCCTGCCGTAGCATCAATGAGTTGATCAATACGGGGAGAGGAAAAGCATCAGTTGGGCAAGCTTTGTTCAAATCTGTGTAATCAACACACATTCTCCAGGTTCCATTTTCTTAAGCACTAGCACCAGATTAGCCAACAATTCTGGATGAAACACTTCAACTATAAAGCCTGCAGCCAAGAGCCTAGCCACTTCTTCTCCAATAGCCTTGCGCCTCTCCTCATTGAAGCAGCGTAGATATTGCTTGACCGGTTTAAACTTAGGATCAATATTAAGTTTGTGCTCAGCGAGTTCCCTCGGTATACCTGGCATGTCAGAAGGCTTCCACGCAAAGATATCCCGGTTCTCACAGATGAACTCGATGAGCGCGCTTTCCTATTTTGGATCTAGGTTAGCGCTGATAGTGAACTGCTTGGATGAATCGCCAGGAACAAAGTCCACCTGCTTAGTCTCTTCAGCTGATTTGAACTTCAGCGCCGGATCATGCTCCGTGGTTGGTTTCTTTAGCGGAGACATGTCTGCCGGATCAACATTGTCCTTATAGAACTTCAGCTCCTCAGTTGCGCAAACCGCCTCGGCATAAGCTGCATCACCTTCCTCGCACTCCAAAGCTATTTTGCGGCTCCCATGAAACGTAATAGTTCCCTTGTGGCCCAGCATCTTGAGCTGTAAATAAACATAACACGGCCTAGCCATGAACTTGGCGTAAACCAGCTGCCCAAACAAGGTGTGGTATGGGCTTTTGATCTTTACAACCTCAAAGGTCACAGTCTCTAATCTAGAGTCATGCTCATCTCCAAAGGTGACCTCCAAATCAATCTTGCCAACTGGATAAGCCGATTTACCAGGCACCACCCCATGGAACACTGTGTTGGATTGTCGAAGCTTCTTATCTGTCAGCCCCATATGCCGAAAAGTCTCATAATATAGGATGTTGATGCTGCTGCCTCCATCCATAAGCACTTTGGTGAACTTGTAACCACCCACCTGTGGTGCCACCACCAGAGCCAACTGACCCAGATTATCAATCCGGGGTGGGTGATCTTCTCTGCTCCACACAATGGGCTGCTCAGACTAACACAGAAAACGTGGTATCGCCGGTTCAACAGAATGCACTGCCCTCTTCAGAACCTTCTGATCCCGTTTGCACAAACTCATGGTGAAGACGTGATACTGCCCACTGCTCAGCTCCTTCGGATTATTCTGATATCCGGATTGCTGCTGCTGTTGACGCTGTTGATTCCCTTGATTATTGTATCCGCCCTGACCATGCTGCTGGTTATGCTGGTTGTGCCCATTGTGGTTATTGTTATTGCCTTGATATCCTAAACCGTATCCGCCACCTTGATAACCCGGTCCTTGAAAACCGGGGCCTCATCCGCCGGGGGGTCCGTGATCATACCTAGTCTGTTTCATGAATTCTTGCATAATGAAGCAGTCTTTCCAGAGATGCGTAGCCGGGTTTTCCGCTGTACCATGCTTTGGGCATGGCACGTTCAACTGGTGCTCTAGATTAATAGGCGGCCTTCCATTGCGCAGGGGCGGTCTACCCTTGCGGCGTTGCCCATTTTCCTGAGCGTTGGTGTTGGCCAAAGTCTGAGCTGCCATCCGCTTTACGTTTGCCATTGTATCCTTGATACGTCCAAAATGTATCTATAATTTCTGCTTGCTCCATGCCTCTTTTGGGTGATATTGCTATGATATTTATACACTTCCATACACTTTTGATCATATTTGGACTAACCTATTAACTCAGTGCACCCCAGTGCCAGTTTCTGTTTTGGGCTGTTTTTGTATTTCAGGTTTTCACATTACGAGAACTGCCAGGAAAAATCCAGAAAAATTATATAAAAAATCAGCATTCCAGAAACTACCGTGCGCCCGAAGGACAGCCGGGGGGGGGGGGGCACCAGGGCTCCAGGCGCCCTGGCGGCGCGCCCCCCTGGGCCGCGCCGGGGGGCGCCTGGGCCCCCCGAGGCTCCTCCGATGCCCCCCTTTGGCATATATTTAAAGCGTCTCCCGAAACCCTCGAGGGAGGAACTCTTTTCGCGATCTCATCTCTGTTCCGCCGCCGCCGCCGCTTCCAAGATCGGGAGAACCAGGAGAACTCTTCCCGGCACCCTGCCGGAGGGGAGGATCACCACCGAGAGCCTCTCCACCACCATGGACGCCTCCCGGATGAGTTGTGAGTAGTCTCCCTTGGACCATGAGTCCATGACCAGTAGCTATGTGATGTTCTCCTCCCGTTCTTGTGCTTCACTAATTAGTCCTCGTGAGCTTCCCTACATGATCGAGGCACATATGTAATCCTTATGCTGTTGCTATGATGAGTTTGCTGGGATCCGATGGATTATGAGATTATGTTCAGATTGTGCTTGAGTAATATATTTGATCTACCTCTTTTATATTTATGTTCGTAAGTAATTCTTGCATGTTCTCTGTTGTTATTTATTGCTTTGGCCAAGTAATAGGCAGTGACTCCAAGAGGGAACGTTATGCTTGATTGTGGGTTCATGCCCCTCGATAACTAGTTTGAGTGACAGAAACATGAGTCTAGGGGATGTGCTGTTGCCACAAGGGGGAAAACAACGGTGCTTGTGCCCGCGGGTGCAAGGATTGTTTACTTTACGCAAAGTTCTTTTAATGCAGTTGTCTGTTGCATTGAGTTTACACTATGGGTGGGACTCGCAACTTAATACCAGCGAGATGTTCTGGATAGATATCTCAAGGTGGATGATTAGTAATAGATATTGATGGATTTCGGTCTACTTACTTTGGCGTACCGCCCATGCTTTGAACCTCAACCTTTCTTGCAATGTAGTCAGCATTGGTTTGCGCACATGGTCCTGTCAATTGCCCAGCTGTAATTCGTTTACCTCACATAGCTGTTTTATCGTCTTTTGGGAGAGAGACATCACTAGTGAACATCATGAGACTCCGGTCCATATTACTATCATTGATCACATCCGCTATTTACTTTTCGCTTTTATTTACTATTGCAATTATATCTATCACTACTATCACTTGCGTTTAATCCTTTGTGAACTACAAGGACGGAGGGATTGACAACCTCTCTGTACTCGTTGGGAGCAAAGTTATTTGTATCTGTGTGCAGGTCCACGTTGATTGGTAATATCTGGCGCCGTAGCAGTTGACACCTTCTTGTTGAACCTAGGAGTCTCTGGGGATTCGATCCTTGGTATCTTTGCCAAGCGAAAAACTGCCGCAACACTACATCTCACACCTTCCACTTGGGGTAACCAACGAGGGGCGAGAAGCCTAGCAAGAGTTTTTCTGGCGCCGTTGCCGGGGACTCCACTCTTCAAGATAGGGGAGTTGCATGCTATCTTTTACCTTTGCTTTTAGTCTTGTTAGTTTACCTTTCAGTTTCTGCTTTAGTATCTTTTATCGAAAATCACAAAAATAGTTATCTTGCTTGTTTGCTATTATGGGTTCCACCAAAAACACTAGATGGGAGGAGTACACCCCTTCTTCCATTATGCCAATCACCACTGTCGGGATCTACAAAAGTAATAAACCTTGTGATTATGTTAGTCTTGACGGAGGGTTATGCCCATGGCATGGTCTTCCCGGAAAAGAGTATGAGCCTCAGTTTAAAATTGCTCCTAAGCTTCACCAAACTTGGGAAGACGTTCAAACTCTTATAATAGAGAGCGATTCAAACAAAGAGGATGACACTACAATTCTGCCCAATAATGATAAAATTGATTTTGATAATTGTAGTATTTCAGAAGTTGTCACCTTTCTGCAAGGAATGGCCAAAGATCCCCACACTAGCACGCTTAATCTTGCCTTCACAGAGCATGTCACTAATGCTCTCATCAAAGCTAGGGAGGAGAAACTTAGAGTAGAAGCCTCCATACCTAGAAAGCTTGAAGATGGTTGGGATCATATGATTAAAATTAAGATAAACAACTTTTCTTGCTATGCTTTATGTGATATTATAGCTAGTACCTCCATTATGCCCAAAAGACTATATGATATGCTTAAATTAAAACCTTATGATTCTTGTTCTTTTGGTGTTCGTCTCGTTGATTCTTCCATAAAGAAACCTTTGGGGAGGATCGACGATGTTCTTATCGTTGTCAATGATAATTATGTTCCCGTTGATTTTACTATTATGGATATTGACTGTGATCCTTCTTGTCCAATTATTTTGGGACGTCCCTTTTTACGCACCGTTGGTGCTATCATTGACATGAAAGAGGGGAATATAAAATTTCAGTTTCCTCTCAAGAAAGGGATGGAACACTTCCCTCGAAAGAAGATCAAGTTACCTTTTGAGTCTGTTGTACGGGCTAGCTATTCTTTTACTCTTGATAAAACTTGATCTATATGCATTATGCCTAGCTTAAAGGCATAAAAGAAAGCGCTTTTGGGAGGCAGCCCACATGAATAAATTTTTATTTTGCTTTTGTTGTGTCTTGATGTTGTTACTACAGTAGCATCATCATTGTATCTTTGCTTTCCAATTTTGTGCCAAGTGTAGCCTCTGATTGCTAGAAAGTTCAAAAGTTGTGAGGTGCTGTCCAGGAAACAGATTCTGTCCTTGGATAGAAAAATTCGTATAAAATCACCAGATCATCTTTTTGGTCTGAATTTTTTCGACAGCGTGCTCTATATAATTGTCTTTCGTGCCTCTGTTCTGAGTTTTTTTATTAGAGTTGCAAAACTGCCCCGAACAAATCGATTACTACTTGCTGTTCTGTTTTTCACAGATTATGTCCTGTTTTGCTTTTCCTTCATTTTGCAAACCAAGAGCTTGCTTTTTCTTTGCAAAAACCTTTTGGCAATCTTGAGAAACAGTAGAACTTCAAGAATATCTTTATTTCCAGCAAGCTACAATTATTTTATTATGGGTACTAACCTCGCTAATCAGATTATGATGAGTTATGTATGAAGGGAGTTTTCAAGTGTGCGAGGGAAGATGATAAAAAGATTCAGGAGTGTCAAGCGCTCAAGCTTGGGGATGCCCCCATGCACCCCCAAGAAATATTCAAGGAGACTCAAGCGTCTAAGCTTGGGGATGCCCCCGTGCATCCCCTTCTCCATCAACATTATCAGTTCGTCTTTCGTTCCACTATATTTTAATCACTTCATGTGTTATGTGCTATGCTTGGAGCGTCTTGTTTTTAGTTTTCTTTAGTTTTTCATAACGAGTCGGAACTCAGCTTTCTTTATGTGGGAGAGAAACACGCTCCACTTCTACCTAGAACATAACATAGAATTTTCATGTCTATCCTTGTCGTGTGTGTTCTTTGTCTTTTAATAGGTACTATCATGTTCAGCTCTTAGCTTTCATGCTTATCTTTTCAAGAGCTTTTGTTTAGTTGGTTGCTTGAGCTCTCTTTAATTACCATGCTCACCTTATTAAGAGAGTTTGCTTCCATTGCACTGGTTGATATGTCTATGATAAAGATGCTACGTGCATGATGGCGCTTAGTGGTTCATGTTTTCTTCTGGTTAGTCTCAAATAACTGGGGGGTTCCCAATGTGTTATTGGAATACCAACATGATTTGTTTGCCTATGATGTGGTATGGTTTAGTAATATCTTCCTTCGAGAATTTATTTTGATTGACTTGGTGTATGCTCACGCATATTTAAGACTGTAAAGAAAGTCTGTCAAGCCTTGATGATCTTTAGTTTCTGAGTAGCGATATAACTACCATGCCTGATTCAATGTTGCTTTGTCGCTCTGCATGATTATGACCGTCATTGCTCTCTTAGTTGGTCGCTCCCAGTCTTTTGCTAACCTTCGCCTGTACTAAGCGGACTGACTGCTTGTGCATCCACATCCTTTAATCCAGTTATGCCATATGAGTCCACCATACCTTCCTACATGGTATTTACCTGCCATTCCTAACGGAGACTTGCATGTGCCATCTCGAAATTATTCAAAGAAAAAGCATTCTTATTTTGTGCCTCTGTTGTAAGTTCATGAGGAAGTAGTGGTTAATTCATGACTTTTTTAAGTTGGACAGGCTTCACCCCGGGATTGCATGTATAATGTGCAAACCCATAATACGAGAAGGAACTGGCATTGAGTGCGCCCGGCTCAAAAAGATAATATAACAAACAAACCCTCCTTCACGCTTTGTTCATGAGAAATCAGAAAACTTTGGCAGTGATAAACAAAGGAGATTAAGAGGATGTGATCGTCCTCATTCGGGAGCCGTTCCTCGAAACTTGTCCATCTCGAAAAGTGATTGAGTTGTCTGCTAGCATTCGTTGACGAAACCTGCATGATCTAAAATAAATTATTACCTCTGTTTTAAAGCCAAGAGCTCTGGTACATGTTTTGTCTTTGTTTCCGACTACGGGTTTTCAACCTTGCCAACAAAAGCCACGGTTCGAGAGTCTCCACCTTCTTTTAAAAGCACCAACTACTGAGAGCATGATTGTCATTCTAAGTGTAATGTGCATTGTCCCAAAGTAGCATTGTCTTTTGCATGATTGTGATATCGTTTATTCTGAAATCATTGTATCTAGTCATCACTTAAACCTTGGAGGTGCCCCTGCATTTATGTTTTGCTTCACTAAAGGGGGCAAGCTAGATATCACTTTATCATATTTGCATATCATGTTCATTGCAAATCTATTTGATGTTTCAGTATCATATTGTAAAACTTACAGTCCTTTGTGATTTTCTCATGAGGCAACTTAATTACTATAGATTCATTGTCTCAGTAAGCTTTTGTTATATGACTATGAAAAAGTCCTATATGGTTAATAGCATGTCACCACAGAAATTATTCTTGTTATCATTTACCTACTCGAGGACGAGCAGGAATTAAGCTTGGGGATGTTGATACGTCCAAAACGTATCTATAATTTCTGCTTGCTCCATGCCTTTTTTGGGTGATATTGCTATGATATTTATACACTTCCATACACTTTTGATCTTATTTGGACTAACCTATTAACTCAGTGCACCCCAGTGCCAGTTTCTGTTTTCAGCTGTTTTTGTATTTCAGGTTTTCACATTACAAGAACTGCCAGGAAAAATCCAGAAAAATTATATAAAAAATCAGCGTTCCAGAAACTACCGTGCGCCCGAAGGACAGCTGGGGGGGGGGGCACCAGGGCTCCAGGCGCCCTGGCGGCCCCCCCCCCCCCGGGGC
>LR738709.1:157828375-157849736 GCA_902687465.1 Secale cereale
GGGGGGGGGCTGCTCACATCGGCCTTGAGGCCTGATTTGGTGTTGGGCTGGTGAGGAGCTGGCTGGGCCTTGGGGCGCTGGAGGGAAGGTGTGTCAGTGGACGCCGTGGCCCGTCCGGGCGGCCACGCATGGGCGAGCAAGCGGGCGACAGGACTCTCTGCTCGTCAGGAACCAGAGCAGCAACGGCTCAAGTGGGTGAACCAGGAGAGCGGCCATCGTCGGCATGCGCAGGGAAGAGGTGGACTTGGTGCACCGACGGGAGGAACTTGAGGCGCAGGGGGCGGCGGGCTCGAGCAGTTCCATCGGGAGGAGCCTACGTACGCGGGAAGCTCCACATGAGGGCGGCCATGGTGGGGGACTTGCATCAGCGACTCCTGGCGGTGGACTACGGCGAAGAGGCAAGGGGAAACGGGCAGATCCAGAGCCGGGCTTCACGGATCCGTTGGTGGCGCGGCACGCGGAGGCCGGATCCGGCGACGCTCGCGACCGGCCGCGACTTGGACGGTAGAGGTCATGTTGTCGGGGAGACTTGGCGACGGGACTTGGGTGGAGGAGCGGGATGCAGGGTTGCCGACGCAGGCGAGAGAAGCGGCGGTGTGCAACTCCTGTTGGTGGACACGAGAGAATCCAAAGAAGAGCTCTGGTTGGGAGAGAGATCGGAAGGGATCCCGATGAACATCTGGCTGGTTTGGGAAGGGTTTTTTTTATCGAGGAGGGATCCCGAGGTGGGAGATGAGTGCGGCGGCGGCGGTAGGAACACACTCCTAGATTTTAGGATTTGGCTTAGGGGTTGGTCTACTATATAAAGCAAAAGAATTTTTGGAAGGGACTAGAATGACCCTCTGATTTAGATCAGACAATCGAGTTAATTAGGTTAGGCACTTCAAATAAAGAACTGATGATATTTTAGGGATGTTTGGGGATGATCCGCATCCATCAGTAATGACAGACCGGTTCGGGTTTGGGTCTGTTTAGGACGCACACGAGGGGTCGATGCACTGCGCAAAGAGGGGTGAATGTGGGTTGTGTAGAGTGATTGGGCTGAGAAGAGAGGGAGAGAGAGGGGGCCCAGCAACAGGTTTCAAGGCACCGAAACGTCCGACGTTTGTCCGGCTATAGTGTCGCTATATGTTTAACGGTTGGGCTATCAAACGGACTCGGAATGCGGTGAAGTTTGACAGGCGGTCTACCTACACTACAACAAGACTACACGCCAAGTTTCAACCCATTCCGAGAACATTTTCCGGCCACTTATAAAATAAATATTCGGAGGTGCCGCGGTCATGTGCGAGTGTGTCTGGGCTCAGAACGGACAACGGAGAGAACTGGGAAACGGAAAACTACAAACGGATGCAAGTTTTGAAAACTATGCAGATGACATGCAGATGATGACAAGGAAAATGCAACACGCAAGCAAATGGCATGACAACGACGACGAATAACTGGCTGACACCTGGCGCATCGGTCTCGGAGCATCACAACTCTCCCACACTAACACAGGATCTCGACCCGAGATCCTGGAGATGGCACCGGATAAAACGGAAAAAGGAAGAGGTAAAACAAAGTTGCTTCTTCGACAAACGAGTGAAACCCCGAACCTTGAGAGGTTGAACAAATTGAAAGAAGAATACAACAGAGATGAACGAAGATGAAAACACTCCGTTAGAAAAAGAGGAACAAGGTACATTACGAGAACCTTGTAGGTTGAAAGACATGAAACGAGAGCTTACGAACAAAAAGAATATGAAACCGCAATGGTATTGCCAAGGAATAAGAATGACATAATTTGGACAGCACTCCGTCTGAAAAGGGAAGGAATTAACATGAACTTGAGAAGATGGGATGATACTTGATGAAATCAACAACACACTGCCTCCGAAACAATTAAAAGAATGGCACACGGGACTAAGAAAGATTTCAGACAGCACTCCGGTTGAAAAGAGAGGCAAAACTTGATAGGATGAGAGAACTTGAATGAGGACACAACACTCCAGTTAAATACACAAGCAAGGGATGATCTTGATAACAACGAGGTGATGGTCAAAGAGAGCAATATTACAATGCCTCCGGAGTGAAAGAGTAGAATATAGATCAATGAAAGAAAATGAACGGAGAAGAAAATGACAACTTCTCCCACAATTGAATTAGAAAATCATCCTTACGAAGAAGTGTTGAACAGAGTTGTTGGAAGAATCAACAAGCAAAAGATATGCTTCTCGTGGGCTTATGGAAAACACCTCAAAATTATTTGGTGACAACCGGCCACTAACAAAAACCAATTGTTGCTAGAGATCAATGAAGAGATGAAAACTCTTTCACCGAGAGGATAAATGACGAATTTGGGGCATTTATAAGCACCATAAATAGCATCAATCCTTAGGGAAAAGCTTTAGGTGAAATACAACCCAAGATTACTCCAACGAATAAATTGAAGGTTGAAAAGATCTCATGAACGAAGAAAATGATGCGTTTATATATTTCATTCTTGAGGACTTGTGAATCATGAAACATGAATGAAATTGCCAAGAATGACATAACACCACCTGAAAATATAAAGGAGCAAATATTTGCACTTCGATGTGCAAAGAGAAGAATAGTTAAGCTCCTCCAATAAGAATCTTGAAGAACACTTCGAGGATGAATTAAATCATGATGAACCACCAAGAAGAACTCCGGTAACAAAAGGATGAGAAGTGAAGGATGAAAGTAATAAGATTGAAGCCTTGCAATGATTTAGATGGAGCTTGGAAATGATATAATAGAAATAACTTGGAGCTCCAGAAAACAAGATGAACAACTTAGAACCGAGAATATGATATGATGAACAAGCTCGGAAAAAAGAGATTAATCACTTCGGGGAAATAAGAATAAGATTTATTGTATGCTTATCCTTCACCAAATTAAATTGATGACATGCAACGGATTGGCATACTACTTATTCTTGTTGCAAAGAATTAAAGAGAGATCTCGCACAAACTTGAGAAAGTATTCAACGAATCACCGGTAGGATTATGAAAAGAATAAATGAGTTGATACGATAATAACGGAAGAGTAATCTTAAATGAACCACCGTAAGAATTGAAACCGCGTGATGAAAAATAATAATCCACCGGGAAGAATAAGCACTTGAGGAAATTTAGATACAAGAGAACGAAGAGATCGCACTCTGATTAAAGAATACTTGAACAAAGCACCGAAAGAATATGGAGACAAACGAAGAGGCATCAATAAAGAATAGTTGGAGGGCGAAGTTGAAAACTGAGAACGAAGAAATCTTCTGAAATGATTGCCTTCGGAGGATCACAATGGAAAGAATTCATGAAATGCTTCGAATGGGTATAAAAAGAATTATCACAATCGAAAACACTTATGAGGATGGTATGAAGCTAGAACCATGAATCTTTGGAAGAACGGGTAAGGATTCAAGAGGAACTCTTCTTTGGTCTTCAAATCTGAGAAGACGATGAGATACACCCCCATGAATTGTTGAGGCACTCCGAAATGAAGAATTAAAAGGTTGAACCAACGATGGAAAGAATTTGAAAGTAAACTTGGAGAAGGCATATGACTGATGGAAACCATTGTTACGTCACACTTTGGAAAAGAAGTTAGAAGAGTCAAGTAAGATCCTGGGTAAAAAACCTGTGGGTTAGGGCCCACTCAAAAGAAACACCGTTGGAATGATTACTTGAGAGATATTGCACCGGTTGAATTAAATGGCTTGAAGGAGATGACAATCCTCAAAATAGCTTGAACGGATTAAGAATGGAAACACGAATCTTCTGAGATACCTTGAACACTCCGGAGAAGAATTAGAGAGAGTTGAATACACAAGAGAGACTTTGGATAAGAATTCCCACATTGGAAAACATGTGAAACAAGAGGCACATATATGATCAATACGGAAGCTTGGATTTAGTTCACCGGAGAAGAATATTAGAATTAAGAATGGTGAACTTGAAACTCTTGAGCATCTTCAAGATAAATCACCGGATAAGAACATTGAAGGAAATGAATGAAGAAACATCACATGAATAAAATGGATATTTCATTTGAGAATTTCTGGCTCCGAGAAGAAGAAGGGTGGGAGGGTGGGGGAAAACAAAGACAATTTGGGATGAATGAAACAGACACCGTTGAGAAAAAAACCAAGAATTGGTCTTGCACGAATTAAAAGGAACGGGCTAACTTGAAGAGAAGTACGCCGGTTAAAAGAATTAACATGACAATCTTGATGATCAAGAAGGATATGCACTCCCATAGAAATATGAGAACACTGATTAGAAAAGGTGTGGAATGAACATTTGACATCGAAGCAACTCGAATACCAGAATCAAAACAAAAACAAAGGATAGATATGTTGCAACACAAATCTTCACAATATCATTCGAACAGAGAATTGAACGAATGAATTACATAGCTTAATGGTACAACACTTGTCGAGAAGCCACTTGGGAGAACAAAAGGTAAATAAAAAACAACAAGGAGCAAATAGAACAAATACAAGATAGAAGTTTCATTCCACATATTTGTTCTGAATGCTCATGGAACGTGTTACAAAAGGGTTTTGCAATCCCCGAATCAGCATAGCCAAGGACCCTTTAAGATGCAACTCCCAATTGGAACAACGCCCATGAAACCTCTTCACTCAATGTTTAACCTTGAACTCCATATCATGCACTCGTTGGAAGAATGCCTACGAGCTACTAGAAGAACCCACCTATTAATTTCCGAAGGTTTCCGGTTATGCAATCGGGTGTTGGGGATACAGGGGAAGCACCGCGCACTCAACTCTAATCCTACATCCAACTGTATCCATCCTTCAACACATAACTAGTCATTTTCGGAAACCGTTTACCTTGGACCTTCGAAACGCATCTGCTATACAAGCTGTGGCAATACTCCCGAACTACCTCCTCAGTACTGGGTGATGTCGGGGTTATCTTACCACTAACCGCATAGAAGAGTTTTCGATGTCGGCCGTCTTAAGTATTCCAGAACTGCTGCGATAGATTTGTGACGACAACACCTCGGAGCTCAACTCCCCGGGACACTGCCACAACCCCTAAATGACACGAGGCATCAAGAACAATGTTCTCGTCACAAAGATATCGGAACAATCCAAACAATACCCGCGTGATCCTAAATTTTTTTTAGTGAATTTTGAGAGTAGAAGAGATAGAACATCGTCAGGAGTCCTCGCCAGAGCGATGAAGGGATGAGGAGTAAAAAGAAATCCTACTCTCCGATATATATATAGGACTAAAAAAAATTGTGTGTGCCTAGACTCAACCGTCAATGATTCGATCGATCAGGGGGGCTCCTAGTTCGGAGAAGGCTCTGATTACCAATTTATAATGCCCAGTATGAGACTCTACCGCCTACGTGTCGGGGCACGACTTAAAGGCATAATCTCATACTAGAATGATCTCAAGTATGGTATCTTTGCACAACTCATGTAAAAGAGGGATGAAATTATAAAAGAGTAGTTGGCTTACACTCGCCACGTCACACAATTCATACAATAGCATACATCATCCAAATAACACAGGGTCCGACTACAGACGAAAATCCAAATGAGAAAGATACCATAAAACACAAGCCCGGATCATCCCTAGTAGGAACCACTACTGATCTTCGAAAACGTCACATACATACGGCCAAACTCTTCATCGATCTCCCAATGAAGTTCTGAACCATCTCCTTCATTGATCTCAGCTGTACCTGCAACTGGTGTGTGTTGAATCTGTGAGCCATAGAGGACTCGGCAATCCCGTTCCCGGGTAGCAAAACTATCCAAGCCTTAGGTGAGGGAAGGCTTTAAAAGTGTTTGCAGCAAGCACTAAGCAACTAACTTACGAGTTCAGAGCGAGAAGAGAGTAAGAGCCAACGATCGTCAAAGTGACCATGAAGTGATCCTAACTACTCACGTCAGACATAACCCCACCGTGTTCTTCTTCTCGAAACCCCTTCGAGAAGAGACAATCACAGAACTCACACAGGTAGTGTATTCTTAAGGATAGAGTGTCATGTTTTCTACAACCAGATATTAACAAATTCCCATCTGCCACATAATCGCGGGCATGGCTTTCGAAAGATCAAAACCCTGCAGGGTGTCCCAACTTAGCCCATCAGAAGCTCACGATCTGCGGAGTTGCAACTCCAAGGTGGGAAGACCCGAGTATTCTCAGAATCCCGTGCTCAAGATATTCCAACAAAGGTAAAACTAATCCAGCAAGACCTCCCGGCGTGCCGACACCCTGATAGTAGCCGCGCGTATCTCGTCTCAGGCCACGACCGGATAAGTCATCCTACAGGTTGTTACCAGCCCTTGAGTTTCCTCGAGGTGGCCCCGCAGTCAGCTCAGTTTGGACCAACACTCAAAACGAGCACTGGCCCAGGGGGTTTCATTAATAAATCCTCGGGTTAATTACTCCCTCGGCAAGTTTTAGTTGTTAGGCAAATGTAGAACCAAAGTTGGGCCTTTGTGGAAAAGCTTTAGCACTAAGAGAGTTATCAAGGGGGGCCCATAAACCCCAACCGTGTCAGGAACGCAAAATCCGGGAACATAACACCGGTTTATCGGGTCCTAAGGTGGCATGAGTGGAACAAAACATCGAGCAAAAGGCCAAGCCTTCCACCCATTGCCAAGTATATAGGTGTGTTAATATATTTAAGAGATATTGTGATATTCCAACAACAAGTTCCAACATAGAGCAATCTTCATCTTCACCTGCAACTAACAACGCTATAAGAGGGGTTGAGCAAGTGGGTAACATAGCCAAACAACGGTTTGCTGGGAAGGTGTCAAAGGTTAGAGGTCTCATGGCAACAATAGGAGGGCTGACAAACAGACATAGGCATCAAGTCAATATCTAAAGAGCGAGACATCTAGCATAGGCAAAGATAGTAGTGAGATCTGGGAATGGTCATCTTGCCTGAGATCCCGCAAGGAAGAAGACGAGACCAAGAAGTAGTCGAACAACTCCTCACAACTCCGAAACGAAACCGAAGCTAACGAGAAAAGCATACCGGAAAGAAGCAAACAACACGGTAAACACATATATCATAAATATGGCATATGATGCACAAACAAGTATGATGCTTGTCCGGTTTAATATGCATGGCATGGCAAAGTGCACAAACAACACTAGAAATTAAGTGGAGATCAAGATGCAACGAGTTGCATATTGACGAAGCACCACATCCAATTCTTAGTTCACTCTTGTTCATAAACACAACAATATTAAATGTTGATTAACAAGTCAAGGGGTCAAACACAATTAATCTACCTATCTAGGCAATTTAAATGGGGCCGGAAACAATAAACAACAATTCCGAAAAATCCCCATGTTCATATTTCGAATTTGGTACTGATCTTCCTATTACCATATTTTAATGTTGTTAAACAGCAAGAAAAAGTGCACCATGTTATTCTACACATTTTCCCACCCCAATTACATATAAAGTTTATTAAATTTGGAGCCACGGTTACTTAGTTATGGAATAAATCATTTTAGCATGTTATTTAAGCAAACTTATGCAAGCATCATTTTAAACATTTTAAACATGGATGAAAATGGCATATTATTAATCTATACAGAATTCTAAGCATTTTTCATATATAAAGTTTTTACATGTGATGCATAGTTTGTGAGTTACTAAATGCATGAAGTTTGTGGGTCAAACTGTAAAACTGTTGTTCACTGGATTAATAGCTAAATTCGTCTTGGAAGAAAAAAACATCAAGAGCCAAAAGTGAGATCTGGCCCAGGTCGGGGGGGGGGGGCTGCTCACATCAGCCTTGAGGCCTGATCTGGTGTTGGGCTGGTGAGGAGCTGGCTGGGCCTTGGGGCGCTAGAGGGGAGGCGTGTCAGCGGATGCCGTGGCCCGTCCGGGCGGCCACGCGCGGGCGAGCGAGCGGGCGACAGGACCTTCTGCTCGTCAGGAAGCAGAGCAGCAACCACTCAAGCAGGTGAAGCAGGGGAGCGGGTGTCGTTGGCGTGCGCGGGGAAGAGGTGGACTTGGTGCTCCGACGGGAGGAACTTGAGGCGCAGGGGGCGGCGGGCTCGAGCAGTTCCATCGGGAGGAGCCTACGGATGTGGGCAGCTCTACATGAGGGCGGACATGACGAGGGACTTGCATCAGCGACTCCTGGCAGTGGACTCCGGCAATGAGGCGAGGGGAAACGGGCAGATCCGGAGCCAGGCTCCACGGATCCGTCGGTGGCGCGGCACGCGGAGGCCAGATCCGGCGACGCTCGCGACCGGCCGCGACTTGGACGGCAGAGGCCATGGCGTTGGGGAGACTTGGCGACGGGACTTGGGTGGAGGAGCGGGACGCAGGGTTGCCGACGCAGGCGAGAGAAGTGGCGGTGTGCAGCTCCTATTCGTGGACACGAGAGAATCCAGAGGAGAGCTCTGGTTGGGAGAGAGATCGGAAGGGATCCCGATGAACATGTGGCTGGTTTGGGCAGGTTTTTTTTATCAAGGAGGGATCCCGAGGTGGAAGATGAGTGCGGCGGCGGCGGTAGGGACAAACTCCTAGATTTTAGGATTTGGCTTAGGGGTTGGTCTACTATATAAAGCAAAAGAATTTTTGGAAGGGACTAGAATGACCCTCTGATTTAGATCGGACGATCGAGATAATTAGGTTAGGGAGTTCAAATAAAGAACTGATGATATTTTAGGGATGTTTGGGGATGATCCGCATCCATCAGTAACGACAGACCGGTTCGGGTTCGTGGCAGATTCGGACGCACACGAGGGGTCGATGCACTGCGCAAAGAGGGGTGAATGTGGGTTGTGTAGAGGGATTGGGCTGAGAAGAGAGGGAGAGAGAGGGGGCCCAACAACAGGTTTCAAGGCACCGAAACATCCGACGTTTGTGCGGCTATAGTGCCGCTATATGTTTAACGGTTGGGTTATCAAACGGACTCCGAATGCGGTGAAATTTGACAGGCGGTCTACCTACACTACAACAAGACCACACGCCAAGTTTGAACCCATTCTGAGAACATATTCCGGCCACTTATAAAATAAATATTCGGAGGTGCCGCGGTCATGTGCGAGAGTGTCTGGGCTCAGAACGGACAACGGAGAGAACTGGGAAACGGACAACTACAAACAGATGCAAGTTTTGAAAACTATGCAGATGACATGCAGATGATGACAAGGAAAATGCAACATGCAAGCAAATGGCATGGCAATAGCGACGAATAACTGGCTGACACCTGGCGCATCGGTCTCGGTGCGTCACACTATCTTAGCATTAACAGTATTCAAGAAGGGTCTACCAAATATAATGGGACAAAAGTCATCTTGTGGGGAACTAAGAATAAGGAAATTAGCAGGGTACTTAACTTTCCCACACAAAACTTCAACATCTCTAACAATCCCAACTGGTGATATAATGTCTCTATTAGCAAGCTTGATAGTAACATCAATGCCTTCTAACTCAACAGGTGCAATGTCATGCATAATTTCTTGATATAAGGTATGAGGGATTATACTTGCACTAGAACCTACGTCACATAAACCATGATCGCAATGATCTCCTATTTTAATAGAGATAATAGGCAATCCTACAACAGGTCTATGTTTATTCCTAGCATCGAGTTTGGCTATTCTAGCAGATTCCTCTTGGAGGTAAATAACATGTCCATCTAAATCTTCTACCAAGAGATCTTTAACCATAGCAACACTAGGTTCAACTTTAATTTGCTCAGAGGGTGTAGGTGTTCTAGTACTACTCTTATGAACTACTGTTGAAGCTTTAGCATGATCCTTTATTCTAATAGGGAAAGGTGGTTTCTCAATATAAGCAGTAGGAACTATATGATCAACATTATAAGTGATAGTCTTTTCTTCAACTTTAACAGGTTCAGCTACTTTTACTTCAATGGGAGGATGGTATTTAAACCACTTCTCCTTGGGAAGATCAACATGAGTAGCAAATGATTCACAAAAAGAAGCTACTATCTTAGAGTCTAGTCCATATTTAGTGCTAAACTGACGGAAAACATCGGTATCCATAAAAGCTTTAACATAATCAAACTTAGGGGTCATACCTGACTCCTTACCTTCGTCGAGATCCCAATCTTCAGATTTGCATTTAATTCTTTCCAATAAATCCCATTTGAATTCAATAGTCTTCATCATAAAAGAGCCGGAACAAGAAGTATCGAGCATGGAGCGATTATTGAGAGAAAGCCGAGCATAAAAATTTTGAATGATCATTTCTCTTGAGAGCTCATGATTGGGGCATTAATATAACATTGACTTAAGCCTCCCCCAAGCTTGAGGGATGCTTTCTCCTTCGCAAGGCCAAAAATTATAGATATAATTACGATCACGATGAACCTGGTGCATAGGGTAGAACTTCTGATGAAATTCCAACTTCAGACGATTATAGTTCCTTGATCCAATATCATCACATAGCCTAAACCATGTCAATGCATCTCCCTTCAAAGATAAAGGGAAGACCTTCTTCTTGATAACATCCTCGGGCATACCTGCAAGCTTAAATAATCCACAAACTTCATCCACATAGATTAGATGTAAATCGGGATGCAGTGTTCTGTCTACTGTAAAGGGATTATCCAACAGTTTCTCTATCATACCCAAAGGAATTTCCAAGAAAACATTTTCAGTAGGTGCGGTAGGTTGAGGAGCAACTCTTTGCTCTTCTGGTCGGGGTGAAGATACCACGAACAAGCCCCTCAAAGGATTATGAGCCATAGTAACAAGTGACAATAAATTTCAGCACACTATATAATTTTTTCCTTACCAAATTCCACTTACCAAAGGTGCTTCACTCCCCGGCAACGGCGCCAGAAAAGAGTCTTGATGACCCACAACTGTAGGGAATCTATCGTAGTCCTTTCGATAAGTACGAATGTTGAACCCAACGAGGAGCAGAAGGAAATGATAGGCAGTCTTCAGTAAGGTATTTTCTGCAAGCACTGAAATTATAGGTAACAGATAGTTTTGTGATAAGGTAATTGGTAGCAAGTGACAAAAGGTAAAAGTAAATAAAGTGCAGCAAGGTGGCCCAATCCTTTTTTGTAGCAAAGGACAAGCCTGAACAAATTCTTATATGAAGGAAAGCGCTCCTGAGGACACATTGGAATTATCGTCAAGCTAGTTTTCATCACGATCATCTGATTCGCGTTCGATACTTTAATAATTTGGTATGTGGGTGGACCGGTGCTTGGGTGTTGTCCTTACTTGGACAAACCTCCCACTTATGATTAACCTCTATTGCAAGCATTCGCAACTACAAAAGAAGTATTAAGGTAAACCTAACGATAGCATCAAACAAATGGATCCAAATCAGCCCCTTACGAAGAAACACATAAACTAGGGTTTAAGCTTCTGTCACTCTAGCAACCCATCATCTACTTATTACTTCCCAATGCCTTCCTCTAGGCCAAATAATGGTGAAGTGTCATGTAGTCGACGTTCACATGACACCACTATAGGAGAGACAACATACATCTCATCAAAAATATCGAACGAATACCGAATTCACATGACTACTAATAGCAAGACTTCTCACATGTCCTCAGGAACAAAAGTAACTACTCACAAGACATAATATTGTTCATGATCAGAGGGGTATTAATATGCATAATGGATCTGAACATATGATCTTCCACCAAATAAACCAACTAGCATTAACTACAAGGAGTAATCAACACTACTAGCAACCCAAAGGTACCAATCTGAGGTTTGGGTACAAAGATTGGATACAAGAGATGAACTAGGGTTTGAGAGGAGATGGTGCTGGTGAAGATGTTGATGAAGATAACTCTCCCCAAGATGGGAGAGTTTTTGGTGATGACGGCGGTGACGATTTCCCCCTCCCGGAGGGAAGTATCCCCGGCAGAACAGCTCTGCCGGAGCCCTAGATTGGTTTCCGCCAAGGTTCCGCCTCGAGACGGCGGTGTCTGGTCCCGAAAGTGATTTTTTGCAGGTCAAAACACCTCATATAGGAGAAGGTGGGCATCGGGGGGTCATCGACGGGCCCACGAGGCAGGGGCGCGCCCAGAGAGGGGGGCACGCCCCCACCCTCGTGGACAGGTGGTGGTCCCCATGGTGGTCTTCTTTCACCAGATATTTTTTATATTTTCTGAAACGATGTCCTGTGAAGTTTCAAAGCTTTTTGAGTTGTGCAGAATAGGTTTCCAGAGTTTGCTTCTTTACCAGCCCAGAATTCCAGCTACCGGCATTCTGCCTCTTCATGTAAACCTTGTAAAATAAGAGAGAAAGGCATAAGTATTGTGACATAATGTATAATAACAGCCCATAGTGCAATAAATATCAACATAAAAGCATGATGCAAAATGGACGTATCAGCACACAGAGGGTTGGTAAGGCAAACTCGGTGGGACCGATTCGCTCATTTCGGTGAGACCGAAATGTTACGAAGAGGCAATAGAGAGTTTGCAATGCTAACTCGGTGAGACCGATTCTCACATCTCGGTTAGACCGAAATGTTTCAAGTAGGAAACCGAGAGTTTACATTCCCATCTCGGTGAGACCGAGATCCCTATCGGTGAGACCGAACGGATTAGGGTTTCCGGCAGTGGCTATGTTAAATGAACTCGGTTGCGCCGGATAGAGAGTTTCGGTGGGGCCTAGTTTGACTTTTGGTTTGGGACATATGTGGATGTGAGAAAGTGGTTGAGGGTTTTGGAGCATATCACTAAGCACTTTGAGCAAGCAAGCCATTAAGCAACACCTCATCCCATTTTAATAGTATTGGCTTTCCTATGGACTCAATGTGATCTTGGATCACTAGAATAGAAAATGTATAGTCCTGTGATTTGAGCTTGAGCCAATCCTCCATCCTCATCATCTTGAAGGGGTTCCACATCCTCTAGTTCATGCCACTCCATCTGTTGAACTTGTCTGAAATATACTAGATGAAAACATTAGTCCAACAAGAGATATGTTGACATTAATTACCAAAATCACCCAGGGATCACTTGTGCTTTTAATCTCCCCCTTTTTGGTAATTGATGACAACATACATCAAAGCTTTAGATAAAGATATGAAGAGTAACAAGTAAAGCTTTGGAAGGACATGTAACATGCATAGGCTCCCCCTACATGTATGCAATCATGTAAATATGGAATATAAGAGCATGTGAAAGCATAGACATGACAGAGCAAGCAATGAGTTACATGTATCTTGGATATATGCATCAGAGCAAATGATATGGATATATGAAGTGTATCCTCATGTTCATGATTCCTTCTTGCAAAAAATATGTACATTAGCAAGAAATTTTCATGCACATTAGTGTGATGCATATACTTACCTTGTGATGTTGAGCTGGCTTATGAAGGGATGAAGCTGACTAAACAAGGTTAGATAACACATGTACATCTACTAGACAGAGCAACAAAAGAGCCAAAAGAGTACCAAGACTGGGATAACATGTAGAGAGTGAGTACTAGGTACTCTTGAATACACACATGTTCCCAAAGGTAAAAGATATGCAATGAATTCAAAGACATTCTTCCCTAGCAGTCTTTCTCCCCCTGAATCTTATATTGGATAATGGAAGAGAACATGGAAACAAAATCAGAGCAAAACAGATCAGATCAAAAAGATAACATAGACATGTCTTTCCCCTCTTAAAGACATGTGACTTCTCTCCTCTTGAACACCAAGCATCTGGGGCATGTGATTCCTCTCTCCCCCTGTTTGAGATCCTCTCTCCCAGAGGGTCTCTCTCTTCCTTTGGTGTATTTAAGCTTTGATGTGAACTCTCTCTCCCCCTTTGACATCAATTTCCAAGATAGGTTTGGTCCTTGAGTCAAAATAGGTTTTGTCCTTGAGTCACAGAGCAGAGCGGTATATAAAATGTGATGCTGGTAGAGGACAAGTGTCATTGAGTGGAGCTGGAACAAAAATGCAGGATGCAGATGACAAAGTGTCTCCTCAGTATTGAAATCGGTAGCACCGAGTTGTTTTCTTTGGTGGCACCGAGATGGTTCGGTTTAACCGAAAGAGGCAAATAGGTGGGTCCGAGTTGAACACAGAGAGAACAGTTTTTCATCTCAGCTCACTAGGCAAATAAGATCTCACAAAGATTTGCAAGGAATTAACTGAAGGATTTGCAATGAATTTGATGCAGAGAATGCAGAACAAAACAGAGAAAAGAAAATCTAGATGAATTTTTTTTGTTTTGTTTAAAAGAAGAGGAACAAAATGCAAGGAACAAATGCACAAACCTAGAGAAACACTAGAGAACTTCATCTAGAATTAGTCGGTGACAAAGTCACCTATGTTAGAGTTCATTGACTTAGGAGTCAAGTGAAGACACTTGATCATAGGTCATACTCATCGTTTAAGCTCAAAATGGGGTTACCATTTTTCGTTTAAGCATTTTGATGTATTCTCATCTTGTTGAGTTGCTTTGACACATGTCTTGGGGTAAAGCTTCCCTAGGATGGAATAACATACCTTGGGTGGTGGTGTTGATCTTGATCATGTAGTTGAACTTGTGTGGGGTGCTCAAGGTTGATGTAGCTCATCAAGAATTGGGAGCACCACTTGTAGTTTGAGTTAATCTTCCTACATGGGTTAGATTTGCTAGGAAGAGCACTTGTGTATCCAAAATGACAATCATGATATTAGATACCAAATGATATACAGAATTTGTCAAAGGATATGTTGAAGGGTTTCATGCTTCTTTGTCTTCAACCACCATGGTGTAGGGACTTGGTGATGTAGAGATTGCTCAAGATGTGAGTGAGTTGCAATCCCATGGACTTGGATTCATCCAAGTGCCTACAAGGGTTATATAGCATGCAAGGGTACAAATATCCAAGACATATGATCATCATAAGATAAATATCAAGGATTAGTCAAAGGCTTATGCGTTGCATGTATCCAAATGGAGTTCCTACTCGAAGTTTGAGTCATCAATAATGTTCAATTCACCTCTCAACCTGCAAAACACTTTCTCATCAAGTAGTTTAGTAAATATATCCGCTAATTGCTTATCGGTGCGAACATGTTTAAGATTGATATCACCCTTAGCAACATGATCTCGAATGAAATGATGACGAACTTCAATATACTTAGTTTGAGAATGTTGCACGGGGTTATGAGCAATCTTAATAGCACTTTCATTGTCACAAAGCAATGGAAGATTTCAGATAGCACTCCGGTTGAAAAGAGAGGCAAAACTTGGTAAGATGAGAGAATTAGAATGGAGGTCATGACACTCCAGTTAAATGGACTAGAAAAGAAAAGAACATGATCTTGATATGACAAGATGAAGGTTCGAAGAGAGCAATATGACAAAGCCTCTGAAACGAATAATTGAGTGAAGAGATCGAAGAAGAAGAACATCTTCGACTATAAATGATTTTGAAAGCATCCGTACGAAGAAGGGTTGAATGGGGTTGATGGAAAATCAACAACGACAACGAATAAGCTTGATGTGGGCTTATGGAAAACATCTCAAAATTAAGAGGTGACAACCAGCCACTAACGAAACATTTGATTGGATTGAGATCAACAAGGAGACGAAAAACTTTCACCGGGAGGATAAATGAAGAACTTGGGTCATTTATAAGCACCATAAATAGCAACAATCCTTAGGGAAATCTTTTAGGTGAAATACAACCCAAGATTACTCCAACAAATAAATTGAATGGTTGGAAAGATCTCCTGAACAAAGAAAAAGATGGGTTTAAATATCTCATTATTGATAACTCGTGAATCATAATTCATGAAGGAATTGTCAAGAATGACATAACACCGTCTGAAAAGATAAGGTAGAAAGGATTGCAATTGGAATGCATGATGAAGAATGCTTGAGCTCCAACAAGAATCTTGAAGAACACTTCGAGCATGAATTAATTCATGATGAACCACCATGAGAACTCCGGTAATGAAAGCATGAGAAGTGAAAGATGAAAATAATATGATTCAAGGCCTGCGATGAATTAGATGGAGCTTTGAAATGATAATTGAAATAACTTGGAGCTCCGGAAAACAAGATGAACAACTTAGAACCGAGAATATGATATGATGAACAAGCTCCGGAAAAAAGATTATTCACTTCGAGGAAATAAGAATAAGATTTACTGTATGCTTATCCTTCATCAAATTAAATTGATGACAAGCAACGGATTTGGCCTACTACTTATTCTTCTTGCAAAGAATTAGAGAGAGATCTAGTACAACCTTGGATAAGTATTCAACAAAGCACCGGTAGGATTATGAAAATAATAAATGAATTGGTACGATAACAACGGAAGAGTAATCTGGAATGAATCACCGTAAGAATTGAAACCGGGTGATGAAAGAGAATAATCACCGGGAAGAATAAGCACTTGAGGAAATTTAGATACAAGAGAACGAAGAGATCGCGAACCGATTAAGAGCACTTGAACAAAGCACCGGTAGAATATGGAGACAAACGAAGAGGCATCAATGAAGGATGTTTGGAGGACAAAGTTGAAAACTGAGAACGAAAAATATTCTGAAATGATGGCCTTCGGAGGATCACAATAGGAAGAATTCATGAAATGCTTCGGATAGTATAAAAGAATTCCTCACAATCGGAACAATAATGAGGATGGCATGAAGCTAGAACCACTAATCTTGAGAGAACGGGCCAAGATTTAAGAGAAACACTTCTCCGGTCTTCAAATGTTGAGACTGAAGACAAGAAATGCCATGACAATTTTTAAGATACTCCGGACGAATGACAAGAGGAAGGTGGAGCTAAAGATGGAAATAATTGAAAACAAGCTTGGAGAAGGCGTGTGACTGAAGGAAAACATTCTTACGTCACACTTTGAAAAGAATTTGAGTATAACTCCGGAAAAGAAATTAGAAGAGTCAGGTAAGATCCTGGAAAAAGACCTGTGGGTTAGGGCCCACTCAAAGAAATCACCATTGAAAAAGATTGCTTAAGAGATATTGCACCGGTTAAATTAAATGGCTTGAATAAGATAGCAACCTCAAAATAGTTTGAACGGATTAAGAATGGAATTATGAATCTTCTGAGATATCTTCAACACTCCGGATATGAATAAAGAGATGTGAAGAAATAAGAGAGCCTTCGGATAAGAAATTCCCACATTGGAAAACATGTGAAACAAGAGGCACAGATATGATCAATACGGAAGCTTGGATTTAGTCCACCGGAGAAGAATATTGGAATTAAGAATGATGAACTTGAAACTCTTGAGCATTTTCACGATAAATCACCGGATAAGAACATTGAAGGAAATGAATGAAGAACCAACACATGAATAAAATGGATATTTCATTTGAGATTTCTTGCTCCGAGAAGAAGAAGGGTGGGAGGGTTGGGAAAAACAAAGACAACTTGGGATGAATGAAACAGACAAATCGTTAGATTTCTCAATGGCGTCCGTATGGAATAACTTGAAGAGAAGGCACACCGGTTGAAAAGGATTACCGTGAAAATCTCTATGGTCAAGAAGAACTAGCACTCCCATAGAAATATGAGAACACCGATTAAGAAAGGTATGGAATCAACATTTGACATCGAAGCAACTCGAATACCAGAATCAAAACAAAAACAACGGATAGATATGTTGCAACATAACTTCACAATATCATCCGAACAGAGAATTGAACGAATGAATTTCGTAGCTTGATGGTACAACACTTGTCGAGAAGCCACTTGGGAGAACAAAAGATAAATAAAAAAGGAGCAGATAGAACAAATACAAGATAGAAGTTACGTTCGACATATTCGTGCTGAAAGCTAATGGAATGTGTTACAAAAGGGTTTTGCAATCCCCAGATCAGCATAGCCAAGGACCCTTTAAGATGCAACTCCCGATCGGAACAACGCCCATAAAACCACTTCACTCAATGTTGAAGCCCGAACTCCATATCATGCATTCGTTGGAAGAATGCCTATGAACTACTAGATGAACCCACCTATTAATTTCCGAATGTTTCTAGTTATGCAATCAGGTGTTGGGGATACAGGGGAAGCACCACGCACTCAACTCTAATCCTACATCCAGTTGTATCCATCCTTCAACACATAACCAGTTATTTCCGGAAACCGTTTACCTCGGACCTTCGAAACGCATCTGTTATACAAGCTATGGCAATACTCCCGAACTACCTCCCCAGTACTGGGTGATGTCAGGGTTATCTTACCACTAACCGCATAGGAGAGTTTTCGATGTCGGCCGTCTTAAGTATTCCAGAACAGTTGTGATATATTTGTGACGACAACACCTCGGAGCTCAACTCCCCGGGACACTGCCACAACCCCTAAATGACAGGAGGCATCGAGAACAATGTTCTCGTCACAAAGACATCGGAACAATCCAAACAATACTCTCGTGATCCTAAAAAAAATTTGTGAATTTTTGAGAGTAGAAGAGATAAGTAATCGTCAGGAGTCCTCACCAGAGTGAAAAGAGATGAGGAGAAAAAAGAAATCCTACTCTCCGATATATATATATATATATATATATATATATATATATATATATATATATATATATATATATATATATATATATATATATGACTCAAAACATTTTCAAGTGTCTGCCTAGACTCAACCGTCAACGATTCGATCAATCAGTGGGGGCTTCTAGGTCGGAGAAGGCTCTGAATACCAACTTGTAATGCCCAGGATGGGATTATACCTCCTACGTGTCGAGGCACGACTTAAAGGTATAAGCCCATTCTAGAATGATCTCAAGTTTGGTATCTTTGCACGACTCATGTAAAAATAGGGATGAAATTGCAAAAGGATAGTTGGCTTACACTCGCCACGTCACACAATACATTACATAAGCAAATCATCCTCCAAATACCATCACAACCCGACTACGGGCGAAGATCCAAAAGAAAGATACCAAAAACATAAAGCCACAGGTCCGAATCGCCCCTAGTAGAAACCACTACTAATCATCGAAAACGTCACAAACATACGACTACGCTCTTCATCGAACTCCCACTGAAGTTCTGATCCATCTCCTGCATCATTCTCGGCTGAACCTGCATCTGGTGTTGTAGTATCTGTGAGCCACGAGGACTTAGCAATCCCATAACCATGGGTATGAAGACTAGCAAAGCTTTATGGGTAGGAAGAGGTAAAGTGGTGAGGTTGCAGTAGCGGCTAAGCATAATATGGTGGCTAGCTTACGAGTACAAGAATAAGATAAGCATCTACGCAAACAGTCGCAAACTAGTAGTGATCGCTAAAGATCCTGAACTACCTACGAGTCAAACATAGCCCCACCGTGTTCTCTTCTCAAAGAGAAAAGAGACAGTCACGGTTACTCACACAGTTGTGTGTTTTACTTCGGATCCTCTGTCAAGTTTTCTACAACCAGACATTAACAAATTCCCATCTGCCACATAACCGCGAGCACGGATTTCGAAAGATCATAAACTTGCAGGGGTGTCCCAACTTAGCCCATCACAAGCTCTCACGATCAGCTGAAGTGATAAATATAATATTACGACCCCTTATCTTAGGGAAATCCGATCAGGCTCGGCATCCCGGTGCACAAGACATTTCGACAATGGTAAAACAAGTCCAGCAAGACCTCCCGGCGTGCCGACACCCTGATAGTAGCCGCGCGTATCTCGTCTCAGGCCACAACCGGATAGGTGATCCTACGAGTAAAACCAGCCCTCTGGTTTCCCCAAGGTGGCCCCGCAGTCTCCCCGTTCGGGACGAACACCATCAGCACTGGCCCCCCTGCTATGTAGAAAAGAATCACCAAGGGCGCGACCCCCTATGTAAATTTAATTATTTAATTAAGTTTTTATTATGAGGCAAATTAAAACCAATGTTGGGCCTTGCTGGAGGAGTTTTATTCAAAGACGAAGTGTCAAGGGGTCCCCATATACCCAACCGCGCGAGGAACGCAAAATCAAGGAACATAATGCCGGTTTATCGGCGCCTAAGGTGGCATGAGTGGAACAAAACACCGAACAAAAGGCCAAGCCTTCCACCCATGCCCAGTATATAGGTGTGTTAATAATAATAATAGATATTTTGATATTCCCAAAGCATCAAGTTCCAACATGGAACAATCTTCATCTTCACCTGCAACTAACAACGCTATAAGAGGGGCTGAGCAAGCGGTTAACATAGCCAAACAATGGTTTGCTAGGAAGGTGTCAAAGGTTAGAGGTTTGATGGCAACAAGGAGAGGGGCTGACAATAATGATGGGTAGCGCGACATATAACGATAGCATCGAGACAACTAAGCATGGCAATGGTAGTAAAGGTATCCAAGGGTATGGTCATCTTGCCTGAGATCCCGCAAGGAAGAAGAACGGATCCGTGAAGAAGACGAAGAAGAAGCCTTGAAGAAGAACCACGAGAAGTCGAACGAATCCTCACGATCGCAACGGAAGAAGCACTAACGAGAAGAAGCAAGCAATACGGTAAACACACAACACGAGACACGACAATATGCTCAACCAAGTATGATGCAAGACAGTTCTATATAGGATGCACCACAAGTCTATACAGGAAGCAAAACCTGGCAAGGTAGGGAGCACAGAAAAACAACACAAGTCTATACATGATGCAATACATGGCAAGGTATGATGCAAGACAAGTCTATACAGGAAGCAATACATGGCAAGGTAAGAAGCACAGAAAAATAACACAAGCAACATGACAATATGCTCAACCAAGTAGGATGCAAGACAAGTCTACATATGATGCACAGCAAGTCTATATATGGTGCAATACATGGCAAGGTAGGAAGCACACAAGAACAACACAAGTCTACATATGATGCAATACATGGCAAGGTATGATGCAAGACAAGTCTATACAGGAAGCAATGCATGACAAGGTAGGAAGCACAAAAAAACAACACAAGTCAACAAGTTTAAATGAGGCCGGAAACTACAACAACAATTCCGGAAAAATCCCCATATGCATGTTTAGCAATTTTAAGCAAACAACAATTCACACATTTTAATGTTGTTAACATGATGCGGATGACATGATCAAGTTTTATGCAATTTTTAGCAAAAGTGAACATGAAGAGATATGAAGTATTTTTCACCGTGGTGGAAAGAAAGGGGCCACAGCGACGAATCCAAAAATGATGCCACGCAACATATCGGTACCGGTAACTCGTGGAGAGACCGGTTCAAAAGAAAGGTGTCGTGAGCGTGAATGCAAAGACGGTGGGGTGCTCCCGGTTACCCGGTTCCCACTTGACAACGACAGGGCAAACGAGGGTCACAACGGACACGATGCAAACATCTGATTCATCTCATACAACACATGCAGTCCACGGGTCATCGTCTCGGGGTTATACCTTCGGAACGTTCGTTTCGGGGGGGGGGGGGG
>LR738709.1:157855127-157872114 GCA_902687465.1 Secale cereale
GGGGTGAATAGACTCTTAGCAAGAAAAGTGACAGTTTTTAAATACTTCAGGTTTATGTGGAGTTTTAGCACATGTTTAAACATTCACAACACACATCAAGCAAGCATGACAAGAGTATATGTGCAGCCAAAAGTAAAGCATGCAACTTTGACTACTTGACCAAATAAAAAAACCTAGCCTTTTCTCAATTTTAAGTCTTGGCAGATTTTAGCAACTTAGCACAAGTCAAGCAATCAACCTACACATGAAATTCTAAGAGTATAGCAGCGGAATGTAAATCAATTGCATATGAAGGTAAATGGAGGAGTTTGAGGGAGCAAACGCAATGTAGACACGGAGATTTTTTACGTGTGGTTCCGATAGGTGGTGCTATCGTACATCCACGTTGATGGAGACTTCAACCCACGAAGGGTAACGGCTACGTGAGTCCACGGAGGGCTCCACCCACGAAGGGTCCACGAAGAAGCAACCTTGTCTATCCCACCATGGCCATCGACCACGAAGGACTTGCCTCACTAGGGTAGATCTTCACGAAGTAGGCGATCTCCTTGCCCGTACAAACTCCTTGGTTCAACTCCACAATCTTGTCAGAGGCTCCCAAGTGACACCTAACCAATCTAGGAGACACCACTCTCCAAAAGGTAATAGACAGTGTGTTGATGATGAACTCCTTGCTCTTGTGCTTCAAATGATAGTCTCCCTAACACTCAACTCTCTCTCATAGATTTGGATTTGGTGGAAAGATGATTTGAGTGGAAAGTAACTTCGGGAAGGCTAGAGATCAAGATTCATATGGTAGGAATGGAATATCTTGGTCTCAACACATGAGTAGGTGGTTCTCTCTCAGAACAGTGAGTAATGGAAGTGTAGGTATGTTCTGATGGCTCTCTCCACGACGAAGAGTGAGTGGAGGGGGTATATATAGCCTCCACACAAAATCTAACCGTTACACACAATTTACCAAACTCGGTGGGACCGATTCAGAGAACTCGGTCAGATCGATTTAGTTCATAATGTGACCGTTAGGCATTTCGGTGGTACCCAACCCGGTAGGACCGATTTCATCATCGTTAGGGCATAACGTAATCTCGGTGAGACCGATTATACAAACTCGGTAGGACAGATTTTGGTAATAAGCACGCAGAGGGTTGGTCAGGCAAACCCGATGGGACCGATTCTCTCATTTCGGTGAGATCGAAATGTTATGAAGAGGCAACAGAGAGTTTGCAATGCTAACTCGGTGAGACCGATTCTCACATCTCGGTTAGACCGATATGTTTCAAATAGGAAACAGAGATTTTACATTCCCATCTCGGTGAGACCGAGATCCCTATCGGTGAGACCGAACTGATTAGGGTTTCTGGCAGTGGCTATGTCAACTGAACTCGGTGGTGCCGGATCGAGAGTTTCGATGGGGCCGAGTTTGACTTTTGGTTTGGGACATATGTGGATGTGAGAAAGTGGTTGAGGGTTTTGGACCATATCACTAAGCACTTTGAGCAAGCAAGCCATTAAGCAACACCTCATCCCTTTTAATTGTATTGGCTTTCCTATGGACTCAATGTGATCTTGGATCACTAAAATAGAAAATTTAGAGTCCTGAGCTTTGAGCTTGAGCCAATCCTTTGTCCTCATCATCTTGAAGGGGTTCCACATCCTCTAGTCCATGCCACTCCATCTGTTGAACTTGTGTGAAATATACTAGATGAAAATATTAGTCCAACAAGAGATATGTTGACATTAATTACCAAAATCACCCTGGGAGCACTTGTGCTTTCAGCTCTTCAACCCAAAAGGTATCCGTACAAAATAGTACGTGCCACATGGGGTGATGAACGCTATTTTCTCTTCATCTTCCTTCATCATGAAGATCTGGTGGTACCCTGAGTAGGCATCGCAGAATGACAACAGGTCGCACCCGGCAGTGGAGCCCACTATCTGGTCAATGGGCGGCAAAGGGAAAGGGTCCTTCGGACAGGCTTTATTGATATTCGTATAGTCGGTACATAGCCTCCATTTTCCGTTTGCTTTACGCACTACTACCAGATTGGCCAACCACGTGGGGTGGAGGACTCCCCTGACTAGGCCTGCTGCCTCCAACTTCCTGATCTCCTCAATGATGAACTCTTGGCGCTCCAACGCTTGCTTCCTGACCTTCTACTTGACTGGCCGTGCATGGGGACAGACAACAAGGTGGTGCTCAATCACTTCCCTAGGACCGCCGGGGATGTCAGACGCTTGCCATGCAAACACGTCGACATTCTCCCACAGGAAGGTGACGAGCGTGCCTTCCTATTTGTTGTCAAGGGTGGAGCTTATGGTGAAAGTCCCACCCGTGCCGTCCGCCCTGACGGGGACCCTCTTGTTGTTCGGCGAGGCCACCTTCAACCTCGTGCTTCCACCAACGGAGCTCTCTGGCACGTCCCCAACGGAAACGCGGCGCTCCGAAGAGGCGCGTTTGCCGGAGAGGGTGCAGGAGCTCTTGCCAGGGTCTGAGACCTTGCCGGGAGGGGCCTTGCCGACAGAGGTAAAGGTTTTGTTGGGTCTCCTCTCCCCTGGAGTCACGGTGGTAGGGGCGAGCGCCTTGGCGGTGTCTGCGGCAACTGCCTCTTGGTAGAGATGGTTGGCGCAGATGAGTGCATCTTTCTTTTCGAAGCAAACGATGATGACACTCATCGGGCCGGGCATCTTCAAAGTGTTGTAGGCGTAGTGTGAGGCTGCCATAAACTTGGCCAGTGCTGGGCGGCCAAGGACCCCATTGTAGGGAATGGGGATCTCGGCGACGTCGGAAATGACCCTCTCTGTCCTATAATTCAGCTCGCCCCTGAATGTAACGGGCAGAGCGATCTTTCCTTTCGGCTGATTCCTCCCCGGGTTGACCCCTTAAAATGTGCCCGTCTCTTCGAGGTCTCCATCTGGGATTTGTAACCTCTTGATCACAGCGAGTGAGATTAGGTTCAGACCGGCCCCGCCGTCAACTAACACTTTTTGTCACCTTGAGGTTGCGTATTGTTGGTGAAACCAACAACGGCAAACACCCGACCGCAGTTGTACGGCAGGGTGATCCTCGGCGTCAAAAATGATAGGCACGCCAGACCACTTCAGTGGCTTCTGGGCATCGAACGATGGTTCTGCCGCAGTGACATCATGCGCCCACTGTTTTAGTTGGCGGTGACAGGTATGCAGTGAGGCGCCACCGTCGACGCACATAGCCTCTATAGCTTTCTGGAATTCATGCTCGCTGGACTCATCGTCTTCGCCGTGATCATCATATTCCTCCCTCTTGTCGCGGCATCAGGCGGGCCTTTCTGGTTGGTTGCCTTGGCTGCGGCGACCACCCTGGCCACCATGCTTTTTGCCGAGCACCTTGGCACTGCCCGGGCCCTTCTCCTTATAACGCCTCTCGTACTCGGCCTTCTGCTTCTCCGCGAGCAGCTCGACCTGGCGGCAATTTGATAACCCTCAACCGTAAGGGATCGAGATAGTCTTCGGGGGTAAGAATAACCCAATTTATTGATTCGACACACGGGGAGCCAAAGAGTATTTATAAGCTTTGACAGTTGAGTTGTCAATTCAACCGCACCTGAAATATACTTACTTGCAACAAGAGATAAGTGGTAACGGTGATATGATAGTGATGGTGGTGATAGTAAAAGTAAACAGCAAAAGTAAATAGCAAAAGTAGCAACTAGTAACCAGCAGGATTTAAAACACTGTAGGCTAGGGAGATGGATGGTTGGGCGCTGCATGGATGAGATATATCATGAATCTAACTTGGGGCAAGGCACACGGAAAAGTAATGATCATCTAGGCAAATATCAAACATTAGGCATGTATCCCATAGGTAGTTGTACGTGCTTGCAATAAGAACTTGCACAACATATTTTGTCCTACCATCCCGCTACGAACGGGGCCAAAAGGAACTTATGGAGATTAAGGTGCTCCCGTCAAAGAGCACCGGAACAAACCAATAAACTCAATTGATACATGTAATCCTCAAACTATGGACCATCCCCTTTGGTGTCCCAAGCTGTCACTTTTGGGATCGCCGGTTCCGGACCATAATAGGTGCAAACAACTCATAGATAGGATCAAGAACACAAATATATTCATGCAAACACATATGGTTCAGATCTGAAATCATGCCACTCGGGCCTTAAGTGACAAGCATTAAGAGTAACAAGTTGAAGCAAAGATGATAAACATCATAGTAGATGATAGGCAACATGCCCCCAACGATCTCATAAACTATTACATGATCTAACTCATCCAATCCCTACCATCCCCTTTGCCTACAGCAGGGAATTACTCACACATGGAAGGAGAAGTCATGGAGGATGGAGTGGTGATGATGATGACGATGGCGACGATCTCCCCTCTCCGGAGGCCAAATCAGCCTCCAGATTAGCCCTCCCGAAGAAGAACAGAGGGTGGCGGCGGCTCCGCGATGAAAACTAGGAAAACAACTCCTGATCTCGGGTTTTCTCGCCATGGGCTAAATACGGGTCAAAGTAGGGCACCAGGGGAGGTAGGGCCCGCCCAGGCGGCCTGGCGCGGCGGCCAGGGGTGGGGCCGCCTGGGCAGGGCGCCTGGAGCCCCCCTGGCTGCCCTCTGGCCCATCTTCTGGCACAAGGTTCCTTCGGGTGCGTGGATTTTCTGTGATTTTTCGTGGAATTTTCTGAGACACCTAAAAATCCGTTTTCCTGCACACAATAAAACCATACAGGCAGCTCTGCTGAAAACAGCGTCAGTCCGGGTTAGTTTAGTTCAAATCATGCAAGAATAAGGTCAAAACAATAGCAAAAGTGTTTGGAAAAGTAGATACGTTTGAGACGTATCAACTCCCCCAAGCTTAGCATATTGCTTGTCCTCAAGCAATTCAGTTCAACGAACTGGACGCGACAAAGAAAACTTTGACAAACTCTTTTGCTTCATTAGATGTATAGAAGCATGTACTACGAAAAGAGTCTAGCAAGTATTGAAACAATGCTATGAGGACAATGCACGGAGCAATCCTTCTTTCAAGTGACCAATCACAAATACCTAAAAGTAAACAATATACTACTAAAAATCAAGACAAGATTACATTGCACATAGCTTGAGCATATTAGAGTGGTATCTCGCTAGCCTCCATGAGTGAAGCAAAACATAAATGCAGAAACTCCTCCAGAGTTTTAAAGGAGACTAGAACTAAGAATTTTAGAATAAATAATATCACAAGCATGCAGAAGACAATGTAATACTTTGGGACAATGCATATTACAACCAGAATGACAATTATGCTCTCCTAGTTGGTGCTTTGAAGAAAGAAGGCGGAGACTCTCGAACCGTGGAATTTGATGGCGAGGTTGAAAACCCATGGTTGGAAACAAAGACTAAACATGTACCAGAGCTCTTGGTTTTGAAAACAGAGGTAAAAATGTTTTTGAGAGGTGCATATTTCGCCAACGAATGCTAGTAGATAACCCAATTACTTCTTGAGCTGGACAGGTTTCGAGGAACGGCTCCCGCACGGGGACGATCACATCCCCTTAATCTCCTTTGTTTATCACTGCCAAAGTTTTCTGATTTCTCATGAACAAAGCGTGAAGGAGGGTATGTTTGTTGTATTATCTTTTATGAGCCGGGCGCACTCTATGCCAGTTCCTTCTCGTATTAGGGGTTTGCAGATTAGACATGCAATCCCGGGGTGAAACTTGTCCAACTTAAAAAGATCATGAATTAACTACTACTTCCTCATGAGCTAAAACAGAGGCACAAAAGAGAAATTCTTTTGAATAATTTTTCTTTCGAGATGGTACACGAAAGTCTTCGTTAGGAATGGCAAGTAAATACCATGTATAGGAAGGTATGGTGGACTCATATGGCATAACTGGTTTAAAGGATTTTGGATGCACAAGCAGTCAGTCCGCTTAGTACAGGTGAATGTTAGCAAAAGACTGGGAAGCGACCAACTAGAGAGCAATAACGGTCATAATCATGCAGAGCGACAAAGCAACATTGAATCGGGCATGAAAGTGATATAACTATTCTGAAACTCAAAGATCATCAAGGCAGAGCAGACTTTTAAGTCTTAAACATGTGTAAACATGTGCCAAGTCAATCCAAGAATTCTCCAAAGGGAAATACCACCTTAGTATACCAAACTATGAACAGTGTAATGCATGTAAATCATTTCAATAACACATTATATCCTCTAGCTATTCGAGACTAGCCACAAGGAAAGCATGAACCACTGGGAGAGCATTGTGAACATAGCACTATGTCGCTACAAGCTGGTCTCTAGATCATAAGTACAGGCATATGTACAAAAGTAGAAACAAGAAGAGTTCATACCGGTTTTCCCTTGTTGCTTCCCTTCAGTCGATCTTCGTCATTACTGCCTCGTCACTTGCACGATCGAACGTAGGAAATATAATTAAATGCCATCACGGACTCGAGCTGAACTCTGAAAACAAAGCAAACTAAAGAGAGAAAGGAAATCTTTTTGGATTATTTCAAAGGTTGAACGAAAGCAAAAGAAAGAGAAAATCTTTTTGTTGTTTTTGCAAAGAAAGAAATAAAGAAGAACGGGCAGAAACCTCAAAAAGATCAAAGCGAATAAAACGGATAATACAATGGAAAAGTGAGAAGGGCACGTACTCCCCCAAGCTTAGGCTTTTGGCCTAAGTTGGTAGTAGCTACTGCCCCCAGGAGCCTCCTGCTCCGGGGGAATGGTGGTGAGTCCAAGGGTCGTAGAAGGGTTTCGGCGCGTACACCGAACTCCTTGGATCCTCCCACGAGGAAGGGTCCGTACTCCAAGCAGAGGAAGACCCTTCACCAAACTGGGTGACGGTCTCCCCCTGAAAAGGTGGTAACTCACCGTGCTCCTCCTCGTCGGGCACAACCCCCTCCATGGGGTTATGAAACTGATGCTGGGCCATGAACTCATCGAACTGGATAACATCAAAGGACCATCCGTTCCTGCGAGAAAAATCAAACAAAAGAGGTGCAGGTAGACGGATCTCGCGTTCCGCGGTAGTTCCGAAACGCAAGACATAAACAAGATTATCAAGCTCAGAAGTCATGGTAACAAACTTATGCCTTTTCATAGCAGCAAGATCAAAACTTAAATAAGTAAAAGGCTTATCATCAGGGTGTGGGATGCCTTTAAGATATTCTAAGATAAGTGTGGCATAAACGCCACCAAATAAATCTCCCCTGTTACCGTTCATAGCAAGGCGTCGAGCAATTAAGGCACCCAGATTATAATCAAACCTCCCTGAGAGGGCGGCTGCCAGGATAGCAATATCCGGCACAGAAATGTTGCTCGAATTGTCACGAGCTAACACCCCTCTAGCAACATAATATGCAAAATACCTAAGGTGAGGGAATAAGATGCTGGAGATTTTTGATCGATGAATATCCCTCGTACCCATGCTGCAGAGAGAGTTGAAGACGGTTTTCATCTCGGAGGGCTGAGAGGTCATCCTAGCCGTCCGCCCAACGTTTGGCACACCTATTATTTCACAAAACTTTCCCAAGGGCATGGTGATAAGATCATTGTAAATTTTAAACTCAATAGCACCAGTATCAGGGTTATATCTAAAACTGTTAATGAAACCGGAGGTGAGTTTTTGATACGGAACAACACGGCACGTGACGAGCCGTGTCAGACCTGCATTAGCACAAAGATTATAAAACTCATCCTTGATTCCCGCAGCTTCAAGGAATTCATCACATGGAAACATCATAGCGCGTGCTGGACTTGTGTCTTCCAATAACTCTAGGGGCACATGATCTTCATTGTAGCTCACCCTAGCAGTCGAGGGTGAAGCTGCGGCTCTAGTAACTCGATCGGAGTGCGTGGGCCTCTTCTTCTCAAGCCACCCCTTTGCCCTTCCTAACAAACTCATTTCTGAAATTTTTGGCAAATTACAAAAACAAGGATTTAAACAAAGTGGGTTAAGGCAAACTACTCAACTCACTTACCTAAGGCATAAACTTGCATCAAAACTTGGAAAATAAATTTCTACACATGCATGCAAGCTCATCTACATAGCACCAAGAAATACTAAATACTCACAAATGAAGCCACCAACCAAAAATCTAATTGGAGGGGTGGAGGAGTTACATACCAGGGAGTATTTGTTCAAAATCTCAGCTCAAATGATAGGCTGTAGAGAGAGATTGAAGAATCGCCTCCAAGAGCAGCAAGAACGTAAGAACAAGTGCAGAACTCGTGTTTTTGGAGAGAAAGAGAGAGAGAGGAAGAAGACTTACCTGGAGGGGAGCCTTGTGGGCCCCAGGCGCCCTGTGGGCGCGGCTAGGGGGCAGGCCGCGCCAGCTGGCCGCCTGGGCCACTGGTGGGTCCCCCTGGTCGGCCCCAGGTGCCTCTGGGTCACTCCTGGCATGGAAATTTTTATTTTTATTTTTCTGGAATTTTTCTGAAAACTTTACTGTTGAAATTTTTTCGAAGTTCAAAAAGGCTGCAAGACTTTCTGAAAACTTAAAGCCGTGATTAGTATTGTGAAGCTTCAAAACATAAACACTTGGTACAACAAGGAGAACAAAAAATAAAACAAATGAAAACATAACAAGCTCAACTTTTTATCTATATAAAACATGTTCATTAGTAAGGTTGATCAAGTCTTACCAACAAACAGGCGATATATAGAGCAAAAAGTCTCACCTCTTACGAAGTGATCATTGCACCTTTACTTTAATGGACATTGTCCCCACCATAATAGTTTTGTATTTGTGGTGCACATGTAGTGGACAGTCCCATTCTCCAATCTTCACGGTCTTGATATTTTCTATAGAGTTGAGGCCATGCCTCCTGTCGGTCTTCTTTGGATAATACATCATGTGTTCTTTATCATTCACATTGAAGGTAACCTTCCCTTTATTGCAATCAATAATAGCACCTGCGGTGTTAAGAAAAGGTCTACCAAGAATAACGGACATGCTCCCATCCTCGGGCATGTCAAGCACAACAAAATCAGTAAGGATCAAACAATTAGCAACTTCTACAGGGACATCCTCACAAATACCTATCGGAATGGCGGTTGACTTGTCAGCCATCTGAAGAGAGATATCTGTAGGAATTAGTTTCTCTAAACAAAGCCTCTTGTAAAGAGAGAGAGACATAACACTCACTCCTGCTCCAAGATCACATAAAGCAGTTTTGACATAATTATTCTTTATGGAGCAAGGAATGGTGGGTATACCTGGATCACCAAGCTTCTCAGGAATCTTGCCACTGAAAGAGTAGTTAGCAAGCATAGTAGATATTTCTTCATTAGGAACTTTTCTTTTATTAGTGACAATATCTTTCATATATTTTGAATAGGGAGGTAACTTAATAGCATCAGTCAAAGGGATTTGAAGAAAAAGAGGTTTAATCCACTCACAAAACTTATTGTAATGCTCTTCTTCTTTAGATTTGAGAGACTTACCTGGAAAGGGCATGGGTTTCTGTATCCATGGTTCTCTTTCCTTCCCATGTCTTCTTGCGACGAAGTCTTCTCTAGTGTACCTCTTACGTTTTTCAGGTGCTTCTTCTTCTCGAACTTCAGGCGGATCATTCTTCTCATTATCCTTACCTTTAGGTTCGGCCCCGTCTTCAGTCTCAGCATCGGAGATAGATACACTGTTGGGATCAACAGCTGGCTCTTCATCTGTAATAGGATCATTGGAATTTTCAGCCTCCTTATGTTTCTTCTTCTTCTTCTTTGGAGAGCCAACAATTTCTTCTTCCTGCATTTGAGAACCTTGCTCGATTCTCCTCGGATGCCCCTCTGGATAGAGAGGATCTTGAGCGCTAGTTCCTCCTCGGGTCTTAATCCCGAAGGCCTGCAAATCATCTTGTTTGGCGTTGTTAGCAAGCAAATCTTTTTGCACATTAGAAATTTGTTCAAGCTGAGTTTGAACCATATGAAAATGCTTCACAAGACATTTAACATCATTAACTGTTCTTCCTAGAACATCAAGCAAACTTTTGATAGCAAGGGAATCATCATGCAATTGACTTTGTATCCTCTCATTAAAATGATTTTGTTTCATAATTAAATTATCAAACTCATCTAAACATTGATCAGGAGGCTTACCATGAGGGATGTCACTTGCGTTGAAATCTAAAAGAGAGTGTACCTCTACCATAGGAGGGTGAGTGGTAGGCTCACACAACTTCTCAATAGGGGGTAGATTCTTCACGTCCTCAGTTTTATTACCCTTCTCTTTAATAGACTTCTTCGCTTCTCGCATATCTTCGGGGCTTAGAACAAACATGCCCCTCTTCTTTGGTGGTGGAGGTGGTTCGGGGACGGACCAATCTTCATGGTTTTTGGCAATCCTGCCCATCAAATCCTCTGCATCGTCCGGTGTTCTTTTCCTGAAAACACAACCAGCACAACTGTCCAAATAGGACTTGGATTCATCAGTTAGACCAGCATAAAATATATCGATTAATTCATTCTTAGGGACTCCATGTCCTGGTCTAGCCCGAATCAGACCACAGTACCTCCCCCAAGCTTTAGGGAGGTGCTCATCCTGCAACTGTTTAAAGTTATAAATTCTTTGTAAAGCAGCATGTTGCATATGAGCAGGAAAGTACTTATCAACAAAAGAGTGAGCTAAGTCTTGAGGACTCTTAATGGAACCACATGGGAGTGAATCATACCATGTTTTAGCACCTTCCTTCAAAGAGAAAGGAAGAAGCTTAGTCACATAAAAGTTTCGTTTCTTCTCATCCATGGTAAACAAGCCACCCAACTCAGTGAGTTTGGTCAGGTGTGCAATAGCATCATCATTTTCTCTGCCATAAAAGGGGTCAGCTTCAACCATAGGTATAAGTGAAAGATCAACAGAGAAATCATAATCGGGATCATCGATGCATATAGGAGATGTAGCAAATTCAGGATCAGGAACAGTCTTGTTCTTCAAAGAGTGTTTTTCAAGCAGCTTCTTAATAGCATCAGGGTCAGAGCCGGCAAACTCTGTCAGTTCCCTGCATAAATCATCATCAAGCATAATGTAATCATCATCAAGGAGTCTCTCCTTGAGTTTACATAAATCAGGATAATCATAAGTTCCACCAATGGGGTAGCGAGTAACAGGAATTTCAATTCCATATTTTTTTGCAGCAGCAGCGATCTGTTTCTCAAGAGCATAACCAAGTGAACTAATATCATCAAGAGTAGTAGAGGCATCATCAAGAGTATCGGACATAGTACTAGATTCAGTAGGAGCATCATGTGGTGGCGGTGAGGCAAACTTACTCATAACAGAAGGTGAATCAAGTGTAGCACTAGTGTTCAGAACAGTACCTCTTCTTGTAGTGGATAGTAAGATCAGAACCTTGGGGTCTCCTTTCTTACCCATAGCGGATGGAGTGCAGCAGGTAGGATACTTCAAGTTGACTTGTAAATATTTCTATGCTCCCCGGCAACGGCGCCAGAAAACGGTACTTGATAACCCTCAACCGTAAGGGATCGAGATAGTCTTCGCGGGTAAGAATAACCCAATTTATTGATTCGACACACGGGGAGCCAAAGAGTATTTATAAGCTTTGACAGTTGAGTTGTCAATTCAACCGCACCTGAAATATACTTACTTGCAACAAGAGATAAGTGGTAACGGTGATATGATAGTGATGGTGGTGATAGTAAAAGTAAACAGCAAAAGTAAATAGCAAAAGTAGCAACTAGTAACCAGCAGGATTTAAAACATTGTAGGCTAGGGAGATGGATGGTTGGGCGCTGCATGGATGAGATATATCATGAATCTAACTTGGGGCAAGGCACATGGAAAAGTAATGATCATCTAGGAAATATCAAACATTAGGCATGTATCCCATAGGTAGTTGTACGTGCTTGCAATAAGAACTTGCACAACATATTTTGTCCTACCATCCCGCTACGAACGGGGCCAAAAGGAACTTATGGAGATTAAGGTGCTCCTGTCAAAGAGCACCGGAACAAAGCAATAAACTCAATGGATACATGTAATCCTCAAACTATGGACCATCCCCTTTGGTGTCCCAAGCTGTCACTTTTGGGATCGCCGGTTCCGGACCGTAATAGGTGCAAACAACTCATAGATAGGATCAAGAACACAAATATATTCATGCAAACACATATGGTTCAGATCTGAAATCATGGCACTCGGGCCCTAAGTGACAAGCATTAAGAGTAACAAGTTGAAGCAAAGATGATAAACACCATAGTAGATGATAGGCAACATGCCCCCAACAATCTGATAAACTATTACATGATCTAACTCATCCAATCCCTACCATCCCCTTTGCCTACAGCAGGGAATTACTCACACATGGAAGGAGAAGTCATGGAGGGAGGATGGAGTGGTGATGATGATGACGATGGCGACGATCTCCCCTCTCCGGAGGCCAAATCAGCCTCCAGATTAGCCCTCCCGAAGAAGAACAGAGGGTGGCGGCGGCTCCGCGACAAAAACTGGGAAAACAACTCCTGATCTCGGGTTTTCTCGTCACGGGCTAAATACGGGTCAAAGTAGGGCACCAGGGGAGGTAGGGCCCGCCCAGGCGGCCTGGCGCGGCGGCCAGGGGTGGGGCCGCCTGGGCAGGGCGCCTGGAGCCCCCCTGGCTGCCCTCTGGCCCATCTTCTGGCACAAGGTTCCTTCGGGTGCATGGATTTTCTGTGATTTTTCGTGGAATTTTCCGAGACACCTAAAAATCCGTTTTCCTGCACACAATAAAACCATACAGGCAGCTCTGCTGAAAACAACGTCAGTCCGGGTTAGTTTAGTTCAAATCATGCAAGAATGAGGTCAAAACAATAGCAAAAGTGTTTGGAAAAGTAGATACGTTTGAGACGTATCACAATTCTGGAGGTTGTGGCCCTTGGTGCGGTGAATCTTGCAGTACTGCTTGCCGGAGCCCCCTGGCTTGTCGGCAGCCACCAAGGCCCAGCAGGCGGTGCACCCGGCAACCAACTTGCCAGGGTCGTCAGACTTGGCCCTTTTGGTGGCACCGGGGTCGTCGGACCCCTCCACGGCAAGCACAGCCTTTCCCTTTCACTTTTGGTTGCGACGTCAGCCCTTATTTGCCGAGCTGACGACGTCTCCGTCTGAAGAGTCGGTTTCTGCGCCGACGTCTACGCCGGGGTACTTCCTTCCCTCTTCAGCCTGAGCTCATCGATCCACCAGAACTTAGAGCTCGGCCACATCTTTAGGCTTGTTCATCGCCAGCTCCTCACGCATCTTGCGGTTGCATACATTCTGATGGAATGTACTGATGATGGTGGCGGGATGAACGTCCGGGATGTTGTACTGTACATGGCTGAACCTTTGTATGTATTTGCACAAGGTTTCGCCATCCTTCTAGGGAATGACATGCAAATCGCTTTCCTGGCCAGGAGCCCCGGTGAAGGCGCCAACAAATTTGTGGCACAAGTCCGACCAGGAGGAAAAGGAACCGACGGGCAGGTGCATCAACCACGACATAACATTGGGCTTGAGCACCAACAGGAAGTAGTTAGCGAGCACCTTGTTGTCGCGAGCCCCAGTAGCCAGCATCGCGATGGTGTAGATGCCGAGGAACTCCGACGGGTGGGTTTTGCCGTTGTACTTTTCTCCGACCTCAGGCTTGAATGTGCGGTGTGAGGGCCACTGGAACTATAGCAGCTCACGGGTAAAGGCCGGGCAACCCACCTCGTAGGGTAAGTCGCTGCTAGGCTTCTCGCCCCTCGTTGGTTACCCCAAGTGGAAGGTGTGAGATGTAGTGTTGCGGAAGTTTTTCCCTTGGCAAAGATACCAAGGATCGAATCCCCAGAGACTCCTAGGTTCAACAAGAAGGTGTCAACTGCTACGGCGCTAGATATTAGCAATCAACGTGGACCTGCACACACATACAAATAACTTTGCTCCCAACGAGTACAGAGATGTTGTCAATCCCTCCGGCCTTGTAGTTCACAAAGGATTAAACGCAAGTGATAGTAGTGATAGATATAATTGCAATAGTAAATAAAAGCGAAAAGTAAATAGCGGATGTGATCAATGATGGTAATATGGACCGGAGTCTCATGATGTTCACTAGTGATGTCTCTCTCCCAAAAGACGATAAAACAGCTATGTGAGGTAAACGAATTACAGCTGGGCAATTGACAGGACCATGTGCGCAAACCAATGCTGACTACATTGCAAGAAAGGTTGAGGTTCAAAGCATGGGTGGTACGCCAAAGTAAGTAGACCGAAATCCATCAATATCTACTACTAATCATCCACCTTGAGATATCTATCCAGAACATCTCGCCGGTATTAAGTTGCGAGTCCCACCCATAGTGTAAACTCAATGCAACAGACAACTACATTAAAAGAACTTTGCGTAAAGTAAACAATCCTTGCACCCGCGGGCACAAGCACCGTTGTTTTCCCCCTTGTGGCAACAACACATCCCCTAGACTCATGTTTCTGTCACTCAAACTAGTCATCGAGGGGCATGAACCCACAATCAAGCATAACGTTCCCTCTTGGTGTCACTACCTATTACTTGGCCAAAGCAATAAATAACAACGGAGAACATGCAAGAATTACTTACGAACATAAATATAAAAGAGGTAGATCAAATATATTACTCAAGCACAATCTGAACATAATCTCATAATCCATCGGATCCCAGCAAACTCATCATAGCAACAGCATAAGGATTACATATGTGCCTCGATCATGTAGGGCAGCTCACGAGGACTAATTAGTGAAGCACAAGAACGGGAGGAGAACATCACATAGCTACTGGTCATGGACTCATGGTCCAAGGGAGACTACTCACAACTCATCCGGGAGGCGTCCATGGTGGTGGAGAGGCTCCCGGTGGTGATCCTCCCCTCCGGCAGGGTGCCGGGAAGAGTTCTCCTGGTGCTCCCGATCTTGGAAGCGGCGGCGGCGGTGGAACAGAGATGAGATCGCGAAAAGAGTTCCTCCCTCGAGGGTTTCGGGAGACGCTTTAAATATATGCCAAAGGGGGGCATCGGAGGAGCCTCGGGGGGCCCAGGCGCCCCCCCCCGGCGCGGCCCACGGGGGCGCCGCTAGGGCGCCTGGAGACCTGGTGCCCCCCCCGGCTGTCCTTCGGGTGCACGGTAGTTTCTGGAACGCTGATTTTTTATATAATTTTTTTGGATTTTTCCTGGCAGTTCTCGTAATGTGAAAACCTGAAATACAAAAACAGCCGAAAACAGAAACTGGCACTGGGGTGCACTGAGTTAATAGGTTAGTCCAAATATGATCAAAAGTGTATGGAAGTGTATAAATATCATAGCAATATCACCCAAAAGAGGCATGGAGCAAGCAGAAATTATAGATACGTTTTGGACTTATCAACATCCCCAAGCTTAATTCCTGCTCGTCCTCGAGTAGGTAAATGATAACAAGAATAATTTCTGTGGTGACATGCTATTAACCATATAGGACTTTTTCATAGTCATATGACAAAAGCTTACTGAGACAATGGATCTATAGTAATTAAGTTGCCTCATGAGAAAATCACAAAGGACTGAAAGTTTTACAATATGATACTGAAACATCAAATAGATTTGTAATGAACATGATGTGCAAATATGATAAAGTGATATCTAGCTTGCTCCCTTTAGTGAAGCAAAACATAAATGCAGGGGCACCTCCAAGGTTTAAGTGATGACTAGATACAATGATTTCAGAATAAACGATATCACAATCATGCAAAAGACAATGCTACTTTGGGACAATGCACATTACACTCAGAATGACAATCATGCTCTCAGTAGTTGGTACTTTTAAAAGAAGGTGGAGACTCTCGAACCGTGGCTTTTGTTGGCAAGGTTGAAAACCCGTAGTCGGAAACAAAGACAAAACATGTACCAGAGCTCTTGGTTTTAAAACAGAGGTAATAATTTATTTTAGATCATGCATGTTTCGTCAACGAATGCTAGCAGACAACTCAATCACTTTTCGAGATGGACAAGTTTCGAGGAACGGCTCCCGAATGAGGACGATCACATCCTCTTAATCTCCTTTGTTTATCACTGCCAAAGTTTTCTGATTTCTCATGAACAAAGCGTGAAGGAGGGTTTGTTTGTTACATTATCTTTTTGAGCCGGGCGCACTCAATGTCAGTTCCTTCTCGTATTATGGGTTTACACATTATACATGCAATCCCGGGGTGAAACTTCTCCAACTTAAAAAAGTCATGAATTAACTACTACTTCCTCATGGACTTACAACAGAGGCACAAAATAGGAATGCTTTTTCTTTGAATAATTTCGAGATGGCACATGCAAGTCTCCGTTAGGAATGGCAGGTAAATACCATGTAGGAAGGTATGGTGGACTCATATGGCATAACTGGATTAAAGGATGTGGATGCACAAGCAGTCAGTCCGCTTAGTACAGGCGAAGGTTAGCAAAAGACTGGGAGCGACCAACTAAGAGAGCAATGACGGTCATAATCATGCAGAGCGACAAAGCAACATTGAATCAGGCATGGTAGTTATATCGCTTCTCAGAAACAAAAGATCATCAATGCTTGACAGACTTTCTTTACAGTCTTAAATATGCGTGAGCATACGCCAAGTCAATCAAAATAAATTCTCGAAGGAAGATATTACTAAACCATACCACATCATAGGCAAACAAATCATGTTGGTACTCCAATAACACATTGGGAACCCTCCAGCTATTTGAGACTAACCATAAGAAAACATGAACTACTAAGCGCCATCATGCACGTAGCATCTTTATCATAGACATATCAACCAATGCAACGGAAGCAAACTCTCTTAATAAGGTGAGCATGGTAATTAAAGAGAGTTCAAGCAACCAACTAAACAAAAGCTCTTGAAAAGATAAGCATGAAAGCTAAGAGCTGAACATGATAGTAGCTATTAAAAGACAAAGAACACACACAGCAAGGATAGACATGAAAATTCTATGTTATGTTCTAGGTAGAAGTGGAGCGTGTTTCTCTCCCACATAAAGAAAGCTGAGTTCCGACTCGTTAT
>LR738709.1:157875454-157913949 GCA_902687465.1 Secale cereale
GGCTGTCCTTCGGGCGCACGGTAGTTTCTGGAACGCTGATTTTTTATATAATTTTTCTGGATTTTTCCTGGCAGTTCTCGTAATGTGAAAACCTAAAATACAAAAACAGCCGAAAATAGAAACTGGCACTGGGGTGCACTGAGTTAATAGGTTAGTCCAAATATGATCAAAAGTGTATGGAAGTGTATAAATATCATAGCAATATCACCCAAAAGAGGCATGGAGCAAGCAGAAATTATAGATACGTTTTGGACGTATCAGTCGCCAGGGGCCCCCGATGCTGGGCGGTCCATAGTGGGCCCTGCACGCCTATTTAATTGATGGCATGCTTCCCGCCGTCGCTCAATGGTGGTCCGGGCATCTTCCTGGGGCCACTCCCGAAGGACTTGACATTGGTCGCGGTGGGCTCGTGGGTCGGACAAACGTCGTGGAAAAGTTGTCACGGGCGTCGGCCGATGAGCCGGCGGCTGCTGTTGCTGGCGTGGAGGAGGAGAGTGCATCGTGGTCGCTGCCGCTCTGGTCCTCCCACCACCAGCGTGCGTCCGCTCACCAGAGTACCAGTGCGAGGGTCCCGCTGGCTGCGATTCATCTTTATTGGCGAAGCTGATGAGGCTCCAGATAGTGGCTCTCCATTCGTCGAGCTTATCTGCGGCGAGAGGAAAGTCGAGCAGCAGTTGCGCGCGTGCCAACACTTCTGCTGGTGTAAGTGGCAATGAAAGCTTTGTGGACTGCGACACGCTCCGACTTATAACCACGTTAGAAGGAGCTCTATCATGGTAACGCCACCGCACGCCGCTACCGCCAGCTTCCGCACGTGCATGCTGGCCCGATGCTTCTTGAGAGTGACGCATAGGGCTCTTCCCGTGGCGGTGCCCAGAGGCACCGACATCGTGGTGTTGCTCGCCATGTACGAGATGAGAAGATCGCGTAGCGGGCGCCGGCGAAGGTGTCCTCGAGGTCGCCGTGCCGCCCATGCGCAGCACGGCGACGCATTTAGACCCAGTGGCGTGTGGCTCGTCGTATCGGGCTTGAACGACGCCGCTCGTCTGGCTCAGATGGCCAGAGTGTCGTGCAAGCTCGCGGGTCGCACCTCCGCCACCATCCACGGCTGCCTCTTCGCCCGTCCGTGCTGGCACGGGCGGTGCGGCCCCAGACTGGCCGATCACCGCAATCCTCTTCTTCTTGGGAGCCATTGCGATGGAGGAGAAGGTGCGCTAACTCCTAGACCTGATTTTCACAACCTAGCGCCCCTACCTGGCGCGCCAAAGATGTCAGGGAAACGACACCTATGGGATCTTGGGGATCCCTTTTATTGCGGTTGCGGGGCATAGAGTTGTGCAAAGAGCGGGTCTGGGCGATCAACGCGTGGGAATATTTACCCAGGTTGGGGCGCAAGATGATGCGTAAAACCCTAGTCCTGCTTGTCTGTGTATATTTGGTTTTCTTGATCTCTTGAACTGGCCTCTATGCGTGGCTGTCCAAAAAGTCCGAATCCTCTCTCAGTATGCCTTGGGCCTCCTTTTATACGTCCAAGGGGTTGCCGCAGTGACACACATGAGGTGTAAAGCTACTACATTATACAAGGTTATTCCCTGACATCTTAGGAAAAACACATTTAATGTGCCGCCTATGTGTCCCCTAGCTTTATTGGGGATGGCAAGAAAGCTTGGCCCACCCATTGCCGCCCCACCTCGCTCTGACATGCGTCCAGGCTGACGAGGTGCGGCGTGATAACCCACAAGTGTAGGGGATCAGTTGTACCCTCTTTCGATAAGTAAGAGTGTCGAACCCAACGAGGAGCTAAAGGTTGAACAAATATTCCCTCAAGTTCTATCAACCACCGATACAACTCTATGCATGCTTGACGTTTGCTTTACCTAGAACAAGTATGAAACTAGAAGTACTTTGTAGGTGTAATGGGATATGTTTGCAAGAATATAAAGAGCACGTAAATAAAAACTAGGGGATGTTTTAGGTAAAGAAGCAATAAAGTTAGTATGGCGAGTGTGGAAAAGTGGTGGTAGGAGTTGCGAAATTATCCCTACGCAATTGACTACGTTACTAGACCGATAGCAAGTTTTATGTGGGAGAGGCCACTGATACGTCTCCACCGTATCTATAATTTTTTATTGTTCCATGCTATTATTTATGATGTCTTGGATGTTTAATGGGCTTTTTCATACACTTTTATATCATTTTTGGGACTAACCTACTAACCGAAAGGCCCAGTCCAGATTGCTGTTTTTTGCCTGTTTCAGGGTTTTGCAGAAAAGGAATAAAAAACGGATTCCAAACGGAATGAAACCTTCGAGAGAGATATTTTTGGATAAAATCACGCACGGGAGACTTTAGAATCACGGAGTAGGGGCTACGGAGTGCCCACGAGGGTGGGGGCGCGTCCCCTTCCCAGGGCGCGCCCCCTGCCTCGTGGGCCCCTCGTGAGTCCCCGGTTGTCCTCCTTCCTCCTATATAAGCCTACGTACCCCGAAACCATCATCAACAGAGAGAAAACCCTAATTCCACCGCCGTAACCTTCTGTTCCCATGAGATCCCATCTTGGAGCCTATTCCGGAGCTCCGCCGGAGGGGGGATCCATCACGGAGTGCTTCTACATCATCATCATCGCCCTCACCATGAGTTGTGAGTAGTTTACCACAGACCTTCGGGTCCATAGCTAGTATCTAGATGGCTTCTTCTCTCTCTCTGGATCTCAATACAAAGGTATCCTCGGTCTTCGAGGAGATCTATTCGATGTAATCTCTTTTTGCGGTGTGTTTGTCGAGCTTCGATGAATTGTGAGTTTATGATCAAGATTATCTATGAGAAATATTTGGTTCTTTTTTGAACTCTTTATGTGTGCTCATAATATCCTTGAAAGTCTCTTCGAATTATTGGTTTGGTTTGTCCTACTAGATCTATAGTTCTTGCAATGGGAGAAGTGCTTGGCTTTGGGTTCATTCTTGCGGTGTCCTTTCCCAGTGACAGTAGGGGCAGCAAGGCACGTATTGTATTGTTGCCATCGAGGATAAAAAAGATGGGGTTTATATCATATTGCTTGAGTTTATCCCTCTAAATCATGTCATCTTCCTTAAGGCGTTACTCTGTTCTTATGAGCTCAATACACTAGATGCATGCTGGATAGCGGTCGATGTGTGGAGTAATAGTAGTAGATGCAGGCAGGAGTCGGTCTACTTGTCTCGGACGTGATGCCTATATACAATGATCATGCCTACATAGTCTCATAATTATTCGCTTTTCTATCAATTTCTCGATAGTAATTTGTTTACCCGCCGTAGAATATCGTTATCATGAGAGAAGCCACTAGAGAACACTATGGCCCCCGGGTCTATTCTCAACATATCAATCTACATCTACTTTACTTTTTCCGCTTTTACTTTCTGTTCTTATAAACAAAAATACCAAAAGTATAAACTATCATCTCTATCAGAGCTCACTCTCGTAAGTGACTGTAAAGCGATTGACAACCCCTTATCGCGTTGGCTGCGAAGTTCTTGTCTGTTTGTGCAGGTGCGAGGGACTCGCGCGTGGTCTCCTACTGAATTGATACCTTGGTTCTCAAAAACTGGGGGAAATACTTACGCTACTATGCTGCATCTCCCTTTCCTCTTCGAGGGAATACAACGCAAGCTTGAGAAGTAGTAAGAAGAATTTCTGGCGCCATTGCCGGGGAGGCTTACGCAAAAGTCATATACCAAGTACCTATCACAAACCCTTATCCTTCACATTTCATTTTTTGCCTCTCGTTTTCCTCTCCCTCATTTCACCCTTGCCGTTTTATTTGCCCTTCTTCTGCCGTGTGTTTATCGTTCGCTTGCTTCTTGTTTGCTTGTGTGTTGCTTGCTTGATTGTCATCATGTCTAGCACACCTATCATTATCAGCACTCCCAAGAGTGAGGTCCTCAACTTTAAACAAAGGGAGGAAGAAAAATTAAAATATGCCTGGTATAGAATTTGCAATGCTCAAAATAGACCCAATAGGAAGCTTTCCACTTCCATGCTTCTTCGCAATTTTTATGTTGGCATAACTCCGTGGAATAGATTTATCTTAGGTACCATTACCGAAGGGAATTTCTTGGGTAGCAATACCTTTGATTCTTATAATGCTATGACCGAATTATTTGGCTCACCACCTCTTATGGTTAATAGGTCTGTTTTAACTTTGGAGCATGTTATGCAAATGTTAGAAATCATTAAAAACAAAGTTGCTATGGTATAATTGGTAGAGAACTTGGATAGAAAAATCCATAATGAAATTACTCAATATGGATCCAAGGTAGGAGTTGTTCTGAAAAATCTTTAGGAAAAGGAGCCCATAGTTAAAGAAAAGCTAGATCAGGATTCCACTAGAATCAATAAGCTTGAGGATATTATTACTAATGTGGGTTCTGCTCTTTCTGCTATAAAAACTACTCCAAATACCTCTACCACTAAATTATCTAAGTTCGTGTATGTCCCTAAAGACAAGGGTGAAACATCTAGTAAAGGAATTGCGGATCTTAAATCCATTAGTGTTCACCCTAATTTTCTTACTTTTGCAAGAGACCCTTTTGACACTGTAGAATTTCTTGATTTCTTGCCCAAGGGTTTGACTATTAATAGGGACAAATAAGTGCCTAAGAATCATAAGTGCTTAATCAAAGGCTTGTCGTCCAAGGATGGCAATACCTAGATTTATCCTTGTATCGTGCCTAGCTAGGGGCGTAAAACGATAGCGCTTGTTGGGAGGCAAGCCAATTTTATTTTATTTTTGTTTTTGCTGCTGTTAGGGAATAAATATTGCATCTAGCTTCTGTTTAGATGTGGTTTCATGTTCTGTTTAGTGTTTGTGCCAAGTAGAACCTTTGCGAAGACTTGTGTGAAGTTTATATGATCTTGCTGTGAAAAACAGAATCGTTAGCGCTCGCTAGAATGGTCATCAAATTTTACTGGAGTGTATTATTTAGTTGATTCTTTTTACACATGATTTATAGACAAATTCCTCACTTTTACCAATTTAGTTTGAATTTTTTTGAGTTACAGAAGTATGCGAAATCTACAGATTACTACAGACTGTTCTGTTTTTGATAGATTCTGTTTTTCGTGTGTTGGTTGCTTATTTCAATGCATCTATGAGTAATATTGTGAAGTATGAACCATAGAGAAGTTGGAATACAGTAGGTTTAACACCAATATAAACAAAGAATGAATTCATTGCAGTACCTTTGAGTAGTGGTTTCCTTTCTTATACTAACGGAGCTCACGAGATTTTTGTCTAAGTTTTGTGTTGTGAAGTTTTCAAGTTTTGAGTATTGCTTTGATGGACTATGGAACAAAGAGTAGCAAGGGCCTAAGCTTGGGGATGCCCATGGCACCCCAAGTAAAATTCAAGGACAATCAAAAGGCTAAGCTTGGGTATGCCCCGGGAAGGCATCCCCTCTTTTGTCTTCATCCATCGGTACATGATATGTGTTTTGCTTGGAGCGTCTTGTAAAATTTGAGTCTTTGCTTGTTAGGTTGCCACAATTATCCTTTCTGTACACACCTATTTGAGAGAGTTAAATATGGCCTAGGAATTGTTAGAACACTCTATGTGCTTCACTTATATCTTTTGAGTTGAATAGTTTGTGCTCTAGTGCTTCACTTATATCTTATAGAGCACGGTGGTGATAATATTTTGAACAAATTGTTGAACTCTCATGCTTCACTTATATTCATTTGAGAGTCTATTAAAACAACATGGTAATGTGTTTAGGCTATAAAACTAGTCTTCACATGATAGACATCCAATATCAATGTAGTAAAAACTTTCACACTAAGTGCATAGAATATGATGAGATGTTGGATGCTTGATAATTGTTTTGAGATATGAGGATAGTGATATTAGAGTCATGCTAGTGGAGTTATTATGAAATTGTGAAATACTTGTGTTAAGGTTAGTGATTCCCGTAGCATGCACGTATGGTGAACCGCTATGTGACGAAGTTAGAGCATGAGGTATTTGTAAAGTGTCAACCTTTGTGTGGAGGTCGGGGGCGCGCGATGGTTAACTCCTACCAACCTCCCCCCTAGGAGCATGCGTTGATTGCTTTGTTTTGATAACTCGCAGACTTTTGCAATAAGTATATGAGTTCTTATGACTAATGTTGAGTCCATGGATTATACGCACTCTCACCCTTCCACCATTGCTAGCCTCTCTTGTACCGCGCAACTTTCGCCGATACCATAAACCCACTATATATCCTTCCTCAAAACAGCCACCATATATTCCTCAAAACAGCCACCATACCTACCTATCATGGAATTTCCATAGCCATTCCGAGATATATTGCCATGCAACATTCCACCGTTCCGTTCATATGACACGCATCATATTGTCATATTGCCATGCATGATCATGTAGGTGACATCGTATTTGTGGCAAGGCACGATGCTTAATTTTTCATACATGTCACTCTTGTTTCATTGCACATCCTGGTACACCACCGGAGGCATTCATATAGAGTCATACTTTGTTGTAGTATCGAGTTGTAATATCGAGTTGTAGTGAAAGTGTGATGATCATCATTATTAGAGCATTGTACCATGGGAGGAAAGGCTAAATCAATAAAGCCCCTCCGCAAAAATAAAAGAAAAAAAGAAAGGCCAAAGAAAAAAAAGAAAGGCCCAAAAAAAGAAAAAAAAAAGAAAAGAAAAAGGGACAATTGCTACTATCTTTTTTCCACACTTGTGCTTCAAAGTAGCACCATGTTCTTCATTCTAGAGAGTCTCATGCTTAGTCACTTTATATACTAGTGGGATTTTTCGTTATAGAACTTGGCTTGTATATTCAAACGATGGGCTTCCTCAAATGCCCTAGGTCTTCGTGAGCAAGCAAGTTGGATGCACACCCACTAGTTTCTTTTGTTGAGCTTCCATACATATTTAGCTCTAGTGCATCCTTTGCATGGCAATCCCTACTCACTCACATTGATATCTATTGATGGGCATCTCCATAGCCCCTTGATACGCCTAATTGATGTGAGACTATCTCCCTCCTTTTTGTCTTCTCCACAACCACCTCTCTATTCCACCCATACTGCTATGTCCATGGCTCACGCTCATGTATTGCGTGAAAGTTGAAAGGTTTGAAAAATAGAGTATGAAAACAAGTGCTTGGCTGAAATCGGGGTTGTGCATGATAGGAATATTTTGTGTGATGAAGAGGGAGCATAGCCAGACTATATGACTTTGTAGGGATAACTTTCTTTAGCCATAGTATTTTGAGAAGACATGATTGCTTTGTTAGTATGCTTGAAGTATTATTATTTCTTATGTCAATATAGACTTTTATCTTGAATCTTTCAGATCTAAACATTCATGACACAATTAAGAGAATTACATTGAAAAATTATGTTGGTTAGCATTCCACATCAAAAATTCTGTTTTTATCATTTACCTACTCGAGGACGGGCAGGAATTAAGCTTGGGGATGCCTGATACGTCTCCAACGTATCTATAATTTTTGATTGTTCCATGCTATTATTTATGATGTCTTGGATGTTTAATGGGATTTATCATACACTTCTATATCATTTTTGGGACTAACCTACTAACCCAAAGGCCCAGTCCAGATTGCAGTTTTTTGCCTGTTTCAGGTTTTTGCAGAAAAGGAATATCAAACGGAGTCCAAACGGAATGAAACCTTCGAGAGAGATGTTTTTGGAGAAAATCAATTGCTCAACAGTAATTTGTTTACCCACCGTAAAATATCGCTATCATGAGAGAAGCCACTAGAGAACACTATGGCCCCCGGGTCTATTCTCAACATATCAATCTACATCTACTTTACTTTTTCCGCTTTTACTTTCTGTTCTTATAAACAAAAATACCATAAATATAAACTATCATCTCTATCAGATCTCACTCTCGTAAGTGACCGTAAAGGGATTGACAACCCCTTATCGTGTTGGCTGCGAAGTTCTTATCTGTTTCTGCAGGTGCGAGGGACTCACGCGTGGTCTCCTACTGGATTGACACCTTGGTTCTCAAAAACTGAGGGAAATACTTACGCTACTATGATGCATCTCCCTTTCATCTTCGAGGGAATACAACGCAAGCTCGAGAAGTAGCAGCCACTGCTAGCATGTCATCCCTGACTTGGAATTCTATGCACTTATGGTTGGAACTTTTAGCAAGCATCCGCAACTACTAACGTTCATTAAGGTAAAACCCAACCATAGCATTAAGATATATTGGTCCCCCATCAATCCCATATGCATCAATTTCTATGCTAGGTTGAAGCTTCTGTCACTCTTTCCCTCCAATACATAGCCCTATCAACATACAACTAACCCTATGATGTGATCCACGTGCGTGCTCATATGATGGGCACCAAAGGACAACAACATAACCATAAGCAAATTAAACCAATCATAGCAATTCACCAATTATTGATAGGACAACAAAAATCTACTCAGACATCATAGGATGGCAACACATCATTGGATAATAATATGAAGCATAAAGCACCATGTTTAAGTAGAGGGTATAGCGGGTTGCGGGAGAGTGGACAGTTGTAGATAGATGGGGGAAGGTGATGAAGATGTTGGTGAAGATGACGGAGGTGTTGGTGTAGATCGCCGTCACACGATGATGGCCCCGACGGCGTTCCGGTGCCACCGGGAGAGAGGGGGAGAGAGCCCCCTCCTTCTTCTTCTTCCTTGACCTTATCCCTAGATGGGAGAAGGGTTTACCCTCTGGTCCATGGCCTCCATGGCGATGGAGGGGCGAGAGCCCCTCCGAGATTGGATCTGTCTCTCTGTCTCTCTTTGTTTGTGCATTCCCAGATTCTGGCCTTTCACCATTTCTTATATTCCCGGAGATCCGTAACTCCGATTCGGCAAAAAATTTAACACGTTTTGTATTAGGATATTGGCTTTCTTGCGGCGAAAGAAGGCCCCTAACCGCCTTACGGGGTGGCCACGAGGTTTAGAGGAGCGCCCCCTGCCTCGTGGCCCGCTCGAGCATCGTCTCACGTTGATTCTTCTTCCCAAAAATCACATATATTCCAAAAAAAATCTCCGTCAGTTTTTTCCCGTTTGGACTCTGTTTGATATGGGTTTTCTACGACACAAAAAACATGCAACGAACAGGAACTGGCACTGGGCACTAGATCAATATGTTAGTCCCAAAAATAGTATAAAAAGTTGCCAAAAGTATGTAAAAGTTGTAGAATATTGGCATGGAACAATAAAAAATTATAGAGACGACGGAGACGTATCAGCATCCCCAAGCTTAATTCCTGCTCGTCCTCGAGTAGGTAAATGATAAAAAAGATAATTTTTGATGTGGAATGCTACCTAGCATAATCTTGATCATGTAATCTAATCATGGCATGAATATTAAGACATGAGTGGTTCAACGCAATAGTCTATCATTTGACATAAAAGAATTTAATACTCGGGCATCCCAACAAACAATCATGTCTTTCAAAATATCAATGCTAAAGAACGTTATCCCTACAAAATCATATAGACTTTTATGCTCCCTTTTCTTAACACAAGGTACCCCTCATGCCCATCCCGGTGTCAGCCAAGCAATTGTTTTGAAACTTTACTTTTTTGAACCTTTTCAACTCTTCACGCAATACATGAGCGTGAGCCATGGACATAGCACTATGGGTGGAATAGAAGGTGGTAGTAGACAAAAGTAGGGAGAAAGTCTCACATCGACTAGGCAAATCAATGGACTATGGAGATGTCCATGAATTTATATCAATGTGAGTGAGTAGGGATTGCCATGTAATGGATGCACTAGAGCTATAAGTTTATGAAAGCTCAAAGGAAAACTAGTGGATGTGCATCAACGTGCTTGCTCATGAAGACCTAGGGCAATTTGAGGAAGCCCATCGTTGGAATATACAAGCCAAGTTCTATAACAAAAAATTCCCACTAGTATATGAAAGTGACAATATAGGAGACTCTCTATATGAAGAACATGGTGCTACTCTGAAGCACAAGTGTGGTAAAAGGATAGTAACATTGCCCCTTCTCTCTTTTTCTCTCATTTTTTTGTTTTTTGTTTTTTGTTTTGCGGGCTTCTTTGGCCCCCTCTTTTTTTGTTTAGGGTTATTTGGTCTCTTTTTTTTCTCACATGGGGCAATGCTCTATTAATGATAATCATCACACTTTTATTTACTTACAACTCGATATTACAACTTAGAACAAAAATATGACTCTATATGAATGCCTTCGGTGGTGTACCGGGATGTGCAATGATCTAGCATAGCAATGGCATCAAAAAACGGACAAGCCATGGAAACATCGTGCTATCTATCTTATGATGATGCAAGGCAATATGACAATGATGGTGCGTGTCATAACAAACGGAGCGTGGAGTTACATCGCAATATATCTCGAAATGTCTATGGAAATGCCATAATAGGTAGGTATGGTGGCTGTTTTGAGGAAGGGTATAAGGTGGTTTGATGCACCGGTGAAAATTGCGCGGTACTAGAGTGGCTAGCAAGGTGGAAGTGAGAGTGCGTATAATCCATGGACTCAACATTAGTCATAAAGAACTCACATACTTATTGCGAAAAATCTATTAGCCCTCGAAGCAAAATACTACAATGCATGCTCCTACGGGGGAGGTTGTTAGGAGTTAACCATCGCGCGCCCCCGACCTTCACGCAAAGATAAACAATCAAAATACAATGCATGCCAATTTGGTTACATAGTTAGGAGACTATAGGTGCATGCTTCGGGAATCACAAACCTTAACACCAATATTTTTACTAAACCACAATCATTCACTAGTACCTCCCACATATTAGCATCTCTATATCGCAAAACTATTGCAAGGAATCAAACATATCATATTAAGCGATCTACAAGTTTATGTAGGATTTTATGACTAACCATGTGAATGACTAATTCATATCAACTCTCTAAATAGATATAAGTGAAGAAAGAGAGTTTTAATTCTTTCTACAAAAGATATGCCCACGCTCTAACAAATATAAGTGAAGCAAAAGAGCATTCTACAAATGGCGGTTTTGTCAGGACCGGATTTTCGGGATATAAATTTCCCAGAAAATGGCCCTTGTGCTCACCAGCCCCAGGATTTCTATTAGCTGATGAGGCACCAACTTGATACAGAAATTCCAAGCAAAGTACATAGTATGTAGTACAAGACCATTCTGGCTTATGAGTACAACAATTGGTTTCTATTGGTTGATGGCAGAAGAGGTTTGCGGATCATCAGCGTGTATGGGATTCCATTTCTCACAGGAACAGCTGACCAGGATAACTCCTATCTTCGCGAGGCTGCTATCACCCTTCGCGTGGGTTCCGGGGCTGTCATCACAACGCTCCTCTTCACGCAAGAAATCTGGCCAAGACAATAACCAGGGACAAGCCAGTGAGTACTTTGAATGTACTCGCAAACAGTAAGAACACAGGTATAATATAGCCACTGATAATCATGTTTTGAAATATTCTATGATTACTTCGTCAGTCATAAATGAAACTCATGATGCATACAAGCAGGTTAATCATGTCATATATGAATATGCAATCCGCGAGTAGAAATAGAATGCACCGATCGGGTGTCTGAAGCGATGCCTCGAAAGGATAACGATATAAAGTATGCCTCAGTCGGGCGTCTAAGCGACACCACAAAAAGGGTTTATATGTAGATGAAATGACAAAACATGCCACAGTCGGGCGTCTGAGCGACACCACATAAAGGGCTTATAAGTAAATGAAATGGCAAACATGCCACAGTCGGGCGTCGGAGGGACACCACATAAAGGGCTTATAAGTAAATGAAATGGCAAACATGCCACAGTCGGGCGTCGGAGCGACACCACATAAAGGGCTTATAAGCAAATGAAATGACAAGCATGCCACAGTCGGGCGTCTGAGCGACACCACATAAAGGGCTTATATGAGAGTAATCACAGTGAATATCCAGGAGGTAGAACTGTCCCGGGGATACTCATAAATTTTTAAGGATTAGTCCACGATAATAATAATCATAATCATCATATGTCACAGATCGTAACTAATGTTTTGGTTCAGTAGTTTTTCCTCCGAAGACCGACACTAAGACCGAAACTTGACCCATCCCAGACTGTAGTCCTTAACCATGGACACGGCTATTCGAATAGATTTAATATATCTGCAGAGGGTGTACTCTTTACCCACGAGTAACGGATTTCTTTAGTCCATCGGAACTAATTCCGTCTACGGCCTTTTAGTCGAAAACACGCCTGACTTGCACACACCAGCTTAACTTTACTCGTGTCTGGAATCACCCACGACACCTGTTAAGCAAAACTCTAAGTGGGGAGGCTACAACCTCGCGTAGCATGGGATCAAACTTCTATCCCGCGCTCTAAGGGGTGCCCCCCTCTTGGTCCCAACCGGAAACACCCATGCTCCCGGACCAGGTGGCATGCCTATCGGATGCAGCCGGTATCTTCCACCATGGCCTCTATGTACGGTGTGTGTGCTAGGACAGGGGTTGACACTTACTGAACCGTACCCTACCTACGGCAGGGACAAGTGGCAGGACGAAACAAGTATGGGGGTTACTGGTACAAGACTCGATCTACGGCCGACTCATGAAGCTTAAGTATTTCCTGCATGATTAGCTCAAGAATTATATTTCACATCTATCAGACAGCACCACCACTCATCATACCTCCTCCTGCCCCACCAGACATAACCGTCTCAACGAGGGGTTAGGGACAAGCTCATGTCTACCCAAGACAGAGGCTTTCCCGGACCCTTCCCGGTAGGTATGAGAGGCACAAGAGGGTGATTGCTATCTCAAGCATATCCATTTCCAACAGCAAGAATTTCATTATGCACTCAAAACATATCATCATATCGTCACACAAAAATAACTAATGGTTCATGTCGAGGTGGTGTTATAACCGTATCAAACAACCCACTAAATATCATGTCAGGGTTCAGAATGCTTGCCTTCAAGTTGTGGAGAGGCAGGGTGTATTCCAAAACTTTTGAATGTTTTCTCCTCTCTCCAACAAATCATATTTTTGAAAATATTCAAATTATCACATAGTTTAAGAGCGGTACAAAAAAGTTGTTTGGAAAATTTTGAAATAAATATAAAAATAAACTAGACAATATTTGGGAAACAACAGAAAAAGAATCAAGTCATTTGGATTTATATTTAAAAAGATATAGCCAGTCAAAGTTTAGTCAACTATCTGTTTTCAAAATAAAACAGAAAAAGGAAAATGGTTCGGGCAGAATACGTTTTCGAAGCAGAGGAGACATACTCGGGGGTTTTGTGCTTCCACTTACGCCAGCATGGACCGGCGCTGGGTCATTGACAGGGGGTCCATGGGGCCCACTGGTCAGGTTTGACCAGTCGCAACCGCCTCATCCTTCCTCTGTCCGAACAAAGGCGAGGCTCCGGCGATCAACACCGGCGAACGGCGGCTCCTCGAGGGCATCCGAGGGCAGGGATGGACCCGCCAGACCGGGGCGGTCCTCCCGATGGTCGAGGGGGCGACGGGGATGGAGGAAGTCACCAGCGACGAGCTTCACGGCGGACGACGGCCTCGTGGGAGTTGGAGCTTCGTGCTACGGTGGTTCCCGAGTGGGTTTGAGGTGTTGGGTGGCTCCGCAGGGTCATGGGGAGTTGGACGGTGGCGCTAGATGGACGGGAGGGGCTCGGGTTATGACTGAATGGACCGGAGGGCGGCGCCGGCTGTACTGGCCAGAGATGGGGAAGAAGACCTTCCCTGGTCGATTGACTGCTACGGGGGTGCTAGGTGGGGTGGCTTGAGGTCGCCTGAGGTTTCGGAGAGGCTCGGGGCTCCCTAAATAGGCGATCGGGGTCGGTTCCGACGATGGCCGTGGATAAGAACGCCGGCGACCGACATTCTGTAGCTAGGGCGACGTGGCGGCGACGTGCGCTAGAGGACGAGCTTGCGGATGAGCTTGAGCTGCTCCAGGGGGCAGCTGGCGAGTGCTAGTGGCTCGGGCGGCGCCGTCCACGGCAGAGGCTGCTGTGGCCGCCCGCTAGCCGCCGTGGCCGACCTGACGGCGGCACTGTGGAGCTCCAGTGGTGGCTCTGTGGCAAGGAAGGGGTCGGGTGCGCTGGCTGTGCGAGGGGAGTTTCCAGAACAAGCGCGGGGAGGCAGCCGTGCGACGCGGTGGCTCGTTGCACGCGCGTGCAAAACGTGCGCTCTGGGCGCGCTCAGAGCACGCACGCTAGCTGCTTGACGAAATGCCAATGCATGCCACACAGCTTGGGTGAGGCTGGCTATTAGCAGGCCTAGGCTAGAGGCATTTGGGAGATTAGTGGACATGCCAGTATGTACAGAGGGGCAAGATCACAGTGCAAAAAAAAAATCATGCCAAAACTGGCCATGCACACCAGGTGTTTGGCAAAATGCGAAGGACAACTAGGCAACTCTTGGGGGTGGCCAAATCTTCCAGATTGGGGTCTCTTTAGGTGACTAAGATGGTGGCAATGTTAGTTTGCTAAAAGCAAAAACTTGTTAGTTCAAGTTTGTGAGAAAACTGATTTTGGACAGAAAGGAAAAGGCACCATTGCATGCACTTAAAATCCACCAATGAGTCCACTCTCATGGACTTAAGGTTTTTGCAGGATGTGCTATAAGTAGGAAAAGGAATCATAGCTAAAAGGGGAAGTTAAATTATGGTTGCTGTACAAATCACCATGCTGGACCAGAATGAAAAGAAAGTTGATTCACTCAAATATTTCAAAGGGCAACTCTGGGTTTTTGCATACGGTTGAATAATATACTCCTATGAACATCCCATAATTTTGGTGGAAACTTTAAATAAATATTTAAAGGGGTTGTAGTGCAAAATTGCCCACTGGACCAGATTTGAAAACTTGGTGTGGAGCTAAAAATATTAAATGAATGAAATATATTTTTGCATAAAAGTGATTTAAAAACATCACATGACATCTCCAAATTTTGGTGAAAATTTTATATAAATTTATCAAGTGGTTGTAGTTCAAAAAGAGCTAAAAAACTAATGGAAAATCATTTTAAGGAATAAAGCTCAGAGAGAAACAATTGTGCAATTAAATTCCACTGATAAAAGAAATGTTTCTTGAGAGGGTATACAAGTCCAACAACATTTTTGAAAAGTTTTCCTTTTGGAGGGAAAACTCCACAATTCAGAAGAAAGAGTGGATCTGAATCAAAAGAAAATCCACAGAATTAAAAAATTAAATTTACCATGGCAAAATTTTAATTAATAAAACATGGTTAAATTTTTGGGGTGTTACAACACTACCCCCCTTAAGGCTGTTATGAAAAGAATTACTCCTACTATCACAATGTAATATCACAAAAATAACCATCCTACTCATGCAGTAAAATGTGGCTACAGTGAGTGGGCAACTATCTTGTCGGTTCTGCTCTATGGGGTCGGGGTCAATGCTACAGATACATATCTCGTAAAAGTGACGTATTACTATGGGTGTCGTCGGGGTGGTTTTTGGTAGCTATGCCCGGAATTAAAAATGCAATCGTACACCAACATACTTATGCATGGCTACTTATATAAAAAAAATAGGGGCGCACGAGCAGACCGCATTTAAATATAGCGATACAAGATCACACAATGACAGGGCGTGGACATACTAAGACTCGGTGCTACTCGAGTGATTTAGTCTACCTCGTTTATATCTAAGCGGGTGTGCCTTGTGGACGTCGAGGCTTCTCCACGGTTTTCACCATCGGGGTTAGCTTGATGGGGTTGAGGGACTGCAGGGTCGGGGTAGCGATGATGACCATCGCGAGGGTTGTTGGCCACAATCCCGTTGGAGCATGTTCCCAAGAGGCGACGAATCACTTCTGGGGACACCAAAGCATTTTGGTCGATGGCTGGGGCAGACCTCAGGGACTCGATCGGTTGTCCGAACAACACGACTGGGTTGTCGGTGTCGGGCTCATCTTCTCCTCTTGCCTGGGCTCTGCGGATCAGTTCTCCACGAGCTGCGATCAGATCAAGGGTGATCTGATCGAACAGTTCCTCTAGTGCACTTACATAGCGCACCAGATGCAATAATGCAGGATCCGTCTCGTGATCTCCGTTGGCAACCTGGGATGGCCTACCATACCCGTCACGGCTGGGGTAGTAGTAGAATGAGCGACAGTTAACTCTGGGTGACAAGTGCCTGAGTTGAACTATAGCCTCTCGAGCAGCTAGTTGGAGGGCTTGCGGCTCAAAGGAAGTTGTCCTTCCGGTGAACCTGTAGGGGCGTTCTGGCGATAGACCCCTACCATAGACGTGCACAGTGTGTAATGCCCCAGATGTAACACTTTCCAATTATGGCAATATATGAAACTTTGGCTTCATCAATTCCATTCTGGGCTTTTCTTTCATTTCGGGTTTCTTCGTGTGCGTGTGTGCATTTCATCCATGTCATGTTGACTTATGCATTGCATTGCATTTGTGTTGTCACTTGCACCCGGTTCCACTCGTCTCTTCCCGTTGTCCGTTTCGAGTTCCAACGCTCACACACGTGCCCGTGGCATCCCCGAGTACTTCTTTCGTGTGTGGCTGTGTAACGTTTCCGGAATGACGTGAGACTTGTCGTGCGATGTTGTTTTGGTACGTGTAGGCCGCCTGTCAAGTTTCGTCGCGTTTGGAGTTCGTTTGGTACTCCAACGGTTAACCTAGTGGGCTAAAAGAACCTCTTCTTTAAGGCCCAAGACCCACTCCACAACAGCCCACAAACCCAGCACAACCCTTCCCATCATCTCGGTCATCGAATCGTGATCATGTGGCCGAAAACCGCACCCCATTTCGAGTCTCCTAGCTCCCTATGCCTATAAATTAGTCCCCCACGTCCATTTTTGCGTCCAAACCCTAGCTCCTCTCCTCCCGCAGCCGCCAGACGTGTCCGTCCCCGGCCGGACGTGTCTGCCGCCGCGCCCGGACAAACCGGAGGGCGCCATGTGGCAGCCCAGCGCCGGCCGCCGCCTCCCACCGCGCGGGCCCGCCCCTACCCCCGCGGCCCGTTCCCTCCGCCGCCACACTGCGCCTCGCCCCGCCGCCGTTCTTCCTCCGCTCCGGCCCCGCGCCGCTGTTGCAAGCCCCGCCGTCGGCCCCGAGCTCCCCGCCGCCGGAGCACACCACCGCCGCCGGCCCCGCTCCTCTCCGCCTCCGCGGGACGCCGCCCGCCTTCGGTCTCCGCCACCGCGGCCGGATGCCGCGCCGCCCCAAGTCGTCCCCGCCGGTCGGATCCGCCGCCGGCCGGCCAGATCTGCCGCGCCCCGGCCGGATCCGCCGGTCTCGCCGCCGCCGGCCCCTGCGGCTTCCTCACCGTCGGCGCCCGAAACCCTAACGGGTCGATCGGACCGGATCCGACCCGACCCGCTCTGCTCCTCCGCCCGATCCGCTTAGTCGGACATTGTCCAAGTGACCCCGGACATGTCCGCCCGAACCCCCCTTGAGGTTGGTTTTTCTCTAAGTCCCAGGAATTGTTTATATTTGTTGCATGTTCATGTGGCAGTAACTTTTTGTGTGTAAGTCCAAATTGAGCATATGATATATCAAAATGATCGTGGTGATGTGCTCTACGTTTTGTTCCAATGTGGCATGCTTGTTTGAGTTCATATAGAGGTCCTAATCTATGTTGCAAGAGTGCTACTTGTTATAAACTGCTGTAACTTGTTATTTTCATGCCATGTTTGATATGTGATAACTTGGTGCATGTTTATCCAAATGAAGCAAATGATATGTCAAAGTGTTCATTGTGAAATGCTCTACATATTGGTTGCTGTAGCATTCATGTTAGGTCTCATATTGCCATGTTAAACTTGGTTGCAAAAGTGCATGTGGCTGTTAAGTTATGAAACATGTTATGAGATGCTGATTTGAAGTGCTCGTTGCTATTGATGTGTTTGTCCCCGTGTCACATGTCAATATGTTTTAGAATCTCCATCATATGGTCTTTGCTGTGGTGCAAACCACTTTCCATGATATGCCTTGAGGTGACTTAAACATGCTTGTAAACATGCCATGCCAACATAACTGTTTTATACTTAGTGAAATTTCTACTAAGTCTGGAATCTGTCATAACCTGATGCTATGTTTGCTTGATGCCCTAGTCAAATTCATGCATGTTTTGGAGTGGCCAATGATCATTCCTTGTTGTACATGTTATTGTCTATCCATCCATGCCCTCACTTGCTCATATGGCTTGCTGTAGCTTATTTATTTCTTGCTCTCAAGTTGCTATAATTTATAACTGTCAGGTTTTTAACAGCATGATCAAAATGGTGTAGCTTGTTGCTATTGATTCATGCCTCCTATGGAGTTGCTCCAATGGAGTTGTTTGCTGTAGGATATGTCTACTTCATGTCCATGCTTATTGTCATCATGTTTGGGTGATGTAGAGTATATATTTCTTGCTCCAAAGTTGCTATGTGGCTGTTAATTTCAGTTTTGCATTGTATCTTGTTTCGTGTGTATGTGTTGAACCGTTGCTCCGTTTTGAGCGTGCCCTATATGAAACTTGTGTGATTTTGCATGTAGAATCATAATATCATGTTGTTAACATGTTTGGAGTGTGTTTGATTGATGTTTGAGTGCATCTTGCACCATTGCCATGCTTGTCTTGTTTTGCTCATGTCTTCTAGACCGTAGCTCTGAATTAATCAAACTTTATATGAAACTTGACTAGAATTTCGTGTAGATCATCATGGTGCATGTTAACTTGCTGTTTAACAACTTTAACTTAAGGTTTTTTCAGATCTGGACCATTTTCAAAATATGCATATGAGGACTTACCGGTTTAGTTATATGTTGATTCCGGCCTCATTTAAACTTGTTGTCTTGTGTTGTTCTTTTGTGCTTCTTCCCTTGCCATGAAATGCATCATACTTGCATCATGTTGATTCTGCATTGCACCTTGTTTGATATCGTGCCATGTTGTGTTCTTGTGTTGAGTAGAGCCGGAAGTCGAGGCCGAGTGCGAGGTTCCTACCGAGGTTGAGTACGAGGAGCCGTCTTACGATCCCATCGACGACTCGACAGGCAAGATGACCTGACCCGGATATCATTACTATCTTTTTCTATTGCTAGATGTCTCGTTCTTTAGCTTATTGCCTCGATGCCCATGTTTGTTTGTCAGCCTCCTATTGTAACCATGAATCTGTCTAACCACCCAACCTAGCAAACCTTTGTTTGGTTACGTAAGCTTCACTCAGCCCCTCTTATAGCATTGCTAGTTGCAGGAGAAGATTTGAAGATTCTTGCTTCATGTTGAAGTTATTGTTGGGATATCACACTATATATACTCTTAAACTAAATCATCTATATATTGGCAATGGGTGGAAGGCTAAGCCTCTTGCTTGGTGGTTTGTTCCACTCATGCCTCCCTAGGAACCGTTTAAACCGATGTTATGTTCCTTGATTATGCGTCCCTAACACGGTTGGGGTTTATGGGCCCTCCTTGAACCCGCTAAGCGCTAAAGCTTTTCCAGCAAGTCCCAACATTGGTACTACATTTGCCTAACAACTAAAAACTTGCATAGGGAGTTATAAACCCTTTTATTAATCAACAACCTGAGCCAGTGCTCCACATGAGTGTTGGTACAAACTGGGCAACCTGCGGGGCCACCTTGGGGAAACCCGAGGGCTGGTAAAAACATGTAGCTTGTCCCATCCGATCGTGGCCTGAGACGAGATACGCGCGGCTACTATCAGGGTGTCGGCACGCCGGGAGGATTTGCTGGATTAGTTTTACCTTAGTAAGAATATCTTGAGCACGGGATTCTGAGAATACTCGGGTCTTCCCACCTTGGAGTTGCGACTCCGCAGATCGTGAGCTTGTAATGGGCTAAGTTGGGACACCCCTGCAGGGTTTTGAACTTTCGAAAGCCGTGCCCGCGGTTATGTGGCAGATGGGAATTTGTTAATATCCGGTTGTACAAAACTTGACACCATGTTCAGAACACACTACCAGCCTGAGTAACCGTCACGGTCATTTTCCGAAAGGGGTTCGGGAAGTGAACACGGTGGGGTTATGATTGACGTGCTTAGATAGGATCACTTCATGATCACTTTGACGCTCGTGGCATTTCTCTTCTCGCTCTAAACACGTAAGCTAGTGCTAGCGCAGATGCAACCTTTATTTCTTCAGCCTTGTTCCACACCCAATGCTTAGATAGTTTTGCTACCCGGGAACGGGATTGCTGAGTCCTCCGAGGCTCACAGATTCTACACAGCACCAGATGCAGGTACTATGGTGAACTACACAGGTGACGGCACCGAGCTGTACTAGGAGTTCGATGAAGAACGTAGTCGATACTATGTGCACTATCCCGATGATCAGTAGTGGCTTCTACTAGGGGCGATTCGGACCTTGTGGCTTTATTTATTTGGTATCTTCCATTTGGATCTTCGTCCGTAGTCGGACTGTGATGTTATTTGGATGATGAATTGCTTATGTAATGTATTGTGTGACGTGGCGAGTGTAAGCCAACTACTTTTTTGCAATTTCATCCCTGTTTTTACATGAGTCGCGGATACACGGATGGTTGCGGACAGGTGCTCGGTCATGTTGTTCATGACGTTTGTGACCCGTCGTGGCACACGACATGGCACATGTATCGGACTGGATGCACAGACGTTTGTGCCAAGAGGGAACGTTCATGTGCCCCGACGAGGACGTCGGTTCCTCTAAGTGGGGGTGTATGTGATAGCCTGGCTTATTAGGGATGGTAGACTACTCATATCAATAAGGAATTCCTTCTTTTCCGGGATCCCATTCGGACAGAACTCCAAAGTTAAGCGTGCTCAGCTTGGAGTAGTTTCAGGATGGGTGACCGACCGGGAAGTTGCTCCCATGTGCGCACGAGTGAGGACAATGTGCACAGAAAAGACTAGTTTTGATATGTGAGGCCAGTCTAGATCCCGCCAGGAGTAACGACCACCGGCGGGTGTGTCCGGGGCGTTACAAGTTGGTATCAGCGCCTTCTCCGACCTAGAAGCCCCACTGATTGATCGAATCGTTGACGGTTGAGTCTAGGCACACACTTGAAAATGTTTTGAGTCCTATATATATATCGGAGAGTAGGATTTCTTTTTGCTCCTCATCTCTTTTCACTCTGGTGAGGACTCGTGACGATTACTTGACTCTTCAACTCTCAAAAATTCACCAAATTTTTTTTAGGATCACGGAGTATTGTTTGGATTGTTCCGATGTCTTTGTGACGAGAACATTGTTCTTGACTCCTCCTGTCATTTAGGGGTTGTGGTAGTGTCCCGGGGAGTTGAGCTCCGAGGTGTTGTCGCAACAAATATATCGCAGCAGTTCTGGAGTACTTAAGACGACCGCATCGAAAACTCTCCTATGCGGTTAGTGGCAAGATAACCCCGACATCACCCAGTACTGGGGAGGTAGTTCGGGAGTATTGCCATAGCTTGTATAGCAGATGCGTTTCGAAGGTCCGAGGTAAACGGTTTCCGGAAATAACTGGTTATGTGTTGAAGGATGGATACAGCTGGATGTAGGATTAGAGTTGAGTGCGCGATGCTTCCCCTGTATCCTCAATATCTGATTGCATAACTGGAAACTTTTGGAAATTAATAGGTGGGTTCATCTAGTAGTTCGTAGGCATTCTTCCAACGAATGCATGATATGGTGTTCGGGGTTCTACATGGAGTGGAGTAGTTTTATGGGCGTTGTTCCGATCGGGAGTTGCATCTTAAAGGGTCCTTGGCTATGTTGATCCGGGGATTGCAAAACCCTTTTGTAACACGTTCCATAAGCTTTCAGCACGAATATGTCGAACGAAGCTTCTATCTTGTATTTGTTGTATCTGCTCCTTGTTGTTTTTATTTACCTTTTGTTCTCCCAAGTGGCTTCTCAAGAAGATTATTGTTACCATTGAACTGTGGATTACATTCATTCATCTTGTTCGAATGTTCTTGTGAAGACTTATGTTGCAATTTCTAGCCGTTGATTCAGCTTATATATTTTCTCAATCAATGGCTAATAGTTGTCATCTCATTCAGGATGGCACCTAAAAGGGTTCCCAACGCTAACCCAGAGGGTGAAGAAGTTCCTGATCGTCCTCCTTCCCCTCCTCCTCCGTTTGAGGCCTGGAGAGCAATTATGCAAGCGACGAACCAGAACACCCAGATGCTTATGCAAATGATGCAGAACATTCAAGCAAATCAAGCAAATCAAGCTGGTCATGGGAACCAAGGCCAAGGCAATTTGTTCAACCAACCTCACTTTGCTACACTCAACCAGTTCCTGGCAAACCAACCAAAGGCATTCAGTTACTGTGTGGACCCTCTAGATGCTGAAGACTGGATAACAGACATCAAGAAGCATTTTGAGTGCAGCAACGTGAGACCTGAGGACTATGTGAAGTTTGCCGCCTTCCAACTCAAGGACCAAGCCGCTGATTGGTGGCAGCAGTACGAAGATTCCAAAGAAGGACGTGAAATCTCGTGGGCTGACTTCTGCAAGGATTTTCGCTCTCACCACATTCCAACAAGTGTCATCGAAGGTATGCGTGAGCAATTCCGCAACCTGAAGCAAGGCTCCATGTCTGTTTATCAATACAATGTCAAGTTCCAGAACCTTGCCCGCTATGCCAAGAAAGACATCCCAGATGCCAAGAGCAAGATTTATTAGTTCCGTGGTGGTCTGAAGGATGAACTCCAACTAGCTCTCACCTTGTTCGAGCTTAATAATTTGATCAATTCTATGACATGGCACTTAAGCAAGAGGCAGCCCAGCTCAAGATGGAAGCTTCCAAAAAGAGGATCAGAGATGCTGTTCACTCCTCCTCTTCTTCCCAAGTGGTTGCAAAGCAGCATATGTTTTGGCTTCCACCTCCTCCAGTGATCCGACCTCCCAACAACAACAACAAGCATTCTGGTGGCTGTGGTTTCTCCCACCCACTCAACCCAAGCAATCAGTCAAAGAATCACTTTCAAGCTTCAGAGTCAAGTGCTTTTTATCACCGTCCTCTCTCAGAAGTGGTTTGCAACAAGTGCACTCAGAAGGGTCATTATGCTAACAAGTGCCCCAACCCTAGGCGCCTTCCGCCTCCTCCACCTGTCAGCACTGCTATTGTCAAGCATAATTCAAAGGAAGCAAGAGTGAATCTGATGAATGCAGCTCAAGCAGATAATTCTTCAGATGTGATACTTGGTAACCTTCCAGTTAACTCTATTCCTGCAAAAGTATTGTTTGATTCGGGTGCATCATGTTCCTTCATGTCATATCCATTTGCATCCAAGCATAATCTTCACACCGAAGCTTTACCAAGAATTTTGAGTGTTACATCTACTGGCAAGAGATTGAGTTCTAGTATGGTGGCTCCGAACGTATCTATTCGCATGGGTGATTACCGCTTTTTGGCTTCTCCGGTTGTTCTCGGCAACTCCGACATTGATCTTATTCTTGGGATGGATTAGCTTTCCCAGCATGATGCTCACATTGATTGTGCAAATAAGGAAGTCAAGATTACTCATTCTGACGAAGACGTGATTATCTTCGCCTCTCGAGATAACACAATCAGGCTATTCTCTCTCAATGACAAGAGCGAGATTAATGCCATCTCTCAAATTCCCGTGGTCAATGAATATGAAGATGTTTTCCCTGAAGATCTTCTAGGCATGCCTCCATATCATCAAGCTGAATTCGTCATTGAACTCGAGTCCGGTACCGAGCCAACATATCAGCGTCCGTACAAGCTTTCCTTTGAAGAGTTGAAGGAGTTGAAGAGACAACTCAATGAGCAAGAGCGTATGGGTCTAATCATCAAGCACCTCCATTTGGTTCTCGACAGACTCCGTGAACACAAGTTCTATGCGAAGTTCTCCAAATGTGAATTCTGGATCGATAAGGTTTTATATCTTGGCTATATCATCTCTGCTGACAGTATTGCTGTCAACCCCGAGAAAGTTGAAGCGATTGTCAACTGGGAACCCCCGCAGAACGTCAAGCAACTCTGAAGCTTCCTTGGTCTCGCTAGCTATTGCAGAAGGTTCGTTGAGAACTTCTCCAAGATTGCCAAGCCTCTCTCCAACTTGCTGCAGAAGAATATCAAGTACAACTGCTCTCCGGATTGTGATGTGGCATTCAAAACACTCAAAGATAAGCTCGTCTCTACTCCGGTTCTTACTCCTCCGGATGAGTCCAAGCCCTACGAAGTATTCTGTGATGCTTCTCTTCAAGGACTTGGTGGTGTTCTAATGCAAGACAAGAAAATTGTGGCATACACTTCTCGTCAATTGAAGCCAAATGAGAAGAACTACCCCACACATGATCTCGAGCTAGCAGCAGTGGTACACACCTTGATCACGTGGAGACACCTTCTATTGGGCAGAAAAGTGGACATCTTCACCGATCACAAGAGCTTGAAGTACATCTTCGCACAGCCGAACCTGAACCTTCGCCAGACTCGTTGGGTTGAAATGATCCAAGAGTATTATCCAAGCATCGAATACACACCTGGCAAGGCCAATGTCATTGCAGATGCCTTGAGCAGAAAGGCATATTGCAACAGTCTCCTTATCAAGCCGTTCCAGCCTGAGCTTTGTGAATCATTCAGGAAGCTCAACCTCCAAGTTGTTCCGCAAGGCTTTCTTGCAAATCTTCAAGTTGCTCCTACCTTGGAAGATCAGGTCCGTGAGGCCCAACTCAGTGATGCTATGGTGCAGAAAGTTAAACATGGTATTGCAAAGGGTACTCCCAAATACATGTGCTATCACGTTGATGAGAAAGACACCTTGTTCTTTGAGGACAGACTTGTGGTTCCCAAAGGTGATCTCAGAAAGCTCATAATGAACGAAGCACATGACTCCCTCCTCTCGATTCATCCCGGAAGTTCTAAGATGTACCAAGACCTCAAGCAATCATACTGGTGGACTCGCATGAAAAGGGAGATTGCCCAATTCATGAATGAATGTGATGTCTGCAGAAGAGTGAAGGCAGAGCATCAACGTCCAGCCGGTCTCCTCCAACCTCTTCCTATTCCCGAGTGGAAATTCGACCACATTGAAATGGATTTCGTCACTGGGTTTCCCAAGTCCAAGAAGGGGAATGATGCTATCTTTGTTGTGATTGACAAGCTAACCAAAGTAGCTCACTTCCTTCCAGTCAAAAAATCCATCAATGCAGCTCAGCTGGCAGAGTTGTACACTTCCAGAATTGTGTCGTTACATGGCATTCCTCAAGTTATCTCCTCAGACCATGGAAGTTTGTTCACATCCAAGTTCTAGGACTCCTTTCAGTCAGCCATGGGCACTAAGATCCATTTCAGCACTGCGTTTCACCCTCAGACTAGTGGTCAACTCGAAAGAGTGAACCAGATCCTCGAAGACATGCTCAGAGCTTGTGTCATCTCTTTTGGCATGAAATGGGAAGATTGCCTTCTGTTTGTCGAGTTCTCTTACAACAACAGTTTCCAAGCAAGTGCCGGCAAAGCTCCTTTTGAAATCCTCTATGGCAGAAAGTGTCGTAATCCTCTCAACTGGTCCGAGACTGGTGAACGTCAACTTCTTGGCAATGACTTGATCTCAGAAGCCGAAGAAATGTGCAAAGTCATACGTGAGAATCTCAAAGCCGCTCAGTCGCGTCAAAAGAGTTACTATGACGGCAAGCATCGTGATTTGGCTTTCGATATTGGAGATCATGTCTATCTCCGTGTTTCTCCTATGAAAGGCACCCAAAGATTCGGTATCAAAGGAAAGCTTGCTCCTAGATACGTGGGCTCTTTCAAGATTCTTGGCAAAAGAGGCGATCTAGACTATCAACTTGAGCTCCCCTCCAACTTTGCAAAACTTCATGATGTGTTTCACGTGTCTCAACTCCGCAAGTGCTTCAAGACACCTGAACGCACCATTCCGTTCGAGGAGATTGATCTTCAACAAGACTTGTCTTACCGTGAGCACCCTGTTGCTATTCTTGAAGAAACTGAGCGCAAAACCCGCAACAAGTCAATCAAGTTCTTGAAAGTTAAGTGGTCACACCATACCGACTGAGAAGCTCGGTGGGAACGAGAAGATCACCTTCGTTCCGAGTACCCTTCCTTCTTCCAGTCCTAGATCTCGGGACGAGATCCTTTCGTAGTAGAGGAGAGTTTGTAATGCCCCAGATGTAACACTTTCCAATTATGGCAATATATGAAACTTTGGCTTCATCAATTCCATTCTGGGCTCTTCTTTCATTTCGGGTTTCTTCGTGTGCGTGTGTGCATTTCATCCATGTCATGTTGACTTGTGCATTGCATTGCATTTGTGTTGTCACTTGCACCCGGTTCCACCCGTCTCTTCCCGTTGTCCGTTTCGAGTTCCGACGCTCACACACGTGTCCGTGGCATCCCCGAGTCCTTCTTTCGTGTGTGGCCGTGTAACGTTTCCGGAATGACGTGAGACTTATCGTGCGATGTTGTTTTGGTATGTGTAGGCCACCTGTCAAGCTTCATCGCGTTTGGAGTTCGTTTGGTACTCCAACGTGTCTGCGGCCGCGCCCGGACGAACCGGAGGGCGCCACGTGGCAGCCCAGCGCCGGCCGCCGCCTCCCACCGCGCGGGCCCGCCGGGCCCGTCCCCGGCACCCGCGGCCCGTTCCCTCCGTCGTCGAACTGCGCCTTGCCCCGCCGCCGTTCTTCCTCCGCACCGGCCCCGCACCGCCGTTGCGAGCCCCGCCGCCAGCCCCGAGCTCCCCGTCACAGGAGCACACCACCGCCGCCGGCCCCGCTCCTCTCCGCCTCCGCGGGACGCCGCCGCCGCCCGCCTTCGGTCTTCGCCACCGCGGCCGAACGCCGCGCCGCCCCAGGTCGTCCCCGCCAGCTGGATCCGCCACACCCCGGCCGGATCTGTCGGTCTCACTGCCGCCGGCCCCCGCGGCTTCCTCGCCGTCGCCGCCTGAAACCCGAACGGGTCGGTCGGATCGGATCCGACCTGACCCGCTCTGCTCCTCCGCCCGATCCGCTCAGTCGGACAGTGTCCACGTCATCCCGGACGTGTCCACTCAACCCCCCCTTGAGGTTGGTTTTTCTCTAAGTCCCAGGAATTGTTTATTTTTGTTGCATGTTCATGTGGCTGTAATTTTTTGTGTGTATGTCCAAATTGAGCATATGATATATCAAAATGATCGTGGTGATGTGCTCTACGTTTTGTTCCATTGTGGCATGCTTGTTTGAGTTCATCTAGAAGTCCTAATCTCTGTTGCAAGACTGCTACTTGTTATAAAATGTTGTAACTTGTTATTTTCATGCCATGTTTGATATGTGATAACTTGGTGCATGTTTATCCAAATGAAGCAAATGATATGTCAAAGTGTTCAGTGTGAAATGCTCTACATGTTGGTTGCTGTAGCATTCATGTTAGGTATCACATTGCCATGTTAAAATTGGTTGCCAAAGTGCATGTGGCTGTTAAGTTATGAAACATGTTATGAGATGCTGATTTGAAGTGCTCGTTGCTATTGATGTGTTTGTCCCCATGTCACATGTCAATATGTTTTAGAATCTCCATCATATGGTCTTTGCTGTGGTGCAAACCACTTTCCATGATATGCCTTGAGGTGACTTAAACATGCTTGTAAACATGCCATGCCAACATAACTGTTTTATACTTAGTGAAATTTCTGCTAAGTCTGGAATCTATCATAACCTGATGCTATGTTTGCTTGATGCCGTAGTCAAATTCATGCATGTTTTGGAGTGGCCAATGATCATTCCTTGTTTTCCATGTTATTGTCTATCCATCCATGCCCTCACTTGCTCATATGGCTTGCTGTAGCTTATTTATTTCTTGCTCTCAAGTTGCTATAAATTATAACTGTCAGGTATGTAACAGCATGATCAAAATGGTGTAGCTTGTTGCTATTGATCCATGCCTCCTATGGAGTTGCTCCAATGGAGTTGTTTGCTGTAGGATATGTCTAATTCATGTCCATGCTTATTGTCATCATGTTTGGGTGTTGTAGAGTATATATTTCTTGCTCCAAAGTTGCTATGTGGCTGTTAATTTCAGCTTTGCATTGTATCTTGTTTCGTGTGTATGTGTTGAACCGTTGCTCCGTTTTGAGCGTGCCCTATATGAAACTTGTGTGATTTTGCATGTAGAATCATAATATCATGTTGTTAACATGTTTGGAGTGTGTTTTCTTGATGTTTCAGTGCATCTTGCACCGTTGCCATGCTTGTCTTCTTTTGCTCATATCTTCTAGACCGTAGCTCCGAATTAAACAAACTTTATATGAAACTTGAATAGAATTTCGTGGAGATCATCATGGTGCATGTTAACTTGCTGTTAAATAACTTTAACTTAAGGTTTGTTCAGATCTGGACCATTTTCAAAATATGCATATGAGGACTTACCGGTTTAGTTATATGTTGATTCTGGCCTCATTTAAACTTGGTGTCTTGTGTTATTCTTGTGTGCTTCTTCCCTTGCCATGAAATGCATCTTACTTGCATTATGTTGATTGTGCATTGCACCTTGTTTGATATCGTGCCATGTTGTGTTCTTGTGTTGAGTAGAGTCGGAAGTCGAGACCGAGTGCGAGGTTCCTACCGAGGTTGAGTACGAGGAGCCGTCTTACGATCCCATCGACGACTCGACAGGCAAGATGGCCTGACCCGGATATCATTACTATCCTTCCCTATTTCTAGATGTCTCGTTCTTTAGCTTATTGCCTCGATGCCCATGTTTGTTTGTCAGCCTCCTATTGTAACTATGAATCTGTCTAACCACCCAACCTAGCAAACCTTTGTTTGGCTACGTAAGCTTCGCTAAGCCCCTCTTATAGCATTGCTAGTTGCAGGAGAAGATTTGAAGATTCTTGCTTCATGTTGAAGTTATTGTTGGGATATCACACTATATATACTCTTAAACTAAATCATCTATATATCGGCAATGGGTGGAAGGCTAAGCCTCTTGCTTGGTGTTTTGTTCCACTCATGCCTCCCTAGGAACCGTTTAAACCAGTGTTATGTTCCTTGATTATGCGTCCCTAACACGGTTGGGGTTTATGGCCCCCCCTTGATAACCCGCTTAGCGCTAAAGCTTTTCCAGCAAGTCCCAACATTGGAACTACATTTGCCTAACAACTAAAAACTTGCATAGGGAGTTATAAACCCTTTTATTAATCAACAACCCGGGCCAGTGCTCCACATTAGTGTTGGTCCAAACTGGGCAACCTGCGGGGCAACCTTGGGGAAACCCGAGGACTGGTAAAAACCTGTAGCTTGTCCCATCTGGTCGTGGCCTGAGACGAGATACACGCGGCTACTATCAGGGTGTCGGCATGCCGGGAGGATTTGCTGGATTAGTTTTACCTTAGTCGAAATATCTTGAGCACAGGATTCCGAGAATACTCTGATCTTCCCACCTTGGAGTTGCGACTCTGCATATCGTGAGCTTGTAATGGGCTAAGTTGGGACACCCCTGCAGGGTTTTGAACTTTCGAAAACCGTGCCCGCGGTTATGTGGAAGATGGGAATTTGTTAATATCCTGTTGTAGAAAACTTGACACCATGTTCAGAACACACTACCAACGTGAGTAACCATGACGGTCATTTTCCGAAAGTGGTTCGGGAAGTGAACACGGTGGGGTTATGAATGACGTTCTTAGATAGGATCACTTCGTGATCACTTTGACACTCGTGGCATTTCTCTTCTCGCTCTAAACACGTAAGCTAGTGCTAGCGTAGCTACAACCTTTATTTCTTCAGCCTTCTTCCACACCCAAGGCTTAGATAGTTTTGCTACCCGGGAACGGGATTGCTAAGTCCTCCATGGCTCACAGATTCTAGACAACACCAGATGCAGGTACTATGGTGAACTACACAGGTGACGGCACCGAGCTGTACTAGGAGTTCGATGAAGAACGTAGTCGATACTATGTGCACTATCCCGATGATTAGTAGTGGCTTCTACTAGGGGCGATTCAGACCTTGTGGCTTTATTTATTTGGTATCTTTCATTTGGATCTTCGTCTGTAGTCGGACTGTGATGTTATTTGGATGATGAATTGCTTATGTAATGTATTGTGTGACATGGCGAGTGTAAGCCAACTACTCTTTTGCAATTTCATCCCTATTTTTACATGAGTCGTCCAAAGATACCATACTTGAGATCATTCTAGTATGAGCTTATACCTTTAAGTCGTGCCTCGACACGTAGGAGGTATAATCTCATACTGGGCATTACACAGTGGCCCAGAATTGACGGCTCTCTTGGTACACAACATATTCTGGGGGCTCTTCTAATGCAAAGGCACGGCGGGTGAGGTTTGCTAGCACGGTCACAAAACCTCCAAGGTTGATTGTTGTGGTTTCATTGTGAACAATGGGTCTAGGCATCTTGGCTTGGTTTGGGGTAGAGGGTGTGTTGCGCTGGGTTGAGGCTAGTGTGCCCTTTTTATAGAAAAAGGGGACGGAGTCTTCCTTCGCACGCTTGTGAAAAAGACTATTTAGGGGCCAGTCACTGGCGCGTGATCGACATGCTAGGCTGATAGGTTGGGCACCGACTGCCAAAAGGTGTCGGTCACTGTGTGGCTATCTTACACGAGAAGCTTGTCCGGCGTTTGGTTAAGGTCTGGTGGGTTGGCTAACCTAGGTTTTTGACCTGGCCAAGATAGGATTAGCCAATGGTCAGCCTGGCTCTGATACCAAGTTTGTCAGGACCGGATTTTCGGGATATAAATTTCCCAGAAAATGGCCCTTGTGCTCACCAGCCCCAGGATTTATGTTAGCTGATGAGGCACCAACTTGATACAGAAGTTCCAAGCAAAGTACATAGTATGTAGTACAAGACCATTCTGGCTTATGAGTACAACAATTGGTTTCTATTGGTTGATGGCGGAAGCGGTTTGCGGATCATCAGCGTCTATGGGATTCCATTTCCCACAGGAACAGCTGACCAGGATAACTCCTATCTTCGCGAGGCTCCTTTTACCCTTCGCGTGGGTTCCGGGGCTGTCATCACAACGCTCCTCTTCACGCAAGAAATCTGGCCAAGACAATAACCAGGGACAAGCCTGTGAGTACTTTGAATGTACTCGCAAACAGTAAGAACACAGGTATAATATAGCCACTGATAATCATGTTTTGAAATATTCTATGATTACTTCGTCAGTCTTAAATGAAAGTCATGATGCATACAAGCAGGTTAATCATGTCATATATGAATATGCAATCAGCAAGTAGAAATAGAATGCACCGATCGGGTGTCTGAAGCGACGCCTCGAAAGGATAACAATATAAAGTATGCCTCAGTCGGGCGTCTAAGCGACACCATAAAAAGGGCTTATAAGTAGATGAAATGACAAAACATGCCACAGTCGGGCGTCTGGGCGACACCACATAAAGGGCTTATAAGTAAATGAAATGGCAAACATGCCACAGTCGGGCATCGGAGCGACACCACATAAAGGGCTTATAAGTAAATGAAATGGCAAACATGCCACAGTCGGGCGTCGGAGCGACACCACATAAAGGGCTTATAAGCAAATGAAATGACAAGCATGCCACAGTCGGGCGTCTGAGCGACACCACATAAAGTGCTTATATGAGAGTAATCACAGTGAATATCCAGGAGGAAGAACCGTCCCAGGGATACTCATAAATTTCAAAGGATTAGTCCACGATAATAATAATCGTAATCATCATATGTCACAGATCGTAACTAATGTTCTGGTTCAGTAGTTTTTCCTCCGAAGACCGACACTAAGACCGACACTTGACCCATCCCAGACTATAGTCCTTAACCATGGACATGGCTATTCGAATAGATTTAATATCTCTGCAGAGGGTGTACTCTTTACCCACGAGTAACGGATTTCTTTAGTCCATCGGAACTAATTTCGTCTACGGTCTTTTAGTCGAAAACATGCCTGACTTGCACACACCAGCTTAACTTTACTCGTGTCTGGAATCACCCACGACACATGTTAAGCAAAACTCTAAGTGGGAGGCTACAACCTCGCGTAGCATGGGATCAAATTTCTATCGCGCGCTCTAAGGGGTGCCCCCCTCTCGGTCCCAACCGGAAACACCCATGCCCCCGGACCAGGTGGCATGCCTACCGGATGCAGCCGGTATCTTCCACCATGGCCTCTCTGTACGGTGTGTGCTAGGACAAGGGTTGACACTTATTGAACCGTACCCTACCTATGGCAGGGACAAGTGGCAAAATGAAACAAGTATGGGGGTTACTGGTACAAGACTCGATCTACAGCCGACTCAGGAGGCTTAAGTATTTCCTGCATGATTAACTCAAGAATTATATTTCACATCTATCAGACAGCACCACCACTCATCATACCTCCTCCTGCCCCACCGGACATAACCGCCTCGACGAGGGGTTAGGGACAAGCTCGTGTCTACCCAAAACAGAGGCTTTCCCGGACCCTTCCCGGTAGGTATGAGAGGCACAAGAGAGTGATTGCTATCTCAAGCATATCCATTTCCAACAGCAAGAATTTCATTATCCACTCAAAACATATGATCATATCTTCACACAAAAATAACTAATGCTTCATGTCGAGGTGGTGTTATAACCGTATCAAACAACCCACTAAATATCATGCCAGGGTTCAGAATGCATGCCTTCAAGTTGTGGAGAGGCAAGGTGTATTCCAAAACTTCTGAAGGTTTTCTCCTCTCTCCAACAAATCCTATTTTTGAAAATACTCAAATGATCACATAGTTTAAGAGCGGAACAAAAAAGTTGTTTGGAAAATTTTGAAATAAATATGAAAATAAACTAGACAATATTTGGGAAACAACAGAAAAAGAATCAAGTTATTTGGATTTATATATAAAAAGATATAACCAGTCAAAGTTCAGTCAAATATCTGTTTTTAAAATAAAACAGAAAAAGGAAAACGGTTCGGGCAGAATACGTCTTTGAAGCAGAGGAGACGTACTCGAGGTGTCGGTGTACACAAAGAGGGGTACACTTTTTGTACCCCTATGACCGTGCACGGGCAGGCTGAGCCACGGGCACCACCACGCCATGCATGGCGGGGGAGGTGAGCCAGGGTAAGACCGAAGCTCGACGGAACTGGAGCAACACCAAGAACAAGACCAAAAAGAGCAAAGGGACGAAGCGGCTTCCCCCGGCGAGATCCTTGCCGGGAGCCAGTTTCAGCAGCCCCGTCGAGATCCTTGCCGGGGCCGGCTCTAGCAGCCCCAGCAAGACCCTTGCCGTGGCAACTCGCCCCACGCCTACGGAGCGGATCACCCTTGAGTCCACTGCCCCCATGGGGCAAGGATTCGGGAGGCATCCCCGTAGTGGCATGCAGATCTTTGTGAAGACATTCAAGATCAGATACACGCTAAGAAGACGATGAGCCTTGGCAGGATCCCAGCCAAGGAGGACCACAAGACTTCCGGCAAGCTCCTTGCCGGGGATGACAGTAGGCGCCGCGGCAAGACCCTTGCCGGGGCCTCGGCAAGGCCCTTGTCGAGGACACCCGCAGGGCCACCATCAGGCATGCGCCAACTAAGTTTCCATCGCCCCATGTAGCTGCCGACCCAACCAGCTGGGCAGGCACCTGCGTGGCAACATGCAGATCTTCGTGAAGACCCACCATTGTGCCACCTCAGCTGCCTGCCTGCCTACATGGCATCTCAGGCACCGCTGGCCAGGGCGCGTGTCAACACAAGGAGGAGCGGCGACGGACAAGACGGATGTCTCCCCCGCCCTCGATAAAGCAAGGACACCCAAGCTAGGCGCATTAAATGCGCCTTGTCATGTAATGCGAGGGAAAACCTCGCATCACTGTACCCTTTCCACCTCCTATGTGCCACTGTGGCAACCCCTTTTCCCTATAAAAGGAGGCCCGAGGTGACCAGTAGAAAGATTCGGCTCTTTAGAACTCCTCAGGATTCGGCTCTTTAGAACGCCTCACGATTCGGCTTTTCAGAACTCCTCACGAGTCGACTTTTGGCAGCTCATCACGCCCCGTAGCTAGCTGAAGAACACAAACATATAATCCACCAAAGCAGGAGTAGGGTTTTACGCATCTTTGCGGCCTGAACCTGGGTAAACGAACCGTGTGCTAACTATTGGATCCGCTCTTCTCTCAACCCCGCACCCCGCAACCGTAGTAGGGATTCTTGTGATCCCATAGGTGTCGTTCCAAATACACCGACATCTTTGGCGCGCCAGGTAGGGGGCGCAGTTGTGAGATCGGCTCTAGCAGTTAGGCCAGCACTCCTTTTGTCTTCGTGGCTCTTTGAGAAGGAAGGAGGCCGGAAGATCTGCGCTCGAGCGGCTACAAATAGAAGCTAAGTTACATCGAAACCTGGATATTTCCATCCTATTATTTAAAGTTGTTATCCTCGGAGATGTCGTTCTTTGTGCAAAAAGAAACCTGCACGCAAATGGGCCCCTTCCCGATCGGCGACGCCTTTGCTCTATTTCGAGTCCGCTCAACAGTTCAAACGGCTGCGTTGGAAATGGTTGGGTAGCCTTCCGCAATTGGCAAGGCTCTCGACTCTGACTCGTGTCAAACTCGACAGGTCGAGCAGCTGCGTTGAGGGCGATAAGGTGGCTCACCCGGCAGCACGCTCACCCGGCAGGCCAATGGGGACCCGTCCCCACGACGCCGCTTTGGGTTTCCGCGCCGGCAAGCCTACCCAGCTAGCATAGGGTGGACATACAAAGAGGCAGCAACGGGGAAATAACATGCATAATTCTAAAGATATTTCAAAGTTATATTACATCATTGCTGCGGTTCTAACTAAAGATAAAATTTATCTTGGTCATGAACCCGCAGCGGCGAAGAAGACCGGGATGCCTAATCCCGGCGCTGGCCTTCCACCCTCTTGATTTCGTCGATGCGGCCGATGATAGGCTTGATGCGCTCCTTGAGCACCGGGAGGTCAGTACCCTCCGGCAAGCTATCCATCGCGGCTTCGAAGTCGAGGGCAGGATTCTAGAACGCCATCTTGGTGAGGACCTTGGTCATGACTCCCCGGCAAAGTCGTCGGGCCTCCCCGGCGAGCGTGGCCATTCTGTTGGAGTGAAGATCAGCCAAGGTGCCGAGGACGCCCTCGAAGAATAGGGTCATCTTGGCGTTGAAGATCCCGCTCCACTCAGGGACGTAGCTCACGTTTGGCATCCCCATGAGGGCCAACTACGAGGTGACCCTGTCGGCGACGTCCTCCAGCCGGCTGATCCACCTGTTCTCGCCCGTCACGTATTCTTGGTGGGAGGCGGCCTCGTCCGCCCGCAGCTACTTCTCCTCCTCCAGGCTCTTGGTCAAGGTCTCCTCCCGAGCCGAGCTCTCCGACAACATCTTCTCGAGATTCTCCAGCCTCAGCTTGAGATCTCTGATGGAGTCTTGCGCCTCGGAGAGCTCCCCAGCCCTGCTGATGACCGCTCCGTGCGCCTCTGTCAAGGCGCAGTTGAGCCTGTTCTTTTCGTCGGACAGCTTGAGGGCCTGCTCCTTCAGCTCGTCCCGCTCCACCTCCAGCTCTTGCACCTTGCCGGCATGGGCCAGGCCTTGGGCATCGAGTGCCTCTTTGTGCCTCTGCCCCAGCTCATGAGTCCGCCGCTCGACAAGGACCTCGAGCTCCTCATCCTTGCCGCGGAGCGTTGCAGCAAGCTTCGCCTCACGCGCGGAGAGGTCTTCCTCCTGGGAATCGAGGGCAGCTTGATGCTGGTTCCGGGCGGCCTCGGCCGCAGCAGCCAAGTTCGCCGCCTCTTCCCGGGCCTTCTCGACGTCAGACATCTTCATGATGAGCTCTGCATCTCGCTTGGCCAATTCTTCCTGGAAGGCCCTCTGCTCCTCGCGGGATAGGTGAAACCAGGTTTGCGCCTCAGCAACGCGCGCCTGGAAGTCCACCTCTGCCTCATCCACCATTGCCATCCTAGACTTAACCTTGTCCAGACGGGCATGGTAGAGCGCTTGGAGCTTCCAGAAATTGGCCCCCATAGCGCGGAAGAGCTTCTCTTCTGGGAACCATCGCCGCCGGCGCCTGGTTCATCGACCACCTCGAGCCCGGTGGCGGCGAGCACCTCACCGTCAAAGATTTCCCCTCCGGCGGGCGCTCGGGAACTTGACGCCCCTGCGATATGGACGAAGAGGTTGTCGGTCACCTTCAGGTATCTGCTGGGGCCCGAGGTTGTGGAGGAAGAAGGCTGATCATCATCCACCTCTTCCTCGACTGTGGCCTTGCCGGCCTCCCCGGCAGGCTCATCGCTGCCACCCTCGGCGGCATCCTTGGCGGCCTTATCAGCGGCGGCCTCGGCAGCGCCCTTGGCGGCCTCCTCGGCGGCAATCCTGTCGGCCTGCGCCGCGGCCTCCTCAGCAACTTCCCCGATGACGGCGTCCACATCCTCCATATCTGTTGAAGGAGGACCTAGGTAGTGATGGGGATGATGAAGCCAAGAAAAAGAATAAGGGAAAAGCAGAGACAGAAGACAGGCGACTCACCAGTGCCAGGCTGTGAAGCAGGAGTCCCCTCCCCGCCGGCGCCTGGCGCCATGGCAGAGCCGCCAGCACCCAAGTTCCCCTCTTCCTCTATGCGTGTGGGCTCCATGCTTGGTGCCCTTGCCGAGGACGCCCCTCGCGACGGCGTAGTCGATGAGGGTGGTGTGTTGGGGGTAGCCCCCGGCGGCTACTCCTGCTGCCGCTCCCATCCTACACAACCGACAAGGTCAGCACCATAGCATCAAACACCTACTGCATGTCGAGCAAGAAGAGGATGATGAGCTTACGCTGGGGGCTATGCCGGGGGCTGCCGTCCGGGCTGCTCAACACCACCAGTGGTGTCTCTGAAGCCCCGGCCGGGGGCTGGCTACTTGCCAAGGCCTTCACCCTCTTTATCCTCTGGGCCAATGTCTCTACATCCCTGAAGAAGCAAATCAGATCAAGATGAGTGGCATGGTTCAGGAGAATGGAAATGGCGGTAAGGAATGAAATACTTACTCGTCGTCCATCTCCTCCTCCTCCACCGCTTTCCTTTTCCTCTTCGGGCTGAGAGGCCCAAGATCAAAAGGGAACTCCACGTCAGCATCCGAGTCAACATCTGCCGGGGGAGGTGAAGAAGGCGGAGTTGGTGCGCGCCCAGATGGAGAAGGGGCTGTTGCTTTCTTCTTCTCGGCGGCCTTTGTCAACCTCCTCGCCGACGTGGCCCTCGTGTGGTGCTCGGACCCCTCCAGGGCCAATTGAGGCTGCGCAGCCTTATCGGGCCGGACCGGCTCGCTGGAACTGGCCTGCCGCAGGACTCGCCCTCTTCCCCTGGCTGGCGCCGAGCCCGCCGCCACGTCCTCCTCCGACGACGACTCATCAGCCACGTCTTCGACCAGCGGAGCTCCGGTGCCGGCGCTGCTAGCCTCTCCGGCGACCGCCGCCCACTGGGCGAGCTCCTCCTCCTCCGCAGCCGTGGCATCCTTGTCCTCCACACCCCCGGCGCTGCCGGCCTCCATGACGAGCTGCGCCTCCCTCGCCCTAGCGGCGATGTAGTCCAGCTCTTCCCGGGTGGTGTCCCTGCCAAGCCACCGCTCAGAGTCAGGCTTGACGCACACCTCGACCACGGAGTCGAAGAATTGCTGCACGACCTCGTCCGTCAGCTCCTGCCAGCTCGGGACGGGGCTGTGCGTGTTGCATTCCGGCATCATGGCGACGATCTCGGACTGGCGCGAATTGTTACACAGCGGGACCACCCCCGCTGGCAGCTTGAAGAGCTGCCCCTTGATGGCCTTGCCGGCCTTTGCGGCAGCCCTCGCAGCCTTGCCGGTCTGTTCGACCTCACCGTCGCGACCCACATCAAGCTGGAAGAGCCGCTGGCAGAAGTGGGCATGTCCCATCACCGTGAGGTTGTGGTCGAGGCCAGGGCGGAGCCGCATGACATCGGCCGGATTCCTAAAGAGCCAGGCTGGGCTCCCCTTGTTGTGCAGCGGGGCGATCCGACGGCGAATGAAGTCTGCCCCGATCATCTAAAGGGTGAGTCCGGCCTGGGTGAGCCGGACAATCCTGGTGGTGGCGACGGTGAGCCTCCCGTCGGCAGTATCGACGTCACCCCAGTCGCTGCCACGGACCGGCGGCACCTGGCGGACCCTGCAGAATCTTGGCGGCTCTTCTTCTTCAATCGAGCACCACCGGCCGCGCCATTCATCCCACCTCTCCTTCACGGTGTCGTCCGGGTATGCTCCCTTGGATCTTGGAATCCAGGTGATGCACCCAGAGACGGCACCTCCCGGCTGGATCTGAGGGGTGAAATAGTGGCGGAAGAGTGTCGTGTTGGGCTGCACCCCGACGAAGCCCTCGCAAAGGTGCGCGAAGAAAGCCATGCACGCCACCGCGTTCGGAGTGAAATCCAAGAGGCGGAAGCAGAAGGTGTGCATGACATCACAGAAGAAATCGGAGAAAGGGGACATAACCCGCAAGAAAAGTAGTCGACGAAGAAGGGGTACCGATTTGGTCCGGGTTCGGCGCAAGCGGCCGGAATGACGCGCGTCGCCGGATGTCCCAAATTCCCCCCCCCCCCCG
>LR738709.1:157914014-157964761 GCA_902687465.1 Secale cereale
CGTCTTCACCCCCCAAAGGGGCTTGAAGGCGGCCCAGAGCTCGTAGACGTCGACCGTCGACGGGATGAAGAAAGCAGCCTTCGTCCGGTCCCCCGGAAACGCGCCCTCCGGCGGCTCCACAGACCCGGCGCCCTTGGCCACCCCCTTGCCCTTGGCGGGTTTGGACGCCATGGCGGCTGAGTCAGAGGGCTGAGGAAGGGGGATGGCGAAGCAACGGCGGCGAGCGATGGCGGAAGCTTCGGAAGGAAGGAAGAGAGGGAACAGCGGCTCTGAGATTGGAAGAGGCGCGAGGAAAATGGAGGAAGTGAGCAACGCGCCCGCGGTTATTCCTTCTTATGGGGGGGGGGACGCGGGCCGCCTCCTCTCGCATTTACTGTGACGTGACGCATGCCTGCGAAAATCGCCCCGCGCATGCCGCCCACGTCACGCACGCCCCTCCACCCCGCGCCGCGCGCGCGGATCGTGGGAGGCGAAGCGCGCGGAAAATCTTACCTCGGTAAAAACCGTCCCGCCTGCCCGCGCACCGTTCTGGGCCTAGCCCAACAACACGTCGCGCTCATGTGTTGCCCAGGCCTGGGGGCTCCTGTCGGTGTACAAAAAGAGGGGTACACTTTTTGTACCCCTATGACTGTGCACGGGCAGTCTGAGCCACGGGCACCACCACGCCAAGCATGGCGGGGGAGGTGAGCCAGGGTAAGACCGAAGCTCGATGGAACTGGAGTAACACCAAGAACAAGACCACAAATAGCAAAGGGACGAAGCGGCTTCCCCCGACGAGATCCTTGCCGGGAGCCAGTTTCAGCAGTCCCGGCAAGATCCTTGCCGGGGCCGGCTCTAGCAGCCCCGGCAAGACCCTTGTCGCGGCAGCTCGCCCCACGCCTACGGAGCGGATCACCCTTGAGTCCACTGCCCCCATGGGGCAAGGATTCGGGAGGCATCCCCGTAGTGTCATGTAGATCTTTGTGAAGACATTCAAGATCAGATACACGCTAAGAAGACGATGACCCTTGGCGGGATTCCAGCCAAGTAGGACCACAAGACCTCCGGCAAGCTCCTTGCCGGGGATGATAGCAGGCGCTGCGGCAAGACCCTTGCCGGGGCCCCGGCAAGGCCCTTGTCGAGGACACCCGCAGGGCCACCATCAGGCCCGCGCCAACTAAGTTTCCACCGCCCCATGCAGCTGCCGACCCAACCAGCTGGGCAGGAACCTGTGTGGCAACATGCAGATCTTCGTGAAGACCCACCATTGCGCCACCTCAGCTGCCTACCTGCCTACATGGCATCTCAGGCACCGCTGGACAGGGCGCATGTCAGCACAAGGAGGAGCGGCGACGGACAAGAAAGATGTCTCTCCCGCTCTCGATAAAGCAAGGACACCTAAGCAAGGCGCAATAAATGTGCCTTGTCATGTAATGCGAGGGATAACCTCGCATCACTGTACCCTTTCCACCTCATGTGTGCCACTGTCGTAACCCCTTTTCCCTATAAAAGGAGGCCCGAGGCGACCAGGAGAAGGATTCGGCTCTTTAGAACTCCTTAGGATTTGGCTCTTTTGAACTCCTCACGATTCGGCTTTTCAAAACTCCTCACGAGTCGGCTTTTGGGAGCTCCTCACGCCCCGTAGCTAGCTGAAGAACACAAACATATAATCCACCAAAGCAGGAGTAGGGTTTTATGCATCTTTGCGGCCCGAACCTGGGTAAACGAACCGTGTGCTAACTGTTGGATCCGCACTTCTCTCAACCCCGCGCCCCGCAACCGTAGTAGGGATTCTTGTGATCCCATAGGTGTCATTCCAAATACACCGACAGGGGGGTTTTGCGCTCCCACTTACGCCAGCGTGGACCTGCGCTGGGTCACTGACAGGGGGTCCAGGCGGCCCACTGGTCAGGTTTGACCAGTCACCCCCGCCTCCTTCTTCCTCTGGCCGAACAGAGGCGAGGCTCCGGCGATCAACGCCGGCGAATGGCGGCTCCTCGAGGGCATCCGAGGGCAGGAATGGACCCGCCAGACCGGGGCGGTCCTCCCAGTGGTCGAGGGGGCGACGAGGATGGAGGAAGTCACCGGCGACGAGCTTCGCGGCGGACGGCGGCCTCGAGGGAGTTGGGGCTTCACGCTGCGGTGGTTCCCGAGCGGGTTTGAGGTGTTGGGTGGCTCCGCAGGGTCATTTGGAGTCGGACGATGGCGCTAGATGGATGGGAGGGGCTCGGGTTACGACTGAATGGACCGGAGGGCGGCGGCGGATGTACTGGCCGGAGATGGGGAAGAAGACCTTCCCTGGTCGATTGACTGCTACGGGGGTGCTAGGTGGGGTGGCTTGAGGTCGCCTGAGGTTTCGGAGAGGCTCGGGGCCCCTTAAATAGGCGATCGGGGTCGGTTCCGACGATGGTCGTGGATAAGAATGCGGGCGACCGACATTCTATAGCTAGGGCGACGTGGCGGCGACGTGCGCTAGAGGCCGAGCTTGCGGATGAGCTTGAGCTGCTCCAGGGGGCAGCTGGCGAGCGCTAGTGGCTCGGGCGGTGCCGTCCACGGCAGAGGCTGCTGTGGCCGCCCGCTAGCCGCCGTGGCCGACCTGACGGCGGCATTGTGGAGCTCCAGTGATGGCTCTGCGGCGAGGAAGGGGTCGGGTGCGCTGGCTGTGCGAGGGGAGTGGCCAGAACGAGCGCGGGGAGGCGGCCGTGCGACGCGGCGGCTCGTTGCGCGCGCGTGCAAAACATGCGCTCTGGGCACACCCAGAGCACGCACGCTAGCTGCTTGACGAAATGCCAATGCATGCCACAGAGCTTGGGTGAGGCTGGCAATTAGCACGTCTAGGCTAGAGGCATTAGGGAGATTAGTGGACATGCCAGTATGTACAGAGGGGCAAGATCACAGTGCAAAACAAAAATCATGCCAAAACTGGCCATGCACACCAGGTGTTTGACAAAATGCTAAGGACAACTAGGCAACTCTTGGGGGTGGCCAAATCTTCCAGATTGGGGTCTCTTTAGGTGACACGGAGGGTGGCAATGTTAGTTTGCTAAAAGCAAAAACTTGTCAGTTCAAGTTTGTGAGAAAACTGATTTTGGACAGAAAGGAAAAGGCACCATTGCATGCACTTAAAATCCTCCAATGAGTCCACTCTCCTGGACTTAAGGTTTTTGCAGGATGTGCTATAAGTAGGAAAAGGAATCATAGCTAAAAGGGGAAGTTAAATGATGGTTGATGTACAAATCACCATGCTGGACCAGAATGAAAAGGAAGTTGATTCACTCAAATATTTCAAAGGGCAACTCTGGGTTTTTGCATAAGGTTGAATAATATACTCCTATGAACATCCCATAATTTTGGTAGAAACTTTAATGAAATATTTAAAGGGGTTGTAGTGCAAAATTGCCCACTGGACCAGATTTGAAAACTTGGTGTGGAGCTAAAAATATTAAATGAATGAAATATATTTTTGCATAAAAGTGATTTAAAAACATCACATGACATCTCCAAATTTTGGTGAAAATTTTAAATAAATTTATCAAGTGGTTGTAGTTCAAAAAGAGCTCCAAAACTAATGGAAAATCATTTTAAGGAATAAAGCTCAGAGAGAAACAATTGTGCAATTAAATTCCACTGATAAATAAAATGTTTCTTGAGAGGGTATACAAGTCCAACAACATTTTTGAAAAGTTTTCCTTTTGGAGGGAAAACTCCACAATTCAGAAGAAAGAGTGGTTCTGAATCAAAACAAAATCCACAGAATTAAAAAAATTAAATTTACCATGGCAAAATTTTAATTAATAAAACATGGTTAAATTTTTGGGGTGTTACAGGTTTTCTATGTGAGGAGAAACATGCAATCCAAACTTCAAATGATATAAGTGAAGCACATGAAGCATTCTATAAAGCCATACTCAAAAGATATAAGTGAAGTGCAAAGAGCATTATATAAATCAACCAAGGACTATCTCATACCAGCATGGTGCATTTATTAAAAGAAAAAGAAAAAGCACACGACGCTCCAAGAATTTACGCATATCATGTGAAGGAAACGAATCCGAAAACATAGCGATACTTGTTGAAGAAAGATGGGATGCCTTCCGGGGCATCCCCAAGCTTAGATGCTTGAGTCTACTTGAATGGGGTGCCTTGGGCATCCCCAAGCTTGAGCTCTTGCCTCTCCTCCTTCTCCTCACATCGAGACCTCCTCGATCTTCGAACACTTCATCCACACAAAACTTAACCGAACTTTTAGTGGCGGGGTTAGTGCATATGATCAATGAAATCCCATCATTTACTGCTCTAACATTATTGTATAATTATAAACAAACATTACCCACTGTATGCTATCACAATTCTATGGCCCCAAGTCAAGGAGGCTTCAACAAGAACTCAAACATATGCAAATAATGAAGCTATAACAGCAATCTGTGGAAACAGGACAATCTGTAATGATTTCAACATCCACCAAACTTCTGTAACTCTACAAAATCTGGCAAAATTAGGAAAAATAATTTTTTTGCCTAGAAAGACTTCTCAAAAAGTTTCAGATCCTTTCGACGTTCCAGTAAAAAAAAAATGTAAAATCATGCACTACAGCCAAAGTTTCTATTTTTGCACCGCACAAACCAACAAGAAGTTTGATCATCCTAAAGGAAACTCTTGGCACATTATTTTTATAATACAATGGAATTGTACAAAGGGACAATTATTTTTGTTGAAAAGTTTATGTAATCAAGGTTCGCAAAGTTTCCATGGGCATGAACAAAGTTCAATGCTAGCTCCCACTTTAACTGTGCTCGTCTTTCTCACTTTCGCTTTTCTTTTTGAAAAAGTTTTAGGTTCCCCTCTTTGTTTTTGTAATATTTTTTAAAACTTTATAAAAGCACTCAACAGAAATAAATGACTCTCTAAAACTTCCGGGTTGTCTCCCTGGTAGCACTTTCTTTAAAGCCGTTAAGCTAGGCATAAAGTGCTCAAGTAATGAATCCACCCGGATCCCAAGGTATATCAAAGCCAATTTTAATTAACAAGGATTTGTGATTTAGTAGTAAGCTCAAAGTAACATATATCATGCAACAACGAAGTCTAACTTTCCCGTGAGAGCCTTCGCATGCCCTTGAGAGCTCGTTCGAGGGCTCCGCGGCGCGCCGGGACATCTTTGTTGTGGCTGCCACTTCGCGGTGGGACCTCTCTAGTGCTTCCACGGCCTTGGTCTTTGCTGCCTGGTTATATGTCCACCTGAAACTCCTCCTACCGGTCATGGCGGAACGACTTGATAGGAAACACCAGTTTTGTGGGTGATAAGGAGAGGAACCGTGAAGTAATTTTCGAATGGGTAGTTTTTATATCCCGGTGCTAAGTGTGAACACATATTAGTCTGATCGGTGTGAACACATATTAGTTTGATCTGTGTGAAAAGATTTGCAATTACTTAATGTGTTGTAATCTACAATGTGACGAGAAAAAATTCAATATTTATTGATGGTTCTGGTCCTATGAATCCCCGTTTCTGTTGTTATGCCTCATCGCAAACAGTTCTTTTGGATCAACCGTATGCCACGCATCGGAAGCCCGAAACATGGGCCCTTGTTCTCGGATGTACGTGTACGTGTCTTCCCACTATCACACATGGTCATGATATCACCATCGTGCCCTATGGATGCGCCATCACGTCTCCCACGGGGTGCCAGAAGGTTGATCACATGGATGCACACCGTGGCGTCCCTGCGGATGCTCTGCTCGTTGTTTAGGCAAATTTACAATGGCAACAGCTAATTATTGTCTTACATATTCAGGATAATTTAAAATGCCACATGCGTCAAGGCACAAAACACTCATGACCTACTTATACATACAATTACAATAAAATATAGGCTAAAAGGCTAAGCTGGCGGCCTTCCAATGACGGTCTTCACGGACTCCATGATCAGCATATCACCCCTGCGGCTGTTCATTATGTGTAACTTACTAATCATCACACACGAGTACTCGCAGACGCATCATGTGCGATACTCCTAGCCACCGCAAGCAACTAGTTTGCATTTTTCAAAGTTTTTTGTACGAACAGAATCGCACACGAACTTACTATAGTAATAGTCTGTGTTACAATTTCTCATCGCAAACAGGTCATCCAAGTGGGCTGTTTGTTGCGTATCACACACATCTAGTTTACACGAATCGTTTATGTTCTTTTGGCTCATCGCAAATGCCGCATATCACACACATCTTGTTAAGATGAACCGTTTATGTTCTCTTGCCTAATCGAAAACAGTTTGTCCGAGTGAACCGTATGCCGAATATCACACACACCTTGATCTGGATTATCGTTTTTGTTGCATTCCCTAATATCACACAGTTCATCGGAGCGAACTATATGTCGTATATTGCACACACCTTGATATGGCTAACCATTTCCGTTGTTCTTCCTCACCGCAAACAGTTCTTCTGGATCAACCGTATGCCCTGCATCGCACACACAACTAAAATCTGAATCGTGTTTGATGCATCCGTCGTCACAAACGTTTTGCACCTTTTTACCGGGTTTTTTACACCATCGTTTGCGATTAGTGCATCGCACACAATTTCGTCGAAGGGTCTCTGATCGTAGTGTCGTGTTAGCAGCATCCTGCAATAGCAAGTCATTGTCGAAATGAGTGTCTTCAGGCAGAAAACCTTGCTAATTATTTGCATTCTCAGCCAGAGGGCGAGGGTCCACATTAGGTGGTGGGATTGGATCCACATCGGCAGGCCCACCTGCTACCATATTCTCAAGTAAGACTTCTAAAGAACATGACCAAGTATCCTCAAAATCCTCTCCCTTACACCACCTTAGACTCTTGGGAATATGAATCAAATCAGTGACCCTAGCATTGAACAAAATCCCTACTCTCCTAGTTTCATTCTTTTACCACATAATGAGCCTGCCAAACTTGCTGATCGCATGTGTGAGATCTTCAGTGGTCCAAAAGTCGAAGGGGACCCCAGTGAGGAGCAACGAGACAGATCTATTAAAGTAGGTACGTCTCCCATTTCTGCCCTCGTTGTGCTTGACAGAAGAAAGGAAGATGTCTCCAAAAGCACGAGGGCTATCTCCAACCATCCTATCTCTGTCCCTAACCCTTGCAAACTGCACATAGGCCACGCCTAATGGGCATTCTTGCACATCTCTCCCCACAACATGAGCACTTAGAAGGAAATCTTCAATTACCTCTCTGACATGCTGAAAAAATACCTCATGTGGTAGTGGGTGGATTGTGACGATGGCCCAGTCTTCATGGCGATGAGCACGATGTGAAGCACAACTCAATGCACTCCATTTCTTCCCAGGATGTGTTGAATCTGGAAGCCAAGAGGAACAAAGGGTCTAGGTCAATTGGAATGTTCACCATGGGAGTTGGATCAGCTGGGTTGTTGGGCGGAGACGTCTGCGAGGTCTGAACAGTGGCAAGGATAGAGGAATGCCAGGAGACAGGGGGACAAGGCTGAAAATTTGGGAATAGACCCTCAATTAACTCGCTGAAAGAGGCAACCTCCTTGACTGGTTTTTTTTGAGGAATCTCGCTGTCTTTATTGATTCATGATAATGTTCATAGGTACACGGCTTGGGTCATGAGGAATGCCCAACCAAATATGTCTACCTATATCAAGATTACAAGCAAATTTAGCGAGATTATGAGCCTCGAAATTAAAGTTCCTACGCTCAAACACAAAAGAACAAGACATAAAACTATCTTTGCGGTTCGTTATTTCATGTATAACAGCCGCATTGGGACCAGCTGTCCCTTCATTGATGTCCTGCACCACACCTTGGCAATCTAATGCCACTCTGATATTGTGCTCATGGAGATCTTCAGCCAACGCTAGAGCCTCCCGACACGCGTAAGTCTCCAAGATTATCGGGTCACGTACGCCCCCATATACCACCGCCGACGCTCCAAGATATCTGCCATTTGTGTCACGGCAGACTGCGGCAGCAACAGAACATGTCCTCCACCACACCCTCGGCCCAGGCTTCTTCAGGTGGCCCACAAAAAGTGTCAAATCCAAGGAAAGGCCAAAGCCCAAAAAGGCGAGGTGCATCGTAGGCCTTGGCTACGTGGCCCGTTTGGACACATGCTTGCATGGCAGCAGATGCCTTGCGTACGTGATTCCGATCAAATCCAGATAGTTGATCCCAATTTATTATCCATTCTAGGAGTACATAATCGAGGTTATTCTCATTCATTGGAGGAGTAAACTCATTCTCCTCGGGATTACTCAGAGCATTAGGAGGCATTGAAAGATGGATGAAAAATGAAATTCCATGGTTGGCTGGGGCAGCCAAACCACGACGATCGCCGGTGTTGGCATGAGTCACTGGCCGGCCATTACGGCCAATAAGGGTCCACACATTATCCTATTACTTGTAAAAAGAGAGCTTCTTCACAGTGCCAATTAGGTGCACCATGGCCCCAAAGACAAAAAACAATCTCAAAATCACTTTCTGAGTCACAACCAACATTATAGATCTGAAAACCAACTTCGATGGAAGCCATGGAAAACCGAAAATATCTATCCATTAACCAGGAAATGCGGAAGCCTTCTGTGTAACAACCAAAACAAGATTGGAGGGCAACATTAACCTTGTAAATATCTAGCTTCAAAGTTGATCGGCAGAAAGAGACAACCATGGTGAATTATCTCTTACGAAAGCAAGGGGAGAAACCCATGGGGTGTCCAAAATTTCTTCTCATCTCACTATGGAAAACTTTGCCTCCATCGAAGTTGAGCTTCACCGGACCCATGGTTGTTGGCAGGAGAGGATGGCTTCCGTGGCCGGAGTGGCCACCGGCAGGGAGAGCAGCCGTCGGGGCCGGAGTGGCCATCAATGTATGTATGTATGTATATAAATACCACGATATTGGGCTTTGAACTTAGCTTTGCGACATGTAGGCATTGATGGATGAACCGTCCAACATCTCGGAACATCCTTGTCCAATGGAAATTGTTGGAGAGGGTTGCATATGTCTTGTCACATCCAAAGTGACCCATGAGTCCTCTTCCATGAGATTCCTGCAAAAGTAACAATTTAAAGGTCTCTTAGGCACACACTGTTAGCGCTCATAAGATATCCATCATTCAAATAATATTTCTCCCAACAAGATCCATATTGGCAATTAGCAAGTAGCAACAAAAAGAACGATCGTGCTCATATATACATATATAGAAAAATGGTTGTGTACTCCTAGGAGTATGTACTCCCGCTCCTCATATACCACATAGATGAATCTTTTATACTTCATTAATAATTACTAGACACCCCAAAATGTGTTTCATGAAAATAATTCATGTGTGTCTCATATTTTCGAAGGTTTATGCACATAATGATTTGTTCGTACGTCAGAAAGCTATATTACAAAATGTACGTCGCAAATGATATTTTTGTCAACAAAACTCGTATTGGGGTATCTTAGAATATTTAATGAAGTATATTGATAATTATAAAGGGGTATAATCAACGTATATGAGGTACATTAAAGATGGGAGTACATACTCCCAGGAGTATAGAAAATTAGTCATATATATAAGGTAATATATATCAAAAATCCATTTCTGCGCCCGAGCTCATCTGCACCCGAGCTCATGAAAAAATTCAATATAAATACTAGAAAAATTCAAACAATTCCAAATTTTTTTGGGTGGTAGACAATTTGATGCGTGAGGTACGCTCCAATTTTCAAAACATTTGGACTTCTGTGCAGCTCTCAGAAAAAGACAAATCGGAGGTTTGTAAAAATGTGTACTGTTCATATAATGTTCTCGTCCGATTTTATCTTTTTTGCCGAGGGCTGCTCAGATGTCCAAATGTTATGAAATTTGGAGCAGACCTCGCGCATCAAATTATCTACCACCCAATTTGTTTTGGAATTTTTTGAATTGTTTTGAATTTTTTACGAATTTTTTATGACAGGGTGCAGATGCACCTGGGCACCGAAACGCCGCACTATATATATATATATATATATATATATATATATATATATATATATATGATTGAAACGAACATCAATTCGCATGCCTACAATTAAGTTTAGCTTAAGTTTTTAGGGTATTTAAGTGATTCGTGATCCGAATGAATGGTAAATTCCATAGGTCATAGATAACAATGCAAACTTGCAAAAGTAAAACCAAAACACAGAACTCTATCATACATGGGATAGTTTAATTGTGCTCCGGATAGTTTCTCACTACAATATGCTACCATGCATTTCTCTCACATTGACACGTGTCGCCTATGTCGGTTGCACTAAATCACACTCAATATCAAAGGTTCTTCCAAAGTTGGGAAAAGTAAGCAAATGTGCGTGTGTCAAATAGTGTTTAAGTTGATTAAATGCCTCATCTTGTGAAGGACCCCAAATGAAAGGCACATTCTTATTGTTAAGCACATGCAATGGTGCTAAAATCCTTGATAAAACGGCGTTAGAATCCAGCTAACCCAAGGAAATTGCACACTTGATTTAATAGCATATGTTTTACTTCATCAACCTCAAGACCCTTTGTAGATACTACAAAACCTAAGAAAATGAGCTTCGGGGTGCCAATGCATTTCTCAAGATTAGCATAAATTTCTCATTTTTAATGGATGTATCACTCGCTTAACATGCATAGGATGAATGCCAAGAGATTTTCTATATATACAATAATATCATCAAAATAGACCACAACAAATTTTCCAATAAAGTGTCAAAGCACTATGATTCATGAGGCGCATAAAGGTGCTGGGAGCATTAAACAACCCAAATGGCATGACTAACCATTCATAAAGTGTCACATAACTATGATTCACGAAGAAGCAACCTTGTCTATTCTACCACAGCTTACGCCCACGAAGGATTAGCCTCACTAGAGGTAGATCTTCACGAAGTAGGCGATCTCCTTGCCCTTACAAACTCCTTGGTTCAACTCCACATGATCCTGGAGGCTCCCAAGTGACCCCACACCAATCTAGGAGACACCAGTCTCCAAAAGGTAATAGATGTTGTTGTCGTTAATGAACTCCTTCATCTTGTGCTTCAAAACATAGTATCCTCAACACTCAATGACTCGCATCTTTGACTTGGGGTAGGAGAAGGATTGGAGTGTAAAGCAACTTAGGGAGGCTATAAATCAAGGTTCAAATGGTTGGATTGGAATGCCTTGATCCCAACACAAGTGTTAGTGGTTTTCTCTCAAAAAATGGGTCTGGGAAGTATAGTTTAATTCTGGTTGCTCTCTGAGAGTGAGTGGTGGTGTAGGGGTATATATAGTTATCACCAAAGATCTAGCCATTACAAACTTTATAAACAACTCGGTGACATCGAAAGTAAGTCTCGGTGGGACCGAACAGTGCAAAAGATTCGAATGTTAGATGTTTCGGTGAGAACCGATGAATCCACTCGGCGAGACCGATATGTGATGACCTAAGCAGTTCCTCATCTCGGTAATTTTGATGGGTTCATCTCGGTGATTCCAAAATGAAGTTGACGGGTTACTGAAACTTGGTCACTGCACTTCGGTGGGACTGAATGCCATCTCTGTTGTACCATGTTTCTAGGGTTTGGATTATGGCATTGTCTTGAGTATCTCGGTGAGTCCGAGTAGGAGAATGGTGGAACCGAGTTTGGACTTAGGTTTTTGGACAGTTGGGAATGAGGAAAAGTGGTTGAGGGTTTTGGAGAAATATCTTTAAGCACTTGGTCAAATACTCATGATCAAAACATCATCCCCTTTTAATAGTATTGGCATTCCTATAGACTCAATGTGATCTTTGATACTTAACCGAAAGAGTAGAGTCTTGAAGCTTTTTCCAATGTGTATCCTTAGCATTTGAGGGATCCACAATCACACGTCCTTTCCATGCCATCATTGAACTTTCATGAAATATACTAGATGAAAGTGTTAGTCCACCAACATGTATGTTTACATGAATTACCAAAACCAACAAGGGAGCAAATGTGCTTTTAGTTATCAAACCCACGAGAGGATGTGCACTCTGACAATGGCTCTAACAAGTTGTTTCTAATGAATTAAATTCCAATTTTCAACTGGACCTTTAACAACCTTTTGGGTGTAAACACTATTACTAAAATCATACATGGGTATGAGGTCGTACTCTCACAACCTTATATTTTTGTGCTTGAGATCTTAAGGATAATTGCTCTCGAAGACAACTGCTATGATGTGCTTGCTACACGAATATGTGGGGGTGTCCAAAGTACGTCTTGACCGTTGGGCGACCTGCATCATGATTCAGTTGTCCAACCCATGGCCTTACCATCGCATGGGGTTACCTCAGTTATTTGGAATAATCATTCAAATAAAAGCATTGGGCGTTTAATGAATACACATCATTCGTGCCCAAGTAATAGCTTTCCGCTAATGTACTAACCCCTTCTCTAATCGTCGTTCTGATGGAAATATGTCCTAGAGGCAATAATAAATTTGTTATTATTTTATAGTTCCTTATTCATTACAAAGGTTTATTATTCATGCTAGAATTGTATTGACCGGAAACTTAAATACATGTGTGAATACATAAAAAATACCATGTCCCTAGTGAGCCTCTACTAGACTAGGTCATTGATCAAAGATGGCTAAGATTTCCTAATCATAGACATGAGTTGTCATTTGATAACGGGGTCATATCATTAGGAGAATGATGTGATGGACAATACCCACCTGTTAGCATAGCATATGATCGTTTAGATTATTGCTACTGCTTTCTTAATGTCATATACAGGTTTCTTCGACCATGAGATCATGCAACTCCCGTATACAGAGGAATACCTTGTGTGCTATCAAACGTCACGACATAATTGGGTGATCATAAAGATGCTCCACAAGTATTTACAAAGGTGTCTATTGGGTTGGCATGGATCGAGACTGTGATTTGTCACTTCGTGTGATAGAGAGGTCTCTCTGGGCCCTCTCGATAATACAGCATCACAAGAAGCTTGCAAGCGAAGTGACTAAGGAGTTAGTTGCAAGATGATGTATTACGGAATGAGTAAAGAGACTTGTCAGTAATGAGATTGAACTAGGTATGGAGATACCGACAATCGAATCTCGAGCAAGTAACATACTGACAGACAAAGGAACTACGTATGTTGTCATAAAGGTTCAAACGATAAATATCTTCGTATAATATGTAGGAACCAATATGGGCATCCAGGTCCCGTTATTGGTTATTGATCAGAGAGTCGTCTCGGTCATATCTGCATCATTCTTAAACCCGTAGGGTCCGCACGCTTAACGCTCCTTGATGATATAGTATTGCATGAGTTATGTGATTTGGTGACCGAATGTTGTTCGGAGTCCCAGATGAGATCACAGACATGATGAGGAGCTCAAAAATGGCCCATAGGTAAAGATTGATATATAGGACGATGTTTTTTGGACACCAGAAAGGTTTCAAAGTGTATCAGGTAGTCATCGGATCACCGGAAGGGGTTCCGGGAAGTCCCGGGAGGTTAATGGGCCTTATAGGCCAAGAGGAGGGAAGACACCAGCCCACAAGGGGATGGAGCGCCCCTGCCTTTGGCCGCCCGGGAGAGGGCTAGCCCCTCTTTCCTTCCCTCCACCTAGGAGGAAGGAAAGGGGGGCGCCAGCTCCTCTTGCCTTCCCCCCACAGGCAAAACAAGGAAAGGGGGCGCCAAAGGGCAGGCGCCAAAGGGGGCTGGCCGACCACCTTGGGGTGCACCCAAGGTTGCCTCCCCTCCCCCGACCTATATATATGGGAGGGAGGGGGCACAACACAACCGATAACAATCTCTTAACCGTGTGTGGCGCCCCACTCCACAGTTTAATCCTCCGTTTGGTTTTTCTACAGTGCACGATGAAGCCCTGTGGAAACGAGTTCACCGTCACCACACCATCATCTTGCCGAAACTTATCTACTAATTTGCCCATCTTGCTAGATCAAGAAGGCAAGGGCGTCATCGAGCTGAACATGTGCTGAACGCGGAGGTGCCATACATTCGGTACTTGATCGGTTGGATCGGGAAGGTGTTCGACTACATCAATCGTGTTGTTAAATGCTTCCACTTTACTGTCTACGGGGGTACGTAGACATACTCTCCCCTCTCATAGCTATGCATCTCCATGGATAAATCTTGCGTGTGCGTAGATTTTTTTGTTTTCCATGCAACGGTCCACAATAGTGGCATCTTGAGCCAGGTCTATGCGTAGATGATATGCACGAGTAGAACACAAAGAAGCTATGGGCGGTGATGTTCATACTGCTTGCGACCAACGTATTATTTTGATTCGGCGACATTGTGGGATGAAACGGCCCGAACCAACATTACATGTCCACGTACATGAGACCGGCTCCACTAACAGACATGCAACTTATTTTGCATAAAGGTGGTTGGCGGGTGTCTGTATCTCCTACTTTAGTTGAATCTAATTTGACTACGATCGGTCCTTGTAGAAGGTTAAAACAGCAAACTTGATAATCATTGTTGTGGTTTTTGCGTAGGTAAGAACGGTTCTTGCTAGAAGCCCGTAGTAGCCACGTAAAACTTGCAACAACAAAGTAGAGGATGTCTTACTTATTTTTGCAGGGCATGTTGTGATGTGATATTGTCAAGACGTGATGTGATATACGTTTTTGTATGAGATGATCATGTTTTGTAACATCGACAACCGACAAGAGCCTTAGGGTTGTCTATTAATTATTGTATGAAATGCAAGCACCATGTAATTGCTTTACTTTATCGCTATGAGTTAGCAATAGTTGTAGAAGCAATAGTTGGCGAGACAACCCCGATGCGACGATGGAGATCAAGGTGTCGAGCCAGTGACGATGGAGATCATGACGTTGCTTTGGAGATGGAGATCAAAAGCACAAGATGGTGATGGCCATATCATGTCACATATTTATGATTGCTTGTGATGTTTATCTTTTATGCATCTTATTTTGCTTAGATCGACGGTAGCATTATAAGATGATCCATTCACTTAATTTCAAGATAAAAAATGTTCTCCCTGAGTATGCACCATTGCTACAGTTCGTCATTTCGAGACACCTCGTGATGATCGGGTGTGATAGACTCTACGTTCACATACAACGGGTGTAAGCCAGTTTTACACACGTGGAATACTTTGGTTAAACTTGTCGAGCCTAGCATGTACATACATGGTCCCGGAACACTGGAGACCAAAAGGTCGAATATGATAGTAGATATAATCAACATGTAGATGTTCACCATTGAAAACTACTCCATCTCACATGATGGTCGGATATGGTTTTGTTGATTTGGATCGTGTATCACTTAGACAACTTGAGGGATGTTGATTTAAGTGTGAGTTCTTTAGTAATTTGATTAATTGAGCTTAAACTTATCATGAATTTAGTCTTAATAGTTTTTTGCATATTTATGTTGTAGATCAATGGCCCGTGCTACCGTTCCTTTGAATTTTAATGCGTTCCTAGCAAAAGATAAGTTGAAAGATGATGGTAGAAACTACACGGAGTGGGTCCGTAAGTTGAGGATTATCCTCATTGTTGCACAGAAGAATTATGTCCTTGATGCATCGCCAGGTGACAGACCTGCTGCAGGAGCTGATGTAGATGTTATGAACGTTTGGCAAGCTCGGTCTGATGACTACTCGATAGTTCAGTGTGCCATGCTTTACGGCCACTTCAAAAGCATTTTGAACGCCACGGATCATATGAGATGTTCCAAGAGCTGAAATTAATATTTCAAGCAAATGCCCGGGTTGAGAGATATGAAGTCTCCAACAAGTTCTTCAATTGTAAGATGGAGGAGAACAATTTTGTCAGGGAACACATACTCAGAATGTATGGGTACCACAACCATTTAACTCAGCTGGGAATTGAGCGCCCAGATGAGCGTATTATTGATAGAGTTCTTCAATCACTGCCACCAAGCTACAAAGGCTTCGGGATGAACTATAATATCCAGGGGATCACGAAAAAAATTCCCGAGCTCTTCGCGATGCTGAAATTGGCAGAGGTAGAAATCAAGAAGAAGCATCAAGTGTTGATGGTTAATAAGATCGCTTGTTTCAAGAAAAAAAGGCAAGGGAAAGCAAGGGAACTTCAAGAATAATGGCAAGCAAGTTGCCACTCCCGGGAAGAAGCCCAAAGTTCGACCCAAGCCTGAAACTGATTGCTTCTACTGCAAGGGAAATGGTCACTGGAAGCGGAGCTGCCCCAAATAATTGGCAGATAAGAATGATGGCAAAGTGAACAAAGGTATCTTTGATATACATGTTATTGATGTGTACCTTACAAATGCTCGTAGTAGCGCCTGGGTATTCGATACTGGTTTGGTCACTCATATATGTAAGTCAAAACAGGAGCTGCAGAATAAACCAGGATTAGCTAAGGATGAGGTGACGATGTGCGTCGGGAATGGTCCCAAGGTTGATGTGATCGTCGTCGGCATGCTACCTCTAAATCTACCTTCGAGATTAGTATTAGACCTAAATAATTGTTATTTGGTGCCAGCATTGAACATGAACATTATATCTGGATCTTGTTTATTGCGAGACGGTTATTCATTTAAGTCGGAGAATAAATGTTGTTCTTTTATATGAGTAACAACTTTTATGGTCATGCAGCTTTGATGAATGGTCTATTCTTGTTGAATCTCGATCGTAGTGATACCCATATTCATAATACTGATGAAAAATGATGCAAAGTTGATAATGATAGTGCAACATACTTATGGCACTGCCATTTAGGTCATATTGGTGTAAAACGCATGAAGAAACTCCATGTAGATGGACTTTTGGAATAACTTGATTATGAATCATTTGATACTTGCGAACCATGCCTCATGGGCAAGATGACTAAAACTCCATTCTCTAGAACAATGGAGCGAGCTAATGACTTATTGGAAATAATACATACCAATATATGCGGTCTGATGAGTGTTGAAGCACGCGGGGGGTATCTGTGACACCCCGAGACCGGTGCGCCAGGTGTCAGCCAGTTATTCGTCGTCGTTGCCATGTCATATGCTTGCGTGTTGCACTTTGCCATGTCATCGTGTTCACTGCATCAGCATGTTTTCAAAACTTGCATCCGTTCGAGTCTCCCCGTTCTCTCCGTTGTCCGTTCTGAGCCCACACACACTTGCACGCGCCCGCGGCACCTCCAAATATTTATTTTATGAGTGGCCGGAAAACGTTCTCGGAATGAGATGAAACTTGGCGTGTGGTCTTATTATAGTGCAGGTAGACCGCCTGCCAATTTTCGTCGCATTCGGTGCTCGTTTGATAGCCCAACAGTTAGACTATAGCGGCAGTATAGCCGGTTAAATTCGTCGGACGTTTTCGGTCTCCGAAAACCCCGCGGGCCTCTTTTTCCTTCTCTCCTCGCAGCCCGAGACCTCTTTGCACAACCCACTACCAGCTCACCTATGACTCAGCTACCCCTCTCTGCTCTGTAGCCGTCGGATCGCCATCCGAGGCTCCAAAACGACCAGATTCCCTAACCTTAACCCCCCTTTCCAATTTAAGCACCCCTCCCTTCCAAATTTGGACTACCCTAGCCTCCACCTACCTCTAGCTTTCCCCCCTCCTCAGAATCCGCGCTGCTCTAGCCAGCTCCCGCCACTTGGCGCCGCAACCACCGCGCCCCGGCCAACCACAGCGCGCCACCTCAGCCGCTGGACGCGCCTCAGCCAACCGCCGCCTGCCACTTGGCCTTCCCACGCCTCCCCTTCGCCGTGGCCCCTCCAGGGCCCAGATCCGGCCCGTCATGCGCCGCGCAGGCCCGTCCACCTACGCCCGGGCCCGAACTCCGTCGCCCGCCACGCAGGCACCCGAGCCACCCCGCTCCTTCCTGCAGGCGAGCGCCCGAGCGCTCCTCATCCCCGACGTCGCTCCAGCGCCGTCGAGCCGCTGTCTTGCCGGAGGGCGCTCTCGCCAAGCCCCACCTCTCCAGGTCATCAGCGCCGTCGCCTTGCCCCGTCCTCTCTCCGCTCCCTCTCCGTCACCTGATCTCTCTCTCTCTCTCTCCAGGGCACTGCTGCCATCGGAGAGCTCGCCGCCGACCTTGCCTTGGCCCGAACCCGTCGGGACCCACCGGATCCGGGGCCCCTCGACCCGTTCAGGGCCCCGCCGAACCCTTCCACCGCCTTCCCGTCGCTTCCCGGCGCCGTGGACCGCGCCACCGCGCCTCTGTCCAGCCTCTGCATCGAGCAGAGGAGGACGGTGCCCTAGCCTCGCCTGGGCCGCTCCCAGCCCGGCCTCGTGGGCCCCACCGCCAGATTCGGCTGAGCAGCGTCGGCCCCCTCCCCTCCACTACCTGGGTCGAGCCCATTTGGTGAGGCCCGCCGTTGCCCTTATCCTTCGCCCGAGTGTCGTATGGTATCTTGTGCTCAGTCTCACACTTAGTAATTTTGGCTAAGTCCTTTAATAATGTTATTATGTGTGCATGTTTGACCTATGATAACTTTGTGCATGTTTCTCAAAACTGAGAGTTTAATATGTAGAAATGTTCGTCTCGTGATGCTCTTCATATAGTTGTACTGTGGCATGCTTGTTTGACTTCATCTTGATGCCTTAATCCTCGTTGCAAAACTGCTATGTGATGTTAGTGCCAAGTTCTTGTTGTCTGTCAACAATATGTTAGCATGTTTGAGAGGTCACATCTTTGTGCATGTTGGTCCAAATGGATCATATGATATGTCAAAATGTTCATTGTGAACTGCTCTACATGATGGTTGTTGTAGCATTCATGTTAGGTACCATATTGCAATGTTTATCTCTGTTGCAAAAGTGCATGTGGCTAATAAGTGCTGAAACTTGTTATGAGATGCTGATTTTTCATTTTTGAATCTTTATGTCCGATTTTTGTTTTGAGCTACATGTCAATATGTTTTAGAAGCACAATCATGCCATCTTTGCTGTGGTGCAATCCACTTTTCATGTTATGCCTTTGGTGTTTGCAACAAGCTTGCAATGTGGCCTACTCGTTGTTATTTTCTGAGACTTGCTGAAAACTGCTAAGTCTGAAATTGTTATAACCTGATGCCATGTTTGCTTGATGCCCCACTCAAATCCATGCCTGTTTTAGTATGTCAAATGATCATGTCTTGTTGTCCATGTTATGCTCTATCCATCCATGCCCTTGTTTGCATATATAGCCTGCTGTAGCTTGTTTATTTCTTGCTCTCAAGTTGCTACAAAAAGTTTCTGTCAGCCTGTTATCAGCAAGTTCTGTTTTGCCATGTGAGTAGCTAGTGATCTATACATCCTATGACCATGTTCTTGCCATGAGCAGCTTCATAAACATGCCTTCTTACTGTTGGTTATATTCACGTGCCATGATATGCTTTGAGATGAATTGCACAAGCTTGCAAACATGCCTACTTGTCGTTGTTGCTGCCATGTCTAGCTTATTTTCACTAAGTCTGTGAAACTGTTATCTTTTGCAATCTTTCCATGATGTTTTGAGCATGTTCTTGTGTTGTTTGGTAGTAGCTCAGAGGTCATGCTTGTAGTGCTGGACATGTACATGCTTGCCATGCCATTTGTTATCATGAAATATTCTCGTATCATGTTATTTTGATGTCAACTAAGTGCCATGTTGCTGTTTTTTGACAGCTTGTTGTCATATCTTGTTTCATGTGTATGTGTTGAACCGTTGCTCCGTTTTGAGCGTGTCCTATATGAAACTTGTGTGTTTTTGCATCTAGATTCATATTAACATGTTGTAAACATGTTAGAGTGTGTTTTCTTGTTGTTTGAATGCATCTTGCATCTTTGCCATGCTTGTCTTGTTTTGCTCATATCTTCTAGGATGTAGCTCCGAACTAAATAAACTTTATATGTAACTTGAATAGAATTTCGAGTAGATCATCATGGTGCATATTAACTTGCTGTTTAACAACTTGAACTTAAGGTTTGTCCAGATCTGGCCAATTTCGAATCTTGCATATGAGGACTTACCGGAATTGTTATATGTTGTTTCCGGCCTCATTTAAACTTGCTTCGTGTGTTGTTCTTGCATGATTCGTCCCTTGCCATGTTTTCACATCTTATAGAATTGTCTTGCATCATACTTGGTTGGGCATTATGTCATGTTCTTTTGCGGTGTGCTGATCGTGTTGTGTGCTTCTTCTCACTAGTTCATATTCTGTTGCGATCGTGAGGATTTGTTCGACTACACTTGGTTCGTCTTCGTGGCTTCTTCTTCATCTTCTTCATGGACTCGTTCTTCTTCTTAACGTGATCTCAGGCAAGATGACCATCCCCTTGGATGTCATTTCTATCATTCCCATGCTAATTGTCTCGATGCTATCGTTATATGTCGCGCTACCCATCATTTATTGTCAGCCTCTCTCCTTGTTGCCATGAAACCTCTAACCTTTGACACCTTCCCAGCAAACCGTTGTTTGGCTATGTCACCCGCTTGCTCAGCCCCTCTTATAGCGTTGTTAGTTGCAGGTGAAGATGAAGATTGCTCCATGTTGGAACTTTGCTTGTTGGAATATCACAATATCTATAACTATAATTAACACACATATATACTTGGCAATGAGTGGAAGGCTTGGCCTTTTGCTCGGTGTTTTGTTCCACTCATGCCGCCTTAGGAGCCGATAAACCGGTGTTATGTTCCTTGATTTTGCGTTCCTAACGCGGTTGGGTATATGGGGACCCCTTGACAGTTCGTCTTTGAATAAAACTCCTCCAGCAAGGCCCAACTTTGGTTTTAATTGCAACATAATAAAAACTTATTTAATTAAATTGCATAGGGAGTTAGCACTACCCGAGGATTCTTCTACATACAGGGGGGCCAGTGCTACTGGTGTTGGTCCCAACGGGGAGACTGCGGGGCCGCCACGGGGAAACTCGAGGTATCTAGCTCCCGTAGGATCACCCATCCGGTCGTGGCCTGAGACGAGATACGCGCGGCTACTATCAGGGTGTCGGCATGCCGGGAGGTCTTGCTGGACTTGTTTCACTATTGTTGAAATGTGTTGTGCACCGGGATTCCGAGTCTGACCGGGTTGTCCCTAATATAAGGGGTATTATTATTATTTTACCTTTGCTGATCGTGAGAGCTTGTGATGTGCTAAGTTGGGACACCCCTGCAGGGTTTTGAACTTTCCAAAGCCGTGCCCACGGTTATGTGGCAGATTGGAATTTGTTAATGTCCGGTTGTAGAAAACTTGACGGAGGATCCGAAGTAAAATACACGAACCGCGTGAGTAACCGTGATCGTCTCTTTTCACTTTGAGAAGAGAACACGGTGGGGTTATGTTTGACTCGTAGGTAGTTCAGGATCTTTAGCGATCATTACTAGTTTACGACCGTTTGCGTAGATGATCTTCTTATTCTTGTACTCGTAAGTTAGCCACCATACATATTGCTTAGCCGCTGCTGCAACCTCACCACTTTACCTCTCCATACCCAGTAATCTTTGCTAGTCTTGATAGCCCTGGTTATGGGATTGCTGAGCCCTCGTGGCTCACAGATACTACAACAACAGTTGCAGGTGTAGGTTTCCGATGACTTGACGTGAGAGCGATGTTATTGTGTTGGAGTTCATTCTTCTTCTTCTTCGTCAGTCTTGGGTTAGGTTCCTGGTCGACAGCCTGGGATAGCAGGATGGATGTCGTTGCGCTTTTCATGTTTGCATCCATAGTCGGATGTCTTGTATTGATGTTGTTGTATTCATGTGACTTGTACGAATTGGTGTATCCCCATGTATTTATGTAATGGTATGATGTAATTATATCCATCTTGCTAAGCTCCCGAAATGCGGTTGTGCCCCAATCACGAGTGTATCACATGATCGGGATAGAATCGCATCTTGGGCCTTACAAGTTGGAATCAGAGACTCGACCGACCATAGGAGCCCCCTTGATTGATCGTATCTTGGCCATTGTCGAGTCTAGCAAGAACCTATTTTGGAGTCTAGTTATATCGGAGAGGAGGAATTATTTTTACTCCTCAGTCCCTTCGTCGCTCTGGTGAGGAATCTTGACATAGGTGTTTTGAATTAATCCTCTTCCCCTTTAATTTTTTTAGGATCATGCCGTTAGTTTTCTGATCGTTGCGATGTCTGCTCTTTTCATCTGGTGCATCTCTCGTCAGGACGATTTGACCCTTCCCGTCTTTTGCTTCAATCTTCGGTTATTTCCAACCGATGTTGTTTCCCCTTTTGAAGTTGTCTTTCTTTTTCCCACCCTCCCACCCTTTTGCTTCTCGGAGCTGGAGTCCTTAATCGGGTATCCATCGTACTCGTGTGAATCCTTTGCATTCTTCCTCAGTTATTTCAACCGGTGATTTCTCTTCTAGTTCATCATTCTTAATCTCCTTTCCGGTGAATTTAATGCAAGTATCCAATGTTGATCATATTCTCTCACATTGATCAAATATTTCCAATTACTCGTTCGCCGCTCGCCATTTAATTATTCTGGAGTTCCAAAGACATCTCAAGAGATTCGTCTGTCTTCCAATTAATTCGAGGTTGTCACCTCCTTCGAGTCTTTTAATCGTTCTGACGCATTATCTCTTTTCGATCCTTTTCAACAGTGTTTCTCTTCGGTGGGCTCATAACCCACAGGTCTTTTCCCAGGATCTTACTTGACTCTTCTAATTTTCCGGAGTGATTCCCAAATTATTTTCAAGTATGACGTAGGTATGGATTCCATCAGTCATATGCTTTCTCCCAAGATTGCTTTCAAATTATTTTCATCGTTGGTTCAACCTTTCCTCTTTTCATTCTTCCGGAGTATGTCAACAATTTTGGTGGCGTTCCTCGTCGATATATGAAGACCGAAGAAGAGCTTTCCTCCGAATCTTGTCCGTCCTCTCGAAGATTCGTGGTTCTAGCTTCATGTTATCCTCTCAAGTTATTACATTCGTCATAAATTCTTTTCCTTAACCATCCGGAGTATTTCATGAATTCTTTTCTTTGTGTTCCTCCGAAGGCCATCATTTCAGAAGATTTCTCGTTCTCAGTTTTCAACTTCTTCCTTCAAATATTCTTCTTTGATGCCTATTCATTTGTCTCCATATTCTTTCCGTGCTTTTTTCAAACATTCTTTAATCCATTCGTGATCTCTTCGTTCTCTTGTATCTAAATTCCCTCAAGTGCTTTACTCTTCCCGGCGATTCATTCTCTTCTATTCACTCAATTCAATTCTTTACGATGGTTTGTTCCCTTTCATCACTTGGTTTCAATTCATACGGTGGTTCGTTCATAATTCTTTTTTGGTGCTTCATGAAGTCTTTCTCAAATTTGAGCTATATTCCTCTTTAATCAGTCCAACATGGATAAGTGGTATGTGAATCCATTGATTCTCATCAATATAGTTGGTGGAGGATAAGCATAACATAATTCTTATTCTTTTTTATCAAGTTGATTAATCCCTTCCTTTAGAATTTGTTCTCATGAATAAATTATAATCCCAAGTGCTTTCATCTTTTCTTTATGGAGTTCATAGTTTCTCAGCCTTCTCGTCGGAATCCCGTCTAAATCATCGCAAGGCCTTATTCTTATTATTTTCATCCGTCATCATCATCCTTTTTGTCACCGGAGTTCTTCATGAGTTAATTCATTCGTCAAGTGTTCAATAATAATTCTTCTGGAGAAGCTCAAGTATTCTTCTTCTCGCGTCTTGAAGTGCAAATAATCCTCCGCATTCTTTTGAAGTGGAGTTTTGCATTTCGTTCTCCATATCATCTATTCAATATTTTGGTTGCGGCATAATTCACCTCAAGTCTTGAGATGTTTAAATAAGCCCACAACAAGCTTATTCTTTTGTTGTTGATCATCCCAACAACTCCGTTCAAGTCTTTCTCTTATAAATTCTCGTTCATGTCACTCGTGCTCAAGTTGTCATCTTCTTCTCTGTTCTTTTCATTCCATTATTCCAATTCTTTCGGAGGCGTTGTGTTGTTCATCTCGTCAAGTATCGTTCCATATTCTTAAGTTCATGCCCTATTCCTTCCATTTTCAGCCGGAGTGCTGCCCATATTGCTTTGTTCGAATTCCTTGTCTATCTCTTATTAATCGGTGTGGCTCTCGAATTCATTTTCTTCCTTCAGCTCTTGTTTCTTGTCTTTTGACCATCAAGATTCTCGTTGGTTCTGTGTTCCTCTTTCGTATTGGAGCTTCTCAATTCCATTCATCTTCGTTGTATTCTTTCTTTCAAATTGTTCAACCTCTCAAGGTTCTTTGGCTTCACCCTTTTGTTTGGGAAGAACTTTGTTCTTCTTTTCCTCTTCCGTCTCGTTCCTAAGATCTCGGGACGAGTTCTCTTGTTAGTAGGGTAGTGTTGTGACATCCCGAGACCGGTGGGCCAGGCGTCAGCCAGTTATTCGTCGTTGTTGCCATGTCATCTGCTTGCTTGTTGCAATTTTCCATATCATCGTGTTCATTGCATCAACATGTTTTCAAAACTTGCATCCGTCCGAGTCTCCTCGTTCTCTCCGTTGTCCGTTCAGAGCCCACGCACACTTGCACACGCCAGCGACACCTCCAAATATTTATTTTATGAGTGGCCGGAAAACGTTCTCGGAATGAGATGAAACTTGGCGTGTGGTCTTATTATAGCGCAGGTAGACCGCCTACCAATTTTCGTCGCATTCGGAGCTCGTTTGATAGCCCAACCGTTAGACTATAGCGGCAGTATAGCCGGTTAAATTCGTCGAACGTTTTCGGTCTCCGAAAACTCCGCGGGCCTCTTTTCCGTTCACTCCTCGCAGCCCGAGACCTCTTTGCACAGACCACTACCAGCCCACCTATGACTCAGCTACCCCTCTCTGCTCCATAGCCGACGGATCGCCATCCGAGGCTCCAAAACGACGAGATTCCCTAACCCTAACCCCCTTTCCTATTTAAGGACCCATCCCTTCCAACTTTGGACTACCCTAGCCTCCACCTACCTCTAGCCTTCCCCCTCCTCAGATCCGCGCCGCTCCAGCCAGCTCCCGCCACTTGGCGCCGCCGCCGCGCCCCGGCCAACTGCAGCGTGGCACCTCAGCCGCTGGACGCGCCTCAGCCAACCGCCGCCTAGCACTTGGCCTTCCCACGCCTCACATTTGTCGCGGCCCCTCCAGGGCCCAGATCCGGCCCGCCGTGGGCCGTGCAGGCACATCTGCCTCCGCCCGGGTCCGAACTCCGTCGCCCGCCGCACAGGCACCCAAGCCATCACGCTCCTCCCCACAGGCGAGCGCCCGAGCGCTCCTCATCCCCGACGTCGCTCCAGCACCGTCGCGTCGCTGTCTTGCCGGAGCGCGCTCTCGCCAAGCCCTGCCTCTCCAGGTCATCAGCACCGTCGCCTTGCCCCGTCCTCTCTCCGCACCCTCTCCTTCACCTGATCTATCTCTCTCTCTAGGGCACTGTTGCCACCGGAGAGCTCGCCGCCGACCTTGCCTTGGCCCGAACCCGTCGGGACCCGCCTGATCCGGGGCCCCTCGACCCGTTCAGGGCCCCGCCGGACCCTTCCGCCGCCTTCCAGTTGCTCCCCGGCGCCGTGGTCCGTGCCACCACGCCACTGTCCAGCCTCTGCATCGAGCAAAGGAGGACGGGGCCCTAGCCTCGCCTGGGCCAATCCCAGTGCGGCCTCGTGTGCTCTGACACCAGATTCGGCCCAGCAGCGACGGCACCCTTCCTTCCACTACCTGGGCCGAGCACATTTGGTGAGGCCCGCCGTTTTCCTTATCCTTCGCCTGAGGATTGTATAGTATCTTGCGCTCAGTTTAACACTTAGTAATTTTAGCTAAGTCCTTTAAAACTGTTATTATGTGGGCATGTTTGACCTATGATAAATTTGTGCATGTTTGTCCAAACTGAGAGTTTAATATGTAGAAATGATCGTCTCGTGATGCTCTTCATATTGTTGTACTGTGGCATGCTTGTTTGAGTTCATCTTGATGCCTTAATCCTCGTTGCAAAACTGCTATGTGATGTTAGTGCCAAGTTCTTGTTGTCTGTCAACAATATGTTAGCATGTTTGAGAGGTCACATATTTGTGCATGTTGGTCCAAATGGATCATATGTTATGTCAAAATGTTCATTGTGAAGTGATCTACATGATGGTTGCTGTAGCATTCATGTTAGGTGCCATATTGCAATGTTTATCTCTGTTGCAAAAGTGCATGTGGCTGATAAGTGCTGATACTTGTTATGAGATGTTGATTTGTCATTTTTGTATCATTATGTGTGATTTTTGTTTGAGCTACATGTCAATATGTTTTAGAAGCACAATCATGCCATCTTTGCTGTGATGCCATCCATTTTTCATGTTATGCCTTGTGGTGTTTGCAACAAGCTTGCATAGTGGCCCACTCACTGTTGTTATTTTGTGAGACTTGTTGAGAACTGCTAAGTCTGAAACTGTTATAACCTAATGCCATGTTTGCTTGATGCCCCACTCAAATCCATCTTGTTTTAGTATGTCAAATGATCATGTGTTGTTGTCCATGTTAAGCTCTATCCATCCATGCCCTTGTTTGTATATATAGCCTGCTGTAGCTTGTTTATTTCTTGCTCTCAAGTTACTATAAAATGTTTCTGTCAGCCTGTTATCAGCATGTTCAGTTTTGCCATGTGAATAGCTAGTGATCTATGCATCCTATGACCATGTTCTTGCCAAGAGTAGCTTCATAAACATGCCTTCTTACAGTTGGTTATATTCACATGCCATGATATGCTTTGAGATGAGTTGCACAAGCTTGCAAACATGCCTACTTGTCGTTGTTGTTGCCATGTCTAGCTTATTTTCACCAAGTCTGTGAAACTGTTATGTTTTGCAATCTTGCCATGATGTTTTGAGCATGTTCTTGTGGTGTTTGGTAGTAGCTCAGAGGTCATTCTTGTAGTGCTGGACATGTACATGCTTTCCATGCCCTTTGTTGCCATGAAATGTTCTTGTATCATGTTGTTTTGATGTCAACTAAGTGCCATGTTGCTGTTTTTGGATAGCTTGTTGTCATATCTTGTTTCATGTGTATGTGTTGAACCGTTGCTCCGTTTTGAGCGTGTCCTATATTAAACTTGTGTGTTTTTGCATGTAGATGCATATTAACATGTTTTAAACCTGTTAGAGTGTGTTTTCTTGTTGTTTGAATCCATCTTGCATCTTTGCCATGCTTGTCTTGTTTTGCTCATATCTTCTAGGCCGTAGCTCCGAATTAAATAAACTTTATGTAACTTGACTAGAATTTCGAGTAGATCATCATGGTGTATGTTAACTTGCTGTTTAACAACTTCAACTTATGGTCTGTCCAGATCTGGACCTATTTCGAATCTTGCATATGAGGACTTACCGGAATTGTTATATGTTGTTTCCGGCCTTATTTAAACTTGATTCGTGTGTTGTTCTTGCATGATTCGTCCCTTGCCTTGTTTTTGCATCTTATAGACTTGTATTGCATCAGACTTGGTTGGGCATTATGTCATGTTCTTGTGTGGTGTGTTTACCGTGTTGTGTTCTTCTTCTCGCTAGTTCATATTCCGTTGCGATCGTGAGGATTCGTTGGACTACACTTGGTTCGTCTTTGTGGCTTCTTCTTCGTCTTCTTCATGGACTCGTTCTTCCTATTAGCGGGATCTCAGGCAAGATGACCATCCCCTTGGATCTCATTTCTATCATTGCCATGCTAGTTGTCTCAATGCTATCGTTATATGTCGCGCTATCCATCATTTATTGTCAGCCTCTCTCCTTGTTGCCATGAAACCTCTAACTTGTGACACCTTCCCAGCAAACCGTTGTTTGGCTATGTTACCTGCTTGCTCGGCCCCTCTTATAGCGTTGTTAGTTGCAGGTGAAGATGAAGATTGCTCCATGTTGGAACTTGACTTGTTGGAATATCACAATATCTATAACTATAATTAACACACATATATACTTGGCAATGAGTGGAAGGCTTGGCCTTTTGCTCGGTGTTTTGTTCCACTCATGCCGCCTTAGGAGCCGATAAACCGGCGCTATGTTCCTTGATTTTGCGTTCCTAACGCGGTTGGGTATATGGGGACGCCTTGACATATCGTCTTTGAATAAAACTCCTCCAGGAAGGCCCAACTTTGGTTTTAATTGCAACATAATAAAAAATTATTTAATTAAATTGCATAGGGAGTTAGTGCTACCCGAGGATTCTTCTACATACAGGGGGGCCAGTGCTGCTGGTGTTGGTCCCAAACGGGGAGACTGCGGGGCCGCCACGGGGAAACTTGAGGTATCTTGCTCCCGTAGGATCGCCCGTCTGGTCGTGGCATGAGACGAGATAGGCGCGGCTACTATCAGGGTGTCGGCACGCCGGGAGGTCTTGTTGGGCTTGTTTTGCCATTGTCGAAATGTCTTGTGCATCGAGATTCCGAGTCTGATCGGGTTGTCCCTAAGGTAAGGGGTATTATTATTATTTTACCTCTATTGATCGTGAGAGCTTGTGATGGGCTAAGTTGGGACACCCCTGCAGGGTTTTGAACTTTCAAAAGCCGTGCCCGTGGTTATGTGGCAGATAGGAATTTGTTAATGTCCGGTTGTAGAAAACTTGACAGAGGATCCGAAGTAAAATACATGAACCGCGTGAGTAACCGTGATCGTCTCTTTTCACTTTGAGAAGAGAACACGGTGGGGTTATGTTTGACTCGTAGGCAGTTCAGGATCTTTAGCGATCATTACTAGTTTACGACCGTTTGCGTAGATGCTCTTCTTATTCTTGTACTCGTAAGTCAGCCACCATACATATTGCTTAGCGGCTGCTGCAACCTCACCACTTTACCTCTCCATACCCATTAAGCTTTGCTAGTCTTGATACCCATGGTTATGGGATTGCTGAGTCCTCGTGGCTCACAGATACTATAAAAACAGTTGCAGGTGCAGGTTTCTGATGACTTGACGTTAGAGCGATGTTATTGTGTTGGAGTTCTTCCTTCTTCTTCTTCATCAGTCTTGGGTTAGGTTCCTGGTCGGCAGCCTGGGATAGCAGGATGGATGTCGTTGAGCTTTTCATGTTTGCATCTGTAGTTGGATGTCTTGTATTGATGTTGTTGTATTCATGTGACTTGTATGAATTGGTGTATCCCCATGTATTTATGTAATGGTACGATGTAATGATATCCATCTTGCTAAGCGCCTGAAATGCGGTTGTGCCCCAATCACGAGTGTATCACGTGATCGGGATAGAATCTGTTCTTGAGCCTGACAGTATCGTTATTTTCTAACCTTCATAGATGATTTAAGTAGGTATGTATATATCTACTTGATGAAACACAAGTCTGAAACATTTGAAAAGTTCAAAGAATTTCAGAGTGAAATAGAGAATCATCGTAACAAGAAAATAAAATTTCTACGATCTGATCGCGGAGGCGAATATTTGAGTTACGAGTTTGGTCTTTATTTAAAACAATGTGGAATTGTTTCACAGCTCACGCCACCTGGAACACCACAACGTAATTGTGTGTCTGAATGTCGTAACCATACATTATTAGATATGGTGCGATCTTTGATGTCTCTTACCGATTTGCCTTTATCATTTTGGGGTCATGCATTAGAGATAGCTGCATTGACGTTAAATAGGGCACCGTCTAAATCTGTTGAGACGACACTGTATGAATTGTGGTTTTGCAATAAACCTAAGCTGTCATTTCTTAAAGTTTGGGGATGCGATGCTTATGTTAAAATGCTTCAGCCTGATAAGCTCGAACCCAAAGCAGAGAAGTGCGTCTTCATAGGATACGCGAAAGAAACTATTGGGTATACCTTCTACCATAGATCCAAAGGCAAAAACTTTGTTGCAAAGAATGGGTCCATTCTAGAGAAGGAGTTTCTCTCGAAAGAAGTGTGTGGGAGGAATGTAGATCTTGATAAGGTAGTTGTACCTTCTCTTGAATTGGAAAGTAGCTCATCAGAGAAAACAGTTCATGTGATGCCTACACCAACTAGAGAAGAAGCTAATGATGATGATCATGAAACTTCGGATCAAGTTACTACTGAACCTCGAAGGTCGACTAGAACATGCACCACACCAGAGTGGTACGATAATCTTGTCATGGAAGACATGTTGTTAGACAACGACGAACTTTTGTACTATGAAGAAGCTATGATGAACCCAGATTCCGACAAATGGCTTGAGGCCATGAAATCTGAGATAGGATCCATGTATAAGAACATAGTGTGGACTTTGGTGGACTTGCCCGATGATCGGCAAGCCATTAAGAATAAATGGATCTTCAAGAAGAAGACGGACACTGATGGTAATATCACTGTCTACAAAGTTCGACTTGTTCCTAAAGGTTTTCGACAATTTCTAGGGGTTGGCTGCAATGAGACTTTCTCACCCATAGCGATGCTTAAGTCTGTCGGAATCATGTTAGCAATTGCCGCATTTTATGATTATGAAATCTAGCAAATGGATGTCAAAACTGCATTCCTTAACGGGTTTCTAAAAGAAGAGTTGTATATGATGCAACCAGAAGGTTTTGTCGATCCTAAAGGTTCTAACAAAGTGTGCAAACTCCAGCGATCCATCTATGGACTGGTGCAAGCAACACGGAGTTGGAATATACGCTTTGATGAGGTGATCAAAGCATATATTTTTATAAAGACTTATGGTGAAACCTGTATTTACAAGAAAGTCAGTGGGAGCTCTGTAGCATTTCTGATATTATGGAAATGATATAGAATTTCTGGATAGCATAAAAGGATACTTGAATAAGAATTTTCCAATGAAAGACCTCGGTGAAGCTGCTTATATATTGGGCATCAAGATCTATAGGGATAGATCAAGACGCTTAATAGGACTTTCACAAAGCATATACCTTCATAAAGTTTTGAAAAAGTTCAAAATGCATCAGTCAAAGAAAGGGTTCTTACCTGTGTTACAAGGTGTGAAATTGACTCAGACCCAAAGTATGACCACGGTAGAAGATAGAGAGAAAATGAAAGTAATTCCCAATGCATCATCCATAGGCTCTATAATGTATGCTATGATGTGTACCAGACCTGATGTGTGCCTTGCCAGAAGTTTGGCAGGGAGATAACAAAGAAATCCAGGAGTGGATCACTGGACAACGGTCAAGAATATCCTGAAGTACCTGAAAAGGACCAATGATATGTTTCTCATTTATGGAGGTGACGAAGAACTCGTCGTAAAGGGTTACGTCGCTGCTAGCTTCGACATAGATCCAGATGACCCTAAGTCTCCGACCGGATACGTATTTATATTGAATGGTGGAGCTGTGAGTTGGTGCAGTTCTAAGCAAAGTGTCGTGGCGGGATCTACGTGTGAAGCGGAGTACATAGCTTCTTCAGAAGCAGCGCATGAAGGAGTCTGGATGAAGGAGTTCATATCCGATCTGGGTGTAATACCTAGTGCATCGGGTCTAATGACAATATTTTTTGACAACACTGGAGCAATTACCTTGGCGAAGGAATCCAGGTTTGACAAGAGAACAAAACACATCAAGAGATTCTTCAACTCCATTCATGAAAAGTTCAAGGATGGAGACATATAAATTTGCAAAGTACATATGGATCTGAATGTGGCAGACTCGTTGAGTAAACCTCTTCCGTGAGCAAAACATGATCAACACCAAGACTCCATGGGTGTTTGATTCATTACAATGTAATCTAGATTATTGACTCTAGTGCAAGTGGGAGACAGATGGAAATATGCACTAGAGGTAATAATGAAGTTATTATTATTTTATAATTCATTATTCATGATAAAGGTTTATTATTCATGCTAGAATTGTATTGACCGGAAACTTAAATACATGTGTGAATACATAAACAAATACCATGTCCCTAGTAACCCTCTACTAGACTAACTCGTTGATCAAAGATGGTTAAGGTTTCCTAACCATAGACATGAGTAGCCATTCGATAATGGGATAACATCATTAGCAGAATGCTGTGATGGACAAGACCCACCCGTTAGAATAGCATATGATCATTTAGTTCATTGCTACTACTTTCTTAATGTCATGTACATGTTTCTTCGACCATGAGATCATGCAATTCCCGGATATTGGAGGAATACCTTGTGTGCTATCAAACGTCTCAATGTAATTGGGTGATCATAAATATGCTCTACAGGTATTTCCAAAGGTTTCTGTTGGGTTGGCATGAATCGAGTCTGGTATTTGTCACTCCGTGTGATGGAGAGGTATCTCTGGGCCCTCTTAGTAATACAACATCACAAGAAGCTTGCAAGAAAAGTGACTAAGGAGTTAGTTGTGAGATGATGTATTCGAAACTAGTAAAGAGACTTGCCAGTAACGAGATTGAACTAGGTATGGAGATACTGACGATCGAATCTCGAGCAAGTAACATATCGACAGACAAAGAGAACTATGTATGTTGTCATAAAGGTTTGACTGATAAATATCTTCGTAGAATATGTAGGAACCAATATGGGTATCCAGGTCCCGCTATTTATTATTGATGACCCACAAGTACATGGGATCTATCACAGTCCTTTCGATAAGTAAGAGTGTCGAACCCGACGAGGAGCAGATGGAAATGACAAGCGGCTTTCAGTAAGGTATTCTCTGCAAGCATTGAAATTGTCGGTAACAGATAGTTTTGTGATAATGTAATTTGTAACGGGTAACAACTGACAAAAGTAAACAAGGTGCACCAAGGTGGCCCAATCCTTTTTGTAGCAAAGGACAAGCCTGGACAAACTCTTATATAAAGGAAAGCACTCCCGAGGACACATGGGAATTATCGTCAAGCTAGTTTTCATCATGCTCATATGATTCGCGTTCGTTACTTTGATAATTTGATATGTGGGTGGACCGGTGCTTGGGTACTGCCCTTTCTTGGACCGGTGCTTCGGTACTGCCCTCCCTCGCAAGCATCCGCAACTACAAAAGAAGAATTAAGGTAAACCTAACCATAGCATGAAACATATGGACCCAAATCAGCCCCTTACGAAGCAACACATAAACTAGGGTTTAAGCTTCTGTCACTCTAGCAACCCATCATCTACTTATTACTTCCCAATGCCTTCCCCTAGGCCCAAAAAATGGTGAAGTGTCATGTAGTAGACGTTCACATAACACCACTAGAGGAAAGACAACATACATCTCATCAAAATATCGAACGAATACCAAATTCACATGACTACTTATAACAAGACTTCTCCCAGATCCTCAGGAACAAACGTAACTACTCACAAATCATACTCATGTTCATAATAGGAGGGTTATTAATGTGCTTAAAGGATCTGAACATATAATCTTTGATCAAATAAACCAACTAGCATCAACTACAAGGAGTAATCAACACTACTAGCAACCCACATGTACCAATCTGAGGTTTTGAGACAAAGATCGGATACAAGAGATGAACTATGGTTCGAGAGGAGATGGAGTTGGTGAAGATATTGATGGAGATTGACCCCCTCCCAACGAGAGGATCGATAGTGATGACAATGGTGATGATTTCCCCCTCCCGGATGGATGTTTCCCGGGCAGAACAGCTCCGCCGGAGCCCTAGATTGGTTCCGCCAAGGTTCCGCCTCGAGACGACGGCGCTTCGTCCCGAAAGCTTCCTTCCTATTTTTTTTCAGGGCAAAAGACACCTTATAACAGAAGATGGGCATCGGGGGGCTTCTAGGTGGCCCACGAGGTAGTGGGCGCGCCCTCCACCCTCGTGGACAGTGGGTGGCCTCCCTCTGGTGCTTTCTTCGCCCAATATTTTTAATATATTCCAAAACTGACTTTTGTGGAGTTTCAGGACTTTTGGAGTTGTGCAGAATAGGTCTCTAATATTTGCTCCTTTTCTAGCCCAGAATTCCAGCTGCCGGCATTCCCCCTCTTCATGTAAACCTTGTAAAATAAGAGAGAAACGGCATAGGTATTGTGACATAATGTGAAGTAATAGCCCATAATTCAATAAATATCGATATAAAAGCATGATGAAAAATGGATGTATCAACTCCCCCAAGATTACACCTCGCTTATCCTCAAGCGGAAGCCGATATCAAAAAATATGTCCACATGTTTAGAGATAGAGGTGTCGATAAATAAAATACGGACATGAGGGCATCATGATCATTCTTAGAATAGCAACATATATATAGTGTCATATGATTTCCTCCGCTGAAGTAACAATCTATTCACAATGTAAAGTATGAATCAGAAACTTCATTGAAAACTAACAAACTATGATCTTAGTCATTGAAGCAATTGCAATTTATCATAACATCGGAAAGAGTCAACATAAGAGCATTTCAGCAGGTCCACATACTCAACTATCATTTAGTCTTTCACAATTGCTAACACTCATGCAATACCTATGGGTATAAAGTTTTAATCGGACACAGAGAAAGATAGAGGCTTGTAGTTTTGCCTCCCAACCTTTTACCTTAAGGGTAACGTTAACCTTTTACCCACATCCAATTGGATATATATATATATATATATATATATATATATATATATATATATATATATACCAGAATCTTTCCAACACATAGTGCTTGCCAAAGGATAAAGTGTAAAAGGAAAGGTGTAGATCACCATGACTCTTGTATAAGGTATAAGACAAAAAATAAAAGATAGGCCCTTCGCAGAGGAAAGCAGAGGTTGTCATGTGCTTCTATGGTTGGATGCACAAAGTTTTAATGCAAAATAACGTCACTTTATATTGCCACTTGTGATAGGGACCTTTATTATGCAATCCGCCGCTTTTATTTCTTCCATATCACAAGCTCGTATAAAGCTTATTTCTCCACACTAATAGATCATACATATTTAGAGAGCAATTTTTATTGCTTGCAACAATGACAACTTACTTGAAGGATCTTACTCAATCCATAGGTAGATATGGTGGACTCTCATGGCAAAACTGGGTTTAAGGATATTTGGAAGCACAAGTAGTAACTCTACTTGGTGCAAAGAGTTTGGCTAGCATGAGGGGAAAAGGCAAGCTCAACATGTTGGATGATCCATAACAATATAATTTATTTCGGATATAAGAAAACATAACCCATTACGTTGTCTTCCTTGTCCAACATCAACTTTTTAGCATGTCATATTTTAATGGCTGCTCACAATCATAAAAGATGTCCAAGATAGTATATTTATATGTGAAAACCTCTCTTCCTTTATTACTTCCTATTAATTGCAACGATGACCAAAACTATGTTTGTCAACTCTCAACAACTTTTATTCATCATACTCTTTATGTGTGAAGTCATTACTCTCCATAAGATCAATATGATCTCTTTATTTCTTTATTTCTTTTCTTTCTTTTTTCCCTCAGGATCGTAGCAAGATAACCAAGCCCTCGACTCAAGACTAATCTTTATAATATATAGCTCACAGACTCGATTACATAGATTAGGATCAACACAAAAACTCAAAGCTAGATCATACTAAACTTTATTCTACTAGATCAAGATATAACCAAGAGGATTGAACTAATAAAAATGGTAAAGATAGAAGTGTGATGGTGATACAATACTGGGGCACCTCCGCCAAGCTTGGTAGTTGCCAAGGGGAGTGCCCATACCCATGTATTTATGTCTCTTTCTTCGGAGGTGGTGATGATGGAGTTGGTGATGATGCAGGCTTGTCTTCCAACATCGAGCGCAGGAGATGCTCCAATATACGAATAATGTCGTTGAGTGCGATGATATACTGTTCTTCTTCTGCTGCCGGATTGATCCTCTACGGCCTTCTTGATCTTATCCCCCTTGTCTATCTCCCCAAGTTCTTCTCTATTCAACTCTATATTCATTAACCAAGCATCATCGCCAGCACTATTGGAGGAGGAGGACGACATGATGCCTGGTCTTGAGAACTGTGATAGAAAACAGCTCGAAACAAAAACAGAAGATATTGTCGTGATACTAGGGTCAAAACCTTCAGGAGATTATATAGTGGATTTTTACTGACAAAAATAAGTATCGTGCAAGAAAACGGAGTTCGGAGGGCACAGGAGGTGCCCACGAGGCAGGGGGCGTGCCGTCCGCCCTCGTGGATGCCTCGTGTCCTTTCCGGACAACTTCTTATTTTCCTATTTTCTTAAGTATTACAAAATAGAGAAAAATTGATGTTAGAACTGTTTTGGAGTCGGTTTACTAACCGTACCACATACCTATTCCTCTTCGGAGTCTGAAACATTCTGGAAAGTGTCCCTTATGTACTCCTCTGGGGTTACAATGTCAATAACATTGGTTTCAACATTTATGGGATTACCTGAGATATAATGTTTGATTCTTTGACCGTTCACCATCTTCAGATTTGTGCCTTCGAAGTTGTTGAGTTTTATGGTACCAGAACAATAGACCTCCTCGATAACGTAAGGACCTTCCCATTTAGAGAGGAGTTTTCCTGGAAAAAATCTTAAACGAGAGTTGTATAACAAAACATAATCACCTACATTAAACTCACGCATTTGTATCCTTTTGTCATGCCATCTTTTAACCTTTTCTTTAAACAGTTTGGCATTCTCATAGGCCTGGGTTCTCCACTCATCAAGTGAGCTAATGTCAAATAGTCTCTACTCACTGGCAAGTTTGAAATCATAATTGAGCTCTTTAATGGCCCAATATGCCTTATGTTCTAGTTCGAGAGGTAGACATGCTTTTCCATACACCATTTTATACGGAGACATACCCATAGGATTTTTATATGCAGTCCTATAGGCCCATAATGCATCATCAAGTTTCTTGGACCAATTCTTTCTAGATCTATTAACAGTCTTTTGCAAAATTAATTTCATCTCTCTATTACTCATTTCTACTTGACCACTAGACTGTAGGTGGTATGGAGATGCAATTCTATGATTAACATCATACTTAACAAGCATTTTACGAAAAGCATCATGAACAAAATGTGAACCACCATCAATCATTAAGTATCTAGGGACTCCAAACCTCGGAAAAATAACTTCTTTAAGATCTTAATAGAGGTGTTATGATCAGCACTACTAGTTGGAATAGCTTCTACCCACTTAGTAACGTAATCAATAGCAACTAAAATATGTGTTTACCCATTAGAGGAAGGAAATGGTCCCATATAATCAAAGCCCCAAACATCAAATGGTTCAATAAAAAGTGAATAATTCATAGGCATTTCTTGATGTCTACTAATATTACCAATTCTTTGACATTCATGGCAAGACAAGACAAACTTACGGGCATCTTTGAAAAGAGTAGGCAAATAAAAACCGGATTGCAATACCTTATGTGCAGTTCAATCTCCAGCGTGGTGCCCTCCATAAGCCTCAGAGTGACACTTGCGTAAGATCCGTTCATGTTCATGCTCAGGTACACAACGTCTAATAACACCATCTACTCCTACTTTATAAAGGTGTGAGTCATCTCAGAAGTAATGTCTTAAATCATAGAAAAACTTTTTCTTTTGCTGGTATGTGAAACTAGGTGGTATAAATTTAGCAACAATGTAATTAGCATAATCAGCATACCATGGAGAGGTACGAGAAGCATTTATGACAGTTAATTTTTCATCAAGAAAGCTATCATCAATAGGTAGTGGGTCATCAAGAACATTCTCTAACCTAGATAAGTTGTCTGCAACGGGGTTCTCAGCTCCCTTTCTATCAATAATATGCAAATCAAATTCTTGTAGCAAGAGAACCCATCTAATAAGTCTAGGTTTAGCATCTTTCTTTTCCATAAGATATTTAATAGCAGCATGATCAGTGTGAACAGTTACTTTAGAACCAACAATATAAGGTCTGAAATTATCACAAGCAAATACAACTGCTAAAAATTCTTTTTTAGTAGTAGCATAATTTCTCTGGGCACTGTCTAGAGTTTTACTACCATATTGGATAACATTTAATTTATTATCAACTCTTTGTCCTAGAACAGCACCTACAGCATAATCACTAGCATCACCCATAATTTCAAAGGCTAAATTCCAATCAGGTGGCTGAATAATTGGTGCAAAAATCAAGGCTTTCTTAAGTATTTCAAATGTTTCTACACAATCATCATCAAAGACAAAAGAAACATCTTTTTGTAAGATATCAGTCAGAGGCCTAGAAATTTTTGAGCAGTCTTTAATGAATCTCCTATAAAAACTCGCATGACCAAGGAAACTTCTTATACCTTTGATGTCCTTAGGACACAGCATCTTTTCAATAGCATCAACTTTAGCTTTATCAACTTCAATACCTCTTTTAGAAATTGTATGCCCCAATACAATACCTTCATTAACCATAAAGTGGCACTTCTCCCAATTCAACACAAGATTAGTTTCTTCACATCTCTGCAAAAATCGATCAAGGTTGCTTAAGCAATCATCAAAAGAAGTTCCATACACGGAGAAATCATCCATGAAAACCTCAACAATCTTTTCACAGAAGTCAGAGAATATAGCAGTCATACATCTTTGAAATGTAGCAGGTGCATTACATAAACCAAAAGGCATACGTCTATAAGCAAAGGTACCAAAAGGGCAAGTAAAAGTGGTGTTTTCCTGATCCTCTTTTGACACATGTATTTGAGAGAAACCAGAATAACCGTCTAGAAAGCACAAATGTGTATGTTGGGATAATCTTTCGAGCATTTGATCCATAAAAGGTACAGGGTAATGATCTTTTCTAGTAGCATTATTAAATTTGCGGAAATCAATTACCATACTATAACCTATAACAATTTTTTGTGGGATCAATTCGTCTATATCATTAGGAACAACAGTAATACCTCCCTTCTTAGGGACACAATGGACATGACTTACCCACTGACTATCATCAACAGGATATATTATACCTGCCTCTAGAAGCTTTAGTATTTCATTTCTTACCACTTCTTTCATCTTAGTATTTAACCATCATTGGTGATCAACAACCGGTTTAGCGTCTTTCTCCAATTTTATTTTGTGCTGGCATAGAGTGGGACTAATGCCCTTCAGATCATCAAGAGAATATCCAATAGCAGCACGGTGCTTCTTTAGAGTTTTCAATAATTCCTCTTCTTTCTGCTCTCAAAGGATAGCACTAATAATAACATGATATCTTCTTTTCATCAAGATAAGCATATTAAAAGTATCAGGTAATGGTTTAAGCTCAAACACGGGATCACCCTTGGGTGGAGGAGGATCCCCTAGAATTTCAACAGGCAAGTTGTGTTTCAAACTAGGACCCTGTTTACAGGATACTTCATCTACTTCCCTTCTTTCATTCATAAACATATCATTTTCATGGTCTAGCAAATATTGTTCTAAAGGATCATTAGGAGGCACGGCAATAGAAGCAAGACCAATAATTTAATCTTTACTAGGCAATTCTTTATCATGGGGTTGTCTACGAAATTTAGCAAAATTAAAATCATGAGACATATCCCCTAAACCAACAGTAACAATATCCTTTTCGCAATCTATCTTAGCATTAACAGTATTCAAGAAGGGTCTACGAAATATAATGGGACAAAAGTCATCTTGTGGGGAACCAAGAATAAGAAAATCAATAGGACATTTTATTTTACCACACAAAACTTCAACATCTCTAACAAGCCCAATTGGTGATATAGTATCTCTATTAGCAAGCGTGATAGTAACATCAATTTCTTCTATCTCAGCAGGTGCAATTTCATTCATAATTTATTCATATAAGGTAAAAGGAATCGCACTCACACTAGCGCTCATATCACATAAGCCATGATAACAATGATCTCCTATTTCAACAGAAACAACACGCATGCCAACAACAGGTCTATGTTTATTTTTAGAATCGGGTCTAGCAATTCTAGCAGCTTCATCACGGAAGTAAATAACACGCCCATCAATATTATCGACGAAGAGATCCTTAACCATAGCAATACTAGGTTCAACTTTAATTTTCTTAGAGGGTGTAGGTGTTCTAGCATTACTCTTACAAACCACAGTTGAAGTTTTAGCATGATCCTTTATTCTAACATGGAAAGGTGGTTTCTCAATATAAGCGGTAGGAACAATGGGATCAACATTATAAGTGATAGTGTTTTCTTCAACTTTAATAGGTTCAACTACTTTTACTTTGATGGGAGGATGATATTTAAACCACTTCTCCTTAGGGAGATCAACATGAGTAGCAAATGATTCGCAGAAAGAAGCTACTATCTTAGAGTCAAGTCCATATTTAGTGGTAAATTCACGAAAAGCATCGGTATCCATAAAAGATTTAACACAATCCAACTTAGGTGTTATACCTTACTTCTTACCTTCGTCGAGTTCCCAATCTTCAGAGTTGCATTTAATTATTTCCAATAAATCCCATCTGAATTCAATAGTATTCATCATAAAAGAACCAGTACAAGAAGTATCAAGCATGGAGCGATTATTGAGAGAAAGCCGTGCATAATTTTGAATAATAATTTATCTCGAGAGCTCATGATTGTGGCATGAATATAACATTAACTTAAGCCTCCCCCAAGCTTGAGCGATACTTTCACCTTCACATGGCCAAAAATTATATATATAATTTCGATCGCGATGAACCAGATGCATAGGATAAAACTTCTGATGAAATTCCAATTTCAATCGGTTGTAGTTCCATGATCCAATGTCATCCCATATCCTAAACCATGTCAATGCCTTTCCCTTCAAAGATAAAGGGAACACCTTCATCTTGATAACATCCTCGGGCATACTTGCAAGCTTAAATAATCCACAAACTTCATCCACATAGATTAGGTGCATATTGGGATGTAATGTTCCATCTCCTGTAAAAGGATTAGCTAGCCGTTTCTCTATCATACCCGAAGGAATTTCAAAGTAAACATTTTCAATAGGTTCATTAGGTTGAGGAGCAACTCTTTGCTCTACTGGTCGGGGTGAAGATACCCCGAACAAGCCCCTCAAAGCATTATTTTCCATAGTAACAAGTGATAGTAAATTTCAGCACACTATATACATTTTTCCTTACCAAATTCCACCTACCAAAGGCGCTTCACTCCCCGGCAATGGCACCAGAAAAGAGTCTTGATGACCCACAAGTAAAGGGGATCTATCGTAGTCCTTTCGATAAGTAAGAGTGTTGAACCCAACGAGGAGCAGAAGGAAATGACAAGCGGCTTTTAGTAAGGTATTCTCTGCAAGCACTGAAATTACCGGTAACAGATAGTTTTGTGATAAGCTAATTCGTAACAGGTAGCAAGTAACAAAAGTAAACAAGGTGCAGCAAGGTGTCCCAATCCTTTTTGTAGCAAAGGATAAGCCTAGACAAACTCTTATATAAAGGAAAGCACTCCCGAGGACACATGGGAATTATCGTCAAGCTAGTTTTGATCATGCTCATATGATTCACATTCGTTACTTTGATAATTTGATATGTGGGTGGACCGTTTCTTGGGTACTGTCCTTCCTTGGACAAGCATACCACTTATGATTAACCTCCCTCGCAAGCATCTGCAACTACAAAAGAAGAATTAAGGTAAACCTAACCATAGCATGAAACATATGGATCCAAATCAGCCCCTTACGAAGCAACGCATAAACTAGGGTTTAAGCTTCTGTCACTCTAGCAACCCATCATCTACTTATTAATTCCCAATGCCTTCCCCTAGGCCCAAACAATGGTGAAGTTCCATGTAGTCGGCGTTCACATAACACCACTAGAGGAAAGACAACATACATCTCATCGAAATATCGAACGAATACCAAATTCACATGACTACTTATAACAAGACTTCTCCCATGTCCTCAGGAACAAACGTAACTACTCACAAATCATACTCATATTCATAATCAGAGGGGTATTAATGGGCATAAAGGATTTGAACATATAATCTTCCACCGAATAAACCAACTAGCATCAACTACAATGACTAATCAACACTACTAGCAACCCACAGGTACCAATCTGAGGTTTTGAGACAAAGATCAGATACAAGAGATGAACCAGGGTTTGAGAGGAGATGTTGTTGGTGAAGATGTTGATGGAGATTGACCCCCTCCCGATGAGAGGATCGATGGTGATGATTTCCCCCTCCCGGAGGCATGTTTCCCCAGCAGAACAGCTCCGCCGGAGCCCTAGATTGGTTCTTCCAAGGTTCCGCCTCGAGACGGTGGCGCTTTGTCCCGAAAGCTTCCTTCCAATTTTTTTCAGGGCAAAAGACACCTTATACCAGAAGATGGGCATCGGGGGGCTTCCAGGTGGCCCACGAGGTAGAGGGCGTGCCCAGGGGGTAGGGCATGCCCTCCTCCCTCGTGGACAGTGGGTGGACCCCCTCTGGTGCTTTCTTCTCCCAGTATTTTTAATATATTCCAAAACTGACTTCCGTGGAGTTTCAGGACTTTTGGAGTTGTGCAGAATAGGTCTCTAATATTTTCTCCTTTTCCAGCCCAGAATTCCAATTGTCGGCATTCCCCCTCTTCACGTAAACCTTGTAAACAAAGACAGAAAAGGCATAAGTGTTGTGACATAATATGAAATGATAGCCCATAATGCACTAAATATCGATATAAAAGCATGATGCAAAATGGACGTATCAGTTATTGACCGAAGAGTCATCTCGATCATGTCTGCATCATTCTCGAACCCATAGGGTCCGCATGCTTAAGGTTCATTGACGATATAGTATTATATGATTTATATGATTTGGTGACCAAATGTTCTTCGGAGTCCCGGATGAGATCACAGACATGAAGAGGAGCTCAAGAATAGTTCGGAGGGAAGATTGATATATAGGACGATGCTATTTGGACACCAGAAAGGTTTCAGAGCTTATCGGGTAGTCATCGGATCACCGAAGGGGTTCTGGGAAGCCCCGGGAGGTTAATGGGCCTTATGGGCCAAGAGGGGAGAACACACCAGCCCACAAGGGGCTGGCGTGCCCCTGCCCTTGGACGCCGACCCTAGGGATGGAAAGGGGGAGGGCTAGCCCTCTTTCCTTCCCTCCACTTAGGAGGAAGGAAAGGGGGGCACCTCCTCCTGTCTTCCCCCGCAAGCAAAACAAGGAAGGGGGCGCCAAAGGGTAGGCGCCCAAGGGGGCCGGTCGGCCACCTTGGGGCGCACCCAAGGCTGCCTCCCCTCCCCCACCTATATATATGAGAGGGAGGGGGTGCTACACAACCGACAACAATATCTCAGCCGTGTGCGGCGCTGCTCTCAACAATTTAGTCATCCGTCCAGTTTTTTCGCACTGCATGGCGAAGCCCTGCGGGAACAAGTTCACCATCACCATCACCACGCGTCGTGTTGCTGAAACTCATCTACTACTTCCCCCGTCTTGCTAGATCAATAAGGTGAGTACATCATCAAGTTGAACGTGTGCTGAACACGGAGGTGTCATACGTTCGGTACTTGATCAGTTGGATCGCGAAGGTGTTCGACTACATCAACAGAGAATGCGTCCTCTTTATGGTCTACAAGGGTAAGTAGACATACTCTCCCCTGTCGTAGCTATGCATCTCCATGGATAGATCTTGCGTGTGCATATAATTTATTTTTGTTTTGCACGCAACGTTCCCCAACACGTTCGATGTAGCATTTCATGTCCTCCTTGCTCTTTACCTTCTCCTTGATTTATTTACGGGATCCTAAGCACCTGCAAGGCCTTAGAATGATAACAAAGACAAGGGACAATTCCGTTGCAATTGGACACATACAAATAATGTCAACTATACAAAGTCATTCCATGATCCCTTGCAGAAACACATTGGGTTGCAAGGCCTGGCCTCAACCCATTTCCTTACCAAATTACTCACACATGGAAATTGAACCACAATATGAACTCATTGAACACGACATAAAGATGAACGATTGATTGATAATATGTCTTACAATAGTTCCTGGATGCGCCACAACAGTTACAAGTATGACTAACTTGGGAATGGATATGTAAGGTGGTGATAGTGGCGGCGGCTATGTAGATGAGATGGGAAATGGCGGTGGCTAGGGTAGGAAGATGGTTCTGGTTTTTCATGTCATAAATGGTGATCTCCTTATTGAGAATTAGGCATCGACCCCTTTAGAGAAGTTCGTCAGGTGGAACTCCTGGAGCCGACGGTAGATGGTAAGAGCGCGGGTACGAGTGTGTGTGCTTGTACCAATTGTCGTCTTGCTTCCTGTTTGCTTTGGTGCGCCTCCAATTGCCTTCTCTCTTCCACCAACCTTCTCTTTTCCTTGTGTGTGATGATTTCCTTCCATGTTTAGGACCTTTTCTCACAGAAACACATTAAACAAAGGATTATGTGATTTCTCGCATTCATTGGTCATTGGTCGCAATATCATAGTGATTTTCTCAGAAACTCTGGGATTATCTGGTTTAAAAAATGGTGTGATGAGCACAAAAATATAACTCATCAGTCGGTTAAACAGTGATGCACCGGGAATGATATCAATCCAATATTAGATCTTGATTAGGGGAGGAAATCCTGGTGGTATATCAGATGGAAACACATCCTTAAATTCCTGCAGAACTTGAGACAGAGAGCTAGAAAGTGGAGGTGTGTCGTTAGCCAAAATGACTTCATATTTGTACAAAAGTACGAAGTGAAACACATGTGATGGGTGCTTGCTAACTATTCTAAAATATCTTTTGGTGGCTAAGAGCACGGCATCCTTATTGGGACTCATCATGGACACTCGCATTTTTGACTTGTGACGCTCACTAACTTTATGATGGTCCCCTCGCTCACTAGGTTCTCCATGTTTTTTTGTCGCTTTAGATTTGTCGAACGATTACTTTACTTGGACTCAAATGTCAAAGCACATATTCATTATTGTTCCATTTGAATATATATTGGTTGGTTAGCCCATTGTGAATCACTCGACGATCAAATTGCGAAGGGCATCCCAATAATAGTTGGAACACGGTCATAGGGACCACATCACATGCCAAAGTATCCTCATATTCTATGATCTTGAATGAGACTTCAACCATGTGCTCAACTTGAATAGTGCCAGAATTACTCAACTGAGTTTGTCTTCAGAAGTTCCTTAAGAAAACCTCATATGAGGTGATAACTGGTAACAAACCAAATGTTTCATATCTTTGTGCTTTTGGTGCACCATGACATATTCCTGATATGAATCACAACTCTAAATTTGCTCCTATAGCACATGAGGTTTTTTTCTTGGTTAATGATCAATCTCACATATCGTCTATAACTCTCGCTATGGGAAAGTTATGGAGACTATAAATGTGCGGTTTGATGATCTAATGGCTCACAAAAAGATCATCCGCCTATTATGGTAGATGAACCTCAAATTTATGAAGCTATTCATTCTATGTCTATTGTGGAAGTCAAACCTATCGAAACAAATGCTTTAGATTCCTCCGATTATGATTCTCCACTGCTCCAAACAAGAACTCGCCAAGCTGCTAGTGAGGAAAATGCCAATGCCGAGAAGAATGCAAATGTCAACAACAATGCCAATCCAGAGACAAATTCTAATAATAATGCTTAGCCCAAAGGAAATGCTAATCCTCCTATATGTTGAGTGGAAAATCGAGTGGACGTGGCCTTGATTCTCGGTGATATAAATCATCTAGGTCCAACTCAATCTCGTACTCGATTAGCTAGATTTTGTGGGTATTTCTCTTTTGTCTCGATTACAAAACCAACAAAGTTTGATGAAGCTATGAGAGATCTTGATTGGATGAATGTTATGCACGAGGAATTATTTCAATTTGAGCTAAATTATGTGTGTGAATTGATCAAGCCTCCTGATCCCAAGAAGCATAATATCATCAGTACCAAATGGATCGTTCGCAATAAGCAATACGAAAATGGTGTTGTGGTAAGAAATAAAACTTGACTTGTAGGCTCAAGGCTATACACAAGTCGAAGGTATTGACTTTAGTGAAACTTATGCTCCTATTAATCATCATGAGACAATTCACATTCTTCTCTCTTATGCTAATTTCAATGATATCCACGGTGAAGGAATTTGATGACGGCACAGACGATGACGTTAGCTCTGCTTTGGTTTCGCCTCGCTGCCACGACGATGAGGCTGGCATGTCCACGGTCGCTATCGATTGCGAGTAATAGTATAGCATGGGAGGCCACTACTGCTTGGGTCCCAAGAAGGCCAACGCCACCATCTTGCGGGGACGCACAACCAGTGAGCTTTCCCGCTTCGTGGAGGCAGGGACTACTACTCTTGGCTCATCATTGTGGGCCTATTAGGTTACCCACTTTGTGGAGGTGAAGGCTATTCTTCCCTTCTCGCTGAAGCTTTATCTCTCGGGGCTCATGTCTGGCCGGCGAGCTTGTTGCCGGACATGGGGAAGACATGTCATGGGAAACGAGCCAGGTTGCGGACGGCGATCTTTTAGACTAGGTTAGAATAGTCTAGTCTACAATAGTTTAGTTGAAATATGTCAAAAATGTAATGAATGTGCTTCTATTTAGATGAAAATCATCTGGTTTCATGTAGTAATTATTTACGTTTGAATGAAAGTTCTCAGTTTGAATTTGTATCAAATGTGATCGGACCTTTGTAGCTAGCTTTGGATGGTCGACTCCCGTATCAGTGTCGTGTCCGGTTTTGGGGTCAGTGTTGGAGGCACCCTTACTAATATCTAAGGGCATCTCCAACGTCGTCCCCAAAATCAAACTCACTATTCATCCATGAATATGGGAGCCAACCATCCAATGTCGTCCTGAAAGGTGTGCACGCATTTCAAATGTGAATTGAACAAACTGGATGAATTTCGAGCAAACCGTACAATTTTCATTAAACCGGACCAATTTTATAAAAAGTTCGAGATATTTCATTAAACAAAAGTGTACATGGCAATTTTTAACATAGAAAAAGCTATACTAGTATAAATCTTCACCGAACATGGTCACGCGTGTTCCATGTCCTACTCTTCGTCGGATGTGGACGGTTCCGTTTCTCATGTCCTACTCTTCCCCTCCAGAGTCTGCCGCCTAGCCATGGACATCGCTGGTGGAGGTGAGGTCCACAATAGATGTGGACGGGCTGGCCTTGTGGTCATTATGATGCGGCGTGAAAGACGCGGAGCTGCCAACATTGGCAGTGTTCCCCTCCGTGTATGCCTGTATTGGCTCCAGGACCGCCTCCGCCTCGATCTTGTCGAACATGTTGTTTCGCTGCCGCTAGCCATCACCACTTATAGCGGATGTCACGACGCTGTGCATGGACTCGCAGAGTGCGCGTTGCTCATCCACGAAGACCGGTTCTCCGCGGCCATGGTTGTGATTACATCATCATTTGTATGCTTGTCGGTGATCTGCCCCTCCACTAGCCATTTCTGCTCAAAGAGGTGTAGGCTATACCTCTGCTCCTCATGCAACATCTAGAACACAGAGACTGACACTAAAGGATGCTCTGACTGCTCCTCCTCCGCCATGACGGCCTCAAGGTGCGCCTGCGCCATGGCGAAGCCGGAAACCAACACGGGCAAGGGTGTGGGCTCATCATCAGATGCCTCCTCCATCGCCTGGTCATCATCCTCTAAGCTCTACACTGGTGAGCTCGAAGGCAGTCCAACTGTTATGCAACGCACACGTCGGGCCTGCCAGCTGTTCACAAGGGCCGCATCTCGTAATTTCTGCAAGCACTTGAATTATGGTAACAAGTTGTTTGATAGCAAGATAATTTGTAACAAGTGAGGACAGGACGGAACAGTTTCAATAAGTGCAGCAAGGTAGCCCAATCCTTTTGTGGCAAAGGACAGGTCGGAACAGTTTCTTATAATAGGAAAAGTGTTCTTGAGTAGTCACGGGAATTTCATCTAGTCACTTTCATCATGTTGGTTTGATTCGCGTTCGCTACTTTGATAATTTGATATGTGGGTGGACCAATGCTTGGGTGTTTTTCTTACTTGAACAAGCCTCCCACTTATGATTACCCCCCTTCGCAAGCATCCGGAACTATGAAAGAAGAATTATGATAATACCTAACCATAGCATTAAACATATGGATCCAAATCAGTCCCTTATGGAATATCGCAAAACTAGGGTTTAAGTTTATGCCACTCTTGCAACCCATCATCTAATAACTACTCCACAATCCATTCCCTTAGGCCCAAAGATGGTGAAGCGTCATGTAGTCGATGTTCACATAACACCACTAAGGGAATCACAACATACACATCATCAAAATATCAAATGAATATAAAATTCACATGATTACATGCAACATGACTTCTCCCATGGCCTCAATAACGAAAGTAAATACTCACAAAGCATATACATGTTCAAGATCAGAGGAGTAATAAATATCATAATGGATTTGAACATATTATCTTCCACCAAATAAAACAACTAGCATCAACTACAAAATGTAATCAATGCTACACTACAAAATAAGACACATATGTGACAATTTGGCCCGAACGGAAAAAATTGGCATGCTTATGAAACTTCTATGATGATAATTGTGACAAAACCCGGTATCACCATAGATGTGGTGGGCTCCTACTTCTATGACAGAAATTGGGCTTTTCATCCTAGGCGGGCCGGAGACGCAGCTGCATGACATTCTTTGGGCCGTCCATGATGGAAAATATCATGGTAGAAGCGAGGGTGAGGAAAATTTTAGCGAGTTCCCAGTTATGGTGGGTGGTCGGGGCCGAGCGATGCTCGGAGGGATTGCACGTTTCTCTTGTACACGTATGCCCGAGTGTGCGAGGCGTTGGGCTCTAACTGAATCCGAGCGAGGCGTTCACTTAGTGAACCTATGCGAGGCGTTGGGCTCTAACTGAATTCGAGTGAGGCGTTCGCTTAGTGAACCCGAGCGAGGCGTTCGCTTAGTGAACCCGAGTGAGGCGTTCGCTTACTGAACCCCGAGCGATTGAACTAGCCACGTTACTGAACCCGACCGATCGATCCCTTTCCTGTTAACTGAACCTGAGTGATTCCTTTGCTAGTACTGCTAACTGAACCCGATGGAACCTGCTGCCTCATGATGAACAGTGACCGTTGTGTGGGGTTGGATGAACAGTTCCCGGTGGGGGTTGGATGAACAGGACTTCGTGGTAGTATATAGGTCGATGCCGCTGGATGAACAAGACCTCGATCGAAGAGCTGGGGTGGATGAACAGGACCCCGTGGAGGGTTGGTTGAACAGTAGCCGGTGGAGGCTGGATGAACAGGACCCCGTGGATGAACAGTAGCTGGTGGAGGCAGGAGGAAGTTGACGTTAGATGAACAGTAGCAGGTGAAGGCTAGAGGAAGTCGTCGGTGGATGAATAGTAGACCGTGGAGGCTGGAGCGAGGCAATAGATGGTGGATGAAAAGGACCCCATGGAGTCCCGTTTTGTGGTACGCCACACCCCTCCCGATGAACATGACCCTGTTTCAACCATTGGCGCTCCAACAGAAGTCCGTTTCCTCCATTTTGTTGTACACCACACCCCTCCCGGTCAATAGGACCCCGTTGCGACCGTAGGAGCTCGAACACAAGTCTGTTTCCTCTGTTTTGCAGTATGCTACACCCCTCCCGATCAACAAGACCCCTTTTCGACCGTAGGCACTTGGACAGAAGTATGTTTCCTCTATTTTGCGGTACGTGCTAGGCTTCTCGCCCCTCGTTGGTTACCCCAAGTGGAAGGTGTGAGATGTAGTGTTGCGGAAGTTTTTCCCTTGGCAAAGATACCAAGGATCGAATCCCCAGAGACTCCTAGGTTCAACAAGAAGGTGTCAACTACTACGGCGCCAGATATTAGCAATCAACGTGGATCTGCACACAGATACAAATAACTTTGCTCCCAACGAGTACAGAGAGGTTGTCAATCCCTCCGGCCTTGTAGTTCACGAAGGATTAAACGCAAGTGATAGTAGTGATAGATATAATTGCAATAGTAAATAAAAGCAAAAAGTAAATAGCGGATGTGATCAATGATGGTAATATGGACCAGAGTCTCATGATGTTCACTAGTGATGTATCTCTCCCAAAAGACGATAAAACAGCTATGTGAGGTAAACGAATTACAGCTGGGCAATTGACAGGACCATGTGCGCAAACCAATGCTGACTACATTGCAAGAAAGGTTGAGGTTCAAAGCATGGGCGGTACGCCAAAGTAAGTAGACCGAAATCCATAAATATCTACTACTAATCATCCACCTTGAGATATCTATCCAGAACATCTCGCCGGTATTAAGTTGCGAGTCCCACCCATACTGTAAACTCAATGCAACAGACAACTGCATTAAAAGAACTTTGCGTAAAGTAAACAATCCTTGCACCCGCGGGCACAAGCACCGTTGTTTTCCCCCTTGTGGCAACAGCACATCCCCTAGACTCATGTTTCTGTCACTCAAACTAGTCATCGAGGGGCATGAACCCACAATCAAGCATAATGTTCCCTCTTGGAGTCACTACCTATTACTTGTCCAAAGCAATAAATAACAACGGAGAACATGCAAGAATTACTTACGAACATAAATATAAAAGAGGTAGATCAAATATATTACTCAAGCACAATCTGAACATAATCTCATAATCCATCGGATCCCAGCAAACTCATCGTAGCAACAACATAAGGATTACATATGTGCCTCGATCATGTAGGGCAGCTCACGAGGACTAATTAGTGAAGCACAAGAACGGGAGGAGAACATCACATAGCTACTGGTCATGGACTCATGGTCCAAGGGAGACTACTCACAACTCATCCGGGAGGCGTCCATGGTGGTGGAGAGGCTCCCGGTGGTGATCCTCCCCTCCGGCAGGGTGCCGGGAAGAGTTCTCCTGGTGCTCGCGATCTTGGAAGCGGCGGCGGCGGCGGAACAGAGATGAGATCGCGAAAAGAGTTCCTCCCTCGAGGGTTTCGGGAGACGCTTTAAATATATGCCAAAGAGGGGCATCGGAGGAGCCTCGGGGGGCCCAGGCGCCCCCCCCCCCCGGCGCGGCCCAGGGGGGGCGC
>LR738709.1:157964817-158016932 GCA_902687465.1 Secale cereale
CCCCCCCGGCTGTCCTTCGGGCGCACGGTAGTTTCTGGAACGCTGATTTTGTATATAATTTTTCTGGATTTTTCCTGGCAGTTCTCGTAATGTGAAAACCTGAAATACAAAAACAGCCGAAAACAGAAACTGGCACTGGGGTGCACTGAGTTAATAGGTTAGTCCAAATATGATCAAAAGTGTATGGAAGTGTATAAATATCATAGCAATATCACCCAAAAGAGGCATGGAGCAAGCAGAAATTATAGATAAGTTTTGGACGTATCAACATCCCCAAGCTTAATTCCTGCTCGTCCTCGAGTAGGTAAATGATAACAAGAATAATTTCTGTGGTGACATGCTATTAACCATATAGGACTTTTTCATAGTCATATGACAAAAGCTTACTGAGAATATGAATCTATAGTAATTAAGTTGCCTCATGAGAAAATCACAAAGGACTGAAAGTTTTTACAATATGATACTGAAACATCAAATAGATTTGCAATGAACATGATGTGCAAATATGATAAAGTGATATCTAGCTTGCCCCATTTAGTGAAGCAAAACATAAATGCAGGGGCACCTCCAAGGTTTAAGTGATGACTAGATACAATGATTTCAGAATAAACAATATCACAATCATGCAAAAGACAATGCTACTTTGGGACAATGCACATTACACTCAGAATGACAATCATGCTCTTAGTAGTTGGTGCTTTTAAAAGAAGGTGGAGACTCTCGAACCGTGGCTTTTGTTGGCAAGGTTGAAAACCCGTAGTCGGAAACAAAGACAAAACATGTACCAGAGCTCTTGGCTTTAAAACAGAGGTAATAATTTATTTTAGATCATGCATGTTTCGTCAACGAATGCTAGCAGACAACTCAATCACTTTTCGAGATGGACAAGTTTCGAGGAACGGCTCCCGAATGAGGACGATCACATCCTCTTAATCTCCTTTGTTTATCACTGCCAAAGTTTTCTGATTTCTCATGAACAAAGCGTGAAGGAGGGTTTGTTTGTTATATTATCTTTTTGAGCCGGGCGCACTCAATGCCAGTTCCTTCTCGTATTATGGGTTTGCACATTATACATGCAATCCCGGGGTGAAGCTTGTCCAACTTAAAAAAGTCATGAATTAACCACTACTTCCTCATGAACTTACAACAGAGGCACAAAATAAGAATGTTTTTTCTTTGAATAATTTCGAGATGGCACATGCAAGTCTCCGTTAGGAATGGCAGGTAAATACCATGTAGGAAGGTATGGTGGACTCATATGGCATAACTGGATTAAAGGATGTGGATGCACAAGCAGTCAGTCCGCTTAGTACAGGCGAAGGTTAGCAAACGACTGGGAGCGACCAACTAAGAGAGCAATGACGGTCATAATCATCCAGAGCGACAAAGCAACATTGAATCAGGCATGGTAGTTATATCGCTACTCAGAAACAAAAGATCATCAAGGCTTGACAGACTTTCTTTACAGTCTTAAATATGCGTGAGCATACGCCAAGTCAATCAAAATAAATTCTCGAAGGAAGATATTACCAAACCATACCACATCATAGGCAAACAAATCATGTTGGTATTCCAATAACACATTGGGAACTCCCCAGTTATTTGAGACTAACCATAAGAAACATGAACTACTAAGCGCCATTATGCACGTAGCATCTTTATCATAGACATATCAACCAGTGCAACGGAAGCAAACTCTCTTAATAAGGTGAGCATGGTAATTAAAGAGAGTTCAAGCAACCAACTAAACAAAATCTCTTGACAAGATAAGCATGAAAACTAAGAGCTGAACATGATAGTAGCTATTAAAAGACAAAGAACACACACAGCAAGGATAGACATGAAAATTCTATGTTATGTTCTAGGTAGAAGTGGAGCGTGTTTCTCTCCCACATAAAAAAAGCTGAGTTCCGACTCGTTATGAAAAACTAAAGAAAACTAAAAGCAAGACGCTCCAAGCATAGCACATAACACATGAAGTGATTAAAATATAGTGGAACGAAAGACGAACTGATAATGTTGATGGAGAAGGGGATGCACGGGGGCATCCCCAAGCTTAGACGCTTGAGTCTCCTTGAATATTTCTTGTGGTGCATGGGGGCATCCCCAAGCTTGAGCGCTTGACACTCCTGAATCTTTTTATCATCTTCCGTCGCACACTTGAAAACTCCCTTCATACATAACTCATCATAATCTGATTAGCGAGGTTAGTACCCATAATAAAATAATTATACCTTGCTGGAAATAAAGATATTATTGAAGGTCTACTATTTCTCAAGATTGCCAAAAGGTTTTTGCAAAGAAAAAGCAAGCTCTTGGTTTGCAAAATGAAGGAAAAGCAAAACATGACAGAATCTGTGAAAAACAGAACAACAGGTAGTAATCGATTTGTTCGGGGCACTTCTGCAACTCTAATCAAAAAACTCAGAACAGACGCACGAAAGACAATTATATAGAGCACGATGTCGAAAACATTCAGACCAAAAAAATGATCTGGTGATTTTATACGAATTTTTCTTTCCAAGGACAGAATCTGTTTCCTGGACAGCACCTCACAACTTTTGAACTTTCTAGCAATCAGAGGCTACACTTGGCACAAAATTGAAAAGCAAAGATACAATGATGATGCTACAGTAGTAAACAACATCAAGACACAACAAAAGCAAAATAAATTTATTCATGTGGGCTGCCTCCCAAAAGCGCTTTCTTTTATGCCTTTAAGCTAGGGATAATGCATATAGATCAAGTTTTATCAAGAGTAAAAGAATAGCTAGCCCGTACAACGGACTCAAAAGGTAACTTGATCTTCTTTCGAGGGAAGTGTTCCATCCCTTTCTTGAGAGGAAACTGAAATTTTATATTCCCCTCTTTCATGTCAATGATAGCACCAACGGTGCGTAAAAAGGGACGTCCCAAAATAATTGGACAAGAAGGATCACATTCAATATCCATAATAGTAAAATCAACGGGAACATAATTATCATTGACAACGATAAGAACATCGTCGATCCTCCCCAAAGGTTTCTTTATGGAAGAATCAACGAGACGAACACCAAAAGAACAAGAATCATAAGGTTTTAATTTAAGCATATCATATAGTCTTTTGGGCATAATGGAGGTACTAGCTATAATATCACATAAAGCATAGCAAAAAAAGTTGTTTATCTTAATTTTAATCATAGGATCCCAACCATCTTCTAGCTTTCTAGGTATGGAGGCTTCTACTCTAAGTTTATCCTCCCTAGCTTTGATGAGAGCATTAGTGACATGCTCTGTGAAGGCAAGACTAAGCGTGCTAGTGTGGGGATCTTTGGCCATTCCTTGCAGAAAGGTGACAACTTCTGAAATACTACAATTATCAAAATCAATTTTATCATTATTGGGAAGAATTGTAGTGTCATCCTCTTTGTTTGAATCGCTCTCTATTATAAGAGTTTGAACGTCTTCCCAAGTTTGGGGAAGCTTAGGAGCAATTTTAAACTGAGGCTCATACACTTTTCCGGGAAGACCATGCCATGGGCATAACCCTCCGTCAAGACTAACATAATCACAAGGTTTATTACTTTTGTAGATCCCGACAGTAGTGATTGGCATAATGGAAGAAGGGGTGTACTCCTCCCATCTAGTGTTTTTGGTGGAACCCATAAAAGCAAACAAGCAAGATAACTATTTTTGTGATTTTCGATAAAAGATACTAAAGCAGGAACTGAAAGGTAAACTAACAAGACTAAAAGCAAAGGTAAAAGATAGCATGCAACTCCCCTATCTTGAAGAGTGGAGTCCCCGGCAACGGCGCCCGAAAAACTCTTGCTAGGCTTCTCGCCCCTCGTTGGTTACCCCAAGTGGAAGGTGTGAGATGTAGTGTTGCGGAAGTTTTTCCCTTGGCAAAGATACCAAGGATCGAATCCCCAGAGACTCCTAGGTTCAACAAGAAGGTGTCAACTACTACGGCGCCAGATATTAGCAATCAACGTGGACCTGCACACAGATACAAATAACTTTGCTCCCAACGAGTACAGAGAGGTTGTCAATCCCTCCGGCCTTGTAGTTCACGAAGGATTAAACGCAAGTGATAGTAGTGATAGATATAATTGCAATAGTAAATAAAAGCAAAAAGTAAATAGCGGATGTGATCAATGATGGTAATATGGACCAGAGTCTCATGATGTTCACTAGTGATGTCTCTCTCCCAAAAGACGATAAAACAGCTATGTGAGGTAAACGAATTACAGCTGGGCAATTGACAGGACCATGTGCGCAAACCAATGTTGACTACATTGCAAGAAAGGTTGAGGTTCAAAGCATGGGCGGTACGCAAAAGTAAGTAGACCGAAATCCATCAATATCTACTACTAATCATCCACCTTGAGATATCTATCCAGAACATCTCGCCGGTATTAAGTTGCGAGTCCCACCCATAGTGTAAACTCAATGCAACAGACAACTGCATTAAAAGAACTTTGCGTAAAGTAAACAATCCTTGCACCCGCGGGCACAAGCACCGTTGTTTTCCCCCTTGTGGCAACAGCACATCCCCTAGACTCATGTTTCTGTCACTCAAACTAGTCATCGAGGGGCATGAACCCACAATCAAGCATAACGTTCCCTCTTGGAGTCACTACCTATTACTTGGCCAAAGCAATAAATAACAACGGAGAACATGCAAGAATTACTTACGAACATAAATATAAAAGTGGTAGATCAAATATATTACTCAAGCACAATCTAAACATAATCTCATAATCCATCGGATCCCAGCAAACTCATCATAGCAACAGCATAAGGATTACATATGTGCCTCGATCATGTAGGGCAGCTCACGAGGACTAATTAGTGAAGCACAAGAACGGGAGGAGAACATCACATAGCTACTGGTCATGGACTCATGGTCCAAGGGAGACTACTCACAACTCATCCGGGAGGCGTCCATGGTGGTGGAGAGGCTCCCGGTGGTGATCCTCCCCTCCGGCAGGGTGCCGGGAAGAGTTCTCCTGGTGCTCCCGATCTTGGAAGCGGCGGCGGCGGCGGAACAGAGATGAGATCGCGAAAAGAGTTTCTCCCTCGAGGGTTTCGGGAGACGCTTTAAATATATGCCAAAGGGGGGCATCGGAGGAGCCTCGGGGGGCCCAGGCGCCCCCCCCCCCCCCAGCGCGGCCCAGGGGGGGCGCCGCCAAGGCGCCTAGAGCCCTGGTGGCCCCCCCGGCTGTCCTTCGGGCGCACGGTAGTTTCTGGAACGCAGATTTTTTATATAATTTTTCTGGATTTTTCCTGGCAGTTCTCGTAATGTGAAAACCTGAAATACAAAAACAGCCGAAAACAGAAACTGGCACTGGGGTGCACTGAGTTAATAGGTTAGTCCAAATATGATCAAAAGTGTATGGAAGTGTATAAATATCATAGCAATATCACCCAAAAGAGGTATGGAGCAAGCAGAAATTATAGATACGTTTTGGACGTATCAGTACGCCACACCCTTCCTGATGAATAGGACCCCGTTTCAACCGTATGGGGTCGAACAGAAGGTTGTTTCCTCCATTCTATGGTGTGCCAGAGCTCCTTTCGGATGTTCCGTCCAAGACGGTTGGCTCTCAATGAACACGCGACACTGTTTACTCCATTCCGACCCAGCCGGTTGGCTGCCGATGAATAGAACGATGTCGATCTACGCGTTAGAGAACCCGCCCATATGTACGTATGTAGCCATATATTCTATCTTGCAGGATGGTTGTACATACGTGTACACGATATAGACGGTACTGCATAACATGCTACATCGGCGCCTCTACTTCAACACGTGCCGCTCCTTACTCGGCCATGGTACGTCGCTGCAGAGAGAACATCGACCGCTATGTACGTACACGTTTGCGACTAGACAGATAACACTACCTTTGCTTCAACCTAGTGGGTCCCAACTGTCAGGGGGTAAGAAGGCACTTCCTTCCGTGCGAAGATAAATATGGTGGGTCCCAGCTGTCAGGGGGTAATGTTTTTTTCGTGAAATACAGAGGCCCTTTCGGTGGGTCCGAGATGTCCGATGGAGGAATCATTATTTTGCACATAACAAGGAGGCACTTCCTTGCGTGCGGACATGGACCCAGCTGTCAGCCTCTCCATGTACAGTCCTCTTCTGATGGATGTCGTTCGTTGACTGTGTTGATGACACCTTACCGTCCGAGAGCACCAAGGTGGTGGATGGCGGCGCGACTATGGAAGAGAATGACCCGGAGCCGAGGAATACGCATCAGTTGATGCCCACGTGGAGGGGAGTATGAGGGTAGAATGGTTCGGCTATGGTTTGAGGTTGCCATCGCCGGAAAATAACAAGGGGTGTGGGTGAGTAGAGGGAAGGTCTGGCCAGCAGTGGAAGTAGGGTGGGGTTGTGAGGCCTATGAGGTAGCACAGCCGGCCACAGGAGACAGGAGCAGGCGGTCCCACCGGCACTGGTTTGGGCGGCTGGTGCAAGAAGATCAGAGATTGAAGAAGCAGCAGGACCGTTCAATTAAAATGCAACGGTCACTGCTGCTAGAATCGTTGGTTGACTAAGTTGACAAAGCCATGCGTACACGTCAACTTACTAGGTCCACGGGTCAGCCTCCGAACCAGTGTGCCCCAGATGTAAGTGGGAGGAATCAATTTTTCAGGTAATAAGGAGGTAGTTGCTTGCGTGCAGCCATGGACCATGTGGGTCCCTACTATCAGCCTCTCCACGTACATCCCGATTCCGATGGTTGTCTTTTGTTGAATGTTGACCATGTTGAGCACGCCGCGCCTAGAGCACCAACGCGGTGGACGATGGTGAACCCTAGGAATGGAATGACCCGGAGCCGGCGACGACACAGTAGTGGATGCCCACGTTGAGGGGAGTATGACGGCTGACTGGTTCGACTGCAGTGTGAGGCTGCCGTCATCGGAGAATAACAAGAGGTGCGGGTGGGTAGAGGGATGTACAGGCTAGCGGAGGGAGTAGGGTGGGCTGGTGAAGCCTACGCGGCATCACAGCCGGCCACAAGAGGAGGGAACAGGCAGTCCCGTAGGCACTGGTATAGGCTGTTGTAGGAAGATTAGAGATTGAAGAAGTACATCGGCCGTTGGATGGACATCCAACAGTCACTACTGCTAGAATCGTGTGTTGACTGTAAGTTAACAAAGCCTTGGATCAACAAGTCAACCCCGAAATATGTGGCGTGTACAGCCCATTTTGCTATTATTTTTATATTTTACGGGACATTTGCTAATTCATATGGAATTTATTCAACCCATTTTCCATTTTGGAATTCCTGCCCATTTTTCATTTTTAGAATTGCTGCCCATTTTCTGGTCAGTACAAGGGTTAAAAATTCGAACTAAAAAATATGCGAAACTTTAAAAATTCGCATATTTTTGCTGGGAAACAAAATATTTTTCATCCAAAATTTAGTAGCCATACAAATTTTTTTTAAAATAAAGTAATACTATGTTATGTTAAAATCCATTGAAATATAAAATATCAGTGAAGAACAAAAACAAAAAACAAAATTAATTGCCCATTTGCTATATTTTTCTTGAAATTTGCAACCCCTTTCATATTACTTTTAAGATTTACTGCCCATACTCTCTGGCCAGGCCAGAATGCATCCATCCTCGTCTTGGAAGATTTGCAGCCCAGTAAGTCAAAGAAAAGACATAGGCCTAGCTTGGGTATTCTTCAGAAAGAAACAGTGGGCTACCTATTTTCCCAAAGAAAAAACTGCTAGGTTGGTTATGTTGTTAGATGAGCCACAGAGACCGCACAACCCAGTTTATAGCCTGCTCATCTGAACAAATCCTTAAACAAAGCGTTGTGCAATTCTGTCGTTAATTATCTATACGTTGACAATGATGTGGGTCCCAAATATCAGCAGGTTGGATTAGAGTTTAAAAACCGAGGGGTGCATCTCAGTAGTAAAGAGGCGCTTGCTTGTGTTCGGGTGTGGACCTGGTGGGTCCGGACTGTCATACTCACAACTACAGTCCTCTTCCGATTCACCATGTCGATAGGGCCGGATGGCGGCACCACTGCGAGCGCACCAAAGCAGAGGCCTCAGACGGGGATGAACAAGAGCTAGGGAACATGCAACAGTATGGCCGTAGGCGGACGGGAGTACATGGGTTCACTGGTTCTGGTGCAGGGTAGGCTGCCATCGTCAGAGAGGAATAGGATGTCTACAGGAGTAAAGGGATGGACTGGCCAGCATTTCAGTGTAAGACAGGGTGGCGATGCGTGCACGGCAGCGCAACCAGCCGTAGAAGGCGTGAACGGGCGCTCCCGTCGGCGCAGGTTTGGTTTTGGCAACTGCATCGGTCAGACCCAAAAAATCATTATGCTGGATTATAAGAATTAATTTTATGTGGATACAACTTATTGTAAAATGCTGCAGAGCACCTTTTTCTTCTTGAGGATTTTTTAGACAATTTTGTTCTTCAAGTGTGAAGCGGAGCACATTCAGAAGCCCTGTGATAAAGTAGTGTTGCCAATGTGTTGGGCTAGGTTTGGCATTCTTATCAAAAAAATGGACCGGAACTATTTACGTCGTTGACTACGATTTGCATGGGTCCGCTAGTTGTAGGAAGAAAATGGTGGGAGCAAAAAGATTGGTCGCTATCTTTGCCTAAGAATAATATCGACTGAATGTAACGACACTCTCATAGGAAATAATATCCTCCCGTTAAAATTTGACTTTTCAAATCGTAAATTTAAAGAACTGGTGCATGGGCATTTAGCTTTATTTATTTATTTATGTTTAAGGGGCCATGAGCTTGTACCTGGGCTAGATTCATGTGACAGCCTCCCTTCCAGTTAATTATGGGCTCCTCTATTGGGCCTTCATCACGGGGCTGCATGTGATCAACAAGAGGAAAATTGTTATGTACCAGAAAATAGTATGCGCTACGTACGGGGAACTAAAGGATCGGACCGTGCAACAACTTCCAAAACATAGTGTTTGTCATTCTACCAACACATTTATTCAACCTATATTACTAATTGTACATTGAAAATAGCAACAGCATCAATCAGAGCTGGGGATGCAACAGAAGCAGTAAGCAGGCCTGAAGAGTAAAGACGCAACTCTCTCTTCCAAACCAAACATCAGCCAACATTACAAAAGGGTTACCAAAAAAGAACAAGTGTATGCATCAAACTAAATAAATATGCTACTACACTAAGTGTACGCATCTAACTATCTGGATCAGTTAGACGTTAATGATTATTAAGCTATGGAGATTGGCTGACGGCTTAAACCAGATGGGTGCTTGATAGGGGAAACTCTAGCCAGTAGGTCGAAGTGTGATACTTGTGACCCTCTCTCCTACTTTGGGTTGTAGAGTGTGGCGGCACATATGAGGGTATGGTGCATGGAGAGAGGCATAGTATGATTGTCGGCGTCATGGGAACCATGGTACCCAGACTTGCCTGCCTGCGGGCCGCGACGTGCTCCTACAAGCGGCCTGGTACGTCCCAACTGATCGACCAGCTGCTCAAGACCCTCACGAGGGGCCAGGCCTCGTGAGGAGAACGGCGTCAAGACCTCCTCGGGTGCGGCCTTGGCAAGGCATTCCGGAGGGGCGGAGAATCCAAGGCAGAGTCTGCCTCAGGAGGAGGCAGTGATGTTAGCAGTGATGCACCATGCCAGCGGGTGCCAGCGCCCGCCAGCGGCACAGTTGCCATTTCGGTGCAAAGGAGACAGCGCAGCCGTTGGTTCCCAAGGAGCGGGGCAAAGGTTTCCTCTTTGGTGCAAAAAGACCGAAGACCGCAAGGACGATAAGGAGGATGTCACCGTCGAGCCCACCACCGTGTCACCGCCTGATCCTTTTGCACGCGAAGACTGCTTTTTGTCAGGATAGGAACGTCCTTGTGTTCCCGCTCAAAAATGGCCATTGTGGGATCCCTTCCCGCCTAAACATTTCGGGGGAAGACTACCGGGGCCGCCTATATAAGTAGCTAGGATTCCCACTGAGAAGGAGGATCGAATCACACACTTGACCACCGCACAAGGAGCAAGAACACTAGCCTCCTGACCTCCTGAGCTTGCCTCCTGAGCCCAGGAACCCTTGTACCAGTTCATATTCTAGCTCGCCCGGAGCCAATCCACCAAAGCAGGAACTAGGGTCTTACATCACACGGTTGCCCGAACCTGGATAAACTCTTGTGTACTTGTTCGTTGTTTTCTTGAATCCTTCCACCGAGACGAGAGTGAGGTGCTAGGTAGACGTGAGTGGGAGAGATCTTCGTTCACACCCCTGTGTTCGAACTTAACGGGTTTTGCGGAGCCCTGAATCCGACATTTGGCGCGCCAGGTAGGGGACGTGTCGAAATCTCGCCTCTCCGACGACCTCATCGCGTTCTCGTCACTGACCCTCCTCCACAGCCATGGTGGACACACGCCGAGCTCGCGCCGCTCGCCGTGCTGCGAACGTCGCTCAGACAACGCCCGCGGGCAATGGCGCACCGCTCCGCCCCAACTCGTCGATCGCCAACGCCGCCACCGACCCGGCTGTCCACGAGCAGTAGGACTCCTCGCTGCCGTTGTCCGTGCGGCGGGACGGCCGCACGGCAACACCTTCACCCTCGCCGGCCGCAGTGTCGTCCTCGCTGGTCTGCCGCGGGCCGGTCTACCAGCAGCCTGCGCTACTGATGGCGCGGGAGCTCTTGCGCTACCGCCCGGCAGATGATCTCTACGATGAGTGGCTCCATCGCATCACCGAGCTCGTCAACGCCGCTGGGGAAGCGCCTGCACCAACGCACTCCTCACGTCCTCCGTCACCCCCGGCGAACGAGGGCCATGGGGTCTCGGCTCCGCCTCCCCTCCACCACGCCGGCCAGGAGGGCCGGTGCGAGGCCCCTCGACGTGAGCAACCCCGCAGAGCCCACGCCCGCGACGAGGAGAGTTGTCAGGTGATCCCGCACCCACATGCAGGGGCTCATGGGCCCTCTGGCCCACAGCGCCCAGACCGCGCGCCACAGGAGGTGGTGGCGCCAGCACCTCAAGAACCGGCATCACACGCGCAGGGGGGGCCTGCAATCATGAGCGTGGCTGGATGTCGTGCCCTAGCCCCTGAGCTACGGTGCCTCGTCTGGGCCGGCAAGTTTAAGCCGAACCTGCCTCCGTGCTACGACGGCACCACCGACCCCACGGAGTTCCTCCAACTCTACGAGCTAAGCATCGAGGCGTCCAACGGCACTGAGCAGGTCAGGGCGAACTGGTTCCCCATGGCTCTGAAGGACAGCACGCGCTCCTGGCTCCTGAACCCCCCGGTGGGATCCATCTCCTCCTGGGGAGAGCTTCACGAGCGTTGCGTTGCTAACTTCCAAGGCACCCACGACCGAGCCCCGGCAGCTGCTGACCTGCGTCGCGTGAGGCAGCAGCCGGGAGAAACCCTACAAAAGTACATCCAACACTTCAACACCATGCGCCTCCAGATCCCCAGGGTCTCGGACGAGGCCATCATCTCCGCGTTCTCTGATGGCGTTCGTGACGTCAGGATGAGGGAGGAGCTCGCCATCCACGAAGACATGTGCACAGCCCTCGAGATGTTCAAACTCGCAGCAAAGTGTGCCAGAGCAGAGGAAGGGCGCCTCTCCCTTCAGGAGCTTCCTGAGCCGGAGGCAGACGACAAGAAAACCAAGCCCAAGGAGTCGAAGCGCAAGGGACCCGCCGTGCTGGCTGCTGAGCCAGAAGTGAAGCGTGGCTGCGGCTACGATGACCTCCCCAGGGACAACCGACCGTACTACGTCTTCCACAACGTCCACAACCACAACACCAATGACTGTTAGTAGCTCAGGGCGATGCGCGGCAGGCGTGTCGGGCAGCGCCCTGAGCGTGACAAACGCGGCTACAGCCGTGGAGGAGGACGTTGGGATGGCAGGAACTCGCGCCAAGGGTGGCGTGAACAGCCTCGTGAAGACCACTGGCAGGAGCAGCCTCGTGACGCCCCATGGCGCGACCAGCCTCGTGAGGGTCGCCCTCAGGGTAACGGAGGCCTACCTCCGCTGCCACCACCGCCAAGGAGGAATGACGACGACTGCCAGGGAGACGGGGCAGGGGGCTTCCAGGAACCGCGTGCAGTCGCATGCATTCTGGGAGGAGCCCATGCCCCGGCTTCTCACCGCATATTCAAGCAGTTCGCCCAAGAGGTGAACGCGGTGCTTCCCAGGCCTGACGCCTCGCGCAACCTCAGGTGGACCAAGCAAGACATCGCTTTCGACCCCAAAGACCAGCTCAAGTGCACTGCGGCCCCAGGCGCACTCCCGATGCTCTGCACCCCGACCATCAGCAACGTCCTCGTGACCAAGACCCTCATCGAAGGTGGAGCAGGGCTCAACGTCCTCTACGTCCAGACCTTCAAGACACTCCAGGTTCCCTACGATCAGCTCCACCCCACCAAGCCGTTCTACGGAGTCGCAGATGGCTCCACACTCCCGATGGGGCAGGTCTTCTTCCCCGTCACCTTTGGCTTCCGCGACAACTACCACACAGAGCTCATCGACTTCGACGTCGCCAACATCCACCTCCCGTACAACGCCATCCTGGGGTATCCTGCCCTTGCCAAGTTCATGGCGGCGACCCATCACGGCTACAACGTCCTCAAGATGCCCGGGAGCGGCAGAGTCATCACGATCGCCTCTGACGAGAAGGAAGCGATGCGTTCCTTGGAGCGTGTCTACCAGACCGCGGCGGTTGAGTACTCCGATGAGGATGGAGCCGTCCTCGCCCTACTGACCGCCCCCAAGAAGAAGAAGAACCTACACGTCGACGGACCTCAGGACGCGGGGGCTCCCGACAGCCTGGCCTCAGGAGTTGCACCTGTTGACGAGATGCCCTCCACCCTCGCATAGGGAGGCGCGCTCGATGCCCCTCTCGTGACGGGCTCGGGGGCTCTCTTCTGGAGTGTCCCCGAGCTAACCCGTGCCTCGAGGGAGGTTCTCGAGCACCACCTCCAAGAGTATCTTGATGCGCGTTTTTGTGAGCCCAGCGCGAGCCATCAGCGCTGGGGGCAGAGGACTTCATCGACCAAGTTAGAGAGGAACTTCAGTACGCAAGACTCATCTGCGGAGGGCGTAACCGCACAATCCCAAGTCCACCTACTCGCAGCCCAAGCGACTGCTTCCGCGTCTGCGTGGACATCGCGGGTCTCAACCGAGCCGCTTCTGAGGAGCTATTTTGGCCGACGGCAGTCGGCCGGAGGAGGGCCCTCCCCTGCAGCTACGTCCGCACGCTCTTCGGCTTCCGCAACGTAGCTGCCACGTTCCAGCATCTCACGCACCAGGACTTGGGGGCTCGGGAGGCTCAGTGGCAGGCGGTCCGGACGGAACGGGAGCCGGACCCGCGCGACCACTAAGAGCCTCAGGAGCCCCTGGGCCTCAGGAGCCCGACGATCCTTGGGAGCGACCCGCACAGCTCGCGTCTTCAGCTACCCCAACTCTCCTTCGGCAAGTATCAGGTGACACTTCAGGTATCCAAACGAGGGCGCCTCTCGGGCTGCATCATCCTCAGGCCGCTGGGGGCTGTTTCCCTGCGGCTGTCTCCCTTTTTGCATGATCAAGGCCAGATATTTCTTTCCATTCGCATTATCTATATGCTCTGCGTCCTCACCGCCACTAAGATCATGAGCCCTTGTGAGCCCACTCGCGACCGCCCCATGATTAAGGACGGGCACGACGTCAGTGCTCGGGTCCGTCCCTGCAGCGTCGACAAATCCAAGGGCTGAGCTCTGCCAAGCGAGCCATTTCCGTGACGGCACCTCCCATGGTCCTTGGTGCCTTGTTCTTGCATGGGCTAATCGTGGATGGGTAAGTAGGGGCCCTGTGGCAGGTGCCTCGCTCGTGCGGGAACCACACGCCGGCTGTTTTTCCTTTGGATCGTGGCATGAGAAGACTGGGCACGGCATCTGTGCTCGGGTCCGTCCCTACAGCATCGACAAATCCAGCGGCTGAGCTCTGTCTCGTGGGTTAACCCCGTGACGTCACCTCCTGGGGTCGCTGGTGCTGTGGCCTTCTCATGCAATATCCCCTGGAGATGCACTCGGCGCAGGTCGACACAACACCTCTCTTTTCACATTTTGCAGAAGAAGACTCAGGCGCAACCCGCCTCAGGGTAGGGTCTCGTGAGTGATGCATAAGCTCACCAGAACTTCCTCAGAGTCGTTCAGCTTGTCCTGAGGAGGGCCCATATACACCTTGTCTGTCCTACCGTGCAAGCCATGTGTCAGGACGGGGCTGTACACGCCCCGGAGTCTCTCCCGGTGGGAGGCTCCCTCCCATGGTCAAGTGGAAGTACCAAGCTCCGCGCTGGCAGATCCAACCGAGGAGCGGTTATGCCCACGAACCAGTGGAAGCACCAAGCTCCGCCCTGGCCGATACGACCGAGGCGCGGTTATGCCCACAGTTCGTGCAAGTGTGGTAGCTCTATGCTCCGCGCTAGTTATAAACAACTGAGGGTGGCCCCTAGTGGTCGCACCAACCTCAGGGAGCTTTTCAGCTCATGACGCTCACAGCTTCTCCTTGGATAGGTGTCGCGAGGGGGCTAGGCACGGGGGCTATGCTCAGGTCACGCCTGGCAGACGCCACCCTACCAGGTGCCCAGACACCTGGCCTTCTCGAGCCCCCATCCTAGGCGATGGCTCGTGGGCAAGGTATGGTGCTCGTTCTCCTTCATGAGAGTCGTTCGTACGTCAAGGGGGACCCTTGGGCATCATGACCCAGGGGCATAACTGGCCACGTAGCCCCTCATCCCTTGAGCCTAGTTATGACGATAACCCCGGTCTTCCGAAGGGCTCAATGGCGATCGAGGTATGCGCGGGGTTGTGCCCTGCCGACGCAGAACGAAAACGGGATCGCTTGAACGTCAAGGGGGACCCTTGGGCATCGCGATCTAAGGGCCTCACTGGCCACGTAGCCCCTGATCCCTTGAGTCTAGTTACTACGGTAACCCTAGTGTCCGGAGGGCTCAGCAACGAGTCTAGTTACTACGGTAACCCCGGTCATCCAGAGGGCTCAGCGGTGGTCGAGGTATGCGCGGGGTTGGGCCCTACCGACGCAGATTACCTAAAGCAAACATGAAAGGAAGCAAGCATGGAATCATCTAGCTATTACAATAACATCAAGTTTTTTCAAATTCAACCAAAGTTCTTACACCTTCCCGAGGCACTCGCACTTCTCTCACTTTACAGGACGGATCAAGCATCGCCAAGCACAGCATCATTGGTCTACACCTTTTAGGTTGCGATGGTAGCAGCCCGGAGAAACGTGTCCACCGACCGCGTGGCTTTTGTTCCAGGGCCTCGGGAGCGATCATTGCCGCCTCCTCATGGAGGCGCTTGGACGCCAAACCTTGCCTCAAGGGAAAGGCAGCAAGAGTCAAGCACCATTTGACCTCAGGAATTGCTAAGGTAAGTTTTCAACGCCGCACCCGCTTGCATACATACACCACCACTTACTATAGTTACGAAGCCCTTCCCGATGGACCAGTGGGCAGCTGCCTGCACGCCAAGAGGGACCTCCTGAGCATTGTGCCTCGGGGGCTCTTACCGGATCCTGGACCCCTCGCCTCCTGGCCTTGGCCACGGTGCCGCGACCTGGCATACCAGCACATGCCGAGGCTGGTTCCGGGACTGGGTCTCGCAGGCGTAGGGCCTTAAGCTACCACATGAACGAAAGAAAGGGGAAATCATGCTCTAAAAAGTGGATCGTGCAGGACATAAGTTTATAGCACCAGGCTATAACAAAAATATTACGAGAATTTACATGTCCTTGTGAAGCCCTCCGTGATGTCTCGCAGGAACTAAGCTAAGGAAGATGCTCCCAAAAGACTCGGCTTGAACTCCTTCAACAATGGCGACGCTGGGAGGACACCGTTTCCCTCCGGCGATAGGGGCGGCGACTTGGCGGCTCGTAGCTCTCGTCAGAGCTCGATGTCGTCTCAGGGGTAGCATAACTGCTACCAGGAGAGTCGGAGATACAGCCAACGGCGAGCGCCTCGTTGGCCTGGCGGCATGGAGAATGGTCGCCGGCGAGCCCATTCCCAGTGCCGCACGGCAGCCAGAGGTCGTCCACCTCGAAGACTTTGAAGGTCATCGTGTCCGTCGTATCCAGCGCGAAGTGAAGAATGTGCCTCTCGGTGGGGGCGCAGGCGCGGCGCACCACACCCCAGCCCCAGGTCACGAAGACCTGGCCGGAAGAAACCACCTCCACGTCGCCATGCGAAGGAGGAAGGCGACACCCTTCGTGCCTCAGCTCCATCGTCACCCGGCCACGAGCCGGGAGTACCTCCCTCAGGAACGCAGGAAGAAGGATCCAGGAATGCAGAGGGGCCCCCGCCCACACGACGAACTCGCGGGCATCATCCTCCGAATGGGACGGTAGCAGGGTGCGAGGAGACGCCCGTCTCTCCGGGCGACTGGCGGTGCCACCCCTATCGTCGCCCCCGTTCAATATGTCTGCCATTGAGGTGTACAAGGGAAGCGGAAATCCTGGTGGTGCCCGCGTGCACCACGTGAGGGCGTCCGACGACCTCAGGAACGCACCCGGAGAATCACGGCGCCTCTTCTTTGGGGTGAACCGTTCGGGCTCTACCATCGGGCTCTTTCCTTTCTCCGCGGCCGAGAGCCTGTGAATCGGCACCATAGAGCCCTGGGAGCAATGAAAACATGGGGATCAGCCTGCAACGGTTAAGTGAGAGGTGTGGAGCCTCACCCCCTGTTTATAAGCCAAGAAGATCAACCAGCGGCCCCTCGCGCGCAGCCATAATGGCCCCGCTGCCCGCGCCAAGGAGTTGTCAAGTCACACGGTTGCCAAGATTGCGTGGGAAGAGGAGTCGCTCGCGTCCCATCCAACCGTCGCACGCCAGCCTGGCCCGCAGCCTTTTCGGGGCCCGCCGCGCTTCGTCCTCGACTAAGGCTTCGCCCTGAAGCCAACTCCGCACGCACCTTGGGCCCGGGGGCTACTGTCGGCGTCCTGGGAACCAGGGTACCCAGACTTGCCTGTCTGCGGGCCGCGACGCACTCCTGCAAGCGGCCTGGTACGGCCCAGCTGATCGACCAGCTGCTCAAGACCCTCACGAGGGGCCAGGCCTCGCGAGGAGAACGACGTCAAGACCTCCTCGGGAGCGGCCTCGGCAAGGCATTCCGGAGGGGCAGAGAATCCAAGGCCAAGCCTGCCTCAGGAGGAGGCAGTGATGTCAGAAGTGACGCACCGCGCCAGCGCCCGCCAGCGGCACAGTTGCCATTTCGGTGCAAAGGAGACAACACAGCCCTTGGTTCCCAAGGAGCGGGGAAAAGGTTTCCTCTTTGGTGCAACAAGACCGAAGACCGCAAGGACGATAAGGAGGATGTCACTGTCGAGCCCACCACCGTATCACCGCCTGATCCTTTTGCATGCGAAGACTGCTTTTGTCAGGGTAGGAACGTCCTTGTGTTCCCGCTCAAAAATGGTTGTTGTGGGATCCCTTCCCGCCTAAACATTTCGGGGGAAGAGGACCGGGGCCGCCTATATAAGTAGCTAGGATTCCCACTGAGAAGGAGGATCGACTCACACACTTGACCACCGCACAAGGAGCAAGAACACTAGCCTCTTGACCTCCTGATCTTGCCTCCTGAGCCCAGGAACCCTTGTACCAGTTCATATTCTAGCTCACCCAGAGCCAATCCACCAAAGCAGGAAGTAGGGTCTTACACCACACGGTGGCCCGAACCTAGATAAACTCTTGTGTGCTTGTTCGTTGTTTGCTTACACCGAGACGAGAGCGAGGCGCTAGGTAGACGTGAGTGGGAGAGATCATCATTCCCGCCCATGTGTTCGAACTTAACGGGTTTTGCGGAGCCTTGAATCCGACAATGATGTGTACACATATTTTTTCCGAATGAATGAAACCGCGTTGCCATCATGATCCTTGCTGTCGGTTATCTCCTGGTTTATCGAATAATTCAGTCTGAGAAACAGAGAGCGTGTACCAAGGCTACTTACCAGCCTCCAGTCAAAAATTCCTGAAGGCCCAGAGAAGCTGGGATCCTGCTCAAAGACCTTGCAGTGACTGTGATTGTATTCCGTGAAACAACACGTCCGGTATGTGCGAATGATCGTCAATCGTTCGCCATCGTCTGATCGAGCCAGGAACCACCTACAACTGCCATGCCGCTTTTCTTTGAAAGGTTGTGGGATTAGAAAGGGTAGAGACACCAGGCAGCCTACAACACCATGTCAAGTTGGAGTCAAATAAAAAAAGGCTCGTACTGTAGTCAATTTTAAGAACAGCATGTTATGAGCATAAATAATTTTTCAGTAAATGTTGACAGTAATATAAGCAAGCCATCATTATATCATAGGAAAGTAACATACTGTTGTAATAGCCCGTTGTAGCGATGACTGGAGTAGGCCAGCAATACGTCCAGCCATAGAAGGAGTCCACAGCGTAAATGAAGCCCTTGTGTTCAATGGCATGAGAGAGCCATGGAGAATGTATGATCCTGCGATGGACGTGTAGATTTATCCACTTACCTTGGTGGCCTATCAGATAGGCAAGACCGCAGTTGAAGAACACAATTAGCCTGAAGTATTTATAATTCACAGATCTTGTGGGCACTTGGCAGATTACAACCTTGAGAAAATCAAACTTGGTATCATGTTGGCTACTCTAAGATTCCGAGTATTCTAGTCTGCGGTGCCAAACAAGTGCAGTGTTAATCGAAGGAAGGGTGATCAATCATTGGGTGTAGACATCCATGCGCATCCAGCTGCCACGACCATCGACGAGCACCGTCCAAGATGTGTTCATGCCGACCCAGTACATACCGTTAATGTAGTTGAGGGTGACGATGATCGAATCGTAGTCGAGTGGGCTGATGCTCGCCACCCTACAATCAATATGCTGCCTGACACACCGTTTCTGATGATCAGGCGGCATCAACAAGCAGGGATTTGGCTTAAAAAGCTCCGGCTTGAGGGCTTTGAGTAAACGGTACAGCCCCGACGAGCACGTAGAGAGCAGCATGTTACTGAGATTGTCCACACGCGAAACAATCAGCTTGATTACCTCTGTGGGGAGCGAATTCCAGTCACTCTTTTGGTGAACGTTGCTCGGTTATGCCATTGTTAGTGTTTGGGTTTCATAAGAGGGGGGGAGAGCCTAGCAGGGATGGAAGATTGAACGATTATGTGCGGACGAGGATGGAGAAGCGAATATGTGATGCCGAAAATGCACGGGTGATGATGACAATGTAGTAGCAACACGCCGCTTGACTTACTAGACACATCCCAGCAGCGTAGAGTCATATCAATGCCAGACAACTTTTTTTTTACCAGAAACAATAGGAGTACCTCCCACAGTGTTATATATTAATATAAGTTAGTGGCTCTGTACATTGTAATTACAATCCATCCCCCTTTGGGGGTGAGATGCAGGTGCTAGTTTACAAGGATGCAAGGATTATAGAAATGTATTGTTTGTGTTCTTCTCTAACCCTATGGGTGAGCAGGGAAAAGTCAGCCTTAAGTCTATCCAACCAGGAAGTTTTGGAGGGTATGATCTTTCTAAAGTGTTTGTTATTGCGCTCCTTCCATATACTCCAGGCAGCCAGCAAAAATAGCTCCATAACGAGTGGCCTATTCCAGTCTTCTTTTGCTTTGGAGATGTTATTTAATCTTGTGTTGCCCTGAGGCCAAGAGAGGCCAAGGTGGGACCAGCAGTCAGAGCTGAAGTGGCACTCAAAGAAGAGATGCTCCAACGTCTCCTCAATTGGTAATCCACAAAGAATGCAGTCATGAACATCTCCAATATTGTAATGCCGTCGTTTAAGCATATTCCTGGTGTTGAGGCGGTCAGAAAGTAGCAGCACCCGAAGACTTTTATTTTCATGGTTGACTTAGATTTCCAAATCCATACGAAAGATTCATGTGCTTGAATTTCTCTGAAGTAGAATGTATAATATTGTTTTGCAGAGAAGAGGTTGGTGTCCCAAACATATGTCCACTTGTCAATCTCATTGGAGAGTTGAACCTCCGAAACTTCAGATTGTAACTGTCTCAATTGTGCATGTGCTTGTGGGGAGAGTGGTAGATGAGACGCCTCTTGTAAAGAGGTGATGCCCAAGAATTGTTGGACGGACAGATCCTCATTTTTGGCGTATGAGAGAGCTCGAGGGTATGATTCAGCGAGTATCTCTTCTCTCCACATGTCTTTCCAAAAGAGTACATTTTCACCATTCCCCACGCTCACCTTTGAAATACCCCGGTAAGTTGGTATTAGCTTGATCACATCTCTCCACCAAAATGACCCGCATGGGTCGGATGCATGTGGGATTTGCTCTGTGTAGTAAGTGTCCCAAATCAATTGCACCCATGGTGTGTCCCATTTACTGTAAAACTTGTGGAGATATTTTAGCAATAGGGCATCACCTTGGACATGTAGATTTAATACTCCTAAGCCACCACTGGCCTTGGGCCGGCACACCATAACCCAGGATGCAAGGGAGTTAATTTTGTCGCCATGGTCCGTTTTTTTAATCCACAAGCATTTCCTTCTTAGTTTGTCCAGTAACTCAATGATCTTTGTTGGCAATCTCAAAGTACAGATGGCAAAGATAATGAGCGATGTAATGACCGAGTTGAGAAGCAATAGTTTGCCGCCATAAGAGACCATGTTGAGGGTGGCAGATAAACGTCGCTCGAGTGAGCAAACAAGGGGCATAAGTTCTTGGACAAAGGGCCGAGTAGTGCCAAGCAGTAACCCAAGGTAAATGAATGGCATCTTCCCCACGACACATCCGAAGATGTTGGCAATCTCATCATAGTACTAGTACAATAAACTACAGTACCTACTACTATGCCCGAGTAGTAGAGTGGAGTAGGACTCTGCTCTACTACTAGCACCGAAGGAGTAGTATATTATTGTAAAATATTTACAAACTTCAATGGCCGAGCGTGGGACGACTAAGAACCGCCATCGGTGCTAACTCCAATCCCCAGCAAACATTTGCTGGGAGACATGGCAGTTGCAAACACTAGCGACACAGTTACAGTACGTGTGTAAGGGTGGCGGTTTTGTCAAATTCTATGACTTAAAAACAAGCCACCGTCGGACGGAAATATGACGCTTATGTGGGGTTGGCGAGGATCGGGCTCGTGGCGAACAATCGCCAGATATCATTACTGAAAAAAGGTTAAAACACCCGGGGCTAGAACTTGCACCGGCTGACCACTAACAATGATACTAACATAGTTGTAAGATGGTCAGAGAACGTGTCTACGTGGTGTTTCGAATTATATGCAAACTAGCAAGACACCCGTGCATTGCACGGAACAACAAGATGCATTTTTTACAAAACACTTGTTGTGATTGACACATGCAGGAGTAATCCATGTGTAAAAAGTAATGATATCTCGAGAATTTCATCGAAAAAATGGTATCTCGAGAATTTCATCAAAAAATGACATCTCGAGAATGATGAGAGATAAGGTGACGAGGAGTGGGGCGCCGTGGTGATTGGTGGTGGGACTTAGCGAAGGCATGGGGATGGACGACGCTGGCAGCGGCCACCATACCAGATTTTTCCAAAGGCTTCCTTTTTAATTACTCAACAATGAAGTTGTGGGAGATAAGGATGAACGGGAGAGGTGCGGGTATACTTTTGCAAAATTTCCATAGTTTGCTTTCTATACGTAAGATATAGATCAGACGGTCTGTAATGCAAGATGGCAGGCACACCATCATCACAAACTCAGTTTTTATAAGAGTACAGAAGAGTAGACATAGAGAGTACTACTAGTAGAGAGTAGAGACTATCTAGTAAAAGAAATGGAGGGAGTACTAGTAAGTACACCATCTACCGCTTCGTGTGCTACTCATGCGCTCCATGCGGCTGGTGCAACGTCCCCTACAGCCACTCCCGTTTCATGGATGGCCTGGTCGATGCATGCAAGGTGCCCTGCGTCTACAAGAGTTTCGGCTGCAAGAGGTACGTCGACCAGCACTCGCTGGCGGAGAAAAGTTCCATATGCGTGCACGCGCCTTGCTACTGCTATGAGTGCACGCCGCCGTTTGACGGCTCGCCGGCAAGCCTCGTGCATCACCTCACGACACTATCCTCCAATCACTACTGGCCCACGGTGAACATCACTACCGTGTCGGAGTCGCTGCATGTCACCAAAAATTATATCATTGAAAACTATGTTCAAATACGAATCCAACAATATAGTTTTTGTTAACATGCACTAACATTTTGTAAGTTAAATCTTCTGTCAAATTACATGGGGGGCTAATAAACCATGACGGATGTACTGGTACTAGTATAGAGGGCAGTGCTACATGGGAGTCTCACCCCGCTTGTGGCGCAGCAGTAAAGCCGTCATATCACAAAACCCCACCACTCCGAGTAATAAGTGGCCTGGTAAAATGAACGGACAAGCAACCATCACATCCCTCGTGTCTTTTTTGCATTTCATCTCTTTGCATTTAATTTGTCCGGTTCATCTCGCACACTCGACCCCTAACTACTACTCCTAGTACTAGTACTCCCTCCGTCTCAGTTTAGAGGGCGTGCACGTAGTTCTAAGTCACTCATTTGACTAACTAAATATGAGTTATATGTCATCAAAAGTATACTTAAGAGGATGTAGTTTCTAAACATACACTTTTCATCACATAAAATACATATATAGCTAGTTAAATTCTCAACTTAGAACGACGTGCATGCCCTGTAAACCGAGACGGAGGGAGTAGTAGTACTAGTACTCAAGTTGGAATTCCAATTGCGCGGCACAACTTCTTAGGCACAAAATTCTGTACAAGGTGTACGAAGCAGTTTGGGAATTAGCATGCCTTCCCAATTTGTGAGATACTCCGTACAATGTACGGTAGAGAAAAAAACACAGAGAGAAGGAAGCTAAAGTAAACAACCAAACGAGCATTTTTGCATTTCTTTTGCATTGAATGGTTTCACAAGCTTGACTAGTGTTGTTTTTCTACTTTTACGAAAACCGCATCGTAATGTTAAAACGTGCATTTGCACGTGTGTGTACATACAAGTACTAGTACAGTCTACAAGCATTCAGGATTGTAATGCCCCATATGTAACACTTTCCAATAATGGCAATAAAGCTTCCTCATTTGATCCTTGTCATTATCCTTGGGGGTTCTTGTAATTTATTTTCTTTGCATTGCCATATCATTTATTATTTTTGCATCATTGCATTGCTCATCATCATATCATCATGGTATACTAGTTTACTTTATTGTTGAGTGAGAGTGAGGCCTTGTGGTGTTGTGTGTGTCTGTTCTAGCTAAGCCTAGCTAAACCCTAACCCCCCTCCTTCCCTCTTCTACTTCTTCTTCTTCTTCTTCTTCTTTCTTTTCTTTTCTGGCTTTTCTTTGCTCCATTGTGCAAGCAACCTAGACAAGTGCTTTAATGTTCTTCTTCTCCTATAAATCCTGCACCATGTGAACAACCTCTCCACCAAATATCAGCCTATTTGAACATGATTTGGTTGGGTTTTAAAATACCAAGAGTTTGAACCATATTCAAACTCCTTTTATTTTTATGCCTCTAAAAAATTCCAAGCCAATTTTGTTAAATAGGGCTTAAATCACTGAGCATGGGGATATTTTTCTTTTTCCCTAAATCATTTTCTTCCTGCCTGTGTTTTTCTTTTTCTTTCTGTCTGAAGAAATAAAGCAAAAGAAAGAAAAACAGCAGCTCGGCAGTGGCCTGGGCTTCCTCTCCATCTCTCCCCCAGGCCCATCTCTTCTCTCCACAGCTACGCGGCCCATCTCTCCCGGAGGCCCAGCCAGCAGGTGCAGCAGTCGCGCCGTCTCTCCCCTCACGCCTGGCCCCACCTGTCTGTCTCTCACCCCGCGCCTCCGTCTTCCTCCGTCAGCAAAAGCAGAGCAGCGCGCGCGCTCACCGTCGTGTCGTGATCTCATGGATGTCGAGGTCTCGAGGCCCGAGCCCCCCATTTAAACCCAAAGCTTGTCCAACCGCTCTCTCTAGGTTTCCCCTTCCTCCTCGTCGCCGCCTGGAGAGCCGAGCTCCACAAAATCCGCCGCCCCAGTCGATTCCCGAGCGCAGCTGAGAGCAGCCCCTCGTCGCCGACGAGCCCCTCGTCGACGTCAGCCTCGCCAAAGGTGTCCTTCTGCTTCCACGACGTCGACTCCTTCGACTACGTCGCCTACGCGGACCCGATCGCCTCCACGCCGAGCTCTTCTTCCTCTTCTTCATCTCCGGTGGTCGTACCTGTTCGAGAGCCGCCGCCATCGACTCCTTCCGCGACTGGGCCAGCCGAGCACATCGTCGTGCTCGTGGTGAGCTCCTCTCTCTCCCGGTACCATTTTCCCCTTCCTGCGCGCCTTCTAGACCCTATTTCATCTAGCGCCCGAGCGCATCACCGTCTGACCCCTCTAGGCCGTGTACTTCTGCCCGTTCGCTTCGTCTCGTTGTGTAAGTGCCGCGTGTGCATTCGCCATTCCACTAGGGCCTCTGCATCGCCTCGCCGTTGCTCCGTTGCCGCCGTTCTGTTGTTGCCCGCCGCTGTCGCTGAAGTAGTTGTTAGGTGCTCCTAGTGCATCAGGTGGGTGCGGAACTCTTCCAGGAGCATGCCGCACCACTCCGCCGCCTCGTTTGGTCGCCGGAGCAGCTCTGACGAGCCTCTGGTTTCTTCAGTTATCTGCATCTGCATATACTTCTTCAGGCTTAGTGCTTGTTATCTTTCGAGAAACATTCAGTAGCGCAGTGGATTGTCTCCGTCAGTTAACGCACGGGGTCGCGTGTTCGATTCCTCCCAGGGGCAGGTGATTTCGCCCCCTTTTTGTTTTCTTGTGTGGCTGACAGGCAGGCCCCACCTGCCAGCCTCACAGTGCTTCCCAGCCCCCGCACGCACCCACTAGCGCCAGCTCAGCTGCTGGGCCCCCTCGTCAGTGGCTTGGGCTAGCTGAGCCCTGGGTCAGCTTTGACCCTGCGCCTATTTTGTTTTTCTTTTCTGTTTTCTTTTTCTTTTCTTTGTTTGTTTTTCTTGTTAATTTAATATCTGCATAAAAATGTTTCTGATGAATATGAGTTATATATGAAAAGTGCTTAGAATTTTATGTAGATTATGAATATGCCTTTTGTTGCCATGTTTAAAAACATTTAAAATGCTGTTTGAATTTAAACTTGTTTTAAATATGCTTAAACTTGCAAAAAAACATAACTAAATATCTACAACTCCAAATTTAACAAACTTTATATGCTTTTGGGGTGGAAAAATGTGTAGAATATTTTGGTGCTGTTGTTTAGCATGTTTGGAAAATCTATCACATAAGTTTTCCAGATATGTCCCAAATGCAAATAAATTAATATGGGAGTTTCTGGATATTGTTGTTATTTAATTCCAGCCCATTTAAATATGCTAGCATGTAGCTGTAATGTTAGTTGCACCCTTGCCATGTTAACCAACTCCTAAAAACTTGTTGGATGCTTGTTTGATCAACTACATAAACTTGGTAGTTGTTCTTTAGTTGTTTTCTTTCTTGTGTATAATCTTGTTGGATGTGATGTTGGTGCACTCTTGTGCCCCCTAGGCCATGCATCATTTCTTTCCATGTTCATATGCTTCATGTACATGCATCATGTGCCTGAGCATTGCATTGTGATTGAGTGTGTTCCATTGTTGCATTATTGTGTTTGGTTAGAGCCTGGTGACAATACGGAGTACGAGGTTTCTATCGAGGTTGAGTGTGAGGAGCAAGGTTACGATCCCTCCGTGGAATCAACAGGCAAGATGACCTTACCCAGATATCACTACTATCTTTGCCTATGCTAGATGTCTCGCTCTTTAGCTTATTGCCTCGATGCCTATGTCTATTTGTCAGCCTCCTATTGTTGCCATGAACCTCTCTAACCACCCAACCTAGCAAACTGTTGTTTGGCTACGTAAGCATCGCTCAGCCCCTCTTATAGCGTTGTTAGTTGCAGGTGAAGATTTTAAGATTCTTGCTTCATGTTGAAGTTATTGTTGGGATATCACAATATATAATCTGTTAAACTAAATCATCAATATATTTGGCAATGGGTGGAAGGCTAAGCCTTTGCTTGGTGTTTTGTTCCACTCATGCCACCCTAGGAACCGTTTAAACCGGTATTATGTTCCTTGATTTTGCGTCCCTAACATGGTTGGGGTTTATGGGCCCCCGTTGATAACCCGCTTAGCGCTAAAGCTTTTCCAGCAAGGCCCAACATTGGTTTTACATTTGCCTAATAACTAAAACTTGCATAAGGGCGTTGCAAACCCGAGTTCTCTAATTAACAACCAGGGCCAGTGCTCCACATGAGTGTTGGTCCAAACTGGGGAGCCTGCGGGGCCACCTTGGGGAAACCCGAGGGCTGGTAAAAACATGTAGCATCACCCATCCGGTCGTGGCCTGAGACGAGATACGCGTGGCTACTATCAGGGTGTCGGCACGCCGGGAGGTCTTGCTGGATTAGTTTTACCTATGTCGGTATATCTTGAGCACGTGATTCCCAGAATACTCGGGTCTTCCCACCTTGGAGTTGCGACTACGCAGATCGTGAGCTTGTGATGGGCTAAGTTGGGACCTGCAGGGTTTGATCTTTCGAAAGCCATGTCCGCGGTTATGTGGCAGATGGGAATTTGTTAATATCCGGTTGTAGAAAACTTGACACTATGTTCTTAATACACTACTAGCGTGAGTAACCGTGATGGTCGCTTTCCGAAGGGGTTCATGAAGTGAACACGGTGGGGGTTATGTTTTACGTGCTTAGTTAGGATCACTTCGTGATCACTTGGACGATCGTTGGCACTTTCTCTTCTCGCTCTAAAAACGTAAGCTAGTGCTAGTGCTGCTGCAACCTTGTTTTCAGCCTTTTCCACACCTAAGGCTTTGATAGTATTGCTACCCGGGAACGGGATTGCTAAGTCCTCTGTGGCTCACAGATTCTACACAACACCAGATGCAGGTACCGGTGAGAACTACACAGCTGGTGGTTAAGAGTTGTGTTGGGAGTTCGATGAAGAACGTGGGCGATACAACGTGTCTTACCCAGAGGATCAGTAGGGCTCTTACTAGGATGATCGGGACCTTGTGTTGCTTTATTTATGGTATCTTTCATTTGGATCTTCGTCCGTAGTCGGACTCTGATGTTATTGGTTGATGTATGTTATGTATTACATTGTGTGACGTGGCGAGTGTAAGCCAACTACTCTTTTACATTTGCATTCCCTCTTTTAGATGAGTTGTACAAAGATACCATACTTGAGATCATTCTAGTATGAGATTATGCCTTTAAGTCATGCCTCGACATGTAGGAGGTATAGTCTCATTGTGGGCATTAAAAGGATGGAGAGAGAGAGACGTGTACTGCGATATATACTAGTTAAGTTTGTGCAATATGCACGTACTTCCAAATGCGTACGGATATAAAAGGTTTCCAAACTTTTCCTTTTACGTACTTAATTAAGGACGCCAATAATTCAAGAGCAATCGGGATTTATTATTCCGTCCCAAAACTAATGAGATCGCCTTACGACACTAAATTATTCCTAATAAAAGCCACGGCGCTCACAGGAGCGCTTGCAGCGCGCCACGAGTGCCCTGGTGCATAGATGTTTCCCAGCGCGGCAACACAATGCCTCTTCCTCAGCCTCGCAACACGCGAGGTGCTGATTCGCGGCTTGCCGGCAGGCGAGCGCGATCTCACTGGTCTTGTGATCCAGAGCCAACAGGTACTCCTCCTCGCTGGAAGTGTGCGCCCGGTCCACGTATCGCCAAGCGTAGATCAGGCAGTTGGACCCGACTGCACTCAGGGTTTTGGCACGGGGGTCCTCCGCCACCCACACGGACGTTGCATGAGCCTTCTACCAAAGAGCCAATTACCTGAATCTCTCGAAAGCTACATAGGCCTGTCAGGCAGCATCCCTCGCGGCACGCTTCTCTTCCTCGGCCTTCTTCTCCACCTCTCTTTTGGTATGCTCCGCCGGAGGCAAGGCCTCCCACAGGGCGACCTCCATTTCTTTCCAAAGCTCCTCCAAGCTGGGGGGCTCGGCGAGCGGTGCGATGTCCTCCTCATAGAGGGGAGCTGATGCGTCCTACGATGCGCGCGGTGGCAAGTCTGGGAACGCCGACGCGTGCACATCGACATGTCGCGGCGAGGAGCGGAACGCTGATGCGTCATCCTCGACTGGTAGCAGCGAGGAATGGAACGCCGACGTGTCCTCCCCAACTAGTGGCGGGAAGGAACGGAACGGCGACACGTGACCTTCCTCGTGGGGCAACGAGAGGTGCCTAGGGCTAGGGAGGGGCGATGCCATGGTGGTCGACGGGTGCATAATTGAGACGAAGGGGGAGGAGATAAAGGAGATGAACGTGAGCATTCTTCCGAATGTTGTGGGAGGCGCATTATTTATAGCGAGCAATGCCACACCTTCGTAAGATATGTTGCATTATTAATGTAACAACTAGGTGGATATTTTTGTTGGAGTAAATTACGGGGGAGGGGAAGGGTGGAAATATTGCTGGTCACGACAGATTGGATGAGCGCGGGGGTGAAGGAGAGTCATGCATGTAGATTGTTTTCACACAGGGAGGAGTTAGATTTTTTTAATTGAGCCATTTAAACCAGAAGGGAGGATGTAGTATTCTTATACTAGCTAGTAACCGTGTTGTGATGACTATATATGACGATGGAATTAGTCTCCATATAAGTCTTGTCCGTAGTCAAAGTACCTCTACTTTGACCAAACTTATCGAAAAATGTATCAACATTCACAATGTCATATCATTTCTTTTAGATTCATTATGAAATGTAGTTTCACAAAATTTATATTTAGTATTGTAGATATTGATATTTTTTAATATAAATTTGGTCAAACTTTGCAAACTTTGAATTGACACAAATCTAGTACGAGGAGTAAAAAGGACCAGAGGGAGTACTATCATGCATGCGAAGTAGGAAAAATGCTCATTTATAGCCGTCCGAAGTCTCAAGGGGCTCTACCACGCGAGGGAGGCGACCATCGTGGGAGGCACGATGGTTGATGAAATTAATAAGTTATATGCACGCGTCGGCATAGCGTACGAATACGTAGATGCTATGCCGCCAGGCCTACGATGTGGGTCTAGTTGACATTACATGTAGTGGGTCCTGCATAGTACTCAAGAACTCTTTGTGGGGCATGCAGCCGTTTATCCACTGGGAAAGCCACCACCCCACGCCGTTTGCCCGCCCTACACGTCCCCGTCTTCTACCTTACAACAGTTCGCTCCCAGTCGTCCCGTCCTTTCACATTGCAGCAGTTCCACTTCTCCTAACCCACCTCCAAAATCCATGGCCTCCCAAATCTCCATGATCGGCCGTAAGTACAAGGTTAGAACCATCATCGGCGTCAAGTTCGATGCCATCTACACCCGTAAATCTATGACGGTGGAAGGATGCCTTGGTCACTTCCAACGCATGTTCCAAAAATCAAAGGATGAGTGGGTCGCTGGGCTAGATGTTGAGTACACCATGGTCCTGGAAAAGGAGAAGCTTCTAAAGAAGGAAGAGATGAAGAAGCCCGCCGTGATCCATGTTTGCATACATAACGTGTGCTTGGTATACCACATATGCCGTGTCGACGTTAGGTGCCAGAATTTTGAGGACTTCCTCAAGGACGACATAGTCAAATTCGTTATTGTAGGCTTTGAGAATGACAAGGAAGTCCTACATCGGTTAGGCCTCGTTTTAGGTCAGCCCTTCGATTTGCAGAAGAATAGGCTAGTGTCCTCCCTCAGCCTTCAATGTTGAGCCTGGCAGGAGCCATGGTTAATCCTTCGTTCGGTAAACTGGAGAAACCTCACTACAAGTTTCATTGTGCATGGGAGTCGAAGACAATAGATAGAGATCACATCATGTATGCAGTAATGGATGCCTACCTCTGTTTAAATATCAACAAGGGTTGGATGAAGAAGCAGAGCATAGTGTTCGCTTCAAGCAAACAAGTATCGATGAAGAGGAAGAGGGATGAGGACGAAGTCGAGGACGTGGATGAGGACGAAGTTGAGGATGTGGATGAGGACGAAGTCGAGGATGAGCATGAGGACTCCGAGTAAGGTGGCAGTGCCGTTGCGCATGCTGGTTCTACTACAGTGTCAAACAGATTAGTTGATTAGTTTTATTTGAAGGGTGTGTTGTGCTGAACCCCTGGCAGAATTACATTATGTTCTTTCTCGTTATTTAAACTCTTTACTACGTACCACTATGTCTTATAGTTCATCTTGTAGTTGGTACTACTACTCATTTCTTCGCGTTCCTAACATACTTAATACGTACTCCTAGTAGTAGTATTTGGGTCAGTCAATTTCGGAAAGAACAAGTTCGCCAGAGCAAAGGAAGAAGATGGCAGAGAAGCTACGACGGTATTTATATTAGCGTGAAGGGTTCCCATGATTTATCTTATGAGTGTTGGGTGTGGGATGCAGTTCGCCGGAAAAATAGATCGTGCCCGGGGTTAAACGGGTGGCGGGGTGAGGGAGCATGGAGGTGGTAGGCGGTTCAGGGGAGGGCGGGGCGGCAGCGGCTATCGTGGGAACATGTCTGACAATAAGGATGGGGGGTACGTAAGAGAGGGCAGAGTGTAGCTATGGCGAGGTTGTACACTCGGTATTTACGAGTTCAGGCCCCTCCTGGAGGAGGTAACAGCCCTACGTCTCGGTGTCGTGGAGGCTTGTTGATTGGAGTGTTGAGTTACAGGGGGTGCAAACCCTTATGCAAGAGGGGAGGGGTAGCTTATATAGAGTACGCCGACCCTTCGCAGCCCTCAGTTACGCACGGGTTCGGTGAGAGAATAAAGTCATGTATGTTACTGGTAACACCCGCGTTTAATGATCTTTAAGCTGACAGAGTGAATGTTTGACCGTTGCTATCCAGGGATAGCTCTAGGTCTTCTATCCTTCGAGTGGATGCTTGTCTTCTGAGTCGATAGTGATCGTCGAGGGGAATTGGGGTATCCGAGTGAACCATTGTCGAGTGATCTGCACCCTGTGATGATTCCAGCCGGTATCTTGTTTCTACCTCTGTGGGTTTTAGCCTTTTGCATAGTGTCCTTAGGTAGGGCAAATAGATCAGGTCTAGAACCCTACTCTAGGTATATGTCCTTGTCATTAGCCCTCGAATGGATTGAGGACCGAGTGAAGGAGGGTGGAAGTTGATTTCGATCCGACTCAATGTCTCGGAGACACTGTCTTGAGGATTCGAAAGAATGTTAATAGTTTGATCCTCCGACAGTCGTTGTGATCGATTCTGGCCTCTTGTAAGTCCGAGTGAAATAAGTAGCATAGCACCGAGCAAATCGGATTTTGATATGATTGATTGGTTTGCCTGACCCAGATTCTGCGGGATTTCAAGTTTGGAAAAGCGCGCGAGCTGACCGCAGCGTGATAAGTGGGGCGAAACATAAGGGACTCCTCGATCCTCGCGCCACCTATTTCACCACGTATCGGGCTAGTGTCAGTTGTGGGATGCCATGAGGATTGCGTTGGCCCACCAGTCAGCCACTCGGTCCCATGAACATATAAGTTGACGAGGCCAAGCCGTGCAACGGTGCCCACCACTTTTCCCCCTTTCTTCCTCATATAAGTTGGTCCACTCCAGCGCAGCGCCATCTCTCTCGTTCCCGTCGACCACCGCAGGGATGCCGAAGGGCAAGCCGAAGGCCCTGGAGCATGCCAAGAAGACGGCCAAGGGAAAGAGGGCGGCCAAGAAGTCGACCTCGCGATCCTCTTTGTCATCGGGCTGGATCCAAGGGGATTGGATTCACTCGTCGGTTTCGGCGCATGATCTAGAGGAGCTCGTCGCTGATGGTCTGATAGTGCCTGGATTCTAGAGGTTGCCGGAGCGAGAGTTTGAGCTTGCGCCGCGTGACGGCGAGCGGGTTCTCCTAACAACTCATGTGGAAAGAGGTTTATATCTGCCTCCGCATCCATTCTTCCGCAGTTTTCTGAACTTTTTTGGTGCGCAAATCCATCACTTTCCCCCAAACACCATATCATACCTTGCCGCCTTTGTTTTGTTGTGTGAAAACTTTCTGGGATGCCACCCACATTGGGGGTTATTAAAACACATCTTCACTTGCCGATCTCAGTCGGTTAAGAAAGTCAATCCAAGTGATGAGAAAACCCATGTGATCCAAATGTGTGAGGGATTGGGTATCCAAATGAGGGATAGAAGCTCTTCCCCACCCACCCATAACTTTTCCTGAGTCAGTTAGGAGGTGGCAGTCGACATGGTTCTATTGCAAGGATATTCCCACTCCAGGGGAACCGACTGGTCTTCCCCCTTTCTCCCTAGAGAGACTCTGCACCCCTCGTTCGTTGACCGTAGTAGAAGAGGAGAAGAGCGAGGTGGCCATCTTGGTTGATGCATTCGTCGAGTTGATTCGAGGCGGAGTGGCAGCCATGGACCTATTGGAATTGTTTCTCAGTCAATGCATCCAGCCTCTGCAAGCTCGCGACCACCCCATTTGTTTGTACTCCGATGCACATGACACCGTGCGGACTCACCCAGAGGAGGTCCAAGAGGAGACGGTTGCACAGTGGCTTCAGAGCATTACAGGAAACAAGGACAATCCTCGTGGGGCAAAACGGATCTTGCCGTTCGACGCTGACCACCCTCCAGGAGAGGTGAGACATAACTTGTCGAGTGAATCATTTGTGTTCTTCAATGCGCGACTGTATTGGAATCCGACTGATCTTTGAAACTGTGTCTTGCAGGTATTCACCAGGATGTACTCGCCCGTTCTGAATGGGGAGCAACTCCTCGAAGGGGCTAAGAGTGAGGGCGGGAGTGTTGACATTGAATATGCCGATGATAGTGAAGACGAAAGTGACGACTCTGATGACAGTGAAGAAGTCGACTTGCCACCATGCACTGAGCATCGATCCAAGCAGACACACGATCCTACGGCTGGCCAGAGCAAGGTTGCCATGTCGAGTGCCAAGACTTAAAAGCGCGCTCGGACACCAACCCCCGACCCATCTGAGAAGGAAGCTAAGCAAGTCAAGGTCATTCCGCCTAAACCTCGGAAAGCTTTGCCTAGGATCAAAGTTGTTGTGCCCATCTCTTCGACGTCAGGGCTTTTGTCGCAGACTATTTTCCTTTATGTCTTACTCTCGCAAACTTTCACGTTCTTCGCTGACCGAGTGAAATTCTGAACTTCAGGATGGCTACCTCTGCGACGTCCTAGATGGAGATCGATAATGAGTGTGCTAACGCGAAGACAACAGACACGGCCACTTCTCGAGCAGGTATGATCAACTTATGCCTTGTTCTATCTCGCCATTTGTTCAGATGGTCAACTAAGATATGATCGTCGAGTGAATGTAGCACCAACCGACGTTATTACTCTCCTAGATGATGACGAGGAAGAGCCTCCAAGAAGCACGGGAGGGATAGGCAGGTCGACTTCTTCGTGAAGTCATGCTAGGAGGACACCTTCAGGTCAAAGATCTCGTACGCTGCCTGAACTAGTCCTCCAAGAGCCTGGTGGTTCATCTCAGGCTAGCACTATCTCTACCACTTCGCCATCAACTACACGGCTGTTAGTGTCAGCTATTCCAATCATTGGACATGCTGGCCAGAATCAAGCGTCGATCCTTCCGATTGTATCATCAGCTCCCCCATCGATTGTATTCACTCTACACCATGTCCCAGAGGACCAGACCTGGGCCAGCAAGAAGGTTATGATCCAGGCCGGTTTGGTGATGCAGCGCCTGAAGGAGGTGTATGAAAGCAGCAAGTTAGCTTACGTCACCAGCGCATCCCTTCAAGCAAATGTCCGAGTAAGTGCGATAGTAAGTTGATTTCCGATTGGATTTCCTCTGTCTCGATTCTGTGGAATCTGCACACCCACTAGATGTTTTCTTTTTGTTCTGTATTCCATCCACACAAAACGGTCACGCCACGTCGAGTGGGGAATCAATCCGGTGGGGGCACACTGAGTGCACCCACTGTGTGTAGTCCCCAAGACCATCGTCGAATGTTTGATTTGGCGGAGGTCTTAGAATATTTTTTAAGCTCTTCACTCACATCGGTCAGGCCATACTGAGCGAGAGCTTATCCAGTGGGGGCACGCTGAGTGCACCCATTGGGTGTAGTCCTCGAGACCGACATCGAATGTTTGATACGGCGAGGGTCTAAGAACAGGTTGTTTCTTTTATTTCCCTCGAAACGGTTAGGTCGCGCCAAGTGGGGAATCGATCCAGTGGGGGCACACTGAGTGCACCCACTTAGTGTAGTACCCGAGACTGTTGTCGAATCTTTGATTCGGTAGAGGTCTTAGGACACTTTTGATAATAGCAATCTAGGTTAGCTCTTCTCCACTCGGAAGCAGAGAAAATACTTTTGAAGAATCTTTCTCTTAGTCGACTGAGTTGTCTTTTTGTTGATCTTAGAAATCTTGCGAACTTGGGACCGAGTATGCTGCTTTGGAAAAGGAGAAGATACAACTCCAAGTGGATTTGGAAGTCACCAAAAAGAAACTGGAGCATGCTCAAACTGAAGTGAAGTGAAATGCCCCGGATGTAATACTTTCCCTTTTGGGTATATAATATATCTCCGGCTTCATCTATTTCCATTCCGGGTTCTTTGTCTTTCGGGTTTTCGTCGTTTTGTTGTGTGAGTGTGTGGCATTCATTCATATCATGTAGACATGTGCATTGCATTGCATTTGTGTTGTCGGTTGCATCCGGTTCCGCGCGTTCCTTCCCGTTGTCCGTTTCGTGTTCCGGAGCTCCCTCACGTGTCCGTGGCGTCCCGTAGGCCTACTTTGGTGTTTGGGCGTGTAACGTTACCGATGTGCCGCGAGGTTGTTGTGTGTGTTGTTGTTTTGTTGTGTGCAACCCGCCTCTCAAATCTCGTCGCGTTTGGACTCCGTGTGCTATCCCATCAGTTATTCGTGTGGGTCCAAAGTGCCTTCACTTTGTGTCCCAGAAACACCCCTACTGCAGTCTACTACCCTCTTCTAGGCCCACCCTGACTCCCCCCGCGATCGGATCCGTCGGATCGCGATCGGAGGGCTCCTAACACCCCTAAATCCCCCCTAACCCTAAAAACCTGCTATATAATAGACCCCCCTAGTCTATTTTTGGCATCTCTATCTTTTTCCCCTTCCTCCCCTCAATTTTTGGATCTAGCCAGCCCCCTCACTCCACTTGGCAGCTTCCCTCCTGCAGCCATCGCACCTGGGATCGAGGTCCCGACCAGGTCCGTCGAGCGCGGGGTCAACGGATTCCTCCGCAGCCGCCTTCGATCCAGCCAGGGAGTCCCTCGACCGAGTCAACGCCCGATCTAGCGGAGGCTGGATCCCGCTCGGCCCTCACCGCATCGCTCCTTCGTCGCCAGGCCGGGACCACATCCCCGCCGGGCGGGCCTTCTCCACCGCTGGGCCCGAGCGAGCCGTCGTCCTCCACCGAGCCGCCGCGCCGCTGGGTTCCCGCGTGGGCCAGCGCGTCGCCTCCCGCGGCCCATCAGTTCCCGCAGTCCAGGCCACCGCCGGGCCTTCCGCGTCGCCAAGCCGCAGGCCGCCCTCCGCGCCGCCTGCCTCGCCTTCGCGGGCCTCTCGCCACCCCAGCCGGCCCGTGTGCTCCCTCCGCGCCAGCCGCCGTTAGGCCCAGCCGCAGGCCGCCGCCCTGGGCCGGATCCATCTCTTCGGGCCCTTTGCCCCAAATCTGTTGACTGAGAGGTTGACCTCTTTTATTCCTAAGTCCCCAGTTATTAGTTTCTGATGCTGTTTTAGAACTGCTCTAACTTCTTGTGTGATTGTCCGTTTCGCGCATATAGCATGTCCAGACGTTCGTGGGATCGTGCACTACGTTTTATCTTTTGTTGTCATGCATGTTAGAGATCATCTAGGTGCTTGTTTTGCTGCTGCAAGAGTGCATCGTGATATAAACTGCTGTTATGTGATGTTTTTATGCCATCTTTGCCATGTGATATCTTTTAGCTCGTTTGTCCAAATGATGCAAATGACATGTCCACGTGTTCGTCTTGCCATGATCTACATGTTGTATGTGATAGGTTGCATGATAGATTTATTCTTGCCATGTTTATCATCGTTGCAAAGTGCCATGTGGCTGTGATGTTGTTTCACTTGTTATGAAATGCCATCTTGTTGAGCTCATTGCTATCGTTGTGTTTATCTCCATGAAGCATGCTTGTGTGTTTCGGTATCACCATCATGTGTACTTTGATGAGGTGCTTACCTCTTGCCATGTTTAGTTTCGAGGTGACTTAAACTTGCTCTTTTAGATGCCATGATGAAATTGTTGTTTTAGGACTTAGTGGTTTTTCACTAAGTCTGAAATCTGTAACGTTTCGATGCCATGTTTGCTTGCTGCTCTAGGACAAACCATGATAGTTTTGGATTGATTGTTACTTGTAGTATATATTGTTGTTTTTCCATCCATGTTCTCACATGCCTATTTGAGTGGCTGTAGCATGTTTATCTTTTGCTCCAAAGTTTCAATAAAATTCTGCTGCCAGAATTTTATTGTCAAGTTCAATATGTCCGAGCTCATTGCTATTGATCCGTGGCTCCTTTGGGGGTGCACCTTTGGACTTAATTGCTGTAGGATATGTCTAGTTTGTGTTCATGTCCTTTGCCATGTTGTTTGAGTGATGTAGCTTAATTATTTTGTGCTCCGAAGTTGCTATGTTGCTGTAATTTTCAGCTTTCGCTCATTTCTTGTTTCAGGCATAACTTTTAGCCCGTAACTCCGATTTCAGCGAATCTTATACGAAACTTGATTGATTTTCTGTGTAGACTCATAATATCATATTGTTATCATGTTTTGAGGTGTTTTGCTTGAGTGCTATTTTTCCGTGCTCCGTGTGCATCCTTAGTGCATCCATCATGCATCCATCATTTTCGAGTGCGCATTGCATCTTGTTGATTTGTGCTTGGTGTGATTGTTTTGTTTAGAGCCGGAAGCAGAGACCGAGTTCGAGTACGAGCACGAGGTTTCCAACGAGGTTGAGCACGAGGACCATTCTTACGATCCGAACGACTTCTCTTCAGGCAAGATGACCGAACCTCGATAACATTACTATCTTTGCCTATTGCTAGTAGTTCCGCTCTATAGTTTTTGCCTCGATGCCCATGATCTTCTTGTCAGCCTCCTACTTGTAACCATTGCCCTGTTTGACCAACCTACCTATGCAAACCGTTGCTTGGCTAAGTACGCTTCGCTCAGCCCTTCTTATAGCGTTGCTAGTTGCAGGTGAAGATCGAAGATGCTTGCTTCATGTTGAAGTTTGGTTGGGTTATATCACACTATATAATGCTTAAAAATGAAATCATCTATATATTGGCAAGGGTGGAAGGCTAAGCCTTTTGCTTGGTGATTTGTTCCACTCATGCCGTTAGGAACCGTATAAACCGGTGTTATGTTCCTTGATTATGCGTTCCTAACACGGTTGGGGTGTATGGGACCCCCTCGATAAACCGCTAAGTGCTAAGTCTTTTCCAGCAAGTCCCAACATTGTTACTATTCGCCTAAACAACTAAAACTTTCCGAGGGAGTAATTAACCCGAGGCTTAATTAATTCAACCCCCCTGGGCCAGTGCTCGTTTTGAGTGTTGGTCCAAACTAGAGTCGTGTGCGGGGCCCCCCTTGGCAACTTGGGTATTTCGGCCACTGTACGTTGTGCTCATCCGGTCGTGGCCTGAGACTAGATACGCGTGGCTACTATCAGGGTGTCGGCACGCCGGGAGGATTTGCTGGATTAGCCTTACCTTAGTTCGGAGTATCTTGAGCACGGGATTCCGATAATACTCGGGTCTTCCCACTTTGGAGTTGCGACTCCGCGGATCGTGGGCTTGTAATGGGTCAAGTTGGAACACCCCTGCAGGGTTTTGAACTTTCGAAAGCCGTGCCCACGGTTATGTGGCAGATGGGAGCTTGTTAATATCCGGTTGTAGATAACTTGGCACAATGTTTCTAATACACTACCAGCGTGTGTTCCGTGACCGTCAATTTCCGAATAGGGATTCGGGAGTTGAACACGAAGGGGTTATGTTTGTTGAGCTTGTAGCTAGGATCACTTCGTGATCACTTCTCGTCTGAGGCTTTCTTTTCTCGCTCTCACTCACGTAAGCTAGTTGCTAGTTGCTGCTGTGGACACTTATTCTTTTCTTCAGCCTTATCCTTTCCCAAGGCTTGAATAGTCTTGTTACCCGGGAACGGGATTGCTGAGTCCTCTGTGGCTCACAGTTACTTCACCACACCAGATGCAGGTCCAGTTGTGAGCTATCCAGGTGATGGCACCGAGCTGGATTGGGAGTACGACGAGGAGCGTAGTCGGTACTATGTTCGTTATCCGGATGATCAGTAGTGGAGACTTCTACTAGGATTCGTTCCGCCTATGGTTTATTTATCTAAGTTTGGTATCTTGACATTTGGGTTTTTCCCTTAGAGGGTTGTGATATTATTAATGTATGATGTTTGAGACATGTTATGTAATTGTGTGACGTGGCGAGTGTAAGCCAACTATTTATGTTTACAATCCCCTCTTTTACATGAGATGTGCAAAGATTACCAAACTTGAGATCATTCTAGGATGGACTTATGCCTTTAAGTCGTGCCTAGACATGTAGGAGGTATAGCTCCATCCTGGGCATTACATGAAGACCATGGGAGGTAATTTCTGTCGACTATGAATATCATCATTTTTCCTTTTTGTTCCTTAAATTCAGTAGTTTCGCTCGAACAGATGTGCGTAGTGAAAACCGTCGGCTACAAGCTCGACTCAGGACTATTGTTTCTTTAGACACCATGAAGCAGGCCTTGGAGGCGAAGGATAAAGATCTTGCAGATGCACAGAAGACGGCCAGAGAGAAGACTACGGTAGCTGAGAGGAAGCTAGCTTCGGTCGGTAAGCTCAAAGATGAGAATGGGACCCTGAAGACTGATGCTGATGAGGCAAAGAAGGAAGCTGCTCAACTGAGGGAGGAGAAAATTGTCTTGGCTGACAAGGTGGGCCAACTCACTCAGAAGAGGGATGAGCTAGAGGAATACTTGGGGGGGCTTGCAAAGAAGATGTACATCATGCTCAAAGGTATCCTTCTTCGTCCGAGTGAACACACAAAAAACTTCTACGCAATGCTGCTGACTAACATTTTCCCTCTTTGTGCAGAATTCCGCCAGAATTTCGAGCAAGAGATAGACCAGATCGAGACGGGCCTGGACCCCACACTGGTACAGCGAGGTGCTATACAAACATTTTTAACCCCTTTCTGTGACAACATTTGGAACCGTCGCCAAGTGAGTGTGGGCGATAGGGGGGTCCTTCCCACACGATCCAGAAACCATCGGGGATAGGGAGCCTTGATGCATATAGTTGTCCCTATATAACCGTTTCCGATATCTCGAATATCCCAAACGCTTCATCCTTGCTACTCATTTGGGCTCGCATTGCCATCGCAGTCGGAGTTTTGTGGTTTTACCTAAAACCAGGTAGATTCCATGCACGGATTTTTCCAGGCGCGTATCGAACTGGCTCTATGTTTATGATGCCTGGCACATCACAAATAGTTCATGATTATAAACCATGTACGATAGGTAGACAATCGCACACATTTAGTTTTCCCGCACCATATCTGATAGTGTCTGACATCATACATGCTTTGCAAACAGCAAATGTGTGCATTGATTCACACGTTTCCTCTCCGTGAACCGTGTCGGATTATGATGTATATCGCACACGCTGTGCTTTATTAACCATGTGCGCCGTAATGACCTGCACACCAAAATTTCGCACTAATTTAATTGCTGCTATTTAAAATTGTACCTAATTTAAACTTGAAAGTAGGCTATAGCTTTATTTATATCCATCAGTTTCAAACAACCAATGCATTATTCGATTCACAAGTACATATTTTTAAGAATTGCATAAGCACCAAATAAAGAATGATGAACCAGGGTTCTATACTTGCACTACTACAGATGATAAAGAAAGAGGCGACAGACATTCTGGTTGCTGAAGAAGGTGAAGCGGAATGGCCCTATTGTGTTCTCCTGGATGCAAAAGGCACACACGACTCTAGTCTAACCCCTTGTGATGGTTGGCCGCCAATCATGTAGTTTGAGAGGTAATCTTGAGTAAACTGCTTCAGGATCCACTGCAAAGGAAAAAAGATTCAGACATTGTCATCTAACACAACTCAGTATGGGCAGTAAAAAGAAGGCTACAGGGTTCTTACTTACCATCCTGCAGTTCACTGTTGTCTTGCATCAAGTGTAAACAAATAGTTCGATTGACATCTTTCGACCCATTCTAATAACAATCTTTATTAGTTTCCTCACTTGATGATAGTTCATGAATTTCTCATTGCCCCATGTGCAGAAAGGGTCGAAATGTGGATCTTTGGCAATGACATATGTACCTAAAAGCACCAAGTTAATATTAGAAGCAAAACAACAATTGGAAAATGATGTAGTACAACACTCCCTCCATCCCATTACATAAGATTTTATTACATGTATATCTAGACATCATCATAACATTAAGGTAACACTCTTCCTTGTTGCTATGTAGCCTGGGATTGCATATTTAGGGATTCAGTACAATGCATGTTGCCATGTAGCCTCAAATATAATAAATATGGCCCTAGTTAACCTACTGATAAATGGGTTATAGATGTATTCAGTGAAATGTCCGATTCGACGATTAATCTCAGCCCCCAGGCTATATGGTACCAGCTATCGATATCCTGAACGGCGAGTACATATAAGCATCGCGAGGAGGGACTGTAGACAATGTGAGCGGGCAAGCCTTCGGCTTCATGGCAAAGGGATGGCAGGGACACGGTGGTGATGGGCGAGAAATGGTCGGCTAGAGCAGGCAGGCGCCGGCATGCTCAACAGCGGCAACATACTGATGAGTGGGCGTATGGGAGCTTAGTTTAGTAGTTTTATATAGGGTTGGTCAAACTTAAAAGAACACCGTATGTAATGCCCAGTATGCGACTATGTATCCTACGTGTCGAGGCACGACTTAGAGACATAAGCGCATACTAGAATGATCTCAAGTATGGTATCTTTGCACATCTCATGTAAAAGTTCAGGGATGAAATAGCAAAAGATAGTTGGCTTACACTCACCACGTCACACAATGAATACAATAACATACATCATCCAAATAACACAGGGTCCGGCTACGGACGAAATCCAAACGAGAAAGATACCATAAACACAAGCCCGGATCCTCCTAGTAAGAACCACTACTGATCGTCGGGATACGAAACATAGTAACGTCCACGCTCTTCATCGAACTCCCACTGAAGTTCTGAACCATCTCCTGCATTGTTCTCAGTGGTACCTGCATCTGGTGTGTGTTGAATTTGTGAGCCACAAAGGACTCAGCAATCCTGTTCCCAGGTATCAAAACTACAAAATCCTTAGGTGTGGAAGGGTAATAAAGTGTTTTCCGCAGCACTAAGCACTAGCTTACGAGTTTAGAGCGAGAAGAGAACAAGTGGCAACTGTTGCCAAGTTGATCAAGAAGTGATCCTAGCTACTCGCGATCAAACATAACCCCACCGTGTTCACTTCCTGAAGCCCTTCGGAAAGAGACCATCACGGTTACTCACACAGGTAGTGTATTCTTATGAATAAGGTGTCAAGTTATCTACAACCGGACATTAACAAATTCCCATCTGCCACATAACCGCGAGCACGACTTTCGAAAGATCAAACCCCGCAGGGGTGTCCCAACTTAGCCCATCACAAGCTCACGATCCGCGGAGTCACAACTCCAAATTGGGAAGACCCGAGTATCCTCGGAATCCCGTGCTCAAGATATTTCGACAAAGGTAAAACTAATCTAGCAAGACCTCCCGGCGTGCCGACACCCTGATAGTAGCCGCGTGTATCTCGTCTCAGGCCACGACCGGATGGGCGATGCTATATGTAATACCAGATACCTCGGGTTTCCCCAAGGCGGCCCTGCAGGGCCCCCAGTTTGGACCAACACTTATGAGGAGCACTAGCCCAGGTTGTTAATTAAGAACTCGGATTTGTAACGCCCTATGCAAGTTTTAGTTATTAGGAAATGTGAAACCAATGTTGGGCCTTGCTAGAAAAGCTTTAAACAGAGCAAATTATCAGGGGGGCCCATAAACCCCAACCGTGTTAGGAACACAAAATCAAGGAACATAACGCCGGTTTATCGGTTCCTAAGGTGGCATGAGCGGAACAAAACACCAAGCAGAAGGCTTAGCCTTCCACCCATTACCAATATATAGGTGCATTAGTTTATAACAGGTATATATTGTGTTATCCCAATAATAAGTACGGACGTGGAGCAATCTTCAAAACTTCACCTGCAACTAACAATGCTATAAGAGGGGCTGAGCAAGGCGTACTTAGCCAATCAACGGTTTGCTAGGAAGGCGGTTAGAGTGTTTCATGGCAACAATAGGAGGCTGACAACCAGGAATAGGCATCGAGGCACATCTAAAGAACGAGACAACTAGCATAGGCAAAGATAGAGGTGATATAGGGGAATGGTCATCTTGCCTGTTGAGTCCATGGAGGGATTGTAACCTTGCTCCTCAAACTCAGTCTCGGTAGGAACCACGAACTCCGAATCGTCACCAGGCTCTAACCAACACAACAGTACAAACACTGGAACAACAATCAATCATCATGCAATGCTCAAACACATGATGCATGATATGATGCATAAGAATATGGGTAGGATATGATGCAATTCCTAGGGGCAAGATGAGTGCATAAGTGGCATGGCAATAAACAAGATAACAACACAAGTAGGGACACAAGCAAAAGGAAAACAAGTACTAACATAGTCACAAGTGGTTATGTAGTTGATTTAGACAAGCACCCAACAAGTTTTATAAGTTGTTTAACATGGCAAGTGGTGCAACTAGGACCAACAACAACATGCTAGCATTTTAAATGGCCGGAAAGAACAAACAACAATTTCCGGAAACTCCCATGTTCATAACAACACATATAGGACAGATCTGAGAAAGTCATATTTTAGAGTTGTTAAACATGCAAAGTAACAGCACCATCTTAATCTACACATTTTTTCCACCCCAAATACATATAAAGTTTGTCAAATTTGGAGCTAGGGTCATTTAGTTATGAATTTAACAAGTTTGAGCATAATTTAAACACAAAATAATTCAAAAAACAATTTAAATGTTTTTAAACATGGCAACAAACTGCATATAAATATTCTACACTAAAAACTAAGCAGTTTTCATATATTAAGTATTTTCAACAGATGCATAAATTAAAAGATATGAATTATGCAAAAGAAAATACAAAACTGAAAATAAAAACAAAAACAGAAAAAGGAAAAGGGCTAAACTGACACAACCTGGACTCGTCCTAGTCACTGACTAGTGGGTCCAGGAGGAGCTGAGGTGGCGATGCGTGGGTGCGGGAGTGGGTTTGAGTGCCCTGAGGTTGACAGTGGGGCCGACCTGTCAGTGGCACAGAAATGGCTAAAAGGGGGGTTTATCCACTGCCCCGGCGGGAATCAAACCCTGGTCTGCGCGTAGTGAGGGAAAGGCTCAGGCCACTGGGCTATGCGTGTGCGTCTGATAAGAGAGGGGGCCTGGCTCCTCTTGAGGTAACCAGTATCTGGTACATGTCCTCTTCTTCCCCGCAACAAAGAAGACTCGACGACGCTGGCGAGCAGCAACGGCGAAGGCGGGGCCCTACAGGTGGTAGTGGGCGTGCGAGAACCTGCAAGGGGTGTGTGTGGCGTGCGGATCTCGGCTTCGGGGCGAGGATGCGCGGGGTGAGGCAGAAGCAGAGACCGGGCTCGCGCGGAGCAGGGCTCGGTGCAGGTGCGCAACACGCGGCGGCAAGGCGAAGCAGAGGCGCGACTCTGCTGCAGAGATCGTCCAGACGCGTGCGACGCGAGCGATGAGCTGCTGGGGACACGGGGCGCACGGACTGCAAGCACTCTCTAAAGAATTCAGAGATCCGCCGGAGCACGGGGAGCGCGGCGCAGGATCGATGCTAGCCACGACTCTGGTGCACTAAGGACGACGGGAAGGAGCAGGGAGGAGGATGGGTATACCTAGTATACCTATGACATGAATTCGAGGGCGGGGACGGAGCAGCACGACGGCGATGAGGCGAGGAAGTCCAGCGAAGTTGCTGTCCGAGAAGAAGATGAAGAAGGGGACATCGTGGAAGGAGTCCTTGGGATTGGCTTTGCGTCTGAACGGATCCGGGGCAGCGTTGCGGGGCAGGAGGACGTCGAGGAGGAAGGCGGGGCGGACTATACCGGCGGCGAGCTCCTGCTTGGGTCGGCCATGGGGTATGCGTGCAGCGCGCGAGGAGGAGGCGTGGAGATGCGGCGGCGCGGAGGGAGGAAGGAGGATAGGTTAAACCCTAGGAGGCGCGGGTGCTCGTCTTTATAGGGGCGCGAGCGTTGCGGCCCTGACGTTCATGAGTTCACGGCACGACGGCGCGCCTGCTCTGACTCTAAAGCGAGGAGGACGGAGGGAGATAGAGCAGGTGGCCGTTCGGGCGAGTCGCTGAGAAGCAGGCCCGGGTGAGAGGGAGGACACGGAGCCGCTGCGTTGGCGGGCTATGGGGGAAAACTGGTTGGGCCGCGGGCATGGACTGGCCTAGGTGGCTGCGGCTGCGGGGCTGCTGCTGGCTGCGCTGTCTCTTCTGCTCCTTTTCCTTTTCTTTTTCTTCAGACAGAAAAACAAAATGAAAAGCTCAAGGACATAGGAGAGGAGTTTGGTAAATATAAAAATATTCTCAAGCTCCTATGAAAATGCTCTATTTTATAAAATTGTCCTGGGCATTTTTAGAGGAAGTAAAATAATTCAAGTTTGAATTAAATTCAAACTTGAGCCATTTTAAAACCTAACCAAGACAATTCCAGAAGAGGCGAAATCTGGCATAGGCATTTTGGACATGGGGCAAGAATTGTTGGAAGGGGATGAACATTAAAGGAGGAGGCTAGAGGGCACTTGATGAATTAAAAGAAAGAGAGAAAGAGAGAGAAGGGGAGGTGGTGCTAGATGAGAAAGGATTTTAGAATGGACATGAACTTGCTACCACCACCACAACAAGGTCAAAAAGGATCTCACTTAACAAACTAGGGAAAAGAATAAAACAAAATGACAGGAAAAATACCATGATGATGATGATGAAATGATGATGATGAAGTAATGCATGAATGCATAAAGAAAATACAATATGACAATGCAATGACAATGAGAATGCATAATTGAAAAAGAACCCCCAAGGAAAAGGACAAGGATCAATTGGTAAATGCTTTATTGCCATATAAGGAAGGTATCACATATGGGGTGTTACAAACTCTCCTCCACTACAAAAGATCTCATCCTGAGATCTAGGACTGAAAGAAGGCGGGATACTCGGAACGGGGATATTCTTCTCATTCCCATGTAGCTTCTCGGTCGGTATGGTGTGACCCCTTCACTTTAAAGAATGTGATGGACTTGTTGCGGGTCTTGCGCTCAGTTTCTTCAAGGATAGCAATGGGGTGCTCACGATAAGATAAGTCTTGTTGAATATCAATCTCTTCGAAAGGAATAGTGCGTTCAGGCGTCTGGAAGCACTTGCGGAGTTGTGACACGTGAAACACATCGTGCACATTTGCAAAGTTGGAGGGAAGCTCGAGTTGGTAGGCTAGATCGCCTCTCTTGCCAAGAATCTTGAAAGGGCCCACGTATCTTGGAGCAAGCTTGCCCTTGATACCGAACCTCTGAGTGCCCTTCATGGGAGAAACACGGAGATAGACATGATCTCCAATGTCGAAAGCCAAGTCACGATGCTTGCCATCATAGTAGCTCTTTTGACGCGATTGTGTGGCCTTGAGATTCTCACGTATGACTTTGCACATTTCTTCGGCTTCTGAGATCAAATCATTTCCAAGGAGTTGACGTTCACCAGTCTCGGACCAGTTGAGAGGGGTGCGACACTTTGTGCCATAGAGGATTTCAAACGGAGCTTTGCCTGCACTTGCTTGGAAACTGTTGTTGTATGAGAATTCGGCAAATGGAAGGCAGTCTTCCCATTTCATACCGAAGGAGATGACACAAGATCTGAGCATATCTTCGAGGATTTGGTTCACTCTTTCGACTTGACCACTAGTCTGAGGGTGAAACGCAGTGCTGAAGCGAATCTTGGTGCCCATGGCTGACTGAAAAGAATCCCAGAACTTGGAAGTGAACAAGCTTCCACGGTCTGAGGAGATGACTTGAGGAATGCCATGCAAAGAGACAATTCTGGAGGTGTACAGCTCTGCCAGCTGAGCTGCGTTGATGGATTCTTTGACTGGAAGAAAATGAGGCACTTTAGTTAGCTTGTCAATCACCACAAAGATAGCATCATTTCCTCTCTTGGACTTTGGAAAACCAATGACGAAATCCATCTCAATGTGATCGAATTTCCACTCGGGAATAGGTAGGGGTTGAAGGAGTCTAGCTGGATGTTGATGTTGTGCCTTCACTCTTCTGCAGACATCACACTCGTTCACGAATTGGGCAATTTTCCTTTTCATGCGAGTCTACCAATATGATTGCTTGAGGTCATGGTACATCTTGGAGCTTCATGGATGTATCGAGAGGAGTGAGTCATGTGCTTCGTCCATTATGAGCTTTCTGAGATCGCCTTTGGGAACCACAATTCTGTCCTCAAAGAACAAAGTGTCTCTCTAATCAATGCGATAGCACTTGTACTTGGGAGTACCCTTAGCAATACCATGTTTCACTTTCCGCACCATAGCATCACTGAGTTGGGCCTCACGGATTTGATCTTCCAAGGTAGGAGTAACTTGAAGGTTGGCAAGAAATCCTTGCGGAACAACTTGGAGGTTGAGCTTCCTGAATGATTCACCAAGTTCAGGTTGGAACGGTTTGAGAAGGAGACTGTTGCAATAAGCCTTTCTGCTCAAGGCATCTGCAATGACATTGGCCTTGCCAGGAGTATACTCAATGCTTGGATCGCACTTTTGGATCATCTCAACCCAACGAGCTGGCGAAGGTTAAGGTTTGGCTGAGCGAAGATGTACTTCAAGCTCTTGTGATCGGTGAAGATATCCACTTTTCTGCCCAAAAGAAGGTGTCTCCACGTAATCAAAGCATGAACAACTACTGCTGGCTCAAGATCATGTGTGGGGTAATTCTTCTCATTTGGTTTAAGCTGACGAGAAGTGTATGCAACGATCTTCTTGTCTTGCATGAGAACACCACCAAGACCTTGCAATGAAGCATCGCAAAAGACTTCATAAGGCTTGGACTCATCCGGAGGAGTAAGAACCGGAGCAGAAATGAGCTTCTCTTTGAGTGTATTGAATTCCACATCACAATCAGGAGTCCACGAGTACTTGACATTCTTTTGCAGCAAGTTGGAAAGAGGCTTGGCAATCTTGGAGAAGTTCTCAACGAACCTTCTACAATAGCTAGCGAGACCGAGGAAACTTTGGAGTTGTTTGAGATTCTGCGGAGGTTCCCAGTGGACAATAGCTTCAACCTTCTCGGGGTTAACAGAAAAGCCCTCGGCAGAGATGATATGGCCAAGTTAGAGGACTTTATCAGGCCAAAATTCACATTTGGAGAACTTCGCATAGAACCGGTGCTCACGGAGCCTGTCAAGGACCAAACGGAGGTGCTTGGCATGGTCTTCTTTATTCTTGGAGAATACCAAGATATCATCGAGGTAGACGAGCACAAATTCATTGGTGTAGGGGTTGAATATGAAGTGCATCGTTCGAGAGAAGGTGGGTGGAGCATTAGCAAGCCCGAAAGACATGACCGTGTATTCATAGGAGCCATAACTCGTTCTGAATGCGGTCTTGGGAATATCCTCTTCACGGATATGAATCTGATGGTAACCCATCTGGAGATCGAGCTTCGAGAAAACCTTGGCTCCTTTGAGCTGCTCGAACAATTCATTGATATTGGGGAGAGGGTACTTATTCTTTATTGTCTTCTTGTTCAATGGTCGGTAATCAACACAAAGGCGTTTCGTGCCATCCTTCTTCTTGACAAATAGAACACCACAGCCCCAAGGAGAAGTACTTGGTCTGATTAGACCCATACGTTCTTGCTCATTGAGTTGTTTCTTCAGCTCCTTCAACTCTTTAGGAGAAAGCTTGTACGGACGCCGACATGCTGGCTCAGTACCGGGTTCAAGTTCAATGACAAATTCAACTGGACGGTTCCGAGGCATGCCTGGAAACTCTTCAGGGAATACATCCTCATATTCACAAACCACCGGAATCTGAGAAATGGCATTAATCTCGCCCTTGTCATTGAGAGAGAATAGCCTGATTGTGTTATCTCGAGATGCGAAGATAATCATGTCTTTGGAAGGATGAGTTAGATTGACCTCCTTGTTTGCACAATCAATAGGAGCATCATGCTTCGAGAGCCAATCCATCCCAAGAATAAGATCAATGTCTGAGTTACCGAGAACAACCGGTGAAACCAGAAAACTGTAATCACCCATATGAATAGATATGCCCGAAGCAAACACGCTAGAATGCATTCGTTTTCCCGGAGAAATAATTGATAACTCCCTTGGCAAATTTTTGTGTCAAAATTGTGCTTCGTTGCAAATGGGTGAGATATGAAAGAGCATGATGCACCCAAATCAAACAAGACTTTAGCAGGAATTGAGTTAACCGGAAGATTACCAATTATCACATCTAAAGAATTCTCTGCTTGAGCTGCATTCATCAGGCACTCTTGCAGCCTTGGGATTGTGCTTGACAATAGCATTGCTGACATGTGGAGGAGGCGGAATGCGCCTTTGAGTACACTTGTTTGCATAGTGACCTTTCTGACCACACTTGTTGCCAGTAACTTCTGAAAGAGGCCGATGATAAGGACCACTTGGTCTTGGAGCTTGGAACTGAGGCTTGGACTGGTTGCTTGGGTTGGGTGGGTGGGAGTATCCACGACCACCTGAGTGCTTCTTGTTGCTTGGAGGACGGAGCACTAGAGGAGGCGGTAGCCAGAACTTCTACTGCTTGGCAACCACTTGAGAGGAAGAGGAGGAATGAACAGCATCTCTTATCCTCTTTTTGGAAGCTTCACACTTGAGCTGAGCTGCCTCTTGCTTGAGAGCCATATTGTAGAATTGGTCAAATTCATCCGGCTCAAACAAGGTGAGAGCAAGTTGGAGTTCATCTTTCAGACCTCCTCGGAATTGGTAGATTTTGCTCTTGGCATCGGGGATGTCTTGCTTCGCATAATGGGCAAGATTCTGGAATTTGACATTGTATTGATAGACGGACATGGTGCCTTGCTTCAGGTTGCGGAATTGCTGACGCGTGCCTTCAATGACACTGGTTGGAATGTGATGAGAATGGAAATCTTTGCAGAAGTCAGTGCATGAGATCTCACGACCACCTCTGGAGTCTTTGTACTGTTGCCACCAATCTGCAGCTTGATCTTTGAGTTGGAAAGTGGCAAACTTGACATAATCCTCAGGTCTTACGTTACTGCATTCAAAGTGCTACTTGATGTCTGTGATCCAATCTTCAGCATCTAGCGGGTCCACACAGTAACTGAAAGACTTTGGTTGGTTTGCCAGGAACTGGTTCAGCATCGCAAAGTGAGGTTGATTGAACAGATTTCCTTGGCCTTGGTTCCCTTGATTGCCTTGATTTGCTTGATTGGCTTGGAAATTCTGCATCATCTGCATGAGCATCTGAGTGTTCTGGTTGGTTGCTTGCCTAATCTCTCTCCATGCCTCAAACGGAGGAGGAGGGGAAGGAGGACGTTCAGGAGGACGCTCTTTTTCACCCTCTTGGTTTGGGTTGGGAACCTTCTTTGGAGCCATCCTGAAGATGATGACAACCGTTAGCCATTGATGCAAAATAGATAAGCTGAATCAACGGCTAGATATTTGCAACATATAATTTTCACAATGAACATTCAAACAAAATGAACGAATGAATTCCATAGCTTAATGGTACCACACTTGTCGAGAAGCCACTTGGGAGAACAAAACGATAGAATAAAACAACACGGTACAGATGGAACAAATACATAATAGAAGTTTCGTCCCACATGTTCGTGATGAATACCCCATGGTACGTGTTACAAAAGGTCTTGCAATCCTCAGCACAGCCAAGGATCCTTTAAGATGCAACTCCCAATTAGAACAGCGCCCATGAAACCTCTTCACTAAATGTTGAACCCCAAACCTCATACCATGCACTCGTTGGAAGATTACCTACGAGCTACTTGAAACCCACCTATTAATTCCCGAAGCTTCCGGTTATGCAATATGGTGTTGGGGATACAGGGGAAGCACCGCGCACTCAACTCTAAACCTACATCCAGTTGTATCCATCCGTCAACACATAACCAGTCATCTTCGGAAACTGTTTACCTCGGTCCTTCGAAACGTCTCTGTTATACTAGCTGTGGCAATACTCCCAAACTATCTCCCCGGTACTGGGTGACGTCGGGGTTATCTCACCACCAGACATGCATAGAAGATTTTTTTATGTCGGCCCCCTTTGGTATTCTAGAACCGCTACGATACATTTGTGACGACAACACCTCGGAACTCAACTCCCCAGGACACTGCCACAACACCTAAATGACAGGAGGCATCGAGAACAATGTTCTCGTTACAAAGATATCGGAACAATCCAAACAATACTTGCGTGATCCTAAAAAAAATTGGTGAAATTTTGAGAGTAGAGGAGATAGAACAACGTCAGGAGTCCTCACCAAAGCGATGAAGGGGATGAGGAGTAAAAAGAAATCCTACTCTCCGATATATATATATATATATATATATATATATATATATATATATACACACACATAGGACTCAAAACATTTTGTGTGTGTGCCTAGACTCAACCATCAGGGGTTCGATCAATCAGGGGGCTCCTAGGTCGGAGAAGGCTCTGAATACCAACTTGTAATGCCCAGTATGCGACTATGTCTCCTACGTGTCGAGGCATGACTTAGAGACATAAGCGCATACTAGGATGATCTCAAGTATGGTATCTTTGCACATCTCATGTAAAAGTTCAGGGATGAAATAGGAAAAGATAGTTGGCTTACACTCGCCACGTCACACAATGAATACAATAACATACATCATCCAAATAACACATGGTCCGACTACGGATAAAATCCAAACGAGAAAGATACCATAAACACAAGCCCGGATCCTCCTAGTATGAACCACTACTGATCGTCGGGATACGAAACATAGTAACGTCCACGCTCTTCATCGAACTCTCACTGAAGTTCTGAACCATCTCCTGCATTGTTCTCAGCGTTACCTGCATCTGGTGTATGTTGAATCTGTGAGCCACAAAGGACTCAGCAATCCCGTTCCCGGGTATCAAAACTACCAAAGCCTTAGGTGTGGAAGAGTAATAAAGTGTTTTCCGTAGCACTAAGCACCATCTTACAAGTTTAGAGCGAGAAGAGAACAAGTGCCAATGGTCGCCAAGTTCATCAAGAAGTGATCCTAGCTACTCGCGATCAAACATAACCTCACCATGTTCACTTCCCGAAGCCCTTCGGAAAGAGACCATCACGGTTACTCACACAGGCAGTGTATTCTTATGAATAAGGTGTCAAGTTATCTACAACCGGATATTAACAAATTCACATTTGCCACATAAGCGCGGGCACGGCTTTCGAAAGATCAAACCCTGCAGGGGTGTCCCAACTTAGCCCATCACAAGCTCACGATCCGCGAAGTCGCAACTCCAAATTGGGAAGACCCGAGTATCCTCGGAATCCCGTGCTCAAGATATTTTAACAAAGGTAAAACTACTCCAGCAAGACCTCCCGGTGTACCGACACCCTAATAGTAGCCGCGCGTATCTCGTCTCAGGCCACGACCGGATGGGCGATGCTACAGGTAATACCAGATACCTCGGGTTTCCCCAAGGCGGCCCTACAGGACCCCCGGTTTGGACCAACACTCATGAGGACCACTGGCTCGGGTTGTTAATTAAGACTTGGGTTTGCAACGCCCTATGCAAGTTTCAGTTATTAGGCAAATGTAAAACCAATGTTGGGCCTTGCTGGAAAAGCTTAAAACATAGCGAATTATCACGGGGGGGGGGGGGGG
>LR738709.1:158017062-158062145 GCA_902687465.1 Secale cereale
GCAGAAACCCCAATAGTGTTACGACCGCAAAATCAAGGAACTTAACACCGGTGTATCGGTTCCTAAGGTGGCATGAGTGGAACGAAACACCAAGCAGAAGGCTTAGCCTTCCACCCATTACCAATATATAGGTGCATTAGTTTATAACAGGTATATATATAGTGTTATCCCGATAACAAGTACGGACGTGGAGCAATCTTCAAAACTTCACCTGCAACTAACAACGCTAGAAGAGGTGCTGAGCAAGGCATACTTAACGAATCAACGGTTTGCTAGGAAGGCGGTTAGAGTGTTTCATGGCAACAATAGGAGGCTGACAACCAGGAATAGGCATCGAGGCACATCTAAAGAACGAGACAACTAGGATAGGCAAAGATAGAGGTGATATCGGGGAATGGTCATCTTGCATATTGAGTCCACGGAGGGATCGTAACCTTGCTCCTCAAACTCAGTCTCGGTAGGAACCTCGAACTCCGAATCGTCATCGGGCTCTAACCAACACAACAATAGAAACACCGGAACAACAATCAATCATCATGCAATGATCAAACACATGATGCATGATGTGATGCATATGAATATGGGTAGGATATGATGCAACTCCTAGGGGCAAGATGAGTGCATAAGTGGCATGGCAATGAACAAGATCACAACACAACTAGGGACACAAGCAAAAGGAAAACAAGTACTAACATAGTCACAAGTGGTTATGTAGTTGATTTAGACAAGCACCCAACAAGTTTTATAAGTTGTTTAACATGGCAAGGGGTGCAACTAGGACCAACAACAACATGCTAGCATTTTAAATGGGCCGGAAAGAACAAACAACAATTTCCGGAAACTCCCATGTTCATAACAACACATATAGGACAGATCTGATAAAGTCATATTTTAGAGTTGTTAAACATGCAAAGTAACAGCACCGTCTTAATCGACACATTTTTCCACCCCAAATACATATAAAGTTTGTCAAATTTGGAGCTTGGGTCATTTAGTTATGAATTTAACAAGTTTGAGCATAATTTAAACACAAAATAATTCAAACAACAATTTAAATGTTTTTAAACATGGCAACAAACTTCATATAAATATTATACACTAAAAACTAAGTAGTTTTCATATATTAAGTATTGTCAACAGATGCATAAATTAAATGATATGAATTATGCAAAAGAAAATACAAAACTGGAAATAAAAACAAAAAACAGAAAAAGGAAAAGGGGTAAACTGACACAACCTGGACTCGCCCTAGGCACTGACTAGTGGGTCCAGGAGGAGCTGAGGTGGCGCTGCGTGGGTGCGGGAGTGGGTGTGAGTGCGCTGAGGCTGACGGTGGGGCCGGTCTGTCAGTGGCACCGAAATGGCAAAAAGGGGGGCTTTATCCACTGCCCCGGCGGGAATCGAACCCTGGTATGCGCGTAGCGAGGGAAAGGCTCAGGCCACTGGGTTATGCGTGTGCATCTGATAAGAGAGGGGGCCTGGCTCCTCTTGAGGTAACCTGTATCTGGTACAGGTCATCTTCTTCCCCGCAACAGAGAAGACTCGACGACACCGTCGAGCAGCAACAGCGAAGGCGGGGCCCTACAGGTGGTAGCAGGCGGGCGGGAACCTGCAAGGGGTCTGTGTGGCGCGCGGATCTCGGCTTCAGGGCGAGGATGCGCGGGGTGAGGCGAAAGCATAGACCGGGCTCGCGCGGGAGCACGACTCGGTGCGGGCACGCAACGCGCGACGGCAAGGCGAAGCAGAGGCGCGGCTCTGCTGCAGAGATCGTCCAGACACGTGCGACGCGAGCGATGAGCTTCTGGGGACGCCGGGCGCGCGGACTGCGAGCACTCTCTGAAGAATTCAGAGATCCGACGGAGCACGGGGAGCACGGCGCAGGATCGATGCTAGCCACGACTCTGGTGCACTAAGGACGACGAGAAGGAGCGAGGATGAGGCTGGGTATACGTAGTATACCTATGACATGAATTCGGGGCTGGGGACGCAGCAGCACGACGGCGAGGAGGCGAGGAAGTCCAGCGAACTTGCTGTCCAAGAAGAAGATGAAGAAGGGGGAGTCGTGGAAGGAGTCATTGGGCTCGGCTTCGCGTCTGAACGGATCCGGGGCAGCGTTTCGGGGCTGTAGGACGTCGAAGAGGAAGGCAGGGCGGACTACGCCGGCGGCGAGCTCCTGCTCGCATCGGCCATGGCGTCTGCGTGCAGTGCGCGAGGAGGAGGCGTGGAGATGCGGAGGCGCGGAGGGAGGAAGGAGGAGAGGGTAAACCCTAGGAGGCGCGGGTGCTCGGCTTCATAAGGGCGCGAGTGTTGCGGCCTCGACGTCCATGAGTTCACGGCACGACGGCGCGGCTGCTCTATCTCTGAAGCGAGGAGGACGGAGGGAGACGGAGCAGGTGGCCGTTCGGGCTCGGATGAGAGGGAGGACATGGAGCCGCTGCGTTGGCGGGCTGCGGGGGGAAATTAGCTGGGCCGCGGGCATGGACTGGCCCAGGTGGCTGCGGCTGCGGGGCTGCTGCTGGCTGTGCTGTCTCTTCTGCTCCTTTTCCTTTTCTTTTTCTTCAGACAGAAAAACGAAATGAAAAGCTCATGGACATAGGAGACGAGTTTGGTAAATATAAAATTATTCTCAAGCTCCTGTGAAAATGCTCTATTTTATAAAATTGTCATGGGCATTTTTAGAGGAAATAAAATAATTCAAGTTTGAATTAAATTCAAACTCGAGCCATTTTAAAACCTAACCAAGACAATTCCAGAAGAGGTGAAATCTGGCATAGGCATTTAGGACATGGGGCAAGAATTGTTGGAAGGGGATGAACATTAAAGGAGGAGGCTAGAGGGCACTTGAAGAATTAAAAGAAAGAGAGAAAGAGAGAGAAGGGGAGGTGGTGCTAGATGAGAAAGGATTTTAGAATGGACATGAACTTGCTACCACCACCACAACAAGATCAAAAAGGATCTCACTTAACAAACTAGGGAAAAGAATAAAACACAATGATAGGAAAAATACCATGATGATCATGATGAAATGTTGATGATGAAGTAATGCATGAATGCATAAAGAAAATACAATATGACAATGCAATGACAATGAGAATGCATAATTGAAAAAGAACCCCCAAGGAAAAGGACAAGGATCAATTGGTAAATGCTTTATTTCCATATAAGGAAGGTATCACATATGGGGTGTTACACCATACTAGTACACGTAAACATTAGACTGAGGCAGCGCTTATACTACCACATTAGTTAGCATAGCATCGGTACAGAATCATGTGCAAGCGTGTGCACCGTGGCCGCGCGGTCGATCGAACGATGCGTCACCGTGTCACGCTCGAAGGACATCCACTGAACATTTTTGTGTGTGTGAAAAAAATCCCCGAATATTACTCTACTTTTTTTCCTGGAAAAGTTCTTTACTCTACAATATTTCCATATATTTGAATTTAGCTTCAGTTCGTGCTTATTGGGATTTGGACGTTTTAGGTGCGCCCTAGAAATATTTTTTTAATACTGATTTTGTGTGTGTGACTGTGAGAGAACGTGTGTATGTGTCCATATGTGTGTTGTGGCGGAAGGGTGGTTTGGAGATGGTGTGCGTGTGATAGAGACATAGAGCGGTGTGAATGTGCAAATGATCATGCATGAGTGAGACATAGACATAGAGAGATGCCAAGATATTGTGTATACATGAGAGAACGGTCTTCTATTTGTACTTGTCTGCGTGCGAGAGATTGAGAGAGAGAGAGAGAGAGATTCTCTCTATAGGTTCGATTTCTCCCAATATTTGCCACACACACACACACTCCCCCAACCCGGAGCACACAATCCATCCCCATCCAAGGTTATATGGCAACCACTCTCGCTTGTGCTTCTTTGCACCCCCAGCATGCACACCACCTTAATCTTAAAAGAGGGCATCGAGGAGTTCGAAGACGATGACCAGGTGAATGGGGGAGAGGATGAGGAGAGAACAAGGAGCAGATGGACATGGCGGTGCAACGCGGGGAGGCCGATGGCTGCGCTGGTCCACGGCGGCGTCGGGAGTGGGAGGACGAGCAGGGGAATGGGGGAGAGGATGAGGGGAGGCGCTAGGGTTCAAGGGGGTCACGAGCATCGCCTTGTAGACATAGGGGGCGACGGGGGTGGCCGCGGGATGGCCAATGCATGGCCATCCATGCCATGGATGCGGGAGCACCATCCACCGCGGTTGTGAACAGAGGGAGGAAGTGGATGACCCACCTAGTGGGCTGGGCCAGCCACTGTGCTAGCAGGCCTAACTGCACAGTGCACTTAGGCCTTTTACATTTCTTTCTTTTCTTTCATTCTTTTTCTTTTTTGTTTATCTTTTAATTACTTCATGTTTCTTTTAAAACCAAAATCATTTGAGTTTTATAAAATATAATACTTGTGCCACAATTAGTGTTGTAATCTAGGCTACTGTCACAAAAAGTTTGGCACATAAATAAAAGAGTTTGCATTTTTATAATTTTTAAAAGGTATTCAAATAATTGTTTTAGCCCCTATTTTAATTATTATTGGGCTTTTAATTACTTTGTAAAATTATTGATTTCTTCACCCCCAATTACTTTTGATTTATTTGTCACATCTAGAACATTTTATTTTTGACTTTTGAGAACTTTATTTATTTGCCTTTGTTTTAAATTTGAATTTTGAATAGGTTTGAATCAAGGCTAGATTAACAACATTAATTGTGGTGATGTGGCATCATTAGTAGAGGGTTACTGTAGCTTAATTATCCAGGCGTCACAATTCTCCTCCTCTGCAAGAAATCTCGTCCCGAGATTTAGGAGCGGGAGTAAGGGGGAAGGGATTTGGTTACGAAACTCTAACGGGTCTTCTCGGTGTTGGTTTCTCTTCTCGAAGAGGTAGATCCATTACATTGACGTCCTCTGTAATGCCCAGTATGAGATTATACCTCCCACGTGTCGAGGCACAACTTGAAGGTATAAGCTCATACTAGAATGATCTCATTTATGGTATCTTTGCACGACTCATGGAAAAGAGGGATGAAATTGCAAAAGAGTAGTAGGCTTACACTCGCCACGTCACACAATGCATTACATAAACAATCATCATCCAAATAACATCAGAGTTCGACTACGGACGAAGATCCAAATGAAAGATACCAAAAGAATAAATCCACAAGGTCCGATCGCCCCTAGTAGAAACCACTACTGATCGTCGAAAACGTCACATATATACGGCTACGCTCTTCATCGAACTCCCACTGAAGTTCTGATCCATCTCCTGCGTCGTACTCAGCTGTACCTGCATCTGGTGGTGTAGTATCTGTGACCCACGAGGACTCAGCAATCCCATAACCATGGGTATCAAGACTAGCAAAGCTTTATGGGTAGGAAGAGGTAAAGTGGTGAGGTTGCAGCAGCGACTAAGCATAATATGGTGGCTAGCTTACGAGTACAAAAATAAGATGAGCATCTACGCAAACGGTCGCAAACTAGTAGTGATCGCTAAAGATCCTGAACTACCTACGAGTCAAACATAACCCCACCGTGTTCTCTTCTCAAAGTGAAAAGAGGCAGTCACAGTTACTCACACAGTTGTGTGTTTTATCTCGGATCCTCTGTCAAGTTTTCTACAACCGGACATTAACAAATTCCAATCTGCCACATAACCACAGGCATGGCTTTCGAAAGATCATAACCCTGCAGGGGTGTCCCAACTTAGCCCATCACAAGCTCTCACGATCAGCTGAAGTAATAATAATTATTACCCCTTATCTTAGAGAAATCCGATCAGGCTCGGTATCCCGGTGCACAAGACATTTCGACAATGGTAAAACAAGTCCAGCAAGACCTCCCGGCGTGCCGACACCCTGATAGTAGCCGCGCGTATCTCGTCTCAGGCCACGTCTGGATGGGCGATTATACGAGTAAAACCAGCCCTCGGGTTTCCCCAAGGTGGCCCCTCAAACTCCCCATTTGGGACCAACACCATCAGCACTGGCCCCCTGCTATGTAGAAAAGAATCCCGAGGGCGCGACCCCCTATGCAAATTTAATTATTTAATTAAGTTGTTATTATGAGGCAAATTTAAAACCAATGTTGGGCCTTGCTGGAGGAGTTTTATTCAAAGACGAACTGTCAAGGGGTCCCCATATACCCAACCGTGTAAGGAACGCAAAATCAAAGAACATAATGCCGGTTTATCAACGCCTAAGGTGGCATGAGTGGAACAAAACACCGAGCAAAAGGCCAAGTCTTCCACCCATGCCCAGTATATAGGTGTGTTAATAATAATAATAGATATTGTGATATTCCAAAGCAACAAGTTCCCACCTGAAACGATCTTCATCTTCACCTGCATCTAACAACGGTATAAGAGGGGCTGAGCAAGCGGGTAACATAGCCAAACAATGGTTTGCTAGGAAGGTGTCAAAGGTTATAGGTTTCATGGCAACAAGGAGAGGCTGACAATAATGATGGATAGCGCGACATGTAACGATAGCCTCGAGACAACTAAGCATGGCAATGATAGTAAAGGTATCCAAGGTGATGGTCATCTTGCCTGGGATTCCGCGAGGAAGAAGAACAAGTCCATGAAGTAGTCGAACAAAACCTCACAACTCCGAAACAAACCCGGAGCTAACGAGAGAAGCAAACCGGAAAGAAGCAAACAACGCGGTAAACACACATATCATAACCATGGCATGTTGCACAACCAAGTATGATGTGTGTCCGATTTTAAATATGCATGGCATGGCAAAGTGCACAATCAATACTACAAGTTAAGTGGAGCTCAATATGCAACGAGTTGCATATTGATGAAACACCCCCATTTTACTTATTTAGTTGACTCTCGTTTATCTACAAGACAAGATTAAATGTTTTTTATTAAACATGGCAAGAGGTGAAGCATAAGTAAAACTACACTATCTAGGCATTTTAAATGAGGCCGGAAATAACAACAAAAATTCCGGAAAATCCCCATGACCAATTTAGCAATTATTAAAGCAACAACAATTTAACATTTAAAGGTTGTTATCATGATGCGGATGGCATGATCAAGTTTTATGCAATTTTTAGTAAAAGTTAACATGAACATGATAAGGAGTATTTGTCGCCACGACGGAAAGAAAAGAGGGTCGTGGCGGCGAAAACGGATACGGTGCCACGGCAACGTTCCGATGATCCGACACTCGTCGAGATGCCGGTGCAAAAGCAAGGTAGCGTGAGCGTGTCATGCAAGAGAGATGGGGTGCTCCTGGTTTCCGGGTTCCCACGGGTCGGCGACAAAAGAGAGGCACAACGGACACGGTGCATCAAGGGATACACCTCATACATCGCAAGCAAACGTTCTCGGGTGTTGTCTCACGATATACCTTCGGAGCGTGCGTTTCGGGGTGGTTCGAGTCATCGAGGGAAGTAGTCGAACACGTTTCATTTCGGAGTGGGAAGTAGGCGTTCTCGCGGCGGTAGTGGAAGTAGACGTTCTCGTTTTGTAGATGTTCGGGGTCATCGTGTCGGGGTACTTGGGGTCACCGTACTTGCGGTCTCGTTTCTTGCAACGGTAGTTGTACACGGTCGTCGTGGTACTTGTCGAGTCGTAGTGGCACTTGAGGGGCATCGACGTCGTGGTACTTGGCATCCGTGGGTGACCTTCGGTGGACTTGGTGGAAACCACAACGTGTGCCGGAGGCAAACGACTCAAACGTCCATGACCGTGCGGAAGACCGCGGTGCTCCTGTTACGGGGGGTGCGAGGAACTGCATGGAAGTCAGAGGCGAGGACGTGTCATGTTCGTCTGTCCGAAGGAGAGGCGGGGATGGGGTGCTGCAGGAGGGAGGCGTAGGGGTTGCCAGGCCGGGGCAAGGGCTTGGCAGCAACGAACCTGGTGAAGCAGGGGAGGTCAGGGGCGAGGCTGGACGAGGCCCACGCGCCGGAGCTTGGAGACAGCAGCAAGCCGCTGTCCGCGGGTGAGGGAGAGACCGGTGTTGGGTAATCCAAACTTACGTCAGTTTTAGTCAAGCAAGTTTAGCCGTGTGTGCTAGTTATGTTTGATTCAGATTAGTACTAGCGTGTTCAAGCTGGCCGGTGATTAGGTTAGTTCGCCAGGTTGCCGTTTAGTTTTGTTAAGTTTGATTAGAACAGGAAGGAGCTTTCCGGTTGGATTTTGCATACCATGCACGAGTAGTACTAGTTGGTATAGGAAGTGGATTTGTCTAGGAGTCAGACTCGTTTCTAATTGTGTTTGGTCCTACAGCTGTGTATATATATACACATGCGTGGGGCTTCAAGTTTGTACCGTGGGAAAAAAGAGAAAAAGAAATAAAGAGAAGAGAGGCACGACACGTGCCTTTGGCTAAAAGTGTTTATTGTGTGTGTTCGTGATATTTTATGTGAATGATCCTGTGGGCGAGTTCCAACAATTGGTATCTAGAGCAAGGTCGAGGTGAAGCTGTGCTCGCCCCGAGGTGGCGACCCGACTAGCGCCTCGGGGCGGGCGATACTGTCGCTTGTGTAGCGACAAGGACGAGCGGGCGATATAGTCGCTGGTGTAGCGACGAGGAGGAGAGGGCAATAGAATCGCTGGTGTAGCGACGACGAGGAGCAGACCATATAGTCGTTGGGTGGTGCAGCGACGTGGAGGTTCGGGTGGTTGTCTTCCGGCGAAGCGACAACGAGAAGGTGGCGAGGATGCTGTCGCAAGCGAGGCAATGAGTGATTGTCGTTCGACGGAACTTCTTGGAGGAGGGCGACATGGCTGGCGTCGGTATGGCATTGGTGATCGTTGATTGTTATGGAGGTGTCGAAGTTGCGACATCGAGGAAATCATTGGGATCATCGTTGGAGGGTGAATGTAGAGATGGCGAAGTTGCGAGCCGTCATCAAGGTGTGCACATGAGTTCTTGTAAGGTGCGTCCAAGATCTCAGGTGTATGAGTCAATTGAGATGTGTCACTGGCGGAGGAGAATTGCGAGCGAAAGCTGACGGAAAAAGGAATTGGTGCCTTGCGTTTCCGTTCGTGGTCGCAGAGTTCCGACGAGTTCATATATGATGGAGATGAGTTGCACGTATATGGCGAGTTGCGATGCCGTCGGACGGGAAGCGTCGTTTGGTAAGTTGCGTCACCAACGACGAAGAGATGAAGTGAATATGCGGCGGGTGAAGAGATGTGTCTCCCCGTGTACAAGCAGCCGGTAAGAAGATGAAGATCAACGTGAAGATGGACGCGGACCAGTTAAGATGAGCTCCTGCATGAGGCTATGCGTTTAGTCGGCATGTAGCACGCTAAGATGTGGCAGCGTGGCTGGTAGTCCAGGTAATTTTTGATTTCAGTCTGCAAGTCGGCATGAAAAAGAAGGTGATGAAGTTGTGACCGTCACTACGAGAAGAAAGAAGTGGTCCGGTTAGTCGCATCACCGGAGGCAATTGGCATGACAAGAAGAATATATGATCATATGTGTGTCTCGTCGAGTAAAGAGTCGAGTGTTTGAATTAGGGGGTGATTGTTGGGTAATCCAAACTTATGTCAGTTTTAGTCACGCAAGTTTAGCCGTGTGTGCTAGGTATGTTTGATTCAGATTAGTACTAGCGTGTTCAAGCTGGCCGGTGATTAGGTTAGTTCGGCAGGTTGCCGTTTAGTTTTGTTAAGTTTGATTAGAACAGGAAGGAGCTATCCGGTTGGATTTTGCATACCATGCACGAGTAGTACTAGTTGGTATAACTAAAAGGCCCAGGGCCCAAAGGTGGATTAGGGCCCGTAGACATAAACCACCATATGGTGCGTAACTTGTGTTGTAAGATAGGAAAGGTAGAAACCGAGCCGGACACGTTTATGAGCCGGCCTCGGGATTCTGTAAACCGGCCGGGCGTCATCCTGTGTATATAAAGGGACGACGCGGCGGCGATTCATGGACAAAAAAAACAACAACTCGAGAGCCAGGAAAAGCGGATTCGCTCCCTGGTCGTCGAAACCCTAGCAATACCACAACAACTAGAGTAGGCCTTTATCTTCACCGCAAGGGGCCGAACTAGTATAAAATCACTTGCATCCTTTGTCCGCTTTAACCCCTTTAAGCTAACCCATCGCGATGGCTCCACGACTAAGTCCTCACACTAGGACATCTGCCGTGACAAAACTACGACAGTTGGCACCCATCGTGGGGCTATCGCACGATGGTTTCGAGTTCTTAGAGGGCAGCTTCGAAGGGCTCAAGGGATACGTAGTGGGCCGGATGACCAAGAGTCGTCGCGGCAAGATCTACATCGACGACGTAGGCTGGGGCCCCGAGGCCGGCTCAATTGAGTACGGGTACCGAGTCCCCTTCGGCGGCATTCACGTTTTCCTTGGCAAGATTGGCGAACCGGGCCCTGAGCCGGACATCTGCACCGACATCGTCGAGACAGCTAAGCGTGCGAGACCTACCCGGGTTCGGCCTGCCATGAAGCGTGCCTTTGTGGGAGTCGTTCACGGAGCAGAATCTGAGGATAGATCGGTATCTGGTGGCGAGACCGTCGTTTACTCTGGTGACGAATCATCCACCAGAGAGACCGAGTCATTGTACCAGTTGCAAGATGGCCGGTTTGGGGGCTATTCCGAGGGCAACAGTATTACGGACCCCCTCGATCCGCCGAGCCGAGTTGCAGTCTTCATGGCCGGATCACAGTCTGTGAAACATTCTTCGACCGCAGCAGCGTTGATCTCCGGTTTAGCAGCGGCAACAGCAGCCGGTGCAGGAGGCCCTACGCAGCCACCGGCTCAGGTTTTGTCTGGCTTACTCGACACTTTGACATCACTATTGACCGCTGAAGTTAGCCTGGTGGATCAGGAGTGGCATGACGCAGAAGTTGCTAAGGTGAAGGATCAGATAGCTCAAGCCAAGGTAGATCTGGCAGCTGAAAACACCAGGATGGCTGCAGATCAGGCCAAGTTGGATGCACGGGCTTATCGGCTCATGTTGGATCAGAATGCATCAAATGACGTAATGAGGAGAAGGTACCGGTCTCACCTGCCTCCGGCTTATGAAGCAAGGAATCTCTTTAGCACGTCGGGAGCAGGAACCAGCAATCAACCAGTGGTAAACCGGGCAGAAGCGCCTTGAACGGGGGCATCGGTCCATCCGCACCCAACGGATCCGCCTCGTCAGATCATCCCGTCACAACATGTACCGACGCCTCCGGGTCATTACTCCAACCCCTTGGATAACATAGTCGCTGCCGCTTCGCGATTAGCGGCCCTCTCTATTGAAGGTGAGTCCCCCGTAGCGGTTGAGACGCGACGGGCTAGGGAGCTCCTTCAGACAGCTTTGACTCGGCAGCAGGCTTATTCGTACAGCTGCGAGAGGATTCATTCCACCCCCGCCCAAGCCGGAGTTACAGCAGGCATATAGATGAACCGGTCGTGTCAAGCAGTGCGCGGAACCGTAACCCGCCTCGGGGGCATAACCCGGCAGGTGGTGGCGCTAATGCTCAGGATGTGGTGGATCAGGGTAGACAACATTGAGAAGCCAAGTTAGCGGCGCAGTACACAACCCGTCAACTTACCCCTGTTCATCCAACCACTACGGTGGAACCAGGAGTTACTTCCAGTTCTTTGGGGGTGCCATGTCTCACCCCCGCTTTACATAATGTGCGTCTGCACAAGGATTTCAAAGGTCCTAGAAAGGTGCCCAATTACACTGCTGATGTATCCCCCGAGTCATGGGTTGAAAGCTATGAGATGGCGATGGAGATGCTAGATGTGGACGATGGGGCATGTGCTAAATACTTCACCATGATGTTGGAAGGAACAGCTCATACTTGGCTAAAAGGTTTGCCGGCTAACTCCATTGGGTCATGGGCCGAGTTAAGGGCCCAGTTTATCCAGACTTTCAAAGACACATGCAAGCAGCCCATGTCAATTGTGGACTTAGCTGCACGTGTCCAAGGAGAAAATGAATCAACAAGCCATTGGGTACACCAGGTTTTAGAGATCTTGCATTCATCGGACCGCATCAATACCGATACAGTAGTCTTAATGTTGGAAGGCAATTGTCGGTTCATGCCTCTGAAGTTGAAGTTGGGACGGCTCAAGCGTCACTGCGATGACATGGGAACGCTCATGGCAGCTCTGGTTAAGTACGCCGACTCTCATAGTACCAAGGACCCTGAGTTTGACGATGAAAAGCCGGAAAAGGGAAATAAGAACGGCAAAGGGCAGCAGCATAACCCGACAGGCCATGGAAGCAGTGGTAAGCGTAAAGCGGATAATAATTCAGATTTTGTGGCTAACACCAACACGCAGAATGATGGTCGGCGTCGTAAGGGTAGGCTGCCCCCGCGGAGCGGAGGAGCAAGTATCAATCTTGACCGCCTGTTAAATCTGCCTTGCCCGAGGCACGGGACGAAAGAAATGCCAGCCACACACCTCTGGAAGGATTGCTTTATTATGCGGGAGTTCAAAAATTCGGATCGTTTCCAATATGATCATGGACCGTCCGGCTGTTCAGAGCCCGGTTCTCATGGGTCAGGTTATGGCGGAGGCGATTCTGGCTTAGGATTTCCATGCAATCAAAGCGTACATGGCAATCAGGGCGGTCAAGGCAGCCAAGGTGGTTATAATCATCAGGGGAATCAGGAGGAGCAACAGTCGGGTTACCAGAGCAACCCAAAGCAGTTGAATAGTCGGCAGTATCATGTCTTCACAACTAGCCTGTGTAAGCGCGGTCAGAAGGTTTATAAAAGGGCAGTGAACTCCGTTGAACCGGCGGTGGCTCGTTACTTACGCTGGTCGGAACAGCCCATTGTGTGGAGTCGAGAGGATCATCCGCCCCGGGTTGATAATTCGGGTCAGCTGGCATTGGTGGTGGTGCCTCAGGTTGGGGGGTATAAGTTCACCAAGGTGCTCATGGACGGAGGGAGCAGCATCAACATCCTTTATTATGAAACCTTCCATTGCATGGGGTTAACAGATAAAAAGTTGAAACCGCCAAACACTATTTTCCATGGTGTAGTACCTGGTAAATCGGCATATCCAGTTGGTAAGATAGCTTTGGAGGTTACCTTTGGAGATGAGCATGACTCAAGATCAGAGACCTTGACATTTGAAGTGGTAAAAATCAAGAGCCCGTATCATGCCCTGTTTGGACGGATGGTTTATGCTAAATTCATGGCAAGGCCCTGTTATGTTTATCTGCAGCTCAAAATGCCGGGTCATAAGGGGACCATCACAGTACATGGGAGCCGTAAGATCGCTTTGGAATGTGAAGAAGGTGATGCGGCCTATGCTGAGTCGGTTTGTGCAACAGAAGAGTTGAAGTTCTACAAGGACAATGTTGATCCGACGGATATGACTCCTTTGAAAAAACCAACTACAGAGCATGGTCCGGCGTTAAAGTTTAAATCATCCGATGAGACTAAGTTGGTTGATTTTACTCCTGGCGATTCATCCAAGCAGTTTAGCATCAGTGCTAACTTGGATCCGAAATAGGAAAGCGCGCTCATTGAGTTCATCCATGAGAACTGGGACATCTTTGCATGGAAACCTTTTGACATGCCAGGTGTACCGAGAGGACTCGTTGAGCACACTCTTAATGTTGATCCCAAGTTTAAACCGGTCAAGCAGTTTCTCCGCCGCTTCAATGAAGAAAGACGCAAGGCCATCGGTGAGGAGGTAGCCAGGCTCTTGGCGGCGGAGTTTATCATTGAAGTATTTCATCCTGAATGGTTGGCTAATCTGGTGCTGGTACTTAAGAAGAACGGCACTTGGCGTATGTGTGTGGATTATACAGATTTAAACAAGGCTTGTCCAGCTGATCCCTTTGCTCTTCCTCGTATTGATCAAATCATTGATGCTACGGCGGATTGTGAGCGTTTGAGTTTTCTGGATGCTTATTCCGGCTATCATTAGATCAAAATGGCAGTTAAGGACTAAGAGAAGATAGCTTTTATAACTCCCTTTGGAGGCTTCTGCTATGTGTATATGCCCTTTGGGCTCAAGAGTGCACATGCGACTTATCAGCGTTGTGTGCAGAATTGTCTTCATAAACAGATTGGGCGTAATGTTCATGCATATGTGGATGATATTGTGGTGAAGTCCAGAAAGGAGGAGATGTTAATAGATGATTTGAAGGAAACTTTTGATAATCTCCGGGTCTATAAGATGATGCTTAATCTGGCAAAGACTGTTTTTGGTGTACTGGCAGGCAAGCTCTTGGGGTTTCTGGTGTCTAATAGGGGCATTGAAGCTAATCCGGAAAAAATCAAGGCTATTACGTCTCTGGCTAAACCGGCGTGTATCAATGACGTTCAACGTCTGGCGGGCCGTATTGCAGCACTGAGCCGGTTTATCAGCCGATTGGGAGAAAAAGCTATCCCTCTATATCAGATGATGAAAAAGAAAGACAATTTTGTCTGGAGTGATGCTGCTAATGCGGCGTTTGAGGACTTGAAGAAATAGTTGGCAGAGCCACCTGTCCTTGCTGCTCTGGTCGATAAAGAGCCGATGTTGCTGTACGTGGCTGCTAATGCCCGGGCTGTCAGTGTGGCCATTGTGGTGGAGCGCAAGGAGGCTTGGAAGGAATATCCGGTTCAACGGCCGGTTTACTACATCAGCGAGGTGCTTATTGAGTCCAAGCAAAGGTACCCACATTGGTAGAAACTAGTGTATCGAGTCTTCATGGCAAGCCGGAAGCTTAAACAGTATTTTCAAGGTCATCCCATCACTGTGGTCAGCTATGTCCCTTTGGGAGATATAATCCAAAACAGAGAAGCAACTGGACGGGTTGCCAAATGGGCCATTGAGCTTGGACCTCACGGGTTAAAATATGTGCCTCATACAGCAATCAAGTCCCAAGCACTTGTGGATTTCATCAATTATTGGACGGAGTTACAGGCGCCAGAAGAGAAGCCGGATCATACTTACTGGACTATTCATTTCAATGGATCCAGACAATTGGAGGGCTCGGGGGCTGGAGTTGTGTTAACTTCCCCATGAGGTGATAAATTTTGTTATGTTCTCCGTTTAATGTTCCCTTGCACTAACAATGCAGCTGAATATGAGGCTTTACTCCACGGTCTTCGAATGGCTAAGGAGATGAATTTAAGTCGGGTTAAGTGCTTTGGTGACTCGGACCTGGTGGCTCAACAAGTATCTGGTACTTGGGATTCCAAGGACCCGCTCATGGAAGCATATCGTCGAGAGGTTGATATTGTTGATGGACACTTCAAAGGCTATCAAGTTGATCATGTGGACCAGCGAAAGAATGAAGTGGCGGACACATTAAGCCGTTTTGGTTCCCAACGTAAACTTGTTCCACCTAATGTTTTCATGAACGTCTTGCATAACCCGTCGGTCAAGCTACCTACAGAGGAGGATTAGGTTGTTCCTGATCCGGAGGCTTAGTTGGTAGCGGCTCTTCATGTTATCCCAGATTGGACGGTTCCATATTTAGCGTATATGAACCGAGGCGAGTTACCAGAGGATGAGATTTTGGCCAGGCAGATAATCCGGCGGTCCAAGTCAATGACTATCGTTAATGGAGAATTTCATCATTGCAGTGTAACAGGGATGTTTCAGCATTGTGTACCTCCTGAAGAAGGCCATGAGATTTTGCGTGAGATCCACGAAGGAGATTGTGGTCACCACGCCGGTTCAAAATCCTTGGTAGCTAAAGCTTTTCGTCACGGTTTCTATTGGCTGACAGCTCATGCTGATGCTGAAGACTTGGTCAAAAAGTGTGACGGCTGTCAAAAATTCTCACGGCGTGCTCATGTACCGGCTCAAGAATTGAGGATGATTCCAATCACTTGGCCGTTTGCAACTTGTGGGCTGGATATGGTTGGGCCCTTTAAGAGATCCCAAGATAAGAAGACCCACCTTTTGGTGGTGGTGGATAAGTTCACCAAGTGGGTGGAAGCAGAGCCAGTCAGTAAGTGTGATGCAGCCACTGCGGTTTAATTCATCAAAAAGGTGATTTTCCGGTTTGGCTTTCCACACAGCATTATAACTGATAATGGCACTAATTTGTCCAAGGGTGCTATGAAAGACTTTTGTCAACGCGAGCACATCCGGCTTGACATATCATCAGTGGCTCATCCTCAATCTAATGGTCAAGCTGAGAGAGCCAATCAAGAGACCCTGAGAGGCATCAAGCCCCGGCTTATGGTTCCCCTGTAGAGGACGCTGGGTTGTTGGTTAGAGGAGTTACCTTCTGTGTTATGGAGCATCAATACCACGCTCAACAGATCTATGGGTTACACACCTTTTTTCATGGTTTACGGAGCAGAGGCAGTTCTCCCTAGTGACATCTGTCATGACTCGCCTCGTGTGGCGGCTTATGTTGAAGCTGACAATGAGAAGGCACGACAGGAAGCACTTGACCTATTAGATGAGGAACGTGCCATTGCAGCAACTCGGTCGGCAATTTACCAGCAAGATCTGCGTCGTTATCATAGCCGCCGGGTTAGAACCAGAACTTTTCAAGAAGGTGATCTGGTGCTCCGACTCATCCAGGATCAGACTGATATGCACAAGCTATCCCCGCCTTGGGAAGGACCCTTTGTGGTCAGCAAAAATCTGGATAACGGGTCATACTACCTTATTGATGTTCGAGAACACAAAGACTCACGCACATCGGAGGAGGAGACCCACTGGTCGTGGAAAATTGGTCATCTTCGTCCTTACTACACCTGAGCCGTAAGATCCTCTTATGTACATATTTTTGACAATGTATATATTATGATCAATATAATAAACCGGCATCCTTGCTAAAGCGGGGCCTCTGTTGTTTTCCCTTAAGAGTTTTTGATTACATGGGGGCTTCTTTTTATAAAGCGGAGTTCTGACTACCCTCTTGATCCGGCTATCAAGCCAATATTATCATAAGAGCACAACTCTGGTTTCTTCGTTATCTGGCTATTAAGCCAATATTATCATAAGGGGCCAAAGAGAGTTTGTTGCACATCACAACTCAAACATAGGCACCCACTGAGCACAGCTCAAAATGTTACCTGGATGCTCTTTTTGCACAGCAACAAAGAGTTTTTAAGACCCTTGTAATAGGCTATCAAGCCAGGCTTGGAAGCCAGGTATATTCACCTAAAACCCTGGGTTGACCTGCCTTCATCAAGTAAGTCACTCCGCCCAGGTAATCCTGGTATGACCCGCCGAACATTTGGCAAGTCAATCTTATACCGACCCTGAACTTGTCAAAGTTAAAACGACGATTGGTTAATGTGAGGTCCATCTTAAAAGGCTTTGTAAAATGGTTTAACTCAGTGGCCTGGCAGCCCATGAAAAGCCTCGATTTTAGGCCTGGCAGCCCATGAAAAGCCTCGCATGATTTTATTTGACATTTTTTCTCTTTCGTTGAGGTTTACAACATTTTTTATGATAAATCGATGTTTATTGACTCGGCCTAGTTGTTGACTATAAGTCACTACTATCAAATAATCCGGTGTTTATTAACCGGTCTGGTTTCGATTATAAATCGCCAGTATCATATACAGATAATCCGGTGTTTATCACAACCCGGTACGGTTTTATTATAAACTGGCAAAATATTGCAGGAGTCATCAATACTCAAGATTGGGGTTATCACCCTTACTACAAAAGTTGGTAAAACCAACAGTGTGATTCAATATCACAGGTATGATATATTTCATATTTAATTATTTCAAAATGCAGCCTTGGTTATAAACCTAGGTCATGTGTTAGGCATTATGACCCGTCCGGTGATAAACCGCCAGGACACTTCAAACTTTTTGTATGCAAAAACAAGTTGAATAAAGCTGCTCAGAAGGATAAGCTGACATATTATAATGATGGCGGATTAACAGCGTCACGCAAAATGAATATGCACGATGGCATAACAGACCAAGTATTTCAACTAGCCTATTACAAGGCGCTTCGAGGCCCAAAAGAATAACTGTTTTTGGCAACTGTTGCGGTATGCAGAAGGTTAAAACGGCCTCCAGATTATGATTCCTCGCCGGGCCGACTTGACGGTTGTGGGTCACCCCACGCCGTTTCCTCCTCCTCTCCACCCAGTGGCTGGAAGTCAATGGTTGCCCAATCGATCCCAGTTAGGGCTTGGAATACAGCTTCATCGTTTATAAGCACGGAGGGTTCAACATCTGGGGCATAAGTATGCTTACGAACGGGCGGGATGAGATTTTGCACATCATGAGTTGGCGCGCTAACCCGTTTGTTGTTAGCATCATAAACCGACTGATAGTGGGAAAGATCGGCTTCTTCAGCCAACTTGCTAGCCAAGGGGCGCATTTCCTTTGTCAAAGCTCGGAGATCATCATTTTCAAAATTTGATCCGTCTTCCTTTAAGCTTGGATAGCCATTCCCCACGTCAGTCGGATCAAGGTCAGGTACCCATGCTTTCGCCCGGGTTAGTGTGGTCAGAGCACCTGCCCTTGCAGCTGATCTTTTTAATTCTTCAAATCGGGCAGGCAGCATTGACAATTTCTCTAAGGTTTCCTTGATCAAAGTTGGGGGCGGCTTGTTATGAGAGGCGGTACAAATGATCCGCTGCGCGCCGGTATACAATTGCTCTATAAGAGTATAGGCAGCCTTCAATTTCTTCTGCATGTCAGAGCCCAGATGGGTAATGCGGGTTCCTGCATCATGATGAACATTGATAAATCGGCAGTTTATGGGATAATACATGTGGAAAGCCTATAATCAAGATACTTACCAAACACGGCAGTAGTCATGGTGTTTATCTGCCGCTTTAAGCCAGTTAGCTCTTCTACCACCGGTTTAAGGGTTGCCTCTGCATCATCAGCCCTTTTCTGCAATGCGGCTTTCTCTATGTCCCAATCCGCCTGTTCCTTCTTAAAATTCTCCTTCAACTTTTCCATAGCTGCTAAGGCACTGGTCAGCTCATCCTTGGCTTTGGAAATTTCTGCTTGCTGGAACTTGAGGTTTTCTTGAAGGTCAGCGGTTTGGGATTCCTTTTTGCTCAGATCAGCCTATAAGAGACATACATATCATGAGTTGGCAGAACGTATTTGAAGTACCAAGCACATAACAAGTTATACACTTGGCACTTGGGGGCTAATGCCTATTTGCTTGTTATCAGAAGATTTTACAAGTCCCAAGATCAATACAAGTATTGTTCCTGGCACTTGGGGGCTAATGCATATTTGCTCAACGTAAAATTACAGGACAAAGTCCCAATTCATCTTCAAAAGAATAAACCGACCCTTGGCGGCTACACATGCAAAAATTCAAGGTTTGATATTCTAAAAGTCGCGGTTCATCTTGAAAAGATAAGACGGTCCTTGGGGGCTACACTAGAGTTGATATTAGAAATTTGACAAGGGAGAAACAATATTGCATAGTTAAGCAGCAGTTAGCTCATATCGCTCTTTCATCAGTTTCACTAAACCGGCTTCATAGTCGCGGCTTGTGTACAGACGGTTCAAAAAGGCAGAATGAAGGTCCTGGGCGCTGAGGTGGGCATAGCTTGACAAATCGGCATTCCATTTACCTTTGTCCATAGCAGAAAATTCTTCCTTGGCACTATGCTTTGATAAAGCGACAGGACCGCCAGGAGTGGTGTGGCCAAAGCCAGTAATCATAACATCTTCCGCCTTATCATCATCAACCTTGACTGGGCTTGTCGGTTTATCAGCGTGGTTGGTTGGATCAATTTCTGCTGGATCAACAGAGAAATCATGATCTTATGGTGGTGGATCATCAAGCATGGCATCAGCATTGGCTTCTGCCGGTTCTGGAGTTCTCTCCGGTTCAGTGGCCACATTATCTTCAGCCGGTTTACTTAACTTGGCCTTTTTGCTGGGTCTAGGCCTGTCACTTAGAAGGATAAACTAAAAAGTCAGTACATTGGATAAACATAAAGAGTTAACAGTAAATTGAAACTCACCCAGGAACCGTCTTGAGGGGTGGAAGTTGTGTGGCCGTCGACTCGCCAAATGATGAATGATGTGTTCCCTGATAGTTTGAATCAGACGGATTAAGAGGCTGTCGAAAATGACCCGCTTTGGGATAAGAAACATCAGGAATATATGAGACCTCTTATCGACGTTTCCGGATAGGAGTATTTGGTAAACCAGTTGAAGTAATTGCTTGGCCGCTGTGCCGGATTGTGCGGCGAGCTTTGTGTTGCTTCTTCTTCAAAAGAAAGTTTGGGTCCAAGTGAGCTAAGGGGTGAGAAAATCTTACTTTCCTGTTTGTTTGACGGATTTTCTGTGTTGGCAGAGGATCTGAACCGGAGGAAAGGATAATTACCTCTACATCATCACCTTGGCTGCCTTCAGCGTTATCCTGATAATAGTCATTGTCAATGAGGTGTATGAAAAGGGAGCCAAGAGAGTGTTCTACTTCTGGTTCCGGTTTATCCAGATCATCATCAACATTTAATTCGGAGGACTCAGCAGTTTTCTTTTTGGCAAGTTTCTTGACAACCTTAGTCTTGGGGCGAGATACCTTTGTCGGTTTATCTTGTGCCTTCTTCTTCCAGATAGGATCATCACCCTGTCAAAGATTGATGAAGTTTTGAGAGCATATTTTAGAAGATCGAATTAAAGCAATAGTGAAAGGATTCTTACAGCTAGCGGTTTATTGGAAGCGTAGAAGGGATTCAGCCCAGTTTTGCTGCAGACAGCCACCGGTTCATCCAGTATCTTCTTAACAGATTCAGTAATTTTGTCTTCCTTTAGCTGAATGTCAATATGTCACTAAGGGTCTTTCAAGTCCCCTGTTTACTCACACATTAAACCGGGGCGTCGGCTTAGAGGCAGAATGCTCCAGGAGATCCAGGAACGAATAAAATCAACCCCTGTTAAACCGTTTGCAACAAAGGCCCGGAGCTTTGAAATATGTGGTGCATACTTGGATCGTTCCTTGGAGCTAAGCCGTTGAGGAAATGGATGGGTATTACTAAGCCGGTGAGTTTGTTAACCCGGCAAATGATTCTCGCCAGTAGGGGATGTATCTTGGCAGTAAAACCAAGTTTGATTCCAGTCCTTGGGGTGACTATGATGCTTGGCGTGAGCGAAGCTGACATCCTTCCTCTTCTGGATTGCCATCCCGCCAAGTTCAGTATTGGTCCCGTCTGTAAATTCTATGTGGCGGTTCAAGTGGAAGAAATCCCTAAGAAGTTCAACTGTGGGTTCCTCTTGCAAGTAAGCCTCGCAGAATACTTGGAAGTTGTGAACATTGGACACAGAGTTTGGTACAATATCTTGAGGATGGAGTTGGAAGCTCACAAGCACATCACGGATTTTTTTTTTGATCCGGGAGGGCTAAACCCTCGGGCCAGATAATCAACAAACACAAGTACTTCTCCATCTTTAGGTTCAGGAGGATTTTCTGGACCAGGAACTCTCCAGTGGATGACATCCTTTTTGCTAAAGAGCCAATGTCGACTAAATCGTTCAGTTCTTCCTCAGTAACCTGGGACGGAACCCAGTTACAGAAATAAAATTGCTTGGCCATTTCAACTGAAAAGCTGAAATTACAGATAAAATGCCGGTTTATGAATCATGGTTAACAAGTATAAAGCATCGCAAGGTCAGCCGAAGAAGATGTTGAGGCATATACACATGGTTAAACCGGAGTCAGACATTAGAAAGGTTGCATGAATAACTGAGACGATGGTTTAAGAGGGGACTAATGGTACCTACCGGATTATCATTTTCTAAGGTTAAACCGCCTACGCAGGCATGGAAGATACAGATTTGAAGTAACTAAGTGATGGAAAAAATAGGTTTCACAAATTGATATAACAATTCCAGATCTACAGCATATTAATAAATCAAGGTATATTCAGACCTAGGGTACATGTACTTAAGCAGTTCATCAGATCCAGATGGGATTACTCTATGGAAAGGGTGCGCTAATGACAAGAAGGGGGATTATAGCTACAACCGCACAGGAAAACATAAGATTTATACTCGCCATTTATTCCATGGAGAAAAAACAGGGAAGAACAGCATGAGAGCTTCGATGAACTCGCAGAAAGCCCTAATGGAATCTATGGGAGGAGCAAAGAAAAGACTTACTAGGGCTGCTAAACGTGGAGGCGCGCCGATGGAGCTCTGGTTGAAACAGGTTGATGCAGCGGCCGTTGTTGGCGCAGAGGCAAAGGTCAACGGCGGTGGCAGCGCTCAAGCACAGAGGCGTTCCGAGGTGGAAGAAAGGCGAAGAGGCAAGGGGGAAAGGAAAAGGACCCCTGGCCCTATTTATAAGACAAAGGGATAAGCGACATGCGCGGGAATCAAGGAACCCAAAAAATGGATATGGGACAGAGCTGTCGCCTCGGTTTTTGGAGGCTCATTAATAAAAGTTAAATATATACGGGTTTTTAATGAATTGGCGGTTTACTATAATCTTGGAAGATGACGCCATGGCAGTTTACAAGATTATTCGAAGGCGCTGTAGAAGAAATTTTCCTAAGTGTTGAAGATTGACATGAACAGGTTCAAATCAATATGGGGCCTAATGTTGGGGATATAACTACTGGGTATAAACCGCCCAGGAGGGGCCGGGTTATACATGTACTAAATTATCCATATTGAAGCCCATGAAGACAAGGAGTATGGCGTTTTACTATAGAGAACTAAAAGGCCCAGGGCCCAAAGGTGGATTAGGGACCGTAGACATAAACCGCCATACGGCGTGTAACTTGTGTTGTAAGATAGGAAAGGTGGAAACCGAGCCGAGCACATTTATGAGCCGGCCTCGGGATTCTGTAAACCGACCGAGCGTCATCCTGTGTATTTAAAGGGACGACCCGGCGGCAGTTCAGGGACAACCAAAAACAACAACTCGAGAGCCAAGCAAAGCGGATTCGCTCCCTGGTCATCGAAACCCTAGCAATACCACAATAACTAGAGTAGGCCTTTACCTTCACCGCAAGGGGCCGAACTAGTATAAAATCCCGTGCGTCCTTTGTCCGCTTTAACCCCTTTAAGCTAACCCGTCGCGGTGGCTTCGCGACTAAGTCCTCACACTAGGACATCTGCCGTGACAAAACCACGACACTGGCTGAATGTGGTGTCGCAGCCAGGTAGAGCACCAATGGTTCTTGTGGTTTGGGTGCCACCATTACTGGTGGACTGGTGAGGTATCTCTTGAGGTCTTCGAACGCTGCATCAGCCTCTGGGGTCCACTCGAACGGGCCCTTCCTTTCATCAGCTTGAAGAAAGGGAGGGCTCTTTCTCCTAGCTTGGAGATGAAACGCCCGAGCGATGTTACACAGCCGGCCAGCTTCTGCATCTCCTTGAGTTTCTTGGGCGGACTCATCTTTTCTATGGCCTTGACCTTCTCGGGGTTTGCCTCAATTCTTCAGTGCGACACTAGGAAGCCCAAAACTTGCCTGACGGGACACCGAACATGCACTTTTCCGGGTTGAGCCGCAGGTCTACCTTGCGCAGGTTGGCAAAGGTTTCTTCCAGATTTGTGATAAGGGTTACGGCCTCCTAAGATTTTACCACGATGTCATCTACGTATGCCTCAGCGTTCCTCCCAAGCTGTTTTCCCAGTGCGATGTGCATCAACCGCTGAAAGGTTGCTCTCGCATTCCGCAACCCAAACGGCATGCAGGTGTAGCAGTATACTCCACACGGGGTGAGGAAGGCAGTCTTCTCGACGTCTTGCAGCGCCATCTTGATCTAGTGGTAACATGAGAAGGCATCCAGGAAGCACAATAGGTCGCATTCGGCGGTGGAGTCGACGATTTGATCGATGTTGGGCAGAGGAAACAGGTTTTGCGGACAAGCTTTGTTGAGGTTGGTGAAGTCGACACACATGCGCTCTTTTCCGCCTTTCTTGGGCACGACGACGGGGTTTGCCAGCCACTCCGGGTACCGGACCTCGCGGATGACACCCGCTGCTTCTAGCTTATGAGTCTCTTGCATGATGAAGGACTACTTCTCTGTAGATTGGCGCCGGGCCTTCTACTTTACGGGGCGCATATTGGGGCATACATTCAGGTGATGCTCAATCACCTCCCTCGAGACTCCCGCCAGGTCCTTGGGTTCCCACGCGAACACATCCTTGCTCGCGCGCAGGAATCCAATCAGCGCCTCTTCTTGTGCTGGGGGAAGACCGGCGCCTATGGTGAAGGCGACACCTGACGGCTCGTCTTCATCTACCGGCACCTGCTTCATCTCAGCTCGGTCTTGGGAGAAAAGTTGCTTCTTCTTCGCCGGTGCAGCCCCCTCGGTTCCAGGACCGGCTTCACCGGCCGAATGTGCTGCCAAAGCGGTTCGGAAGGCGCACTTGAGGGCCGCCAAAGCTTCCTTGGTGTCCCCTGCCATGGTGAGGACATCGCTGCTCCCCGGCATCTTCATGAGGTTATAGGCCGGATGGGTCGTGGCCATGAATTAAGCCAGCGCGGGGTACCCGAGGATGGCGTTGTATGGGAGGCCGATACGGGTGATGTCGAAGTCGATCGGCTCGGTGCGTTAGTTGTCACGGGTGCCGAAGGTGACCGGGAGGCGGATCTGCCCCAGAGGGCTGGTGGAACCGCTGCTGACTCCGGAGAAGGGCTTGTTGGGGCGCAGCCGCTCGAGCGGCACGTGAAGCAAGCTGAAAGCCACCACTGAGAGCACGTTGAGGCCAGCCCCACCATCGATGAAGGTCTTGGTGACTGCCACGTTGTAGATGGTGGGGGTGCGGAGCATTGGGAGAGCGCCTGAGACCGCGGTGGAAGCAGGGTGGTCCCCTGAGTCGAAGGTGTGGTCGGTCTTGGGCGTCGCCCATCCAAGAGGAGCCCCTGGCATATGGAGGCAACGCCCGCCTGGCAAAAGATCTGCTTGATGTGGCGGCCGGAGGGTTGCGCTTGGGAATCGCCGAGGAGGGTCGCGACAACATGGGGTGTCGGTGCCCCGAAGCATGCGACGAAGAGGTCACACAGCTCCTCCCAGGACGCCACGGCTGATTCTGGCAAGCTGAAACCCCATGCGCGCGGTACGCCGGTGAGTCCCATGGGGAGCCAGTTGGCCATGACCTTGATGTCGCCGCCGGCCGCCAAGATGGCCTCTTCGTAAGCCTGGAGGAAGACGGCCGGGTCCGCTGCCCCATTGTAATGGGGCGGCAGATCTGGCCTAAACCTGGGTGGCCACTGCACCCGTCGTAGGGCGGGGGTGAAGGCCCGGTGGCCCGGAGCGGCGCCGCGCGCAGCCACTAAGCCGGTCGGAGGAGGGGCGCTTGCCATGGGAACTTGGCGGACGGAGAGCGGGACGAACGGGGAGGAAATTTCAGCACACCCCTACCTGGCATGCCAAATGTCAGATCTTGGGTTCCGGCAAAACCCTTGAGGTTCGAACTCTGGGGTGCGCACGAAGATCTCTCCTTCCGCCCTAACTCGCCTACTTGCCGATCCCTAGGCCTAGCTCGTCAGATCCGAAGAACAAGGGACACAAGGTTTATACTGGTTCGGGACACCGTTGTGGTGTAATACCCTAATCCAGTGTGGTCTGGTGGATTGCCTTGTAGGCTGAGGAAGAACTAGTACATGGGGTGAATAGCCTCCTGGGGAGAGGTGTTCTTGTGCTCGAGTGAGCTTGTGGGTGTGTGGCCTTCTATCTGATCAAATCAAGGTGAGATCCCCTGAGATGGTGGTGGCTAGTCCTATTTATAGTGGCTCAGGTCCTCTTCCCAAATATTGAGCTAGAAGGGATCCCACAATGGCCAAATTTGAAGGGGGGCAGCTAGTACAAGCTATCCTGACAAAAGGTGGCCTTCGCCTGCCAAAGGCTTTGGTAGTGACGCCGTTGTGGGCTCCGCGATGACATCCGCTCTGCCGTCCTGCTGGTCTTGGTCTCATTCCACCGATATGATTGCCTGACGCCTCGGGACTCTTCACCTGCACCTGCTTCTTTAGCACCAAAGAGGAAACTGGCACTCTGCGCCCGCTAGCGCCCGCTTGGCCTTGGTCGTCACTTCTCACGTCACGAGGACCTCGCGAGGTACCCCTTGCCTTGATATCTCCGATCCTCATGAGCCGGCCTAGTGAGGCCGCTCCAGGGGATGTCTTGCGTCGTCCGCCTCGTGAGGGTCTTGAGTGATCGCTGAAGAGGTTGGGTCGTACCAGGCCGCCTGATGAGACACGCGCTGGGCCGCACGCACGCAAGTCTGGGTACCCCCATTCCCAGAACGCTCACAGATTGAATAAGAGCTAGCCATGAGCTATGCAGATTGTTTTATTTTATACATTTTGGATCATACTTTGTAATAAATGATGCACTTGTATTACCGTATTCATCTATATTGTGTGTGCTAGCGAGTTCGATTCAGGGACTAGCACGGTAAGCACAGAGACTCAAATCCTTCGAGGTTTGGTCGTTACACACACACTCTCTCTCTCTCCCCCTCCTACTATCTGGCCAACATAAATGAAGGAAATATGCCCTAGAGGCAATAATAAAGTTGTTATTTGTATTTCCTTATATCATGATAAATGTTTACTATTCATGCTAGAATTGTATTAACCAGAAACTTAGTACATGTGTGAATACGTAGACAAAACAAAGTGTCCCTAGTATGCCTCTACTAGACTAGCTCATTGATCAAAGATGGTTATGTTTCCTAGCCATAGACATGAGTTGTCATTTGATCAACGGGATCACATCACTAGAAGAATGATGTGATGGACAAGACCCATCCGTTAGCTTAGCAAACTTGATCGTTTAGTTTTACTACTATTGCTTTCTTTATGACTTATACATGTTCCTATGACCATGAGATTATGCAACTCCCAAATACCGGAGGAACACCTTGTGTCCTATCAAACGTCACAATGTAACTGGGTGATTATAAAGATGCTCTACAGGTGTCTCCGAAGGTGTTTGTGGTGTTGGCATAGATTGAGAATAGGATTTGTCACTCCGAGTGTCGGAGAGGTATCTCTGGGCCCTCTCGGTAATACACATCATAATAAGCCTTGCAAGAAAACGACTAATAAGTTAGTCACGAGATGATGTATTACGGAACGAGTAAAGAGACTTGCCGGCAACGAGATTGAAGTAGGTATGATGATACCGATGATCGAATCTCGGGCAAGTAACATACCGATGACAAAGGGAACAACGTATGTTGTTATGCGGTTTGACCGATAAAGATCTTCGTAGAATATGTAGGGACCGATATGAGCATCCAGGTTCCACTATTGGTTATTGACCAGAGACAAGTCTCGGTCATGTCTACATAGTTCTCGAACCCGTAGGGTCCGCACGCTTAACGTTTGATGACGATCGGTATTATGAGTTCATGAGTTTTGATGTACCAAAGGTAGTTTAGAGTCCCGTATGTGATCACGGACATGACGAGGAGTCTCGGAATGTCCGAGACATAAAGATTGATATATTGGAAGCCTATGTTTGGACATCGGAATGGTTCCAGATGAGTTCGGGCATTTACCGGAGCATCGGGGGGCTACCGGAACCCATCGGGGAGTATATGGGCCTTATTGGGCCTTAGTGGAATAGAGGAGAGGAAGGGAAAAGGTGGAGGGTGCGCCCCCCTAGCCCAATCCAAATTGGGTGCGGGCCGGCCCCCCTCTTTCCTTCCCCCTCTCCTCCCCTTCCTTCTCTCCTACTCCTACTACATGGAAGGGGGGAATCCTACTCCTGGTGGGAGTAGGACTCCCCATGGCGCGCCATAGTAGAGGGTCGGGCCTCCCCCTCCTCCGCTCCTTTATATACGTGGGGAGGGGGCACCCCATACACACACAAGTTGATTTTAGCCGTGTGCGGTGCCCCTCCCCACTGTTACACACATCGGTCATATCGTTGTAGTGCTTAGGTGAAACCCTGCGCTGGTAGCTTCATCATCACCGTCGCCACACCGTCGTGCTGACGAAACTCTCCCGTGAAGCTCAACTGGATCAAGAGCTCGTGGGATGTCATTGAGCTGAACGTGTGCTGAATGCGGAGGTGCCGTACGTTCGGTGCTTGGATCGGTTGGATCGCGAAGACGTTTGACTACATCAACCGCGTCACTAGATGCTTCCGCTTTCGGTCTACGAGGGTACATAGACACACTCTCCCCTCTCGTTGCTATGCTTCTAGTAGATAGATCTTGCATGATCGTAGGGAATTTTTTGAAATACTACGTTCCCCAACAGTGGCATGAGAGCCAGGTCTATGCGTAGATGATATGCACGAGTAGAACACAATTAGTTGTGGGCGATAATATTCATACTGCTTACCAGCATGTCATGCTTTGATTCGGTGGTATTGTTGGATGAAGTGGCCCGGCCTGATATTACGCGTATGCTTACGTGAGACTGGTTCTACCGATGTGCTTCGCACACAGGTGGTTGGCGGGTGTCAGTTTCTCCAACTTTAGTTGAATCAAGTGTGGCTACGCCCGGTCCTTGTGAAGGTTAAAACATCACATACTTGACAAAAATTGTTGTGGTTTTTGTATACGTAGGTAAGAACGGTTCTTGCTAAGCCCGTAGCAGCCAAGTAAAACTTGCAACAACAAAGTAGAGGACGTCTAACTTGTTTTTGCAGGGCATGTTGTGATGTGATATGGTCAAGACGTGATGAGTTATACGTTATTGTATGAGATGATCATGTTTTGTAAATTATCGGCAATCGGCAGGAGCTTTATGGTTGTCTCTTTATTGTATGAATTGCGAAGGCCATGTAATTGCTTTACTTCATCACTATGTGTTAGTGCTACTAGTAGTAGCAATAGTTGGCGGGACGACCACGACGCTACGATGAAGATCATGGTGTCAAGCCAGTGACGATGGAGATCATGACGATGCTTTGGAGATGGAGATCAAAAGCATAAGATGATGATGGCCATATCATGTCACATATTTTGATTGCATGTGATGTCTATCTTATTATGCTTCTTATTTTGCTTAGTACGGCAGTAGCATTATAAGATGATCCCTTACAAAATTTCAAGGTACAAGTGTTCTCCCTGAGTATGCACCATTGTGAAAGTTCGTCATGCCGAGACACCACGTGATGATCGGGTGTGATAAGCTCTACGTTCAAATACAACGGGTGTAAGACAGTTTTTGCACATGCAGAATACTCGGGTTAAACTTGAAGAGCCTAGCATGTACATACATGGCCTCGGAACACTGGAGACCGAAAGGTCGAGCGTCAATCATATAGTAGATATGATCAACATAAGATGTTCACCATTGAAAACTACTCCATGTCACGTGATGATCTGACATGGTGTAACACCCCAAATATTTTTGAGTTGGTTTTCTTCCGAAATTTTGGCCTTTTGGAAGAGGGTTATTTTATCTTTTCTTGAACCTCTTCTAAAATCTTTCTGGCCAAGGTTTTTGGAGATTTCTCAAGCTTGGTTTTTGACCTTGAAGATCTTCTCTTGGGTTGGCTCAAGCCCAAGTTGAGTTTCAAAGAAGTTGTTTGAATTCTCCCCTTCTTGATTTTTGCCTCTCAAGTTTGATATTTGACTTATCCTCCCCTCCAACCTTCATCTTGCCATGACCCCAACATAAGTATTTATCTCCAAAACCCTCTTCACACCCTAGGACAAGTCTCTCATGAATTCCAGCAAGTTTTGACCTTATTGGGATTTTTCCTCTATTTATTTCACTCCAAAATTATTTCTGTCTTTTATAGTGGACCTTGGTGATTTACAAAGGAACCAGCATGCCTAGCTTGTTGTTTGATTCCAAACCAACTCTCCTAGATAGTCTTTAGTACCCACAACCTAGATCCATCTTGTTTCACTGGTCCATAGTTCAAAATTTTCAAATTTCACCTGCTGCAAGTTTGGACCAGATTTGCAAAATTTGGTGAAATTCATATTTACCTTCTTCCAAAAATCCTGTGAAAAATCAGGTAGCCTCTAGATGCATCAAGAGGCCACTCCACCAAAAATCAGCCCCAGAAACATTGCACACATACCAGAAACATTTCACCAAACACCTATCATACACTGTACTATCAAGTTCAGAACTGTTAACTAAAACTGTCGACAGTTCGACAGTTCGTCAGTTTCATCAGGCGCAGCGACAAACCTCGCCAGTACCTCCTTGGCTCGACGCTGCACTGCACCTTCTTCTTATCCAGTGCGCCGCACGCTTGCTTGGCCGCTTCTGGGCGTCGGTGGCGCTCTGGCCCGACCATGTCGGCGACATCCACGGCAACAGCGCCGCCCGTGGCGGCTGACAGAAGCAACCCCACAGCTCGACGTCGTTTAGCGCCGCCCAAACCACCCCAGTGCTCCGCGTGTCCATCTCCACTGCCAACGCACGCCTGCCGCACTGTCGTCGTGGCCTGGCACGCACAGAGCGCGGTTTGTGCCGCCGACGTGCCGCGCGGCCGTTCCGTCGAGGACAGCCCGTAACTCCCCCTCCCCTGCTAAGTTAGGCGCGGGAATGGAACCACTACAGCTCCTAGATGATGCTCAAGCCCCTAACTCCGCCGTCCGACCATTGCAGCACCGTAATCGACTCGCCGGACTTATCCGTTCACGGCAGCCACCTCGGGCCGGCTATATAAGGTACCCCCGAGCTCGTGCTCGAGCCCACACCTCTTCACTACCTCCCTAGACCACGCCCAGCCTCTAGAAGAGCCTCGAGGGGCCCTTCTTCCCCAACTCCGGCCAGCTCCCTCCGCCTCGGGCTCCAGCTTCGTTCACTCCAGTGAGAGCTTCTCCGCCGCCGTGGACTCGAGCGTAGCACCCTGGCACCCACCTAGACCTAACCCCCACCTCAATTTGATCCCAGGAACCCTCTCCGACGAGGTCCACGACCACCCGAGCCGCCGTCCGCCGGAGACAGGGTCGCCGTCGACGTGGGGCTCGCCGACACTCAACTCCACCACCGTTCGACGCGGAAGACCACTGAGAAGCCGTACGTACCACTCCCCTCCCCTAACTCACCGTGGATTGACGCCGGCGATCACCGCAGCACCGGCGCCGGCGCGGCTCTGTTGCCAGTTTTCAAACCCGACGAGTGGGGCCTCCTGTCAGCCTCACATCTCTTCCCCCGGACCGTTTTCTGTAAGCGCCTTCGGGAAAAGTATGTTTTCTACTTCAGTTGACGTACTGCGTACCGGTTCGCTTTGTTGTTTTCTGTTCTAGCCCCTGGAACTTTTCTGTTTCATTCCAGATGAGTCCATGGACAAAAACTCTAATATCTTTTAAACTAAAAATGATTTTGAGTTGATTCTTTTTCTGTCCTCTTTAGTTTTCTGCCTAGTTTTTTGTCATATTTATGTGGAAATTTTTGGAGCAACTTTATTTTCACGCGCGGTATTTATGTTAGTATTTATCTGTTTTAATACATAGATACCGGAGGCCGTGACGGAGACGCGAATCACACCGAGTTAGCCTCCGACTTCTTAGAACCAGGCAAGCATGTTTGAACTTTTGATATGATGAGTGTGTTGCATGTTTGCTCGAGTAGTTCGTTTCATAAGCATGACCATATGGGCATAAGTGTATGGCTATATTTCATGCTAGTAAGCTTCGGGTGAGCCCCGAAGGATAATGTTTGAACCACCTCGATCATATGGTGATATGATGGGTGGAATGCTGGTATTGTTGGAGCATGCCAGTAGTTGGTTAACTCAGTATCAACGGAGATCATGTCATGATTCCGTTCGTCTCCTTTTTCGGTACTATCATAGGCCGTCCATTGGGATTACGGTCTAGTCAGTTGTAAACCACTTCCCGAGTACACACCAAGTAGAGGGGCCGGGATGAGGGTTCCATGGCCCTGGATTAAAGCCCCGTCATCCAGTCAGGGGACATGGGTGTTTCCGGTTGGGACCGAGAGGGGGGCACCCCTTAGAGCGCGCATATATAAATTTGATCCCATGTAATCGAGGTTGTAGCCTCCCCGTCTTAAAGTTTTCCGTGAATGTCGTCGCGGGTGATTCCGGGCGACAGGATGTTAAATGGGTGTGTACTGGTTAGTTGGGTTTCTACTAAAACACCGTAGACGGAACTAGTCCCTGTGGCTAGTAGAATCCGTTGGCTATGAGTTAATAGTACAAGCTCTGCAGTGTTAAATTCCTTCAATAGCCATGGTTATGGCCTAGGGTCAATCTTCATGTCAACCCGGTGACCGTCTCTAGTATATTCATGTTGGTAACCAGAGTAGTGTTCTCGTCAAGTTCATTTGGTAGATGAACTCACCAACTATCTCTGTATTGATTTACTTTCAGAAGTATTTCATCATTATGCTATTGTTACTTATAAGTCCTTTATGTGATGTCGCTCAGACGTCCGACTGTGGCATTCTTTTATTTATAAGCCCTTTATGTGATGTCGCTCAAACGTCCGACTGTGCATTCTTTTTATAAGCCCTTTATGTGATGTCGCTCAGATGTCCGACTGTGGCATTCTTTTTATTTATAAGCCCTTTATGTGATGTCGCTCAGACGTCCGACTGTGGCATTCTTTTTATAAGCCCTTTATGTGATGTCGCCCAGACGTCCGACTATGACATTTCTTTTTATTTATAAGCCCTTTATGTGATGTCGCTCAGACGTCCGACTGTGGCATTCTTTTTATTTATCATCCCTTTATGCGATGTCGCTCAGACGTCCGACTGAGGCATTCTTGTTATTTACTTTTGCTATAAGCCCTTTATGCGGTGTCGCCCAGACGCCCGACTGTGGCCTGCTGTCATTTATTATTTCACGAGGCGTCACCCAGACACTAATTTGGCCTCCTTCTATTTATCTTATGGATTTCGGGAGGATTACCGCCCGACTTCTATCGTTGCATACAGCTCATTAATATTTTATTCCGGTCGCATTTTTGCTGGAACACTCATATGCATCACGTTGGCATTTATTATATCTTAAGTCCGAACTGTCTTGCGAGTACATTCAAAGTACTCACATGGCTTGTTGATTTGGCCAGATGTGGACGAAGGCGATCTCATGGATGAAGAGTTCGATAGCGAGTCCGACGCTTAATGGAGTCCCAGTCAGTTCCTTGCGATCCTGGAGTTGATCACTGTTTTATAACCGCTTCCGCCTACCACCAAATAAATTCATCGGGTCTCACTCCGATACTCGATGAGCTGTAATATTTAGGAGTCACATCACCCACTTCACTGTGACATAGTCCACCACCTTTTATTACGAGTTAGTAGTATGCCACCCTACCTTGTGTCATATCCGCCTCTATGTATTATATTGGCGCGCTTGTAATAAAATTGTTGAGCAACCCCCAGCTCAACCTTGTATAATATTCAGTGTACTGGAAATTCCGTATCAAGGAATTGTCTGCCAGCAAGGAATTATATTTCCCGCTGGTTTAATAAAAAGGTCGGTCTTTCGGTAATTATTTTACTGAAGGACCGGTCCTGACACATGGTTTAGTTGATTTGGATCACGTGATCATTTAGATGACTAGAGGGATGTCTATCTAAGTGGGAGTTCTTTAGTAATATGATTAATTGAACTTTAATTTATCATGAACTTAGTCATGATAGTTTTTGCATATCTATGTTGTTGTAGATCAATGGCATGTGCTACCGTTCCCTTGAATTTTAATGTGTTCCTAGAGAAAGCTAAGTTGAAAGATGATGGTAGCAACTACACGGACTGGGTCCATAACTTGAGGAGTATCCTCATTGCCGCATAGAAGAATTATGTCCTGGAAGCACCGCTAGGTGACAGGCCTGCTGCAGGAGCAACTCCGGATGTTATGAACGTCTAGCAAGCTCGTTCTGATGACTAATCGATAGTTCAGTGGGCCATGCTTTACGGCTTAGAATCGGGACTTCAACGACATTTTGAACGTCATGGAGCATATGAGATGTTCCAAGAGTTGAAGTTAATATTCCAAGCAAATGCCCGAATTGAGAGATGTGAAGTCTCCAATAAGTTCTATAGCTGCAAGATTGAGGAGAACAGTTCTATCAGTGAACACTTGCTCAGAATGTCTGGGTACTACAATCATATGACTCAACTTGGTTGCAAAGTTGACGAAGATAGTGTTATTGATAGAATTCTTAAATCACTGCCACCAAGCTATAAAGGCTTTGTGATGAACTATAACATGCAAGGGATGCAGAAGACAATTCCCGAGCTCTTCGCTATGCTCAAAGCTGCGGAGGTAGAAATCAAAAAGGAGCATCAAGTGTTGATGGTTAACAAGACCACTAGTTACAAGAAAAAGGGCAAGGGAAATAAGGGGAACTTCAAGAAGAATAGCAAGACAGTTGCTACTCCCGCGAAGAAACCCAAGTCTGGAGCCAAGCCTGAAACTGAGTGCTTCTACTGCAAAGGGACTGGACACTGGAAGCGGAACTGTCCCAAGTATTTGGCGGATAAGAAGGATGGCAAAGTGAACAAAGGTATATTTGATATACATGTTATTGATGTGTACCTTACTAATGCTCGTAGTAGCACCTGGGTATTTTATACTGGTTCGGTTGCTAATATTTGTAACTCGAAACAGGGGCTACGGATTAAACGAAGATTAGCTCAGGACGAGGTGACGATGCTCGTGGGAAATGGTTCCAAAGTCAATGTGATCTCGTCGGCATGCTACCTCTACATCTACCATCGGGATTAGTTTTAGACTTAAATAATTGTTATTTGGTGCCAGCGTTGAGCATGAACATTATATCTGGATCTTGTTTGTTGCGAGACGGTTATTTATTTAAATAAGAGAATAATGGTTGTTCTATTTATATGAGTAATATCTTTTATGGTCATGCACCCTTGAAGAGTGGTCTATTCTTGTTAGATCTCGATTGTAGTGATAAACATATTCATAATATTGAAGCCAAAAGATGCAAGGTTGATAATGATAGTGCAACTTATTTGTGGCACTGCCGTTTAGGTCATATTGGTGTAAAGCGCATGAAGAAACTCCATACTGATGGACTTTTGGAATCACTTGATTATGAATCACTTGGTGCTTGCGAACCATGCCTCATGGGCAAGATGACTAAGACTCCATTCTCCAGAACAATGGAGCAAGAAATTGATTTGTTGGAAATCATACATACTGATGTATGTGGACCGATGAGTGTTGAGGCTCGCGAGGGGTATCGTTATTTTCTTACCTTCACTGATGATTTGAGCAGATATGGGTATATCTACTTGATGAAACACAAGTCTGAAACATTTGAAAAGTTCAAAGAATTTCAGAGTGAAGTAGAGAATCATCGTAATAAGAAAATAAAGTTTCTACGATCTGATCTTGGAGGCGAATATTTGAGTTATGAGTTTGGTCTTCATTTGAAATGTTGTGGAATAGTTTCACAACTCAAGCCACCCAGAACACCACAGCGTAATGGTGTGTCCGAACGTCGTAATCGTACTTTATTGGAAATAGTGCAATCTATGATGTCTCTTACTGATTTGCCACTATCGTTTTGGGGTTATGCTTTAGAGACAGTTGCATTCATGTTAAATAGGGCACCATCTAAATCCATTGAGACGACGCCTTATGAACTGTGGTTTGGCAAGAAACCAAAGTTGTCGTTTCTTAAAGTTTGGGACTGCGGTGCTTATGTGAAAAAGCTTCAACCTGATAAGCTCGAACCCAAGTCGGAGAAATGTGTCTTCATAGGATACCCAAAGGAAACTGTTGGGTACACCTTCTATCACAGATCTGAAGGCAAGATATTCATTGCTAAGAATGGATCCTTTCTAGAGAAGGAGTTTCTCTCGAAAGAAGTGAGTGGGAGGAAAGTAGAACTTGATGAGGTAATTGTACCTTCTCCCGAATTGGAAAGTAGTACATCACAGAAACTAGTTCCAGTGATTCCTACACCAGTTAGCGAGGAAGCTAATGATGATGATCATGAAGCTTCGGATCAAGTTACTACTGAACCTCGTAGGTCAACCAGAGTACGTTCCGCGCCAGAGTGGTACGGCAACCCAGTTGTGGAAGTCATGTTACTAGACCATGATGAACCTACGAACTATGAGGAAGCGATGATGAGCCCAAATTCCGCAAAATGGCTTGAAGCCATGAAATCTGAGATAGGGTCCATGTATGAGAACAAAGTGTGGACTTTGGTTGACTTGCCGATGATCGGCAAGCCATCACAAATAAATGGATCTTCAAGAGGAAGACCGATGCCGACGGTAATGTTGCTGTCTACAAAGCTCGACTTGTTGCGAAAGGTTTCGACAAGTTCAAGGAGTTGACTACGATGAGACTTTCTCAGCCGTAGCGATGCTTAAGTCTGTCCGAATCATGTTAGCAATTGCCGCATTTTATGATTATGAAATCTGGCAAATGGATGTCAAAACTGCATTCCTTAATGGATACCTCAAATAGGTGTTGTATATGATGCAACCAGAAGGTTTTGTCGATCCTAAAGGTGCTAACAAAGTGTGCAAGCTCCAGCGATCCATCTATGGACTGGTGCAAGCATCTTGGAGTTGGAATATGCGCTTTGATGAGGTGATAAAAGCATATGGTTTTATACAGACTTTTGGAGAAGCCTGTATTTACAAGAAAGTGAGTGGGAGCTCTGTAGCATTTCTGATATTATATGTAGATGACATATTGTTGATTGGAAATGATATAGAATTTCTGGATGGCATAAAAGGATACTTGAATAAGAATTTTTCAATGAAAGACCTCGGTGAAGCTGCTTATATATTAGGCATCAAGATCTATAGAGATAGATCAAAACGCTTAATTGGACTTTCACAAAGCACATACCTTGATAAAGTTTTGAAGAAGTTCAAAATGGATCAGTCAAAGAAAGGTTTCTTGCCTGTGTTACAAGGTGTGAAGTTGAGTAAGACTCAATGCCCGACCACTACAGAAGATAGAGAGAAAATGAAAGTCATTCCCTATGCCTCAGCCATAGGATCTATCATGTATGCAATGTTGTGTACCAGACATGATGTGTGTCTTGCTATAAGTTTAGCAGGAAGGTACCAAAGTAATCCAAGAGTTGATCACTAGACAGCGGTCAAGAACATCCTGAAGTACCTGAAAAGGACAAAGGATATGTCTCTCATTTATGGAGGTGACAAAGAGCTCATCCTAAACGGTTACGTCGATTCAAGCTTTGACACTGATCCGGATGACTCTAAATCACAAACCGGATATGTATTTTTATTGAATGGTGGAGCTGTCAGTTGGTGCAGTTCCAAGCAGAGCATCGTGGCGGGATCTACGTGTGAAGCGGAGTACATAGCTGCTTCGGCAGCAAATGAAGGAGTCTGGATGAAGGAGTTCATATCCGATCTAGGTGTAATCCCTAGTGCATCGGGTCCAATGAAAATCTTTTGTGACAATACTTGAGCAATAGCCTTGGCAAAGGAATCCAAGTTTCACAAGAGAACCAAGCACATCAAGAGACGCTTCAATTCCATCCGCGATCAAGTCAAGGAGGGAGACATAGAAATTTGCAAGATACATACGGATCTGAATGTCGCAGACCCGTTGACTAAGCCTCTTCCACGAGAAAAACATGATCAACTCCAAGACTCCATGGGTGTTAGAATCATTACTATGTAATCTGGATTATTGACTCTAGTTCAAGTGGGAGACTGAAGGAAATAAGCCCTAGAGGTAAAAATAAAGTTGTTATTTGTATTTCCTTATATCATAATAAATGTTTATTATTCATGCTAGAATTGTATTAACCGGAAACTTAGTACATGTGTGAATACATAGACAAAACAACGTGTCCCTAGTATGCCTCTGCTAGACTAGCTCATTGATCAAAGATGGTTATGTTTCCTAGCCATAGACATGAGTTGTCATTTGATCAACGGGATCACATCATTAGAAGAATGATGTGGTGGACAAGACCCATCCGTTAGCTTAGCAACTTGATCGTTTAGTTTTACTGCTATTGCTTTCTTCATGACTTATACATATTCCTATGACTATGAGATTATGCAACTCCCGAATACCGGAGGAACACCTTGTGTGCTATCAAACGTCACAACATAACTAGGTGATTATAAAGATGCTCTATAGGTGTCTCCGAAGGTGTTTGTGGTGTTGTCATAGATCGAGAATATGATTTGTCACTTCGATTGTCGGAGAGGTATCTCTGGGCCCTCTCGGTAATACACATCATAATAAGCCTTGCAAGCAAATGACTAATAAGTTAGTCACGAGATGATGTATTACGGAACAAGTAAAGAGACTTGCCGGTAACGAGATTGAACTAGGTATGATGATACCGACAATCGAATCTCGGGCAAGTAACATACCGATGACAAAGGGAACAACATATGTTATGTTGTTTGACCGATAAAGATCTTCGTAGAATATGTTGGCACCAATATGAGCATCTAGGTTTCGCTATTGGTTATTGACCAAAGACAAGTCTCGGTCATGTCTACATAGTTCTCGAACCCGTAGGGTCCGCACGCTTAACGTTCGATGACGATCGGTATTATGAGTTTATGAGTTTTGATGTACCGAAGGTAGTTCGGAGTCCCGTATGTGATCACGGACATGACGAGGAGTCTCGTAATGTCCAAGACATAAATATCAATATATTGGAAGCCTATGTTTGGACATCGGAATGGGTCCGGATGAGTTCGGGCATTTACCGGAGCACCGGGGGGCTACCAGAACCCCCGGGGAGTATATGGGCCTTATTGAGCCTTAGCGGAATAGAGGAGAGGAAGTGAAAAGGTGGAGGGCGCTCCCCCTAGCCCAATCCTAATTGGGTGGGGGCCGTCCCCCCTCTTTCCTTCCCCCTCTCCTCCCCTTCCTTCTCTCATACTCCTACTACATGGAAGGGGGGAATCCTACTCCCGATGGGAGTAGGACTCCCCATGGCGCGCCATAGTAGAGGGCCGGCCCTCCCCCTCCTCCACTCCTTTATATACGTGGGGAGGGGCACCCCATACACACATAAGTTGATTTTAGCCGTGTGCGGTGCCCCTCCCCACAGTTACACACCTCGGTCATATCGTTGCAGTGCTTAGGCGAAGCCCTGCGCCGGTAGCTTCATCATCACCGTCGCAACGCCGTCGTGCTGACGAAACTCTCCCGTGAAGCTCAACTGGATCAAGAGCTCGTGGGACGTCATTGAGCTAAACGTGTGCTGAACGCGAAGGTGCCGTACGTTCGGTGCTTGGATCGGTTGGATCGCGAAGACATTCGATTACATCAACCGCATCACTAGACGCTTCCGCTTTCGGTCTACGAGGGTACGTAGACACACTCTCCCCTCTCGTTGTTGTGCTTCTAGTAGATAGATCTTGCGTGATCGTAGAAATTTTTTTGATATACTACGTTCCCCAACAATAAATACAATCTTCCCGCCCTATTTTTCTTTCTTACATGGATTGTATATCTTGTGTGTTCAGCGACCACATCTCTCTCCCGCCATTTCTCCATCTTCACAAGCTCTTTGTACATGTTTCATTCACACATTGGGATGTGTTCAAAATGTTGCTTTAGAATGGATCATGTAGAATTATGGTTGGTTTTTTTTTTGCATACTACAATGCAATAACTATGAAATGCATTTAAATTTTCATTTGATTGGGAATATGTGAGTTTGAGCATATTGTGAAGTACTATAGACATGGTATAGATCTTAGAATTCAACAATGATTCTAACTATTGATATGTATATAACATTACATTCGAAGTTAGTAGCTTATAATATATTTATTTCACGATTGCAACAAATGATTAGTTCCACTAAAAAGTAAGAGAACAAATGTGTACTCCCTCCGTTTTTATTTAACTCCGCGTATTAGCATTGGTCAAAGTCAAGTTTTGTAAACTCTGACAAAGTTTATAAACAAAAGAATATTAACATATACAATAACAAATAAATTCGACTATATTCTTACTGAATGTAATTCCACATCATGCATATTTGTTATGGCAAATGTTTATATTTTTTCTATAAACTTGGTCAAACTTTAAGAAGTTTGACTTTGGTCAAACCTAACATGCAGAGTTAATAAAACGAAGGGAGTACTAATAGTTACTAGTACTACTCGCTACAGTTGCTTAGCCCAACCACCCAACACACCAGTCGGGGAGTACAATGTTACAAAATTTTCAGGTCGGCGGGAAAATCTCCCGCGACCCAGATTGGAGTAGTGCGAAGTTACAATCATGCCCTTCGTAACAGGCTAACGGATGTTGGTGGGTAGGGGCCTATTTTGGTAACTTCGGGTTCACCCTACCCAGCCAACCCCACCCCGGCACCCATAGTAGGACACCTGAATACTCCCCATTTTCTATCCCCACCGCAAAATAGACTTCTCAACGGCACTGCAGCCTTCGTGCTCCTCCCCTTCTTCATCGGCGCACTCTTCCACCGCAATGCATCTGCCTCATCGACGACGTCATACGCCACACTAGAGCCGGTCCACCGTCGTCGTCGTACACGGAGCCTCTTCCCCGGCACCGTCTTCCACGGTCTCGGATCTGCTTCCCGGAAGCCGACGCCAAGCGCAGAAGCACCACCGTCATGGACAATGAACTGACTCCCGTTGTCGACCATGATGCACAGACGCCGCCGCGACCATCGTACTCCTCCTCGAATGGTAATGCGTATATTGAATCTCTTAGCAGTACATGTGTAGTTCCGATTTTGTTCATACCTACCCTTCAAATTTCCTGGTTGCTATTGTTCTGGTAAAAGTAATTAGTTATAGCTTGCATTGTCCAATAGAATATCACCTTGTAAATCCCCTCAAAAAAATAATATCACCTTGTAATTGCGCGTCGCTCCTGTATTGCGCTGTGTGCTTGGGTAGGTTCTTCATCTGCAACCAGTAGTGTGGCAAATCATGGATAGTTTTTTAGAATAGTAGGGACATCGGGACAGGATCGCGAGCACGCAGGAAAAAAAATGCCGCCACTCGGATTCGAACCGAGATGCTTGAGCACTGCTTCCTAAGAGCAGTGTGTCTACCAATTCCACCATGGCGGCTAACTTCAAATAATAGGTAACTTAAAAGAATAATAGCTATTATCTTGGGAATCGTCGATATTGGGAAAGTCCATAAAATTTAGGAACATTAGAGTTTTCATTAAAATAGACTTTGTTTTGTAGTATTGTTTCCAATTTTTTTTATGAAAAACTCTTGCTTTGCCCAATAGAAACACAAACACTGGTCGGGCGCGCATTACAAAATACAACGCCCTCCGACTGCTCTGTGCCTCATGACCGCTCTCTCCCCGCTCCATCTCGCCTCACCACCGCTCTCTCCCCGCTCTTTCCCGCCTTACCGCCGCCGCACTGCCAGGAAACTTTGGGCTATTGCGGCCTCCGCGCGTGCCCCTTCGGCGCCTTCTCCATCGAGATCCAGTTCGGTGAGATGCGCCTACGCCTCGGCACATTTGACACCAGCCACGAGGCCGCCCGCGCGTACGACGCGGCGGCGTGGCGCCTCCAGCAGCGTTGTGGGGACTGGAACTTCCCCAACGTGCATACACGGGAGCGGGCGCAGGAGCTCGCGCCTCCCCCGCGGCTTATCACTAACGGGGATTGTCGCAACAGTCGGAGGCGGGAGCACCCTCTCGGCATCGCCGAGATGGTCGAGGAAGCCATGGCACTATGGCGCCAATGCCTCCCGCAGGACATCATCAACGAGCGTGAGTTCTATGTGCAAAGGAGGGCGGAGAGGGAGAAGAGGAGGGCGGAGCGAGCCGCCTATCGTGAAGACAGGCGTACGCGGAAGGCAACTACTCAATTCAACATCAAGCTAGGAGCAGCGTCGCCCTGTGACTCCGACGACGAACGGTATCTTGACGCCTTCATTGAGACGTCGGAGGAGGACATCACCAAGGCAGAGTCGGAGGACGACGAGGAGTTGTTGAACTATCTATTTTTTAACTATCTGTATGCTATATCTATGCCAAGAACTATCTATGTATCTATCTATGCCAGTACCGAGTCGGAGTCGAATGTGTATCGAGTCAGAGTACTAGAAAGGACAAAAAATATAGCGCGTCTGCTCGAGCGGCACGCGCGCGCAATTTTTTGCAGCGACCGCTGGAGCCAGCACTCTGCAGCGCGCAAAAACTATCTTTCCCGGCGCTGTAAATGCTTTTTTAGCGCATCGAGTGTTGCGCGCCTGTTGGAGATGCTCTAACATGGCAGATGAGTGCTTAAATGTTGCCCACAAGATGCATGATTATTACTATATTTTTCTTCCAATGTTGAGATTTTGAAACTACGAATGCGAACATGCAGAGGAGCAATGAAGACCAAACACGGGATATTGGGGACATCTTTAAGGAACGTCACAAGTTAAAGAGGAGCTGCACCGAACCTGTAAAACGATCTTTGGTAAGTAACAACCTTTCAATTACTTTGACATTGAGAACCTGACTAGTAGTGGTGGATGTTTTGTGTGTCCTTAATGGTTTCGTTAATGAAATCGGAGGGAGACCCCTATTTTGATTTTTTTTACTTTCACATTGTATATGTCTGGCAGAAGTTGTCAACACCGGACGTGGGTGTTCTCACCTTGGAGTATGTTTCTATATTTATCCTTTTAAATTCACTTCTCCGAGCCCTGTTTATGTGGCTTCTACTTAGTGGATCTGGGTAGCTCTGACTATTGATCTAAAAATAAGTAACTTAATGTCATGATGCAGTTCCTGCGAGGAGGGAAGTATGGTCAACCTCGAGATCATGTTTCCAAATGAGGCTGGGTTACACACAAGGTGCCTGTTCCCTGATGATGATGGATTAGACACAAGGTGCAAGTTCCCAGATGATGCTGAATTACTCACAAGCCAAGTGGAGTCGTGAAGTGTCCGTGTCCTTGTTACTCTAGTAAAGGCTGAAAGAAAGCATGCAACAACCCCTGAGAATGTAGTTGTGTTCGTGAAAAAGTGAAAAGAGCAATCAAATGCTCTCTTCACCCAAGCCAAAGAAGAGATGGAAGAAGCCAGAAAGAAGCTAGAAGAGGCAGAGCAGGCTAGACGTCTCCTTCTATCTAAAACCGTTGTTGATACAAATTTTCAGTCATAATAGCTAGGTTCAAATGTTTATCCAGTCAGCATGCCTGTTGTGATGTCCGTGCATCTACTGATGTGGCACAAAATAATTTTTTTTGGGTCATGTAATAACAGCCATTACTTTCCAAACAATAACAGACAAACCATTGGACATGGTATAGTTCACACGCAAGCCCAACATTCCTGCTCACCGGATGCTATGGAGCATGTGGAGAAAATGGTGCAAGGAGGATATGGGGAGTAGCGGTGTGGTGCGGTTCTTGCGAGGCGTCTGGCCTCGTTTAAATAGCGGGCGGACAAGAGGAGCCAACTGGCCGGCTCAGGGAAGGACGTGTTGCCGGTAGCCCGGCACACACGCGAATTCAATGGAGGTAGGTGGGGAAGTCTGAAGCTAGTTGAATGCGGTAAGGATGCGTGTTCGCCTCATGTGCAGCGAGTGGGGCCCTTTTGGCCGGCGCACCGGTTTAATTCCTACGCCAGTGAGAGGTCGCGTATGTGTGGGAGCAATCACTCCCTTCGGTCCATCAGGGAAGGCCTTATCTGCCAATGTGGAGAGGATTGCGGGTAAATTGTCATAGTGTCCTTCTTATTCGTCAGATATATATCGGACGGCCTATATTGCAGGATGGCAGGCACACCATCATCACCAACTTAGTCTTTTATAATAATAATAAAGAAGACTAGCAAGATGCATGTGCATTGCACAGAACATCAAGATGCATTTTTTTACAAAACACCTATTGTGATTGACCCATGCAGGAGTAATCCCATGTCTAGAAACTAACGATATCTCGAGAATTTCATCAGAAAAAATGGTATCTCGAGAATTTCATCAAAAAAATGATATCTCGAGAAAGATGAGAGATAAGGTGAGGAGGAGTGGGGCGCGGTGGGGATTGGTGGTGGGACTTAGCGGAGGCATGTGGATGGACGACGCCGACAGCGGCCACCATGCCAGATTGTTCCAGAGGCTTCCTTTTTTAATTACTCAACAATGAAGTTGTGGGAGATAAGGATGAACGAGAGAGGTGCGGGTATCCTCTTGCAAAATGCCATAATTTGCTTTCTATATGTCAGATATAGATCGGAAGGTCTGTATTGCAAGATGGCAGGAACACCATCATCAGCAACACGGTTTTTTATTTTATTATAAGATATAATATATTTTAGAGATAAGAAAATCTCATTTTGCATTAACATTTTACAAGTAAAATTCGTGGATAAACTTTGACCCAAAATACGATGGGGACTAGTAAACCAAGGAGAAGGTAGTAGTAGTGATGAATTCCATTTTTCTCCATACCAATCATTCTAAAAATAGTACAACACGCCATTAAAAATCGTAACTCTTACCCCACTAAAAAAATATTTTAAATGTGGCAACTCGATCAGTGGCGACTGGCATGCCACCGCCTTCAGGTCGTTCACATGTGGTCCCCGACCATCAACTCCTACGGAGCAAATTATCATGCGAGCTGACTATTCCTACAAAGGTGCGCTCCACCACGTACTCGGTACCCGCGCATGCAGCAATCATGCACCTATGGGTTTATTTGTTTACCGTGCCTCACGTAACTCTCATGTGTGCGAGACAGATTGTGTGTGTGCGCCTCTTCTCTTCGTACTACTAGCAAGAGGCCCATGTGTTGCACGGAACATCAAGATGCATTTATGTGATTTGTTTATCTTGTGGGAGACAAAGACGAACGAGGGAATGCCTTATCTGCAAATGTGGAGAGGGGCGCGGGTATCTTTTTGCAAAATTGCCATAGTTTGCTTTTATTAGTCAGATATAGATCGGACGGTCTATATTGCAGGATGGCAGGCACACCATCATCACCAACTCGGTTTTTATAAGAGTATATAATTTCACTAAAAATTGATATACATATATCATGAAAAATATCTTATGTTTATATCAAAATATATTCCTTTGGCTGTTTTGATGAGATAAGGGAGGAATGTGGTAGGTTTGAAGATTCGAGAAGTGGGACATTGTTGTAAAAAGCCCATGTATGTGGGAGAGAGAAAGAGGGAGAGAGGAGGAGGAAAGAGTGTGTGTGTGTGTGTGTGTGTGTGTGTGACAAAGACACGAAGTGCGAGAGGTGTTACCATAAAATGAGGTGACAGTGTGTGTGTGTGTGTGCACGATCAAGAGGGCGTGTCTCAAGAAGGGACGAAATATCTACATAGATACAAGGAGAAAAAATGTGTGTTAGATTGATAAA